>JAWWEE010000051.1:11278185-11381520 GCA_035221455.1 Xenops minutus | reverse complement strand
TTCCCCTTCCCAGGTGCTGTTTCAAACCTGTGGGAAAAGGTTTTCCCTATCTCGAACCTGTGGGAAAATGTTTTCCCTGTTTCAAACCTGTGGAAAAAGGTTTTCCGTGTTTCAAACCTGTGGAAAAAGGTTTTCCCCTTCCCAGGTGCTGTTTCAAACCTGTGGGAAGTGTTTTCCCCTTGCCTCAGAGCCAGGTAATGGTAACCTGTACATAAACTTCAGGTTTTAAGGTAAAATGTAAAGATTCCCGCTAAACTCTGTGGCGTTGGGAGGGGGGGTTTTGATGAGTGTTTTCAAAGTAATCTAAAATGTTTCTCGGTTGGTTCCAGGAAAAAATGCGTGGAAAAGGAAGGAGATGCTGCAAAAAGATGGTCTGACAAGTGGGGGTTCCTGAAAACCCCTCTTAAGGAGGTAAAATCGAATGGCACATAAAACACATGACATGAATTGCACACAAAGTTATCTGGACACAGAATTAGGAGAGCAATGAAGACTAGATGTACTGAGTGTCCTTTACTAAGCTGGGATCCGAGGTAACAACTGCACTGCTTTTAACAAGGGTTCAAATACTCAGTTTTCCTCTGAATAAAATACAGCAAGTGGTAATTTATATGCTGTGCATATTCTGATATATTTCTCTTGAGAAACATGACTCCTAATAGTGTTAACAAGTACTAGATGCACACTGACAGGAAAATATTTCCCCTTTGTCTATCCATATGGTAGTTTAAAAATCTAGGGGAAAAGGTTCCAGCTAATTAAATTGTCAGTGGGGGAACTTAAAACAAACGAAAATATTTGGAGCGATGTCTCTTCTCAGTGATGTTATTAGAATGTAGTAGCACATAATGTTACATTTGGAATCACAGTATTTTACTGCTAAAGGACAGGGTTGATGCATAAATGTACTTTGCATGGGGCTAGAAGTAATTTTAAGAGTTCTAGAAAATTCCTGCAGGCATCCAAATCAGCGCCTTTGAAAACTAATGGCTTTGTTATCCATCCTGGATAACTCTGGTCTGTCACACTTACCAGCTTGGCAGAGTTGCTATTGGTGAACATGTGTATTTACCATTTATTAATCTTTGCTTTGTAGTCATAAAATATATATATACATGATGTATTTCTAGCCCTTTTTGAGCCAGTGATGCAGCAGCAATATTTAGCCTTTCACCTGAAATTGAGGTGAAATTACATCACTTTCTGTAACAAAAAAATCCAGTCGTTTCCAAAACACTGAAATAAATAGTCCTGCTTGAGATGGAAAGAACAGGAAGTTCAGGTGCAAAAGTGAGGGGAATTGTGTGGATAACATATATTACAGTGTATTTCAAAAGAGAAAGAGTCCAATTTTTAGTTATGTTTTGGTTTTAGTTGATTGGAGATGAAAAGAAAGAAGATGCAAAGCCCAAGATACAGCTCCCAGAACACATGCAGATTCGCCCTGTGACACCTGTGGAAACATACATTAAGGTTAGAGAATTAGATTTTAAATTGTAATACAGCAACATCTGTCTTAAAACACACAAGCTCTAAAAACCAATTGTCTTGTAGAGGTGGGTCTTTAACTAAAGGTCAAAGTAAACTGCATTTGAAACCTAAGCAATGCTTTTAAAAGGATTTGCTTAAGGAATTGCCCTTTGGATATGGTTGTAAATTTTGTACCTTAAGAGTGTTTTTTCTTTTGACAGAGACAATACCACTGCCTTCTTTAGTGGCACAAATTAATTAGAAGCCAGTTCTAGTGAGCTAAGTAATAATTACTTGAATTTATATTTTATGATTTGCATATACATTTGGTGTCTTAAAGTTAAAAAACAACTGGAAAGGACAGTAGAATATGAAGGTTTAATTTCTAAGTATACAGTGTGAGACTCACCAAAGAATAGGGTAACTATACAGGCAGCCAGAGCAGTGACATTGGGAGAGGAGCATATTCAGAAAAGGGTAAGCAGGAGATGCTAACAGAAAGGAAGGTTAGTCCACTTAGGGAAGATTAAGGAAACAAATGTAACTGGAAATTCCTACTTGCTGAACCAGCTTTCTTTCAAAGGATTCCAAGGGTGGGAAGATAAGGTAAGGAAGTAGTAAAAGCTTTTACTGAGATTAAATTGAAACAAAAATTAAGAGCTAGTGCTGAGTGTGGCAAAGAAATGAAATGGCATCATTTCTGCCATTAGTGCTACTTGTTCTTCAGGTTGTGGAATCTCAAACCTCCAATTTCAATCAAGTTAGAATTTCAGTCAAGTTTCAGCATTGTCAGGGTGTTTGTGTCTTCACAGTCCCTTCCCCCAGTTTGAATTGGGACATGATTCCCTTCATTATCCTGCTCAGTGGGTGGCACTTTTGGCCATAAAAAATTATCTTTTCTGAGGAACTGCTCCACCTAAATATCATAAACATTTTCTAATCTTGGCCAAAGAACAAAGTGAAGCAACTCTGGCAAGAGAACTGAAACATTGTTCTCTTGCTGTGTATTTCTCTACTAAGTCCCCAGATGCTAAAATGATAGAACGTGCCCAATTGAGATGATTCAGCCAAAGTAAGCACAGCAGTCACTGAACAGAGACTGTTGGCTTTTGCTTTGTTTCCTTTTTAGCTAGATTAGTTGCAGATTAACGTGCTGCTTACCCATCTTTTAAAGGAGAGAGAAGGTGGAATGAGTAAATAGTTCTTGATGCGAAAGCCAGCTTGGTCAGTAATATCTTTAGCATTTGGACATAGAATTATTATTATGTAGCTGCATTGCTACCAAATATATTACAGCAACTGGAAAACACTTTGTCTCTTATTTAGAGAATTTACTTAGTTTTAAAGATGATTGTTAGTATTCTGTATGGAAAAAAGCTGAAGCCGAAGATAAAACTCTTCTCCTAATAATGTAAAGGCACTAAAGCCCTTAGTATTGAACCACACTTAAAAAGAAAAAAAGAATGCTAACATAAACTACTAAACAATAACTTGCTTTATGTTTTTAGAAGGGTGGTAAATGAAGGTTAGTTGGTTTGTTGGAACTTGGCCCTTTTACTTCTCTCTTTCCCTGTGCCTTGCTGTAGAATGGGACCTAAATTACTCTAATGACTTTTTCAATTATAAATGATCATGTATTACATATCAAACTTGCATGCACCTGGGCTGTCTTTCAAAGTTCTTGTTTCCTTTCCTTAATGTCAATGTTTTCAGGATATTAACTCAGCAAATTACATTTGGAACGATTATTTTTAATAAGTTCTCACTACAGCACAAAAGATAATGTTGCATGACAGAAATTGCAATCAAAAACCTTCTCATCATTCCATTTTACGTGTTACTTTTATTTTAGGTGCTTCCATCTCCTCCAGTGCCTAAAACTATGCAGGGATTTATTGGCTGGAGATCAGCTGTCCCAGGGTTGGAGCTTGAAATTGATTATCAAATCCAAAGCTGCAAAGGAACCCTGGATACGAAATTGTATTTGCCAATGTGAGCCCTCTGACTGACATTATGAAATAAAGCTTAGGCACAGAGATCATTTGCATCCTATAGTGGACTGTTGGATATTTATGCTTTAAAAGTGATTTATGGAAACATCCACAATCATTTTGGTAAATGTATTTTCATGTAGCATTTTACTTGTTAGTGATTATTTGAAACCTGTGGCATCCAGGCTGTTAACTCTGCTTCAGGTACCCTCAGAAATAACAATACATGCACCCAGATAAAGATCACAGAGCAGGCACTACTTTTCATTAGCATTAATAAGACCGTAATTTAAAAATATTTGTTGCAAGTTGGAATGACAGAGCAATTTTTTGTAATTGTTTCTCCATGAGAACCTCTGTTCATACTCAGTTTCACAGCAGCTTCTTCAAACAGAAATCCCGACTGCCATGTTCCTGACAGTCTAACTGTCCTGCCCATTCCCAATTCATCACTTCCCAGTGCTGGAATCTGTGTCTGGAATTAGTTTCCAAGGAGCACTGACCTGGCCCACTGTTGAGTTCTCAAGTGCCTGTGCTGACACAAAAACACATCTTCTGTACAGAGAATGAGGAGATGCAGAGAAGGCATGACTTGAATTGGCTCAAGCTGCCATGGGACTGCATCTTGCATTTGGAAAGCAGCTTTCCTCATTAAAAACCAAAACACAGCAAACAAACAAAAAGCACCTGCAGAAAGAACAATTATCAGGCTTCATCATAGTGTGTCCACTGGAGCTTGAAAAAAGCAGACAAACCATAAGGGTAGTTAGATCATAATTAGAAAATACATTGTCTTTTGTGTTGGGTGTTCTTGGCAGGTGTTTTGTGTAGTTACACACATAAGTAAGTGAGTAGTTCCCAGTACAGAAATGAAGTGTACAAAGGCCCCAGGGACACCAAGTCACTTTGAAAAATGAGGTTTGGTATCAAAATTCAATTTGTTGATAAGAATGTCAATGGGTTACAAAGTATTTCTGTTGCTTCAGTTTTGTGTATACCAATGTTTATACCAACCAGAGAGATTAAATACTCAGACACAGCAGGGGATTGCACTGGGAGTCACTGGTGTAGCTCCCCCAGTGGTGTGGAGTCCAGTCGTGCCCTTCATTACCTGAGGATTTGCCAAGGTTTTTGGGAACTCAGGACACTCATTTAGTTGCAGCAGCCCTTTGCAGGATGTAATTCTAATCGGCAACATGTTTAAACTAGAACGTTGTTTAAACAAAAAAGAGCCTCCAAGAAGCCAACACAGGCAGCTCTTTCTGAGTCCTTCATACTTCAAGAGGAAAGACTTTCCCTGTTAATCCTGCTGCAAGATCTCCTTTTGTTGTGCAGCTATCAGTGTCTACCTCTTGAGTCAGCACTAAGCCCTTGGCTTGCCTGGCAGTAAGGCAGCAGCTAGTGTTTGTTCTTCCCTCCTTCCCAAGAAATGACTCACAACGATCAACATCCCACCTTTTTTTTTTTTTCTACATCCAGTTCTAAATACCCACAAAATAATAATATTTTACTTTTTCCATATTCTTTACAAATAATGGAGAAATGACTCATATCCTTTGGAAAGATTACCCAAGAATGAGAACACATAGCAGAAGTAACTTCAGACACATTACTTAAAAACCAGAATAAAGAATAACTTGGAACCAGACTCTGGAAATTTAAGTGAAATTGCAGTTTAGCTACTAACCTGTGTAAACTGCTCTTTGAACAACCAAGATAATTGTAAGAACAATATTTTAAATCAGTGTGCTTTCTTGTTATTGCCAGGTTTGTATCTCTTAATTATTTTAATCATGTGGTTCTTCACTTTATTTTAAAGTCGTAAGATTGTCTGCTTTATATAAACAGGTATAATAATGGTTAATATGTAATTTAGTAGCAATGAAATTACATTAATGCAGGCCAAATGAAAGGGGAACTTCAAGACCACTGGTTTTTAAAGAGTGGTATTAAAGAACCAAAGCTGGCACCTGATATCCAGTGGATGTTTATATGAAGTGAAATCCAAATCCAGATGAGCCATGGTTTGATTTTGGAAACCAGAATAAATTCTTTGTTCAGAATCTACAGTTGGAGATTTCTGAATTTTATTCCCAATGTCTGACTATTAACTGTGTACTAACAGTAAGGGGCTTTTTATTACACTTTCTGTCATTTATGGTGCCTTCAGGAGATACTTTGAAACAGCCTAATCTGGGATGTGCAAGAAGTATTGCTAAAATTTGAACTCATTCCTCTAGCAGAAATATGTCAGTTGTTAATTAATCCATATATTCAGGGTCTGGGTGTTACATAAAACTATAAACCCGACTACTTCTTTTACCATTATACCTGAAAAAATTGTGTAGAAATTGTGGATTTGCAGCTAACAAAGGACTGCCCAGTCATCTGCCCAATTATGAATCTTAAAGGCCAATACAGAATTACTGTATCACCTTGTAATGTTTCAAACCTGGCCTTTAATTTGTGGAAATTAACCTATTTATGGGAGCCAAGCTGGGTACATAAATGTCACTGCACACCATAAAATATCACACCATCTCCAGGGTCACAACAGTGCTAGTAAACTCAGTGCACACACCAGCAAATACTTCAAAACAAAATGACATCACTTCCAAAATGCAGAAGTCAAGACAATTTTAATTCTATAGATCAATCATAGCCCCAGTGCTTCTGTGCAGGTAGAACCAAAATGTGCCAATAAGCTGCAAGTGCATTTCGATGTTTTCTGTGCTTCAACCTAAATTGCAATTGATGCAGCCTTTTGTAAAGCTCGTGGTGAGTGCAGGGGTCTGCACGGCAATTCCTCCTTAGCTGATTACACTGGGTCAGAACTGAAGCCGGCTTGGCTTCGGAGTGTTGTTTTCAGACAAACCGGTTCTTTGTAACAGACTCGTTTTCCAGAGGAGCTCCGGGTGGCGCCCTCGGAACTGCACACACAAAGATGCCACGGGGTTTGATACACGGTCACCACAGCAAGACACGGCTCTGACAGCAGCACCGTCAGCACCCAGAGACAGCGGGGGATGACAGCGTTCTGAGTGTGCTTTCCATGCCGAACGCCGAGTGTCGCGGAGAACAGCCGTGCCATGCCGGGCGCTGCCGAGCGACACCCAGCCCGCCCCAACACCCCCCTTCTCTCGGCAAGTGAGAGACGGGCCGTGCCTTCATCCCTCGCCGGGGAGCGAGACGGCCCCGGCGCTGCTGCTGCATCTCCTCTGCTCGCTGACACGCGTCAGACGCAACATTCGCATCCCGAAAAGCTGCAGCGAAAACAAAAACAAAGCAAGAGCCCAAAAAACAGCCCAGTGAGCTGCAGCGCCTGTCTGGAAAAATTAAACAGTCCTTGTGCTCGTATCGCCAGAGCACAGTCACGTCCTTTGTTTCAGGGAGAGCTGGAGTAGTGTCTGTGCTCCCACCACGTGCATTGCAGCCTCCATCTCCACATTACACTGGGAGCGACCAAACGCACACACTCCGTGTCTCAGGAGAAGCCCAGATACAGCAGACAGGCGGGAGGGACAATGTTTATTGGGTCACTTGGGCAGAGGGACCTTGTCCCCCATCTCATTTCCTTCCTGGCTGTAGCCACAGGCAAAGTTGGGAGTTCCCTGTGGCAACAAAACCAGCCCTTCCTGCTCCATGAAATACTAAGTCGTCTAAGCCTGTAGTTGCAGCTCGGGTCTCTCACAACACTAATAAACAAGCTGTGCTTTCTCTCCTGTTGACTACAGCCTTCCCTGAAAAATTACAGCTTTGTTATGCATAATTCAATTAAATCAACTGCTTTTCTTTTTTGCCCTTTCTAATTATGCACACATATATAGTTGTTACTTATTGCAACGTGTAAATCACGCCCCAAGAACCACAGAGAAGTACATACAGTTTCCATGGAAGAAGAATGGAGGAATCACTCATGCCCATCAGGAATTTATTGACTCCTCTGTCCCATTCTGGATTTAGAGGTGTTTGTACAGGTTCAGAAACCACCTCTGCATTCTGCCTTAGGTTCCTACAAGGGCATTAATTAGCTGTATGACATAATACATCACACCTCCAAACTGTTTAGGTCAGTGATGTCTGATTTGCTCCATGGATTAATTTTAAGCTCTGATCATGATGCAGGACCAGAGTTCGAATTCAGACCTGTACATGATACACCCCAGGATCCTCCCTTTCTCCACAAAGCTAAGGAGGGAGCTTGGCCAGTGAGATCTTATCTTTGGACTTCAAAGGTGCTGTCTGAAATGAGTCAGTGTGAGTGAGCCCCTTCAGGGCAAGATGCCAGGGCCTTACAGGAAGACAGAGCACTGGACTTGCTCCTCCTGAGCCCACAGTGCTGACCACTCACCCTTCCCTGCAAGAACATCTGCACACAACAAAACCAAGCCAAAACCACCGATTTTTGACCCAGCACATATTAAATTACCTATGGAATATAATTGATCTCATCTGTACATGGTGTCTGCAAGGTGTGGAGGGAGCACATGGTCCAGAGGCATTTACATACAGAGAAGGATGCAATGCCTGCAAGTCTCCCTTCTCTCCTAGAGGAGAGATTTGGGAGGCCACTGGGCTGGATGGTTTGTTTGTGGTACTGATTTATTAATTAGTTACATGCTAATCATGAATGAGCATCTGGTGTGCAGGCAGTGCCAGAGGTGAGCCATGCAGTGCATCACCCCCTGCCCTGCCAGCCCTTCTCCAGAGCAGCTCGAGTTTGGTCAGACACCCATCAGGCAGAGACAGCAAAGCCCAGCCCAGGAGGGGCTTTAGCAGGGCAGGCCCTGGGGGCAGCCCAGCCATGGCAGCACTCCTGACTGGACCAGGGAGTGCTCCCTTCACCTCCCTTCGGTCAGAGTTTGGCCATACAGATGCAGAACATGTTTGGCTCATTACACATGTGCATATTAAGTCCACATTCATCAGCAAGGGAACAGACAATATATAGTAAAACACTGGAGCTGTACTTCAAAGATCAGGATGCAATTCCACAGACTCCCAGGGTGACTTTGGCCACAACAGTCACCTCCCCTGCTCCAGCTCCCATCTGTAAAAGGCAAAATAACCATCCCTCACTTCTGCTTCATCCATCTTTGCAATTTAGATTCAGAGTTCTTTGTAGTGGTGTCTCTTTCTCAAAATACATCCAGCTCCCAGCACGCAATGTCCTCCTCAGAACAGGCTTACGGAAATGTATCCAAAAACAAATGGAAAAAAGAAAGAACCTTATAAAATATCCACTGATAAGACCACCAGCACAACAGTGCCGTGAACAGCTGTAACCTGTGGAAGGATTATTTCTCTTTGCCATAAATGCCATCTAATTTTCAAGACACAAGTTATTCCCCTTCCTAGAACAGTGAACTCAATGTCTGCAGACAACTTCCCTTCCCACCAGGACATTTTCCAAAGGCTCCCAGTAGTTTGTGACATTAAATAGAGGGTGCTACATCTTAATGACAAATATTAGTACTAGTCTGCTTGATTAACATAATTTGTTTCTTCACTGGACATTTTATTCCAGATGAGCTGCTTTTCATCCATCCATGTTTTCTAGGGGAAAATAATGCATCCTGACATGCAATGTTAATGTGCCCTCTGAGATAAGAGGTTATCTCTAACTTCCCATTCTCACCTCCCGTTCTCTGCAGTGCATGAAATGAGCTTTAGCAGCAGTTCTTGGTCAAGACTCTCATACATTGGACACCTGCCAGGGCTTTTGGGGTGTTTAGCACAGACTAAAGGTCTGTTCCTATGACACACACATTTAAATTTAGCACTAAACTGGTGGGGGAAAAGGAGAAAAATATGTAAAATGTCACTTTCTGACAAGCAGAAAATTAGAATTCATTCCCCTGAGAATTAAAAGGACTTTTCTGCTTCCAGTCACTAACTATGACAAGGTTAACATTTTTCAGTCTAATGACTAAGGACATTAAGTGGGCATGTGAATAAGAAATAAAATTACTGGAGGGTATTAGCTAAGTGTGTGACAACAGCCCAAACTGACAACAGAACTCCAAGGATTCAGGCTCCAGATAATGCTGACTGCTCCTGGAGAGCCCATGGATAACAAACAGGGAGGTCATCGCTGCTGTACCAACAGAAGCACTCAAGGAAGAGCCACATCTGGAGGAGCAGGGCACATTTCAAAGCACATCCAGCCTGCTCCCAGTATCCAGGGAGGGACACTAAACTAGGCAGCACCTCAGTCAGAGGCCACAAAAACCTGAAGAGACTCAGCAAAGAGAATTCCAAGTGCATCTCTTACTTCCCCAAGGATTCTTTCACCAGTGCCTATGACTTAATTCTGATATAAAACAAGGATTAGGGAGGAGATTAAGTTATTATTTGTGACTTGCCTCAACTTCTGTCTTTCCCAGTTCAGTTTTCCCTGTAGCTCCTCACTGTCTTACTCAGCTATGGCAAACTGAAGGTGTGGCTTCCAGACAACAATGGAGTTCATCTGATGCAGCACCAAGCAGGGAGGACTCAAAGGAAAAGAGAAGCCCATGTGTTAGTGATCTGCCCTAGGAATTAAGGTAGTGGAAATTATCAGCTACTGAGAATCTTTCTGGACATAAAAGAAATTAGGGTTCTATTAGGTAAGAAAGGAAAATTATATTCTCAAATATCTAATTTATTCAGAGAAAAATAAGTGTAAAAATGACATTTAGAGATACGGGTCAAGCTAGAGAGAACACTTTTAAATAAGGACAGTTCATGTGGTATCTGCTGCAAGGACACGGACAGACTGCAGTGCACAGAGCTCTCCTTGCAGTGTTTCTGCCTTTGACTTCAAAAAGCTACTTGGCCACAACTGAAAAAACCTAAAGCTTACAATTTAGGGGACAAATCAAACATTTAAAAAATGAAAATAATTAAAAGCAAGGAAAGAAACCCAGGCAAAACCAGGCACTTTCAAACCCACAGAATCTACCTCTCCATTAGTCAGCTGGAAGGATTCACCGATTTCTCTTTGCTTTCCTGTGGCTGTCAGGGTGCTCATTAGTCCAAAACAATGCAAGTTTTAATTTTTCTAGTCTGAAGTTGGTGTGCTGAACTAACTGTGAACCATCAGGCAGCTCAGTTACAGATCACGTTTCCTGTAACATCAAAAGCTGGATTCTCCTCTTCATCTACACCAACCAGACACACATCTCAGCCTCTGGAAGGTTTTTGCTTTATCAAATCAGCCCAAGAGGATTCCTGTACCTTTTACACCAAGAGACAAGGCCTGACTGTCCCTGTGATCCATGACTGTGTCCCCTCCATCCTCCTCCTTGCTTTTCTTGGATTCCTCCCAGGAAAAGCCTTCCCCTGGTGCTGCACATGCTTGGATCAGTATCCACACCACACTGATTACTTTTGGTCCCTGGCCCCATCACCTCACACTTCCTTTCAATAAACTGCATAGCCCACTTACCTGCCTGCAATCCTGGTAAATCCAAATCATTGTGTTTTGTTCCTCTCCCCTCCTCTCCTGCCCCTCCAACTTCCATGGCCTTATTTTATGTCATCAGCATATTTAAGGCACTTTTGAAATTACATTCTGCTCGAGGTCACTGCTCTGAATTTAATTTCCTTCCCTCCCAACGCTTTAACTCCCATCTGATTTATTTATACTGTTTATTATCAGAGACCAATTCAATCAATAAAAGCTGGAATTCAAACACACATGCATTTGAATTATGCACACAAACACTCATCAGGAGAGAGAGCACAACTGCTGCAGTCCAGATCATTCCTCTACCATATGGCAGCTAATAGGTAAGGAGGTTCATTCACAGCCATGAATTTTTATACCTTGACTTTTGCTTGACCCCAGTGGTTGTTTGGCTACTGGAAACCAAAGGAATTGCAAAAGCATCACAAATTCCATGGAAGAGGCTTGGCCAAGGGATCTCTGCATTTCTTATCCCAAGCCAGTAGAGCTGTATTTTAAGATGGGCTTTCTGAGTTGACAGTTCCTTTATTAGCTTCTGTACACACAGGAATTCTAGAAAAACACCATCAACCCAGACCAGACAGTCATGTCAAGCAAATGTTGCAAACAGAACAGTATATAGGGAACTGGAGCTCAAAGGGAAACCAAAGCATTGACCTCAATTGCAGCCTGGCTCAGGCATCAAACCAACCTAAATGGGCTGCTGGAAGCACAGGAGAAAATTAATAGCTCTTGGCTCCCCTCTGCAAACCACCTTCCTCTCCAAACGTTCCTGGTCAGCAGGATCCTTGGGCACAGCTCCCTCCCAGCTCCTGGCTGCCTTGAACACTGTGGTTACAACTCAGAGCACTGCACACTCCAACATGAAGGCAGAGAAGGTCCTGCTGCAGGCAGAGATTGTGCTCTAGACAGACCACCCTCAGAATTACATTCCCCACCTGCAGTTCCTTCCACTTCTCTCTGCCCTTTCCTCCCTTCTCTCTGCTCTTCCCTCTCGCCAGCAGGGATCCTTTGCAACTATCTTTTCCAAGCCACCACCCTCCCTTCTAACTCTCTTCTGAAAAAGCTGTTTTTCCCTGCTGGTACCAGCTCTTGTGCCCCAGCAGGGCTGGTTTGTAGCACACAAGAGGCACAGCCTAAGGTGTTGGGGATTAGATTAGGGCCCCTGCACTCCCTGTGACACAATTCACTGCTGCATCTCCTCTGGCCTGCAGTTATGGGAGTTCCAGGAGTCTCTTGAAATTCTGTTTTAATGTTTCACAGAGAATATTTTGGCTTTTCTATCAATACATTTCTGCTTGGTAACTCCCAGTTTGAATGCTGATTGTGTTTTGCATAAATTAGCTAAATTGCAGCCCTTCTGTTTCATTGGTACTTTTTGTCTGCTTCCTTCACAAACAATGTCAGGGAGATTGCAAGCTGACTACAATCCTCTTTCCTAAGCAAGAGAAAAACAACATGTAAGAGCCCAATCAGTACCAGTTTCCTGGTGTCTGTTGGGTTTTATAAGCTGCATTGTGCTCTGGCATTTAACAATTTCTGTTCATTTGGACCACTTTAAGAAGTGAATGTAAGGATTGCCACAGTGTTCTGCACCACTGGTGTCTGTTGATAAATATGGAACAGGTACAACAACAAACTTGTTTCTGTTTAAAAATTCCTGAGCTAACAAGTTCCATGTCCCCACAAGTAGGGAAGTTCCATTAGTAAATGGCTCATTTTAAGAGCTCATCAGTTATTACTGCCCCGAAGTTCATCCCAGCACAGATGTGCTGAACACATTCCCCTCCCCAAATACAAAATACACGAGGCTGTTTGAAGGAAATTCTGTGGCCTGGGAAGCAGGAAGGGGGTTTGCTGTGCCAAAGGATTGTTGTAAGAGCATTACCATGGCTCAGGAGAAACTTGGCCCTTCCAACACGCCCTTCTGTGCTGGCCACAGCCAGTTCCAGGGAAGCTCTGAGTGCCACCCAATTCCTTTTTCTGCTCTGGTCCCAGGACCTCTGTGGTGTCCAGGTGGGCTCTCTGCAGAATAAACACAAAGGAAACAATCCTGTATCACATTCTTTCCCAGGGAGAGCTTTTTTTGGTAATAAATCCAAATACCAGTCCTACAGTGTTGCTGAGAGGCCTCCTAGGAACACTTTTCAGGTGCCTCATGCTGCTGTTCTTCTTGCAAACCATTTCCACATTGTGCTGCATCTTCCACAGTGGTGGTAAGTGGTAAGAACATTCTCAGAGCATCTGATCAGTTATTCCTTAAAAATAAGGTTTTTTTTTAATTTGAAAAGTCAAGTGTCACCAAGCTTCCTGTGGGGCTCTTATGCCAACACACCTTTCATTTCAAAGGCAACCATTTGTCCTTGGGGCACATCCTTCTGTCTCCTGCTTTACACGAGGCAGAAAGCACCTTTAATACACAGGGAACTCAAAACATGAGGGAAAACCAAACCAAGCCAACAATTTGCCCAACAGCAAAGCACAAGCCCTTTGTGGCACAACAGGTAAGGAGAGAAGAGCAGAGCCCTGAGGAAACACAGAGGAACAGAAGGTGATCAGCCAGCCTGGAATCAGGCCAGAACAACAGGGATAATGGCTCTTTCTGGAAGGTGCCAAAGAGGACTTCATGCCCACATCTGTTGAGGCCTGAAGCTCTGCAGTGAGTGCACACCAGCCCCAAATACAGGAACAGCACGGCCTGTCACAGCTCCACAAACGATCTGTCTGCACACATCAAAGCCTTCTCACTGATCAGACTGGGCAGGAGCCAGAGCTCAGGATGGGAATGAGACAGGGAATGTCCTGACCTTGATTTTTGGGCCTTGATTTGTCATGGATCGAGGCCCATTCTTTGTCAGGAGTCAGCGTGGCCAGAGGACCCATGTGAAACAGTTTCTGCCTCTGATCCTCAAAACAGCAGACAAGTCCCCTTGGCCTCACAGGAACACCCAAGAACAGACAGCCTCTAATGGCCTTTTAAGTCAACCAAGAGAAAGGATTTTATACACTGTGTTATTTCTCCTACATATACAAAACCACCTGGACTAAGTGTCTCGTTGAGAAAGTGAAATATAAAATGGCAGACAGATGAATTAAAAAATGCAAGCATTTTCCAGACATCAGGATAAGTTGAAGCACTTTTGGCATGCTCACTTCAAGGAAAAAGTGCAGCAAGAGCAACTTCACATCTCTGGATATCTAATGGGTTTTACTACACAATATGAAGAGTCCCACATTGAGCCCTGGTCTGACAGTGTTTACACCTGGGAGATGTGTCATTAACCCAAGGAACACATTCACATCTCACCCACAACAAAAGCCAGTTACCACCAGTTGGTTTATAAAACAGTCACAGATTTATTGAGATAAATACAAATAGAAAGTTACATAGATTCTTTACTCTGACAAACCAAGACACTTCCAGAGTGTCCCCTCTTAGCAGGTTCCAAACACCACCATGCACAGACACACCCGAGGGACCAGCGACCCCAGGGGGCTGGATTACAGGCCAGCATTTCCTACACCATCCAAGCAATATTGCACCCACCACTGTTCCTGTCATGGTCCTTGGCTAGAAATGCTGCAGAGTGATATTCCTCTTGCTGCTGTGGAAGTGGATGGACCCCCTAACATTGCTCCATCTGGCTTTTAAAATACCTATTTCTGCATAATTTAAACCACCCCGAGAACTCACGTGAACACACCGCTGTACTCACTGCATACATTTGTCCTGTACAAGACATAAAGTGCAGCCTTAGTCATGCTGAAACCATTTCTAGTTTGAAACTAAACCAAAAAGACAAACTTGGAGAGGGTAAATCTGTTTAACAGACCTGCACACTGCCTACAAAGAACCCCCAGAACTGTGCTGGCCCCCATTAGGACATGCAACTGTAGAGCTGTAATGGAACATTTTAAATGCTCTACTGAAATCATATCATTCAAAACCAACACGAATTTGGGAGCCAGAGAGGTACCAAAATATTGTTAAAAACAAAGAGCTTTGTTTAGCCTTTGAGTGAGCTTTTATAGCTGGTGGCTTACCCTTTACACACATTCTAGTTAAAAAGTCTAGTGAACACTAACTAAACATGCTAAAACATATGGAAGCTTGTGTTTTCCAGTGGATTATTGCAAGTCAAGGAAACTATTTAAGGTGATCTGACAAACAGAAACCTGGGTTGGGTTATGTTCAAGGTATTTAATTTATATACAGTATATTTCAAGCATACTTACATATACACACACTTTAAAAAAATCTGTTCAGTGCTGAGAAATTTAATGAACTGATAATAAAAAACAGAAGTAAAACCTTGTCAGAAAGGCCTTAGAAAAATCTGAACTGTTAGAAAATACCAGTATAATGCCAGCATTAGAAAAAGATATTAGAACTAGAAAAAATTAACTTGAGGGGTCTTTTTGTTAAGAAATAGCAATCATAGAAAGTCTGTACTGAAGAAGCATTTGTTTTAAATTATAAAAAAAACCTGTAAAAAAATTAAATGTAGAACATTAGAGTTTAGAGTTTACACTGTTTGCTGCAGTAGCAGTGGAACATTTCTGCCTGCAACTTCCAAAGAGCAGTTTGTGATGTCACAAGAAAACCATTTGTTACAAATACTGTACATATTATATAATACATGACTGGTTAACTTTTACAAAACTGAGCCCTCCCAAAACACAGAACCCAGCTGAGGAACCGACTGGTATGGCAGACAAACCACATTCAAACCAAACCCAAACAGTCACTTCTGTAACAACCTTCACCATGTGAACTCTGACTAATGCAACCTGGAATAAGGGGAGGTATTTACACAGGTCTCTTTGGGACAAAGGACCATTCTCAGAAAGAAAAATAACTGTTACCACATGAAACCATTTCTTTAGTATTTCAGTTTTTCAGCAGGACAAAGTTTCAATCCCCAATATAAAAATGACTTTTTTTTTGCCCCTCCTGGCCCCACATTATTGCAGATTTGGGATCCAAGAAAAGACAGAGCCCAGCAAAACCCACCAAACAACCCACAGAAGTCAGAGAGCAAACTGTGTCTCCTCCTTTTCCTGGACCATTTTTGATTTGGGGTTTTTTCAGAATTAAGAGGTCCTTTGTTTCCTAGGAAAAGCTGTTTGGGATTTAAACAGTGGCCAGGCTGAAAGGTGTTTGTTAAATGAGGAGTGTATGTAAAACAAACACAAACTGGAGCTGTTGCTGCAGACACAGCACATGCTGCAGGAACTGAATCCCCCAGCTG
Source organism: Xenops minutus (assembly GCA_035221455.1). Classification (NCBI taxonomy): domain Eukaryota; kingdom Metazoa; phylum Chordata; class Aves; order Passeriformes; family Furnariidae; genus Xenops; species Xenops minutus. The sequence continues at coordinate 11,365,357 of JAWWEE010000051.1, read as the reverse complement.
ACCCTGGCTGGGGCAGAAGGAGGAACTCCCCACTAGGGAAACCCACACTCTCCCTACCCCAGGAGTAACACAAACTGACCTGTGAACACCTGAGAGGGTTATTACTGACTGTTAACACCTGTAAAGGTGTAGCTCAGAAGTAACAAATTAATAGAAATGTCACAATATACAAAGAATCTTGAGTTCTCTGTGCTTTGAAAAATATCACATTATATTAAGTAAAAATGACCCATGCCTTAATTCTAGCAGTGTAACTACTTTAAAAAATGAAATGTTTTATGAGCTTTCTCCACTGATGCAGAATTTCATTAATTTTTTTGTTACAATTCAAAACTATTCACATATATACACTTTTTTCAAATAAATGCAATAGCTGAAACAATACAAAAACAACATAAGTGAAAAAAGAACAGCTTCAGGGAAGTTTGCTATAGTGAGGTTTTAAGATCTCAAAACCATTTTAAGCTTATAGCAGACTTGTGCTGCTGGAAATGTTTTGTTAAAAAATGAAATGTGAATTCCAATTAACACTGAAACAGAGTGTGGTTTAAGACTTTACAGATAATACTGAACTGCAGGTGAAGATCAGAGTTATCCCCCACATTTACAAAGGGAAAACCAGAAGGAATTACTCATGGGAATCAAACACAGCAGGGCTGATAAAACAAGGTCATGAAATGAGGACTGTAACATTTCCTGCTCACACAGGTAAGAGAACCCACCTTGTGTGTCCATATTACTCACTCTAACACCACCACCAGGTGAAAACTGTCCTGCTGCTCAGCCCTCACTGCAGAACAGCACATTAGTTTTGTTTTTCAATGGTAATATTGTCCATGTTACCCTGTTTTAGTTTTATGGTAGCAAAGAAAGACACATCTTGATCTCTGTCAGATTGCAGGGCCAGAATGGTCTCTTCTGCAGCTTCTAGATGAGGATTGCCAACACTTTTAAAATAAGCTAGAATGAGGGGAGAAAAAAAGACAATTTTAATCAAATCCAAAAGAATAAAGCCTCGGGCATCTGTAGTGCAGAAATACAGAGGATGCCAAAAACATTTGGGGCAGCTTATCCAATTTATAGTCTCCTAACAGAAACTACAGGACACTAAGGAAGAGAAATATGCTGCTTCTGATCCATCTTAGTAGGTACTTAAACACTTCTATGATAAACTCCTTTTGCTAAGCCCTAAACAGAAATGTACCCATGAGCAAAACCAAGCTCAGGAAGCTGCCACTGTACAACACATTCCAAAACCTTCTCCTTTATTCTGGAAAAATACAAGAGAGGAGATTTCTGTGCATCTTCCTCGGAGTAATCAGGGATCAGCTGCTTTTTGTTGCTGTTTCTAAGGCATGGTAACACAGGGAAGTGCAGCGATGGATCCAAACACCACCGCAGCCTGGGCCGCTGTTGGCGAGGCTGCAGTGCCCCCAAGTGGGTCCTGCCGGATTAGCAGAGCCACTTCCAGGCCCTTTAGGGATAATCATCCCACATTCCAGGGCTGCAAGGACTACACATCCCTAAATCTATCCTCTCGAATCCGAACTTAAATGCAGTATCCCAAATTACAGTGCACGATTCTGTTTAACAGCCTTGCAATGAACTGAGCAGAGGAAAGGCAGCATTCCCGAGGTGTTGGACCTTTCCAGGGAAATTCATGACCACACCTTTCTCCAGCAGTGTCTGCCTGAGGGCCTTGGCCAGCAGGACCCTGACATTGGGCACAGGATCTGAGGCAAGACTCAGAAGGCTGGGCAGTAGGTGCTCCACGAACTGGTCCACAGGCATACACTCCTCTTCTACCACAGCCTAGGGACAAACACAGCACAGGAAAGCAAGATTTGCATTAAAAATACACTGTGTGCCACTTCCTTCCATCCTGTCCTTCCTTTGGCCTATTAAAAAAAGCTCTGAACAAGTACACTCTATCCTGTGTTGGTGAAATAAGCATAGCCTTTCAACTCCTGTTCTGAAAACATCTCTGGTCATTCTAAAGCTCAGCCAAAGAAGGGCCAACAACAGAAGATTAATTTCTTTCAACTATATTTTAGAAAATTTCAACTATATTTTAGAAAATGCTGCTCTCTTGCCTGTCAACATTCAATCCTTGTTCCTCCCTGCTACTCAATTAAACATTTTTGGTTTGGAGGGGATAGGTAATTAGCAGTGAAGAGGGAAACAGTTCCTGGCATGGCCAGGTATTAAAAAACACATCTCAGTTTGGGACTTAATTCTTGACTTTGCCACTGGGATAGCAGGAAGTCCAAGGGTCAACTATGGCAGCAGAGCCCCAACCAAAGACACAGCTCTGAGCTGGACCAGCCGTGTGCCAGCACCAAGACCAGACCAACTGACACTGTCCTTTGTCAACCCCCAGAATCAGAGCCCAAAAATAAACCAAAAAACTGAGTCCAAATTTCAGTTTTGCCCATGTGGCTGCAAAGCCCCAAACCAGCTCCAAATTAAGTGCACACATAGAAATAGAGAACATTCCAACCTGACAAATGAAGGCAAAGGCTTGTCTTCCAACCCACTTGGAGCTGTGACGGAACCGCACCACGAGCTCGTTAATGAAATTTAACCCCAGTGCATTTGCATTGTTTGCATAGAACTTCTGTAGTATGGCTACAATCTGTGAGGCAAAAGAGGGGAACAAAAACAGAGATGAGACTTCTGTTGCAGCCCCTGGAGTTAAAAAACCATGATATCATTTGAATTCTACAAGGGGACACCAAACACTGTATCAGTGCAGTCAGCTGTGCTTGAAGGTTTTAATAAATTTTTGTGCTTAGTCTGGAGAAAGCCCAAGCTTTAGAAAAGCTGTTTGTTCACCTGAACCAAAGCACACCAGAATTAAAACCAGCAATAAAATAATCCCCTTTTGCCCACTGTCATGAAGAAAAGGAAGATATTAAATGAATATTTCCACTCCTTCAGGACATCTGTGGGATGATGGCATTATCATGAACTTCATAACAAATTAATCAACTTTGAGGAAAAATCAGTAGTTGGTTGTTCTGTTTTGTTGTGGGGTTTTTCTCCCAGAACTGGGGGAAGGTCTTCCAAATCTTATACATACTGGCTTTCATTCAGTTGAAAAGATTTATCATTCACATACAACACAGAGGAAGATTTTGGTACCTCTGGTAGTCAGACAACTCAGTATTTTATAAACTCTTAATTTCACCCTTCACATAGTTTACCATGTTTATCCAAACATGTCTCAATTGACCCCACTTGTCTGAAAACCCAGTGATTTCAGGTACCCTCTCCAGGACCATTTTCCTCCTCTCCTGCCAGGAAGTGACTAAATCCCCTACCAGTTTGAAGGAGATCCACCGAACTTCTGACACTTTGTCGGAGCACAGAGTTAGTGCAATGTGTCTTAGGTAGTCATAGACATCATTGGGATTGTAGAGCTCCAGGATCAGGATCAGCTGCCTGGAACACAAAGGGAATCATGAACTCTACCAAGTGCAGCACAACCTGCTCCAATTCACCATCATGTTTGGGAGCAGCATCAAGGGACCACAGTCACTACAGAGCCCCTGAGCAGTTTGTTCTTCACACATTACAGGGACACACTTGAATCCATCAGGGAGTCCAAGAGAAACTTCTCCAAATTACATGTACCAATGTATCAAAGTTACCCCAAATAATAACAAAAGCTACAAACAAGTAAAACAAGAAGTTCTTTTGCAACTTCAAACCAATATTCTGTACATTCTTACCAAAAGGAAACAGTAATTACTTCTAGAGCAGAAATCTACCTGTCAGACTCTGTATCTCAGAACTGCCAGCACAGAAGCAGCAGCCACAGCAGCAGGTCCCCACTAGGGGTCAGGGGACTGCTGTGGAACATCCTTGTTTGTTGGGCCAACTACACAGGGAGACCGAGGCCTCAATAGCCCAAACATACCAACACAATAAACGTGAAGGTCAGATTTGAGTCCCAAACTATGCCTACAAAGGTGCTGCAAAATCAACAGAGTTTGTAGAAAAAAACTCTGAGATGTTACTCTGCCTTCACAGAAACACCAAATTAATAAACTTACTTTTTAAGAACTGGTTTTTCTTTCTTACACATTAGAAACATTACTTTTTATATACATTTCACTGATTTCTACAACAGTCTAAAACTATATAAATTCTGAAACCTCACTGAATAGTATCTATCAGATTGCCGTATTTCATTTGCTGTGAGTGAATCAGATCTCCATTTTAGTGTAATCACAGACATTTAAGTTTCAGTCACACTTGATTACAACATAATTTGGAAAAAAAAAAATCAAACCACAAACGAACACCCCCAAATCCTCCAAAACAACCCTAACAGCCAGTGGCTTTTAAATTCAGTCCCTTACTAAAGAATGGTGGTAAACTTTCAGGTCTTAATGAGGATGTGCTAACTTCTGAGTGCAATTGCCTATTTCCAAGTTAGTAATACAGATTAAAAATCAGAAGTTCACAAAATTACATACTCTGCCAGCTCGTAACGAAACCTCCAGTTCCTGCTGTTATCAGTCACCACAAATTCTTGAAGCTGGTAAAGATACTCTCTCCTTTTGTCTGCATGAAGTAGCTAAAGGAAAAACATTACTAGTATAAAACTGAAGAAACTCAATACTTGCAGTTCTCTGGTGTGTTACTCTGTTCACACCTACGTGCATTTTCCTATTTGAAAGTGACCATTGACAAGATGCTTCCTAAAAACTGCACAATCAGCTGAGTGCCTGAACACAAGATCAAATAAGTACAAGTTTTTTGGCCAGGACACCCATCAAAGCACCACCTCTGGGCACCAAAAACTAAGAATTTGTGGGTATTACCCACCGGGATCTGCTCTCTTCTCTCCCAGCCCCAAACACAAACTGCTACTGGGCCAACTTTCCAGTTGGACTGCACAAAATACTAATTCCTTTACAACAGCCAGCAGCATTTACAGCCACATTTACAATGGGTTATCAGTTTTGGTGTTTTGTTGAGTCATGAGACAGAAGAGAAGTGAGACACATTAAAAAAGGAATAGACACACACAAAATGGCAGCTTTGCAAAAACTAAACATTAATTAGATACTGATACATGCACAGCTCATTAAAAAGCTTAATATAACGGAGTCAGAAAAAACTATATTAAGAAATTTATGACACCTTCCTACCTTCAGGAAGTCATACAGGTGTTTGAGGACTCCGATACGCACTTCATCCAGGTCTTTCAGGAACCCATTGAAAATTGGCACCAGGTCAGCAGCTGTCAACTGATCCCCCAGGATCACTGCCAGCTCGTGGATGGAGAACGCCAGTGTCCGACGCACCTTCCACTGCAAACAGGGCAACAAGGCAACTACATCAGGCACCACAACTAAAACAAACAGGCTTTTGAACTGCACCTGTGTGAGGATTGAGAGCACAACAAACAGGGCTGCTTACACAGCACTACAAAGTGTTCACCATATCTATGAAGTCTGACTTCAATCTTGAATTATACAGTTTTAGAGCACATTTGATCCCTTACAAGAAATGATATGATCTTATAATTTCAGTGCAACAAAGTGAACACAAAAGTTTTTCAAATTTCTATCATTATAAAGCCTCCTTTTGTTCACCTGCACATCTGAGGCCAGTGTCTCGTAGGTGTCCTTGAGGCAGTGCCAGTTCTGCCTGCCCAGTGTCAGGGCCACCCCAGGCAGGCTGTAGGCGCAGTGCTTGGCGATTTCAGTGTCCACAGTCTGGGCTCGGGCAGGGTCAGTCATGGACAGGTACTGGTCTAGTAAAGGCTGAGGGATGATGTCCTGTAGGCAGAGACAGGAGATCAGTGACACACTTCAGTTTAAGGTCACAAAGAAAATACACCTGTTTTGCTACTTTAATCACCTGTAATTTTGACTTGTCATCTTCAAACGGCAGGTTATTTTCTTGCTCTTTCCTTAAAAATACACTGGTTCCTCTGTGTTGCTCCTCTGAGTCCTGGAAAGGAGGTACCAGGTAGTGAAATGACAGACTTGGTGCTGTTTGGGATATTTCAAAACATCACTACAGGACAATGCAGCTCACATTCAGAACAGCCTTCTGCAGGCAGAGCCTTGCACAGGCAGAGCCTTGTTTACTGTGTTTATGCTACTACAGAGACAACAGAGTTGTACACCAAGGCAAACACTACAGACCACAGCAGAAACAAGGGCAGCAGGAGTTAGATTTAATCTAATTCTCATCATAATAAAAAACAACTATCATTTAAAAGATATTTTAGAACATATTGATGGAAATTCCCAAATCTATCAACCTAGGAAACATACACCTCTTCCCAAATATCAACAAAAAGAACTAAAAGTTTAAGAGAACAAAACCATACAAAGCTCCAAAGTCCACACAGTATTTTACATTCTTGGTCACAGAGGTTTTATGTGAAATTTTTGTTCATAGACAAGCTGCTTGTCTTTTTATTTCACCATTATCTCCAGCAACATTAAATCCTGTGCAAATAATTCCTTTTACTCTGTGTTGTAATCAACAAATAGTAACCAGGAACTGTGTGTGTGTCACCACCTGACTCAGCCTCCTGTCTATACAGATAAAAGACTAAAATTAGATTCATTACAGGAAATGGTGAGACTGTACTTGCTACATTTTATCAGGAAAAATCCTGTAAGACTACTGCCAAACTTCAGCTCCTGGGTCATTTAGGTGCAAACAGAAGTGACATCCCTCAATTGGCTTTTCTTTTTTAATCAGAGTAAGTAGAATGCGGTAACTGCGGTCTAGTAATGTTCAAAGGCTTTGGATCAGAAGTGGGTCAGTTATGCCAGGGACTGCACAGGACTCGTGCAGGCAGGAATTCATTTCAGACATGGAGCACAAGGTCACTTACTGAGCTTTTCAGCAGACTGGTGGCTGACTGGTCACTGATGTTACCCTGGGAGGCAGGGGATGGAAGAGTGTCCTCCTGCACCTGGATGCAGGCAGCACCTGAAACAGCTGCTTCACTTGAAATAGTTTGGTTCTCAACATTGCCACTGCTTTCTTCCATTTTTTTGGTCTCACAGTCACCAACAGAATCAAACTGAGCAGCTCTGAGAGCAGCAGACAACACTTGGACCTGAGCTGTATAAAGCAAGAGACAACTATTTAGTCTCCCTTCCGCATTAAACTTGTAATTAACTCATCTGAAAAGATAAAAAGAAGCCCAGTATGAGCTGCACAGAAATGGCACATTCACAAATATTTTCCCTTGGAAAGAGAAGGCCTCTTACTCTATAGAACTCAAGAGACTTCATGAAACAAGAAACTAAGGTGACTATGGATGACAAAGAGGGATTTGGTCCAGGAAACACACACAGACCCCACTATGAGGCCATTATCACTTCCATGTGTTCCACAACAGGCCTGTATTGGGTGGCTAAGGGGGATAACTTGAAATTAGGGCCATTCTCACTCAGCCAAGCATTAGATGAATTCAGGGGGTCACAAGTAGCACTGTCACTAAACCCAACAGTACTTGAAATCTGTTACAACAGGTTTTAACAAGCTCTTTTCACTTTTGTAGTTAGATCAAGTTATTTCTCATGCAAGAACCCAGGAACACTTCCCCGGCTCCTCTAGAAATAACTCAGGTCTTATGAAAAAGGCTGTTGCATAACCTTCTGCTATAATTTACTGCTCAAGGAAGGCTCATCACCCTATAAATACCAAGTCAATTAAAATGCAGTCAGGGGTTTTGTAAAGGCCAGGAGAAAACCTGCTCAGAGAAACCATGCTTTTACTGTTACAGAGTCTCACCTTGAACATCTGGATCATCGATGTGCTCTTGTAAGCTTTCTAGAACCTTTTTTATTTCACTACTAGCAACACAGTTATTGCATGGCACAGAACAGCTCTCATTGTGCTTCTCAGCCTTGACCTGGAGCAGCTCCAGCTCCTGAGTTATGTCGGGCAGAGGAGGGCGCCAGTACAGGAACGTGTTGAACAGGTCCTCGGCAGACCTGGTGTGCACTCCAGGGAAACTGCTGTCCTTGGTGACCTCAGGGACACCACCTTTGTCACCCTGACACAGTCGAGACACATTTTCTCCAGGACTGGTACAACAATCTGAACCTTCTTCCCGTGTGTCTTTATTCAGATTTTCAGAGAGTTTTGTGTTTATTTCTGCTGAAGTCTCCTCAGTGGAGGATTCTGGTTTGATGTCCATTGGTTGTTCTGAGCTGGTAACAGACACACAGTTATTGAAATATTCTGTAACAAGAAGTTTTCAGTGAAATACTTCACTGAAGACACCAGAAACAACAGCAGCTTTTCTCTACAGAAAGACAGAATGCTACCACTATGCTTTACTTCACCAGCTTCCCTTTTACCCTTCTGTGAAGCCAAAGTGAATTTTTCAATACACTGGCTACACTCAAATGAGTGATCTCACTCTTCATTCCTTTTTTGGAACCATATTCTCAAGGTAAGATTTTTAGCCTTGACAAGGCAACAACAATTAACTTTTTAATCCCTTCCACTACACCACACCTTTCCCAGGATTTACCTGGACAATGTAGCATTTGCACTGGAGGACACTAAAGTGACATTGCTGCTTGGCTGACAGGAACTGGAATTCACATCTTGTGGTGATGGTCGGATGCTCAGTGTCCCATCTTCTCGAATGTAAAGCCCAGCACTTGAAGGGTTTGCAAAGGTAGAAATAAATGGGCCAAGAGACTGAAAAGCAGCCTGACGAACCTGTGGTGATGTAAGAACAACAGTCAGGGTTCATGCAGCTCACAGAGTTAAAAAATAAAAACTGCATGCAATTCTTTAGTAAGAACCAATTGGTTCTTCTTACAGCTTCATTTAGTACAAAACAACCAAGTCACTCACCCATCTGCAAGTGTCACTGATGAGACTGATGAACAGCGGGGACAGTTTGCTCCTGCGAACCTCTGGGGACGTGGTGTAGGACACTGCCATGAAACACTCAGCACAGGCTTTCCTCATCCCCCAAACACTGTCAGAACAGAGCTCAAAGAACTTGGGAATCTGCCAAAAAGAAGCAACACCAAGACTAACTAAAGACTAAACAGTCTGCAGCAATATCAAGGTATTTGTCTGAAAACTGGAGGCAAGGACAACTCAAAAGAAAGTGAAGAACAGAAGACACAGGGACAGGTTAAATGCATACACTAATTAAAGGAATTGGAAAAGAAAACCTATTTACTCCATTAGGATTTTGTGTGCAATTATATAAGAAAGAATAGAAAAAATTAATAATGGTCTATTCTTCCTGAAATCACAACTTAATTCCAGTTCAGCAAAAAAGAAAGTAATTCTAAAGTGTGTGCATATATGTGTGTATCTGCTGTCAGTGACAAGAACTTTGCATTTCTCTTCATTCCCAGCTTGCTATCTAATTGCAACCAAGGCCTTAGCCTAATCAATTAAAAAATGCAGGCACGTTAATTTATAGAGAAGACAATAAAAGAATTCATTACTAAACTTTCTGAACTGAGAAGTACAAGTCCCATAAATTGATCTGGTCTATACATACCAGCAGTCTTTCTGTGGCTTCCTGCCCAACAGCATTACAAATGTCACCAAAATTAGCTGCACAAATCTAAGAAATAAAAAAGCCATTAATAACATTGTGTCTCTTTCAAGGGCATTTTGTTACCAACTTCTCCATGCATTATTTACCCCATGAAACAACTGCACGTGTTTGGACCATTCAAATTTCAGCCCTGTAACTACAGTGTGTAACACTAGCTCATCCCAAACAAAGACTTGGTACATCAGGTCTCCATACACCACATGCCTCTGAAATCAATAGTAATGAAGGTCTCTGCATGAAGAGCATCATCTACTCCAGTAACCACCACAAGGGACAATAAGCCTACTGGAAAGTTTAAATTACTTGGAGCAGCAGCTGTCAGACCCAAAGCAGGGTAAAACATGATACCAGGGTCAGGACTTAGGTGTACTGACAGAACTATCCTGGCTCAAGGTGGCTTAAGTACTTTGCTGAGGCAAAGTTTAATCAAGGTCTCAAGTTAGTGCCATTTCCAGGCCACTACAGAAGCTATAATTAAGGCAAAAGGGATATCCCCACACGCTGAAAAAAGATGCTGCAAAAATCTGAAATCAATTAAGATAGGACTGTGTTAATACTCATTTTATTTACTTTATATGCTTATAATGCAGATCAAATTCCAGCAAGTACAGCTTATATTACAGACCAAGCTGAAGCTCTGCGTGACCCTTAAGTCCGCTCAAATATTTTAAGACTTCTTATGCTACAAGCTTTCTTTTGTACTCAAACATGAATTAAAGTCTTACACTTTGGGGATTTCTCCTTTCAACAGTAACAGATTTTTTAAAAAAAAATTAAAGGAAGGACATCTCAAATATCTACTATTTTTGAATTTCTGGTTTAAATAAGATAGTAGAGATGAGGTAATTTATTTGCATCCTAAAACCAAGCACAGCAGCTTAAGAAAAGGTTGTGTAAAACTATTAAATGTGGAAGAGCAGTTGAACTGCTGGACCAAAGCTATTCACCAAGGTCTGTTACCCATTTCTTTACTGAACCACAGAAGCTAAAACCGTGTCAATAAATAAAAACTTCTCTTCCAGATGCTTTCAAAGTTCATCAGCCAAACTTATGACTAAATTTAGGAAAGCATTTGAAGAGCAACACACAAGTTCATTTTTAGGAGGTTCAGAGTTGGAAACACACCAACCTTTCGGACTTGAAACAATTTCCCATCACTGCAGAGTTCACAGAAACGAGGAAGCAGCATGTGCTCAACTGTTGTTCTGCTCAACATAGAGGCCATTTTACAGATTATCTGAAAAAGAGGAAAGGGATATGTGGAAGGAGAAGAAAATTAGAAAGCCAGTAAACACAGCCAAATATTCCTGCTAAAAATTACCTTGGAGAGCAAGACAGCAAAAACCACATAGATTTACCTGCCACACATTATTCATGTTTTCATACACCTGTTTTATGTGATGCACAACTACAGCTTTTATTTTAAATCATTCTATGCCACTGTGCCTGAACACAACATTTCTGCATGTAATTCACTGTCTCCTTTATCTGGTTAAATAGACTTCTATTAATATATTTGTTTTCAAGGTGTTTACAACGGGGCATACACTGGTATTTTGAGAAGACAGAAGTTTCATTGCACTTACAAAAACCCCACTCTTTAAGCACATTAGAACTATCTCCTCCCTCAGTGTGCAAGGAACACATCAGGCTGTTCAGATACTTAAACATGCACAGTCCCAGAGCTTCATAGGCTCAGACACCAGAATAAAACAGAAGTTTGCCATATAACAGGAGACAAAAGGGAGTGCAAGAAAAACGAGGTATGTATGTGAGCTAATGCAGACTTCATAGACTGATCCTCAGGGATTTGAGGAGTTAAAGGAAGTTAGTAACATGATCATTAATTCAGCTTTCTCCAGTACCATTTCAAACCATGTTTCTGCTGTGAAATTCGGGTGCTCTGGACTGTATGTTTTCCTTTCAGCTCCCAGTTTCTGGGCTAAGTATCTGTAATTCTCACATTTGTAATAGTAAAAAGCAAGGGGCTCCCATACACTTTTCTACTCAACTGCTCTGCCTGCAGCAACAGGAGTTTAATCCTTACACAAGTGTTGTCAGATTAACAGCACTTGTCTATTTTTATTTTTCCAAAAATATTGGAGCTTTCAACCTCCACAAAAAACAAGCTTTATCCCTTTCTTGGAATAAATGTTTGCCTTTTTAATAGAATGCTAAAGAAGAAACAAGGAAGACACAATTCAAGAACTTCCCTACACATTTTCGAACTCCTAAAAAGCATCTGGTGCTCAGATGTCATCCTGGAAAACTGCCTAAGCAATTCCCAACTTCCAAACAAGGAAGAGGAAAATCTAGCTGGTAAAATATTTTACAGGTCAAGTGTCAGATATCCATGCTGAAATGTAATTACACACCAGCACTTTTCTGTGGAGTCAACTGATTTGTTCAAAGTCACCAGGCAATGTTTTTTTCAAAACACTTCAGAACTAAGATAGGTCATCACTGATACTTCTACAGTGTTACTGGGAAACCTGGTAGAGCCAATCTAAAAAAAAACTGCTGGGGAACAAAACAATCTTCACAAGAATTAAAACAAGGCTGCCAAGGACTAACTGTGTTTTAAAGTTATTCAGGCACCATTCTGACATCATTTAGCATCCTGAAGTACAAAAAGTATCTCTTTACGCCTGATATTTTCAAAAATTCAGGATAAAAATCACAGATTCGTTGTGTTAAATTAAAAATCCAAATATCTTTACATATAAACACAAAAAGTTTGATCACTTATTTAATGTCAGCACTGTTCCTGGACCTCCTCTTAATTTCCATTATAAATTAATGTTCTAAACTTACATTCACAGCTTCCACCTTGTACTCATCATCACTGTCGGGAGCAGAGAGGTCCAGCAGAATGGGACACACCTTGTTCTCGATGTCACTCTGAGCCACAAGGTCCTGTTCCAGCAGGATAAGCAGTGCTTCCTGCCCTGCCTTTCTAACCTACACACACCAGCACACAAAACAGCCTGTCACTATTAAAGCAACATTCACTAATATGAGAACAACAACCCCCCATTTTTTTCAAGGAACACACAGGTGCAAGTTAAAAACCCAAATCCATATAAAACTTTTCAGCTTTATGATCATAAGGAATTAGCAATAAATACTACAGTCTAAGATAATTTCATCAGATTCTGAGGAGAAGGGAAAAGATGAAGCATAAAACAGGATTTGAAGTCATGGCTCTGGGAGCAGACTATCCACGTGCTGTTAGCAAATGCTATAAGTTTCCTATTATCTGGTAAGTAAAGTATTAAAAAAAAAATCAGACTTCCCAGTAAAATGTGCCAAAACCAACAAACACAGAGCACTACATAAAAGCCAACATGGAATTTCCTATTATCTCTTCCCCATGCCTTAAATTCACTGACCCACACAGAATTTTCCAAGGATTCAGCTCATGTTGTCTGCTTCTCCTACCTGATTGTTAACATCTGTGAGGTATCTCACTACTATGGGCATAAGGTATTCAAAAAATGCTGTTGGGAAATTTGGTCTGCTTTCCTGCAGGAAAATGGCAATAGGAGGGATCTGTTCCATCAGCTCTGTACGTACAGTTGGCTCTGGAAATAAAAGTCAAAACTACATGAGTAAATATGAAATTAAGATCAGGTACCTTAAGAAAAAGGTAGCATTTTTAATATTTTCTCAACAGAGGAAAATGAAAACCAAAATACAGAAATAGCATCACTGAAATTGCCTGTTCTTCAAGGAAAACTGAATAAAATGGAATAGCCTTCCATACATCATAGTTCAGAGACTTGTCAGCTCCCAAACAGATGAAATGAGAGCACTAGCTGGAAAACCCAATCACCATAAATGTATGCACATGAAGTATTAAAACACAACTGCTCTGTGCCACCTACACCACACAGATGTAATAAGTTTTTTGAAAAAATGTTACTTCAGGCCCTATACTAAGCAAGGGCCTTTCATTTAACATCTTATCTACCATACAACCTACTTCAAACACAGAGAAAAAACCTCATCATGTTTTTGCTGACAGACATTGCTGTTGGATGATTCAGTTTTCTTAGTTCAATCACTGCCTCTCAAAATTGAATGTCACTACTTTTACATTGCAGCCTAGGTAAAAAAAATTACAAAAATTAAAAAGTAAATCAAACTTTCAAACCTGCATCTTCAGAGAGTCTGACCACTATTTCCATTACAGTCAGAAAGTCTTCTTCATTGTTACTGAAATCTCGAAAGACATCCAAAAGACCTCTGGCAATAATTTGCCTGTGGAGTGAAAAACATTAATTACCTTGATGTCCAGCAAACTACACGTAGATGGAACACAAGGGGAACTTAGCAAATGTAAATAGGCACCTTAAAAAGATGTCTGACCATTCTACATACAAACCAAAGAAAGATGGAATTGAGAGAACTTACTCAGATACCCAAGAATGAAAACCTCTTTTCATGGCAATGTTACACATTGTTGTTCAACTAGAAATAATACTGTGTATGTGTTTGGGAGAATAAGCCACAGTGGCACCTTAACATCCCATCCAGTGTGCCTCTTGTACCCTTACCTGTTAAATACATTATCACTGAAGGCGTATTTTTCTAGACGAGCCAGTGGAGATAAGTTATCCTGTCCAGGGATATCCAAGAATGCAGTTATCCTCATACTATCACAGTCTGGCCCATAATCTTCAAATCCAACTTGAAAGACAAGAAAAGTAACAACAACAACAAAAATAAATCCAAGAGTCAGCAAGAGATGTTACAGTGTAAAAATACAGGATAAACCAACAACTATGTCTTCAAAAGTATTTGAAGATCACTGGAAACAGCTTACAAAAAAAGATTTTAAATTGTATCTAATGAAGTCAAGTGCAACACTTGCATATAGCCCTCTAAATTCAAGCTTTGAAATTTAATTCAACTGCCAAAATCCTTGGCTTTAACACACACTTGACTTTGCCCTTTGTGGAGTAACCACCTGCACTGTGAGTTAAGAGGGCTCAGCTGTCAAATCAGACTGGTAGCTTGGGGAAAAAACTTCAACTTCACCACACTTGGGAACATGCTGGGAGCTTCCTGCTGCAGATCCATCAACTACAGACTCTTCTGTGTAAACACCCTTTTCTAAATCTTTTTTTTGGATTTGCACCTTCAGACTTTTACCCAAATATTACCATACCCACTGTTAAAATTTGCCTCACCAAGTCCAACACTCACCTAATCCAGTAACAATTACAGGCAGAGGGTAAGACTGTGAAAAGGAAAGGGAATGAGATAACTTTCCTGCCAGATTATTTTAAATCCTTCATCCTTTAAGACAGAGGGAGAGCCAGCAACACACCAATGCTCTCATTTCAGCAATGGATATAGGAGACACACAGCAACCAACTCTAGGAAGAGTAGCACTGGAGGAGCTGATAATCCTGCTCTTGTCCCAACCAAGCACTTCTAGAACTATGCACACTTCTTTCACACAAACAGAGCAACTGTGATCATACTTAATAAATGCAAATTGTGCCAACATAGCTTCTCACGTGCATGAAGTATTGCAAATCAGCACATGTGTTGAGAGTGACAACCACTGAAGACAACAAGCCAAGTTCTTTGGCTCTAAAGTACATTAATACCCATTATAAATCACTTTTTGTTTAAAGACCCCTCTTTTTCCACAGAAAAATTCCTGTTTCATATATAAAAGTCTCCTTTCCAATTACATAACACCAGTGAAAACATTCTTAGAAATACAGCTCATTTAGAGAGAAAATTATCTGAACTTACTTGAAGCAAAATGTTATACCTGGGTCTTCAGGGGAAAAAATAAACATCAGATTGGTTTAAGGCCTGCATGGAGCCCAGGTGAGTTAAAAGACTAGAGCAATGCCAGATTCTGCTGTTCTTGCAGACAATGTGCTCGACAAGCTCAGTGGGACTCAAACAGAAGAAAACTGTGGGATTGGATGGAATAAGTGTTCACATCTCAAATTTACACAGATACCACAACTGAACCCACAGCTACATGATCAGAAACAGCTGCTAATTGTTCATGGCTTTTTATAATGAGGATGTTCTGCACCGACACCCTTGTTTCTACCCCACTGGTCATTATCATTTCTACTGCCTGCTCCTTACAGAAGGGTCTGTCAGGTTCAAAACATTTCTCTGCTGCACCAGTGTAAACCATTTCCAATGCACAGATCTGTCTGGGATCCATCTGCCCCAGAGCTTTCCCCCAGTCAGAGCATCTGAAGAGAGAACACCCAGATTTGCTGCTTCAGAAGAAGCCTCTGTATCCCTGAGAGCTCAGGGGAAGTTACAGTGAATGTGGGATTAGAGATTGCCTTTCTGAGGTTGCACCAAACCCTCCACATCCAAACATGACTCCCACCATCCTTGTATCTATAATTACAGCAAATATATTTGAAAAGCCACACAGACTGAACACTCACTAGCTAATTTTTGAGCCTAGTCACCTGCTATACAAAGATTTATTAGGGCTTAAAAAACAATTAGAAGCAATATACTTGTCATTAACTTCACCTTGTTCCCACCTGTCCCCAATTAGAAACACTTGAAAAATGGAGGCTCTTACTAGTTCACTTCAAATGTTTCAGAATTTCTACCAATTCAAGTGACAACGAAATAAATCCCAATTCTACCTTTGACTACAACACCACACCTGGGACTAGTTTTGTAAACATGATGAACATGTTTAATTTTGCTCCATGGAGTAGCTCTATTATTCATTTAAATTACCTAAGCACACACCAAGTGCTTCCAAGAGCAGAGAGAAAACAGAACACTACTACTTATCCCAAGGATTGAGAGTTAAATACCTGAAATTTTTTCCACACACTCTCACTACACATAAGAAAGAAACAATCATGGCAGAATCCATTTTGTCTTCTCTCAGGAATTTTAATTTTCCTTTTCCATAAAATAAGAAGCCATTGGTACTCCCAAGTTTCAGAATACACCAGAGTACTATGAAGTAAATCACAAATAAGGAACTAGTAATTCCTAAGTTACCTAGTGCTCTTTTACAGATAAATCTAACTCTACCAAACAAATAAGCTTGAAATGTGTCCACCTCTGAACAGGAATAAACACGAATGGCATCCAGAGCTGAACTCGAGTTCACTGTGCCTTAATTTGCCCCGGAGTCCCAAGCTGCTTAGAACCTGTAAGAAACTCAGGGTCACAGGACCTAAGGGTGCAATTCAATGGCATCACCCAGTGCCACTTTTCACATTTCACAACACAAACCAGTAAATACCAGTGCAGAGTGCAACCATTAAATGAGCTCAAGGAGGTCACTTTCCCTCCTGGTGTTTTTTTGAAGGAAAAACAAATTCTTTAAATACTTTCTTTTTAACTGCACAAAGGTCATAAATAGGCTAATTATCTTTTCACGTGGCCCATTATCTCACCTTACAGAAAACAAGCTTTAAACAGCACTTGAATTTAGGTAGATTTTACTACAGCCTTTCCCCACAGCCAGAGCAATCCTCCAGGCTCTCTGTTTCAACTGAACTGATCTTCAGTGTACAAGACACTTTCACCAATTTAGTTAAGAAAGTAAAAATCCAGTTCCAGCAATTTATTTTACTGCAGTTTTCCTAAAACACATCATGAACTCTTTGCTAGCTTAGTCACTAGATTAGCACAACAGTACCTCTGATGGGACACCCAAACTCTGCTACAACACAGAAATAACATTTTTTGATTCCATAATTCTAACTGCATTGTCAAATCAATGAATTTAATCAAAAATATTTTGAGTTATAAAATAAGACTTTAATGATGCTCTAGAAGGCACAGTTATTTACAGGCTCATGCTGAAACTGGTAATTGCTCTTATTAGTTACCACTTATGGCAAAATCATCTTTATCTGGACAGTTTTATGAACTAGAGTTTTCCTTACAAGCATCAAACTTTTTAATCAGTTTACCAAACAAATGCTTTACAGTGTTAACAAAACACCCAAAGATAGAACACTGATGGAGAACAAACACTTCCAGGGATGGTCACCCCTGGTCCAAGGCCAAGACCCATAAGAGAAGCACTGTTCTGTCTTTGTTTCTGTATTTTTTTCTCCTGTTTACACTTTACACACTGCTACCAAGAGCAGAAACCTCAAAGACTGAGAGCAACAACTAGCAGAATCCCACAGAGACAACATCCCTGTGCATCTTCCCAATGGAAGACTTTAGATCTCACTTGTATTCCAACATTTCCCTGGTGTTCCCAAGACCTTCCTAAAACACCTTTCTCATGCTCAGCTGAGGGGCAGGTGGGTTGGACCCATCTGTTACACATTTTCAAGCATTATTAAACAATAGCGGTCTTGTGATAAACAAATACAGTTTCTCACAAGAAACACTTACAAGTCTCTCTTTTCTTTAATAGAAAAGTCACTCCAGCACCCGGAGCACCAGTGAAGCCACCCCACAACGAGAGCTGCTCTCTAAAGCACCCCGAGTTCACATCCCTGCTGGCCAAGGCTTCACCTCCCCGAGACGTGCTGGGCTCTGACATGTGCCCAGCTCTGCTGTGACACCGCTCTGGGACGGAGCTGTCCCTGCTCCGGGACACGGGGCTGA
Organism: Xenops minutus; assembly: GCA_035221455.1. NCBI lineage: Eukaryota > Metazoa > Chordata > Aves > Passeriformes > Furnariidae > Xenops > Xenops minutus. The sequence goes on along the minus strand of JAWWEE010000051.1, from coordinate 11,347,176 downwards.
GCCCAAACCCAGCGGGTTGTGCGCCCAACCTTTATCCCTTTATCGCTTTACCCGCGGTCCGAGCCGCGCTCGCAGCGCACCCCGGGGTGCGGGACAGCGGGACACGCACCCTGAGCAGCCCCTGTAGGACAGCAGGACACGCACCCTCAGCAGCCCCGCAGGACAGAGGGACACGCACCCCCTGCAGCCCCCACAGCCCCGCAGGACAGAGGGACACGCACCCTCAGCAGCCCCTGCAGGACAGCGGGACACGCACCCTCAGCAGCCCCTGCAGGACAGAGGGACACGCACCCTCAGCAGCCCCCGCAGGACAGAGGGACACGCACCCTCAGCAGCCCCTGCAGGACAGAGGGACACGCACCCTCAGCAGCCCCTGCAGGACAGAGGGACACGCACCCTCAGCAGCCCCCACAGCCCTGCAGAGTCGATTCCTTAATTCCCACTCAGCTCACTGCCCCAGTCCCCCCGGAGCAGCGGAGCGGGGCTGACCCCCAGCTCCCCCTTTGCAGCCCCATGGCTGGAGCTGCTGCTCGCACAGAGCCCCTGCTCCCACCGGACCCAGGGCCCTGCACACCCTCTCCTGCCAGAGCCCCCCTCACGGGCCGCCCCTCGCCCTCACGGGGGCAAAGCGCGGCCGGGGCAAGGGCGACAGCAGGGCCCGGGGCTGCGAGCGGAACGCCAGACCAAAACAACAAACCAAGACCAAAAACAGTTACTCACAATCATCTAAGTCATCCTGCAAATCCACAAAATACAAAGGGATCCCTACAAACGAGAAACAGAAGAGAGACACCGGGGGTTGGTTTGGGAGGGCCGGGGCAGCCGGGCCGCGCCGCCCGCCCGCCGGCCGCACTTACCGGCCATCTTGGCATGGACACGGGCGGGGAGGAGGAGCGGCGGGGGCGGAGGGCACAGGGAGGAGCCGGCGGCGCTTCCTGCCGCGGGGTCAGCGCCGAAGCGCCGCCGGGTGACGGGGCGGCGGTGCCGGGGCTGGGGCGGCCCCTCTGTGTCCCTCACGGCCCCTCCGTGTCCCTCCGTGTCCCTCTCGGCCCCTCGCGGCGCGCAGGGCTCTCCGGCCGCGCAAGATGGCGGCGCGGCGGCGCGGGCTGAGGGGCAGCGCGGGGCGCGGGTGAGCGATGGTCGGGCCGGGCCGCGGCTCGGGGCGCAGCTGAGGGCACAGCCCGCCCGGCCATGGCGCTGAGGGAGCTCAAAGTCTGCCTTCTGGGGGTAAGTGTGGGGCGGCGAGGGGAGGGCAGCGGGCTGGGGAGGCGCTGTCAGACTCGGGGGGACTCCGTGGGGGTCGGGGGCAGCCTGTCCGAGCCCACAGAGGCTTTTTGGGGAAAGGGGGAGCCTGTCCGAGCCCACAGAGGATCCCTGGGGAGAAGGGGAGCCTGTCCGAGCCCACAGAAGATCCCTAGGGAAAGGGGGAGCCTGTGCCAGCCCATAGAAGCTTCTCAGAGATAGGGACAGCCTGTCCGAGCCCACAGAGGCTCTCTAGGGAGAAGAGGAGCCTGTCCGAGCCCATAGAGGCTTTTAGGGGGATAAGGGGGAGTCTGTCCGAGCCCACAGAGGACCCCTAGGGAAAGGGGGAGCCTGTCCGAGCCCACAGAGGGTTTTTGGGGAGAAGGGGGGCCTGTCCGAACCCATAAAGGCTCTCTGGGGACAAGGGGAGCCTCCCCGAGCCCATAAAGGCTCTCTGGGGATAAGGGGAGTCTCTCCGAGCCCATAAAGGCTCTCTGGGGATAAAGGGGAGTCTCCCCGAGCCCATAAAGGCTCCCAGCCCCTTCCCCGTCCCTCTGAGGGCACCGACCGGCCGGGCCTTCCCTCCTCAGGGGCCGTGTCTGCCCCATGTCAACACCGGCCCTTTTACCCCATATTCTCCTTTTAAAAATAAAGAAAAGAAACGCAGACGTCCAGCCTATGCTCCTCTCTCTTTCCCAAGCTGTTCCGGGCCTGGAGCTCGCCAAATAAATAGAAGCACCTGAAATCAGATTGGTGGGAGAGAGGGAGGGGCCTGAGCTTAAAATGAGGGGCAGGTGGTGGGAGAAGGAGAAATGGTGTGAACTGAAGCAGAAGTTTGGAGCATTCAGAGCTGTGAGTTTGGCTTGGCCTGGGAGCCACGTATTGAGCAGGTGGAGGTGCCACCAAACCCTGGGCAAGGGTTGTTTTCTGCTTTTAAATGGCCACATTGTCCTTCAGAAGGGGAAGTTAATGTGTTTTTGTACCTTTCGTGTGGGGGTAATTACTATTTGTGTTTACCTGGCCTGAGAAACTTTTATCACAGGAGAAGAGGAGAATAAATATTCAGGAAAGCTGGTCCAGGAGCTTTGTTTTTCTTTTTAAGGTTTGCTATGCTTAATGGGACTACAAACAGCATAAAATATTGTTTTATAAAAGAACTGGGGTAATGTGTTTTTTTCTTGAGAGGAAAACAGCTTGACAGGATGAATACAATCTTATGCAATGTACCCCAATTTGCTGCAGTATTCAGATTTAAAAAAAGTATGGGTGATGTAAAACTTCATTTTCAGTGAAGCAGTTCCTCAGGGTTTTTTTTTTCCATTAAAATTTTAATGACTCTGGAGATGTAAAGCAAAAAGTTTGTCTTCAAAAGTGTTAATTAAATTGCAATTTCAAATACCCTTTCTCTATTCAGAAATGCTTTACCGCTAAGAGTTTGTTGAGTTATTTCACTTCTAAATATGATTTTTATATGTATATATATTTTTTTAGCCATAGAACCAGCAGTACAAAAATGTGCACGACCCAGATTTTTCATGTTGCCTTTCCTCTCTTAGCATTTGTGGTGTTGCATTAGTAACATGTTTCAGGTATGTCACAAGAAATCTCCAGTCTTTCATTAAGCAGGGTGGGACAGCATTAGTCACAGGTTAACTGCATGTGTCACACTTGTATAATTTCATGTTCTCTCTTGGTCCTCCATTCTCCAAGCCATGCTCAGTTGCTGTGTGTTTTCCTAAGAGTAGTCTTTCCCTACTGCTGTTCAGTTACAAGTTGTGCAAAGCTTTGGAAAAAAAGAGCTTGAGTGAAAAACAAGTGTGAATGCAGATTTTTGTAGTCTATAAAGAATCTTAATAATTATGGTTAGAAAAGTGTGACTTGTCACAGACCTTTCATTTTTCTACTGAATTAATATAATACCTGAAGTGTTTCATAATCCTTTTTCTCTGAGATTCTCTGCAGGAATGTGTTATTTGTCATAGTGTACTGCAAGATTTGAGGACAAAAAATTCATCTGTTTATAGTAACTAATGCCCCTTTCAACTGTTTATGTTCTTTTTTTAGGATACTGGTGTGGGCAAATCAAGTATTGTGTGGAGATTTGTAGAAGATAGCTTTGATCCCAACATCAACCCAACAATAGGGTAAGAAACTAAATACAGCAATTGTGATTTATTCACAAATAAAATTAAATTATCTGAATAGATCACTTGAGGAGTCCTTGTATGTGGCAGATAAATGTGGTAATAAACATGACTGCAGCCTTAATGAGGCTCATGAGCTGCCTTAGGACACGTAGGAGTGTGCTCAGCACTCCTGCAGCTTCCATTTTCATGTGTGAGATCTGCACTTATTTTGTATTGTGCAAAACTTACCCCATGGGTGCTTCTGCTAAAGGAGCAACATGCTTTTCTCATGCACTACCTTTAAATTTCAGTGTCTAATTATTATGTAACTATGTGTTTTTTAAAGACTCAGGTACAACAACAAGTGCCTTAGGTTTTTGAAGGTGGTTAGCATACTAGTTCAGGTTGTGGATGACTCCACGAATTAGTTCAAAAGTTGCACATCTCTGTGCAAAGCACACACAGAAGTAGCTGATGGAAGTGTTCCTGCAGTTGGTCTTGCAGGTGAGGAGGTGTTTGAAGGTTGGGCCTCGAAGTGGCAACATTATTGAGCTCAAATATTTGACTGGGTAGAAGGAAGGGCAAGCATCAGGAATTCTTGAGGTAGTTGGATCTTTTTATTTCTTTTGCTGTCTTTTTTTTTTTTGCTTTTCAAGTGTCTTATGGTCTGCTTTGATCAGAAGCAGTTTTTGGCTTACAGGGGGACAGACTTCACTTGATGCCCACAAGTGTGTGGGGGTGTCAGTGCAACATCCTGTCTCAGGTGTCATGCAGGCTGTACTACAGCTCTGACCAAAAAAGATCCTGCTGATAAAGATCAGCCGTGTCTCATCCTGTCCTTCTAAAAATTGGGGTCCCTGTGATCTCACTCTTTCTTTCCCCTTCCACCCTCCTGGTTTTTTTGAGGGTAAATACTGATATGGAATTGCAAGATGTTCTGTAGGAAGTGTGCTTTTGCTTAAATTTCCCTTTTAACAGCAGTAGCCTTTGGAATGGACTTCATCAAATCTTTTTGTCTTCTCTCCAGAGTCAGTTTGCTTTCAATATGGTAATTTTCTGAGTGATGTGTGGGTTGACTTCTCATTTTTGTTTTTTCTCCTCCCTCCAATGTAGGACCTCTGTGTTTGAAGGCAGGAACCCAAAGATCTCCCCTGAGAATGTTGGCAGCAGAGCTGTGTAGTGAGTTCAGGTGCTCTTGGAAGGTGTTAGCCATTGTGGTGATGAGGCTAATATGTGGAAGAGAATTTTCCTTTTCTGGTTTAATGGCAGGACTGAGATTAGTACACCTGACTGAAGTGAAAGATTGAAAAAAATCTATCTTCTGGCAGTCTTAAAATCGTTCCCTGGTCTGAGGACTTGGTATCTTGGTAGTTTGTTATTGCAGTATAAATGAATCAAAACTTGCCCAAATGCAGGGGTTGTGTTAAGCCCCAGTAAGATACACAGTCCTAGAATTTTAAGCAGATTAATTTCGGAATTTATTTTAGACCTTGCTTTTATTTCCTGTTTGAGATTAGTAGGTGGAAAGAACAAAGCAAGGATTAGAGAGGAGTTCTGAGAATCTTATAAACTAGAGCTGAGAATGTTTTGACTTCATGAGATATATGTTTGAGTTCACAAGGTACAATCTTGTTTCCTGCCCTGTTTACATACCTCTTAGAATTACCTGAGCAATCACACTTTGTTTTGTCAATGTTCATCACACAGATTCAAGTATGAGCAGCTGTAGAGGCCCTGCCAGAATTCTGCAACTTTAGTCCTCTCAAGCTGTTGAGGACATGTTTAACCAGTATCTATCTCTAGGTACTGCAGAATATGTAGACTTCCATTAAAAAAGGAATTATGAATATCAAACTGCTTTCAGGTGCATCTTGTTCATGTAGTTAGAGTGCTGGGAGAAGCAGCAAGGAAATCTAGTAACAAAACAGGCACTGTCCCTATTAAAAGTCATCAAGGAGAACTCCAGTTTGGAAGCTTTTGTTGACTCAATTGGCAAGGCATTTCAAGCAACATTTAACCTCTGTTGTTAGCTACCACTTGGGATGTTTAGTTGTGATGTGAATTACAGAAACACAGCTGTTCTGTTCAAATTGACTGTACAGGCATGTTTTGGTTTATAGAACTGAGTAAGATAAATTCTGTGAGAATCTATGATTTAGAACACTTCCCATGCTGGCCAGAGAATTCAGATCTGAAGCTTATTTTGCAGCAGTCTTAAGGAAGTGGAAGTTTCTGCTATGCTTTACAAGAGATACTCCTATCACTTTATTTTTGTTTACTCATTGCAGAAATACCTCAGCTAGTTAATGGTGTTGAAATGCATTGCAATTGGGCTCTTCCTTTGTAGGGGTTCTGCAGCCTTGTATTTGTCTTCTTAAAACACTAATCAACTCTGGAGATTGAAGTACTGTTTGGGAAATGAGCTGGCCTTAAGGAATGGGGAGAAAGTTACCTCCAAACAGCTGAAAGCATTGTGTAACTGCTCCCTTTGCTTTTTTTTTACTGTTGGTAGTTATTTCTCCTCCTATAGCATTGAAACATGTCCAAAGACTCCACAGTTATATTAACTACAAAAGTATCAGGGACATCATTAAAATCTGTGCCCTGGTGGTCGTTAAGATCCAAAATGAACTTGAGTGTTGGGCTCAGGTATTTAATATTGTTGATCATGCTGGAAGGCTCCTGCTCTGAGTCTGACTGTACAGCAAGCTTGGGATTCTGTAAGGAGTTCCAGTATCTTCAGAATCCCATCCAAAACTGACAGTAGAACAAGTTTGAAAGCCTACAGTACTTTCAAATGACAAGAATTAATCATACAAAAGGTGTCCAAATCATAATGTAGGATCTCCTGTGCTTAAAACAGTTATTTTGACCATAAAACAGTTATTTTGACCATAGTTGCAGTTCTACAAGGATTTAAATTCACTCTGTGGCTTTTCTAGTAAAAAATGTACCTACAGGTAATAGATATAGCAAAGAACTCCCTCTTGTAAAAGATAAGTTCTCTGAATTGGTGTTCTTGTGGGAAATACACTGATTGATCTGAAGCAGCTCAAGTAAAGCACAAAAGGACTTTGCAATATTTTACTGTGAAACATCTAGAATTTGGGCAAGGGGAGAAGCAGCTGGAGAATAGGAGATATTTTTTTGTCCTCTGGAAGTCGAAGGGCCTCTGCAAACTAAAGTGTATAATGACAGACAGGATTTGAGAGATGTACAGAGGGCACACAACAAGCAGGTTACTCACTATTGATTTCTCTGTCCTCTTAACACCTACCAGTAGTGATACAAATCTCCCATACCAATAGTGATACAGATCTCCCATATTTTATTCCCAAGTATGGATCCACCAGCATTTGCCTGAGTGTTAGTACAGAGACAGAAACAGCTGATACAAAAGAAAGGATTTGACCTCTTTCCTCATGGAAGTTTCCAGTATACACTGAAGTGATTTGCTGTGATGAATCCTCTGTTTAGGAAGAACATTGTGAAAAGGCTGACCTTTCTTGGTTTTTTGGGTCACACATCCTGTATTTTTATCAAAAGCTTGTTAATAATTGAAACTTATAATTTGCATTCATGATGTTTTTTGTTAGTTGAATTTCAGGCTCTGAAAGAAAATGTCATCTTCTCAGTTTCAGCCTTTATATCTGAAACTCTTCATCAGTTTGTGTGTGTGGGGAAAGCACTGTCATTGGAATGTGAACCTTTCTGAAAGCTTGTGGTGGTAATGAGTATTCTGAGAATGTATTTACATTCTGGGAAAGCGTGAACTATGTTTTTGTTTTTCCAGAGCCTCATTTATGACCAAGACTGTACAGTATCAGAATGAGCTGCATAAATTCCTGATCTGGGATACAGCTGGACAGGAGCGGGTACGTAAAGGCAAGATCTGTGGTGAAAGCTGTGCCCAGAGTTTGGGATGCCTTTCAACTCTGCCCCTGAAATCACAATGGGATCTGGTTTTACAGACTTGTATTAGAACATTTGTTTCTATACAGGCTCCTGTCAAGACCTGGGGGCTGTAGGTATGTTTTTATTTTTCATTGTTATCATGATTAAAGTATAAAGGTAAGGATGGTGACCTAGGAAGAGGAGCTTATGAAACAAAAGACTGGGCTTAGACTCGCTGAAAGGGAGTGCTGTTTCCAAAGAAAACAAGGGCTGGTGGGGAAGCCAGCAGCTGTCTCTAGGACCATTTCTAGTTCAGTTTTAAACATTCAGCTGCAATATTTGCAGCCAGGGCAGTTGGCAATGTGAGAATCAAAGTGAAATGAACATGTTTGATAGTACAAGTAAGGCCCTGATTCTGAAGAAATATACAACTGCTAACACATTCTGGTAGCTTCACTGGTAGGGTTATAAATGTGAGTAGGATGTAGATTTAGCTTTCAAAAGCAGAGTTTAAAGCAATGTTACAGGTGATAACTGCTCTTTTATTCTTTTGTAAAGTTTTACTAATCAAATCTGATGGTGTTAGAAGGTATGTCAGAGGATCTATTTTGAAATTTAAATTTTAATTTGATTGTTTGGGGTTTTGATCTTTGCAGCATGCATAGTTCTGAGGGGAGGCAATAAAAGCTCTCAAGAAAATGACTACTCAAATGAAATCACAATTAATTTGCATGATTTTTACTTGGAATTTAAAAGGATGACTTGCTAGTGACCTTGCTTGTTTATGGATTACTAGTAACAGTGGTAGAAATTACAGCAGCTGTATTAGCAGTGCTTATTCTTGCAGTTTGTTGACTGCAGGTTAACTACTGGCAGGTGCCAGTTACTCCTGATGAGTTAATTTAGGATGTGAGGTAACTGTAACAAAGGTTGGGCTGTTATTTTAGGATAACAGCTGGCAAATGCAGCTGTATTATTTTTTGTGATTAGCTTGAGAAACAGAGACCGGAAAAAAAACCCCAAACAACAAAACAACACTCCCCAAACAAACAAATCCCCAATAGCAACAAAGAAACCAACAAACACCTTATCAAGGCTCAGTCATCCCTGTCCAGAGCCACTCGACCTTTTGGATTCCTGGTGGAACTGACTTGCCAGGTTTTTGGCTTGATAACAGCCTTGGTGGCTAGAAAGTAACTGAAGTTTATTTGCATTGCATTTGAGTGCTGTAGATTTTGAATGACAATTCATTTCCTTCCAACAGCACCATATAAAGCAAACTTATGTTGTCAGGGATGTTTCCCAGGAATACGTCCAAGAGTACCCGTGTTATCAAAAATATCTCGAGTCCTTCCATTACTAGCAGTCAGTCAGCATTTGCTGTAAATAGTTTGTCTTAAGTGAACATCCTAGCCCATTCTGGAATGCTGAGCCTGGAATGTGATATTCTGAGAAGGAGAGTATGAATTTTTAGAGGTTGGTATTCCTAAATGGAAAGCTTTATAAACATGCCTGCCACAGCTTGGCAGGAAACATCCATTACATATTAGCAATTCCATCCTGCTTGCTTCAACTGTGTTTGCAAGCAAAGGGAGGACCTGGTCATTTGGATTCAGCACACTGCAATCTGAGGAAGCATCTCTCTACATGACCAGCATGTTCCTTGTCTGTCTATTTTTAGACTCTGAGTGATACCTCTTTAATTTTCTTCCATACAAGTTGCATGATATCTTTATTGAAATCCAAAAAGGAAAGGTCTTACAGGGCTGTGGTAACTGTGAATCTTATGTTCCATACCTGAGAGAACTTCCTGTGAGACCCCAGTATAAGCAAGGAAACCAGAGAACTGTGGACAAGGAAATGATGCAGTATCTTCACAGAAATTTATTTCTGCAGAACAGAGCAGCACTATCACTTAGTGCCAGTCACAAATGGGCCGTATCCCTGCCTTGTCCTGAAATCTGCAGCACAGTTTTCTGGTCATGCAACTCATCTGACAATGAATTATGGAAGGGATCTCCTCTGTGGTGATCTGGAATACCAAAAATGTCCACACCATTCTTGGAACTAGGATGTCTCTGCTGAGCTGTGATGCAGAATGCATGGAATTCCTAGTCTTGGCTTCTTGAGGAGCATTTGGTATTTCCCATTTCCAAAGCCCAGCAGCAAATAGTGCTATCCTGCCCTGGGCACTCCCTTGTTCTCAAGGGCTCCAGGGGGGTGGCTGGAGGTGGAAATGGGCACTAATTCACTTCACACAGCTCATTGCCCTACACACACACACCCCTTACCTCTTCTCTCCTTTCTTCTACATGGAGTTAAATTGATGGCAGACTTCTTACAGCAATTAGGATTTTTGTCTTCTTACTTAATGATTTTGAGTTTCTCTGGATAATTACATTATGGAGTTGTAATAATTCTGTCAGAACACAAATTGGAGGCTGGAGGGCAAGCTGAAGTCTTAAAAAATTGCAAAAGGAAAATTCAGTGTTTCTGGTAACATCTGTTTTGTTCATATATTTTATCTGCCGACTGCTCTTAAGGTGGAAAAAAGTATCTAAGTGTTAGCAGACAGGAAATGAGAGTAATACAAAATCAGCAAATGAAAGTTGGTTTATTCCCAATGTAAATAGTCAAATAATCAAAAAGCCAGGTTGCAACCAGTCCAAGTGGTGGTTTACCAAATATGTTTCCCTTTACATTTTAGTACCTAGGAGGAAGAGAGGGATTATGTCCCAATGTGAACTGAATGCCTGCCCATGTTTCCCTTTCCCACTATTAAATATTTTTATATTCTGAACTTTATGTTCAAAATCCTATTTTCAAAACAGAATTTGAGAGCCAAATGTAAATGGTCTGGAATTCTGCTTTATAGCAAGATCTTTGATTTATAATATTGCTCTCAGTTGAACTGTACTAAGCAGAAGGAAATTGGTATTTTATTAGAACTGAATAAGCCTTTATGAAAAACTGTATCCACTTCATTATTTTTACCCTGAGTAATAAGATGCACAAAAGTTCTAAATCACATGTGCTTGCATGGAAGCAATATATGCAGTTCACTCTGTACTCTGATGGAGATTTTGAGTTGCTGATTAGTTCTCTTGGCTCTTTTTAAGTTGGCAGAATTTCACACTGTTTATGAGAATGCTTCATTGATATTTTTGATGCAACTTGATCATGTGGTTTATCACCTTTTTCAGTCCTGGATTCATAATACTCTCTCAGTAAATACCCTGCAAATGTCCTACCAACCAAATAGACCTTCTGTAGATTTAATTCTGAAAATCACTAGAAAATTACTGTAGCCTTTTTCTATCCAGTGTTGTTTCTTAAAGCTCAGGTCATGTAGTTATGGCCTTTTGTAGTTTTTAGTTTTAAACATATTTCTAACTTCTGAGGGGAAAACTGAAGCAAAATCCTTAAAGCCTTAAGTTAGATTAAGAAGAAACCAACATTTCTAGCAGTTAAGAGTGCCAGGACTGATCCATGGGGCCAGAGCTTGACACCAACTTCTGAGCCTTTCAGACCACCCAATAATATGTGCTAATATTCTTGACATTTTTGTCTTAGTTGAAATTGAACTTGTTTCTTTCTATATTTTGCACCTTGTTTGGTGGTTAAAGTTGGGCATATGCGTGTTTGTGTACAATTGTCAGTCTTCTAAGAGATTCTAATCTAGTCAAAATAAGCTCAAGTTTGACTTCCTGCTCTTTGCAGTAGATCCACAAACTATGTATTGGCTGCCCTCTGTAGAACAATGCCTTCCTGGAAGTTTTTTGCTCTACTGCACAGATAGAAAAGTTTGCCACTAATGTGACCTTTAAAGCCAGTTTTCAATAGCACTGGTAATGGTGATGAAATCCTGGAGGTCAGTGGAAGATCAGATTCATGTTGTCTGGTGTCTGTCTTTCAGTTCCGTGCTTTAGCCCCGATGTATTACAGAGGCTCAGCAGCAGCCATTATAGTGTATGACATCACAAAAGAGGTAAGAAACTTGTTCTGACCCAGCATTACAATTTCTGGGGTGTTTTCTGTGTCATGGGCCAGCTCTGACTCTTAAATCCTTCTGTCTTTTTTTTTTTTTCCACCTCAGGAAACGTTCTCAACGTTAAAGAACTGGGTTAAAGAGCTTCGCCAGCATGGACCTCCCAACATTGTTGTAGCCATTGCAGGAAATAAGTGTGATCTCAATGATGTAAGGTAAATAGCTGTTGTCAGGTTGGAGGCTTCCCTTAAGCCCACAGTGCTAAATATTTTAAGATTTCAGAACAGCTGAAAGATATAGAACAATTTAAGCTGGTTTGCTCTTAGCACTGTAGTTTCACAGGGGATTTGAGCTGTTTCTAGTGTCAGAAGATGTGGTTAGTCTGCCCTTGGATGGTCTTGCCCACTTCCTCCCCTGTGCTGCTGTGAGTATGTGTGTGATTGGGCAGTAAATCAAGCTGTAAAATGGATCCAGATTAAAACTAACCCTTTTTAGAAAAAAGAAAACCCATCCAAGTGTATTTATCTTTCTCACACCATGAACACTTGCTGGCATAACAGTGTGAGGATAGCAGGGTTAGGAATGAGCAGTTTACTGGGAGACAGGATTACCTTTTCTGGTGGCAGTGCCAAGTTACACAAACCCAAACTGCCTGTGTAACTATAGTGTAATAGAAGCTGTTTACCTCACTCTGTAAGAAGTGCCCCTGTCAGTCTGTAGCACCTCATTTTGTTAGGAAAAATATCAAGCCTGTTGGAATGCATTGTGTAGGTTTTTTCTGACTTGCTTGTTCAGGTGCCTTCCTTCCCTGCTCAAATATTGGGGTGGAATTGACTGTGGCCAAAATAGTTGCAGGGAGCGGGAAAAGTTCTTGAGTGACTTTATGAACAGCCAAACTTTCAAGAAGGCATGCACTAAAAACAAAAGAAGGCTTTTTTTATTGATGTCCTGGTTTAATAAGCCAAAATTCAGAAAGAAGGTGTGTGTAAACTTCTTTAGATTTCATTGGAAAAGGTACCACAGCTGCTGTCTCAAAGGAGACACATGGTTCTGTGTTTAAAGAACCACTACTGCAAAGGTGGTTCTTAGTATAGTTTTACAAATTGCTAACATATAGCAGTTATCTAGTGAGCTCTAACAAGTTTTGTTACAAGTAGCATGTCTCTTGAAGGAAATACAGCTTAAAATTAGTGAGGGCAGTATTCAGTCACTCATTGTTTGGTGCTGAGGTGGCATCATAAATTGTGTAAACATTGCTATTCAAGCTAATGAGCAAGATTCCTTGTACTTTAGTCAGAGGCAACATTTGAGTCACTGATCAAAATCTACTCTTGGTATTCTAAAGGACCTTGCTACTGAGAGTAGCCTGTGTTTTGTAGAAATTGTATGTGAAGTGACACAACATATAGTCCAGACCTCTCTCCACCTCTTGGGGTTTGTTTTTTTCATGTTGTTTGAGGAAACTTACTTCATTATGAACTTGCCTACTTTGGGGGCAGGATAACTTCACACTGCTGGGCTCTGTGGTTGTGTGCCCAGTGAAAGGATGTTCCTCTGTATAGCTGTATCTTCATGTAAAGTAAATCATTTGTGCAGTGTTGGGAGATACTTGGTTTTGTAAGCAGTTGTAGGAAATGCACTGGATCTTTGGAATTAATGCTCTAGGATCATCTTGGTGCAAAACCTCACTCAGTGTTGGCCCATGGATTAAGGCCTTGCCTAGTTTAGGATTGTGCTCATACCTCAAGGCAGGGAGACAGCACAGAGTAAAGGAGCATCAGTTTTCAGCATGAGGGAGCACTGGGATGCCAAGCAGGTAAAATAGGAAATACTCATTACAGGAGACTCTTCAAAGCCTAATATATCCCTTAAGGTTTTGGATAATGAGGGGGGTTTTGCATTCATGTTTTTTTCTTTGCTTTGTTTTTCCAGAGAAGTCATGGAAAAAGATGCTAAAGACTATGCAGATTCCATTCATGCAATATTTGTAGAGACAAGTGCGAAAAATGCAATAAACATTAATGAACTCTTTATAGAAATTAGTAAGTATCAAAACAGTTTATGCACTTTCTTCTGCAAGAAGTTCAAGTAGAAATTTGATTTCTGTATTAATTCTGTGCTGTTTAGGTGAGAGTATACTGACTTAAATTTGTTACAGTGGGACAGGAATACAAACTGCAAAATGAGCTGCATGAATTTTTAGCCATCTAATGACATCTAAATATTCCCCCTAGAGATTTTAAGCCTACTATGATGCTACTGAATAAATAGCAAGCAGGGCACTCCTGTCAGAATTCAGTGTCATCTTACTCTGACTGTTACTGAATGTTTCAATTAGTACTTCCAAGGTTATGGAAGGGAAAGGAAATGGTATGAGGAAGATCCTGACTTTATACACCTGAGAAAAGCTCACTCTTAGTGTTTGTACTTAGTCTAAAAAAGTCCATTTTCAAAAACAGAAGGATTCATAAATGCCAAACTACTGCATGGGAAATGGCAACTATTGCATGTAGATTTTCCACAAGTATTTTTGTGGTACCTTGGGGGGTTTTAATATTAAATTTTAAATCTTTTCTGTCTCATTTGTGGTGGGGACAACAATGATACTTTTTATGTGTGTGAATAAGAAGCAGACAGTATTCCCAAGTGAATTCCATGTGATATTATTTGGGGAATATGTGTCAAGTAGCAACACCAATGTGCAGGTACACCAGCCTTTTTGTGAAAAGAGGACTGGCTACAGAAACATTAGACTTAAGAAAGAAAAATAGGGTCTTTTATAAACAGCTGAATATATTGGAGCTGATGTAAAAAGTATGTGCTGTAGATTGGCTTCCTGATTTACTGACTTAATAGCTGCTCTCCAAAATCGATCTTGAATAAATCATGGGAGGGGAAAAAATCATAAATCCTCCTCAGAAAAGAATGCTCAACCAGGAATAGTCCATTGTAAAGACTGATGAGATGACTAAAGCAGCTCTCTGTAAAGCACCTCAGTGCTAAGCCCTGTGCAGGTGATCTGTGGCAATCTGGGTCAGGATGGTAGTTCTCAGTGAAGGTATTGCAGATGGCATTGCATCCTGCAGAGTGTGTGCTCTGAGTGCTTTTACAGCTCAGCCGGCCAGGCCTGAATGAGCCTGAAGTGTAAATGCTGCTAAATTGGCTCCAAAGTGCCTCTGCTCTGCTTTTGTGCAGCTGTACCTCCTACAGACACAACAGGAACTCTTGCTGCCCTCCTCCTGGGCAGGAATGTCATCCCTAAAGACAGACAGCTAATTGAAGGCACGTTTTTATATACAACCTACACACTGAATGCTTCAAATCAGTTTCAAGTATAACATTTGCCATAAATTTCCTTTTCCTGCCTCCTTGTAGGTCGCAGAATTCCATCAACTGACGCCAACCCCCCGTCTAGTGGTAAGGGCTTCAAACTTCGGAGACAGCCATCGGTGACGAAGCGCAGCTGCTGTTGACTGACCCCTCAGAAAATCAAACTTGTTTATACAGTAGGTGGTCTTGGAAGTCAATAGTTCCCGTTGGGTTTATATTCTCAGTCTTAGATCTTTATCTGCTGGTGTTCATACACCCGAGGTCCCCCAAAAAGGGACCAGCTCATCCGACAGCCGCACGCTCGCAGAAAGGACTGCAGGCGAAACGACGTGTGGCATCTCTTGCATTCAAAGGGAATCCATCATCACTTTTTTGGCCTTGCTTGACAGGAAGGTGACTATATGGGTGGTAGAGCTGAAATGTTTAATAGTTTTGTAATCAAGGTTTTAGGAGGTGTTTTTTTTTTTTTGTAAAAAGGGAAATGAGCACTTTTGTGGGACATCAGGGTGGGAGGAGTCTGGAAGTTAGATGTCATTTCTTCCTTTTCTTCAGTGAGCCTTATTTTAAATGTAAGTGTAGCTAATCCAAAGTATGGTGGGACAGTCGATGTGAGATGGCTACAGAATAAGCAACTGAAGATAAACAGTAGGCAAATCAGTCCATCCAGTCCCCAAATCCCATTTGCACTTTTTATTTAAAGATGATATGCTCTGGGGGTGGGGACACAAGTAACAGATATTAAACCACAGACAATCTCTTTTTCATGCTGACTGTAATCACTTTAAGGCAAACTGATACAGGCATCCTTTTGTTCTCACAAGTGTTTTAATTTTGAGATGTTGGTTGAAGAAAACCTACTCCTAGCTCTGACTAAATGAAGTGGTTATTAACTGAAAACAGATGCTGTAAACAGATGCTGCCAGTGGTTCTGATAAGACCTACAGATTTTTGGGGAAAGCTTTTAATTGCTTGGCATGTGTAAAGTGTTCATATTATATTTATGAGACCAGTGTTTAAAGTATTATAAATTATGTGAAAACAGTAAAAAATAATGCAATCTTCTACACTCCTTCCATTCCACACCTATGGATAAACCCTTGAGGAATCTCCATAAGGGTTTTTTTCCTGGATTTTAGGTATTGTCACTGTGAGTCCATCCGGAGGCAGATGAAATTTTCTCTTTCAATCACATTTGAAAGGGCCAATCGAGCATGCTGTCAGTGCAGCACGAGGACTGTCTGTTGAACAAGCTTTTATCTGGGGTGCACCCAGTCTTTCCTATTTTGGGCACAAAAATACAAATAGGAAGTAACCTTAAGACACGTGGTAATGTAGATCATTACCACTTGGTTCCTGGGTTTTTCATCTGTGAGGGATTTTAGCAATTCAGTGTTTAGCTTATCTGTATTGGTTCTAGTAGGCTTTCAATTAAACCATAGGTTGACCATACCTGTTTGTGCTATTTTATTTATTTTTACTTTTGTTTCTTACCAGCACTAGTGAGAAACTTTTCTACTTTTGAAGAAAAAGAGCTTAATAGAATCGAGTATATACTAAAATATGCTGTTTAGCTTTAGTATCAAAATGGGATCATGTTGATGATGCTTATTCTTTGTTTTTAATCTGGTTTTCTATCATCTCAAGTATTTTCTCTGAAAGAAACATAGGAAAGTTTGTAAGAAATGAAAAGACTTGTAGTTCAGATTAGTTTGTACTAGTGAAAATTCCTGGAGAGCTGTTCTGGAGCAAAACAGGCAAACTGTTGCAGTGAGGTTTTCCAAAGGGTCAGGATGTTCTAATGAAATTTGGTGACTACATTTTTGTCATGCCTTTTACTTTCCCTGCCTCCACTGCCAATTATGCCTTCTTTGCCACAGCTGTACAGGCTGCACACCCAAAAAATACAACTTCATCACATACTTCCTATCCTTTTGCAGTTGTGATCTTGAATAACAGCAGTTAATGCAGACAGGGAAACATCCAGTGTTTGAGCTTGTCCCAACTACAAACCCTGGAGTGAGGCTGCTTTTTAACACGGGGCTGTTTCAAATGACAGACGGTTGATCCGAGTTCAGACTCAAGATAACTGTTTATTGATCTGTTGGCCCCAGCTGGAAGCCAGAATAGTCTTCCCTGGATGAGATGCATGTGTTGATTGTTTCATTTTTCTTGGAGAAAAATTGTTTCTTTTCTATTAATGATTTGTCAGGTCATCTGCTTTCATCTTGCACTAGGCTTGTTGGAATTGATTATATTTTGTCCTAACATAGCTTCTCTATTTGGACACAGGTTAGTGTTTGAATGTTTGGAGAGCTGATTATCAACTGTTACAGCTAAATTTTTAGTAACTTTTTTTCTGCTAAGAAGTTGTTAAAAAAAGCTCAGGATTAAAGTTATATTCCAATATGTTTTTCTGTTTAATGAGTGGAGCTCACCAGAGAGACCAAACTTTCAGATACTCTCAAAGGGAATTACACAATCACAGAATGGGTCAGGTTGGGAGGGGACCACAGTGGGTCATCTGGTTCAACTTCCCTGCTTCAGAGCACATGGCACAGATTAATTGCTGCAAAAACAAGTTTGGAAGGGTAAAGTGTCATGTATGTAAAAATGTAGTGAGGTACATGTCATATCATTGATCCAGAGCATTTAACTGACGAAATACAACTGTTTCAGTTCCTAAACACCACCAGTTCTTAAGCTTTGGGCCCACTTGACTGTGCTCCCCAAGGTTTGGGAGGTATCTTCATCCCACCCTCTAAATTACAATGGTCACTTGGCTGCCTTGCCAGGCTCCTGATCTGTGCTCCAGGTAGTTTTATAGGGTATTTTATATCCAGCCTGAAAATGGCACACTAAATGCCCAAGCAGGCAAAATCTGGAAACTTACATTTAATAACAGGAGCATCTAGTAATCATACTACTGAAAATTGTTATAGGTGCTTTGAAAAACTCTTAAGACAATTCTAACAACTTTTGCTGTTACCAAGAAGGTAAAGACTTTGTTCTTCTTGAACAAAGGTCTTTCTTGAAAAAAACAAATCACTGCTCTTGAGAACCCTGCTGACATCAGTGAGACCCTTCCTTTAAGTGCTGCAGGATCAGACAGTTAATGGTTTAGAAGGATGTTTTATGCAGACTTGAGTCTTTGATGTATTGCTTTACATTTAATGCTACCACCCTGCTCAAGAAAGATCATTTGCTTGGGAAAAGAGCAAGAGGAGAGGAGACAGTGCCTGCTTTCTGATTTGGAAGTCTAATCCTTTAACCTGGTTGAGAGAGAGCTACATTTGTGGTTAAAGCTTCATTTTAATTATCCAAAAGAATTTCAGGGTGGCTGTCTTGGATGGTCTAAAAGTTGGCCTCAAAGAGATTTGTTTTTTTGTTATGCCATTAAGCTTAAATTATTCCTTAACATTAGTGTTAAGTTTCCAGTATAAGGTAGTATTAGTTGGAAAAGAAGGCTGTAGCAGTGATGTTTGAATGACTTGTTTGTGGAACAGTCTTTAGTGTGTATCAAGGATGGCGTAGTCTATTTGTGGTGTGCTATGTCAGCAATCTGCAAAGACTATCTTGGGAATTGATGATTTACAGGAGAGAAGCTGTCAGAACTGGAGCTGCTCACCCTGTAGTGAACCTCCCTTACAGCAGCAATAGCTACAGACAAACAGGGAAAAACCATCCCAAACATGAGAACCTGCATAATTCACTGACTTCAACTTCTATACTGCCTGTCCATTTCTAAAGCGGCTTCATCTATCTCCCATGAGCACTTTGAGCCTCTAAAAAAAAGAGGCTTTTCTGTTCATGGACAAGAGAGAAGGACAAGCTTTCTTAATTTTTGTAGCAAGAAGTGGTTTTAGAGAGACCTGAGATGGTTTGTACACAAGTCAGTTACTTGCTGCAGGAGAATTGTGCACTTGGAATTAGGCTTCTAAAGAAGTGCACAAAATCCTCTGAAGAAAACTGTTAACATTTTATGTTCAGCTCCCATCACTAGTAATGGCAGGTGGCAGAAGATTTACAGAAATAAGATGCTGGTGTGAATTACCAGTGTAAGATGGAAATACAAGTCCTAGTATTAAAAAAGTCATGTTAGCTTTCCTTTCAGGGTCATATGGCTCCAGCTTGTCAAAAGGAATATGCTTGCAACTATATCTTTGTATATCATATGAAATTCAGGTGCCAAAACATAATTCTCTAAAATTAAGGCCTTCTGACACCAATGTTTCTAAAAATCCCTTGTGATATTCTGGAAGTCTAAGCAATTCTTGCTCAGCTACAGTCAAACATGCATTACTTGGGAAAAATCAAACAAGCACTACAGACTTTATCCCTGAAGTGTCACAGGTAACAAATCTTTTAGTGGATACAAGACTATGTTGAAATCCAGGAATACTGATGCTCTTATCCTCTGACATGTCAAAATGATCCTAGGGTCAGCTTTTTCCTCCTTCCCCCTCCCATTTCCCCCCCACCCCTGAATTTTTAACATAGTGATGTCAGAGTGTACATAGTATAAACAGCTATTCAGAAGTACTTTAAAGAGTTCCAGTGGCTCAGTTATTTGGTGCTTCCTATTTTACATGGAAAATCTCAATCTAGAGTCAAGACTTCTTAGAAGAAACAATTTTGCTGTGCCTGTTATACCATCCTGAAAGTTGCTGTTCTTAAATTTTTGCTTAAACACTAAAGTTTCTTCAAGGAGCTAATTACCTTTGTAAAGGTCCTCTTTTAAGAAGGTTTGGGGTTTCCTTGGCTTTGTTTCTATTGATGTTTTCACATGTATTATTGAACAAACCAACTGCTACTTCTTTTTGCAATGTTGAAGGACACAGACCACTCCTGTCATGCACCTCACCGTGTGGGTGTGATACTCCATCCAGTTGTTGCACTCGAACATGCTGTAACTCTGACACCTTGATAGATTCACTGCTACTCTCTTGCCTCACTTCTACTCATGTTACATACAATATGTATTGCCTATTAAATCTATTATGTTTTCTTGGCAATTTGTTCTTTGTTTCCTTATGGGATTTAGACAGGAATAGGTGAGGAGTGTCTTTTTTGCCACAAAGGTTCTGGAAGTATCTGCTACAACAGCAAATATTTGTAAGCAAGATGGAAATTCATTAGTACAGCCTTATGACACTGTTAGAGCAGCTGAGACCTGCACCATGACTGTGTTTTACCACGGCCTGAAGGTCTAAAAGCACATTCACCTGCAGGAGCAAATTATTGTAAGGCTCTAGTAACACAATGTAAACTCTTTTGTATTTTAAATTCCATTTTTAATACCTCCTCTTTCTGAATATTGTGCGTCCAGCATTGACATTGTGATGGTGAATTAATTGATTTAAGGCACAGAAATGGTTTGCATTTCTGGAGCTGTGAGACATTTCAGACTTCCTGGCAATCTTCCCAATTGTACCCCCCACACTGAGTACAGTGAAGGAAGAAACAAAGGTTTCTTCTGCATGAGAAACTTTGCATTGGTGTGTTCAGGACACAAAAACAGCCGGATCTGCAGATAGCTCTTGCAGTGTAATAGATGTTTGCCTGTAAAATTAGGTGTGAAGGTTAACCTTTGTATCAGCAATCCTTGTCCCTCATAAGAACATTCTGCCTTTTCGTTCCAGGATTGGGTTAACCTGTTACAAGGGTTGAAAGGTCTGTGCCTTCTTATTATATTATCTCTTACTAAAACCAACTCAAGCCGCTCAGAGTTACAGAGCATTTGCAGCACTGTAAACTGCACAAATTTCCAACCATTGCTTCACTGCATGAAGTGTAGTCAGATTACTAGTGGTGAAATATTGTAGTGATGAATTCCCAAGCTTATGAATGTTTTGAGACTTTTTTTAGTCTTCTCTTGGGCTGGTCCTGAGAGCGTGTACAGGTTTGTCTGTATTGTTGGTTTGTAGATGCTAATGAGGAAACCCAGGCTTTTGTTCTCTCCTTTTTGTTTGGATTGTTACACTCCCATATAGTACATAGAATGCAAATAAAGAAATGTTGATTTGACATAATGTAAACAGCCTTTTCAGCCTAAGCATTCATAATAAACTTTTATAGCGTAATAACATGCTAAATCACTACCAGTCTGATGTATTGTGCAAAAAAAGGTGTAAACATTTTATTAATAAAAGCTTTGTTTATAAATGCGCTGGTTTTGTTTGTAAATGCTCCAAAACTCTCAACACCTTAAAAAGTAGTCTCTATAGTGATAGGATTATAGAAGAGGAATGTAAGCAATAGTTTTTAAAATGGCATTTACAAAGTACTCAAATTTTCCAAAAGTACTGATTACTGGTCGTTCAGAGACTGGAGCTTTTCCCTGGTTTATGTACACACAGACAAAGGCAGGAGACGATCTTGTGCAAAGAAGGGATGAGGGAAAACAGCAGAGAGAATGCAGCTTTTGTGTAACACTTCCTTTCTTTGCAGCACCATGTCTGAGAAACTGCAGGCCACACACAGTCCTGTCAGCCAGGGCAAGGCCTGACAAATCCTGCTAGGGCCAAGTTATTTCATACATTGCTTTTTACCTCAGACTGTATGAAATGTAACATTCTCGGCTGCTTAGGCCAGGTTTCTGTCAATCAAAACTGTGAAGTGCTTTTAATATCTGCACAGTGTCTCAGGGGCCTGTCGTGCTGGGAAGGGATCCTCTTGGTTGCTAATACAGGCAGCTGGTTGGTAGCTTGGTTTTTTTAAAAACTACTTCTCTGGTGGTTATGTAGAGCTCAAAAATATGCAGTTGGTTCTTTTGTCTTACGTGATGCTTAAAAGATGTAGTTTTGTTGTTGCAATCTGTGATGCAGGTCTAGGATGTTAATAGCAGCCTTCAAAAGCTAAAGAAACAAAAAAGTCCCGTTTCTGAACTGCTGTTTCACCTGAAAGTGCTGGACACAAACTTTCACTAAGTGGTTGCAGTTCCTATGCAGGAAACACACACTGTCATCTTTTTAACAGCCCTGGAATAATTTAAACTGATTGTTACCTGCTGTTTTGAAGTTGCCCTCTCAGATGTGTGCAAACTGCTTTTGAAGAGTGTCAGCTGTGTTTGTGTAAGATGGCATGAATGTGCATAGGAGCATAGGAAAGGTAGACACGAGGAATCTGCTGGAATGGAGAGAAAAACACATTTGCATGTGTTTGCATAGGGAACTAAATGCAAACCACCAGATTTGCACACACACAGTGCGAATGTTGTACTTGGATCAAGTCTTTCATAGCTTTTAAGGCGAAAGTTTTGCATCAGATAAAGCTGTTCTTTAAAATTGTTTCAGTGCAAAGCTTTCAGGTGCTCTCCAGTGTTTCCCTGTAGTGTTCATCCCGATTTTCTCCTGTTAATCAAAAACCCCGCTGGGCAATAAGTTGCTTTTTTGTGGCTGAATTGTTGCAGGGAGTGCTGCCTGTGGAACAGGGGTGTAGTATTGCAGGTGGCCTCCTGCACACCCATTTCAGGGAACCTGATCTGCACAACATTAAATGTACCCACATTATTTACATGTAACAAAAACCTGACAACCTGCATTCATTAAGCTTCATAAATTTTCAACTTAAACAATGCCGTGCTTTACAAAAACTTCACCCTGGATGAAAACGTGGGCGAGTCCTTCAAATACAACAAGCAGGTAAGTTCAGAGCTACCAATTATGGCAAGATGATACATCCTGGCAAACCCTTTAAGATGTGGATCGTCAAACGCTTCAGGGTGTTCTTTGTACTTCTTTCAGGAAAAGGAGCACAGGGAAAGGTCTGGGCAGCAACACTTAATAGTTGTTTACTTTAGGGTTTTTTATTATGTGTGACTGTGTTGTGTACAGTTTTCTCTCTTACTCCTCACCGTTAGCTTGCCATTAATTTGCAGGTATGTATAAAGCTTGTCTTTTCTAGTAATTACTGGTCTAAAAATGCCTGGCTCAGAGGGAGAATCTGTGACATAAAACCTAAGAGATTAGGTGGAAGAAGATAACCATTCCACAGTATCAGCCAAGGAAGTTCCACTCCACAGTATAAGTGAACTCAATTCTCTCCTGACTTGAGATCTAAAATGTTATGACAGAACCTGTAGTTTAGGGTAAAAATTAACCCCCCTCAAGTAGGAAAATAGTAAGCCAAGAACATCCAAATCTAATTAACTAAGCAAAGTAGAATAGGACGGACCTGGAAAGAAAATGCACTCCTTTATGATGTTGTGACCACCCTTTCGCCAACAGAAAAGGAGTTTAGGGAAGAAGAGCAGGATTTGAGTGTATTGCCCTGCAACGCTGAAGCTTCTAAAAATGGATCCTGCTGTTCTGGCTGGAAGGAGTTCACAGGTTTCACTTGTATTATGCAAAATCAAGACTTAGGTTAAATACATCTATGGGTTTGGTTTGGCATGGAATGAAAGTCATCTTGGAACAAAAAAGGTGAAATGGGATTGAAGGTGGTAAAGCAGAGGAGCTGAAAAACAGGGATTGTCATGGACAGGAGCAGCTGAAGGGTGAGATGTGGTATGAACACTGCAGATTGCTCAGTGAATGTCCCTGTCCTGCCCAGGAGTGTTAATTGTCATTGGTCTTTAATGCCACAAATGAGAACAACCCTCTTGTGAATTCTGCATCTTTTTAATTATGAGTTTTTGACATTTATTAAGTAAAACAACATTCAGGATACAAAGAACTTGTGTGAGGGGGAGATGCACTGCATCAAACATTGTTTTGGTGTGAGAAAACGAATTTCCATAACATTTTAACGTATTTTTATTCACCTCTCACCTGTTTGCTCAGCAGTCCTGATTAGGACCCAACACAACTGTTTATTTTGAGTTGCTGCTCTTCAGAAGCTTTTTATCTCTGCAAATGGCATCTCCTACTGAAGTCCTGGATATAATATATAAAGTCCAGCTGCCTAATGAATACTTCTTGGTGTATTTTCAAATGTTTAAAACAACCTGAGGAAGGAAAAAAAAAAAAGCCAACTGTTACTGTAATTACACTGGCCTAAGGCTATCAGTAAGCCAAGCTGTAAATTAAAAAAATAATGTTTTAAACCATCGGAGTAAAACCCAACCAACACAAACAAAAAAAAAATAATCCCCAAAACACAACAACCAAAACCCAAACACACACAAAACCCTCAGGGAGCAACCCAAAACTTTGGCTGCAATTGAAAAAGGGGAGGGGATGTCTTGCAATCGCTGAGGGCCTGAAATGCTGGGTTTGTGTGTTAAAACTGGAGTGTTTCCCGTGGCCCGGAGTGCCCGCAGGGAGCAGCTCCTGCAGCTCCTGCCTGTCCCTGTCGCTGTCCCTGGGCCAGGAGCGGCAGGGCTGGCAGCCCTCGGGCACAAAGCAGACCCTGCAGGGTGTTCATCAC
The DNA here is from genome assembly GCA_035221455.1 of Xenops minutus. Lineage (NCBI taxonomy): Eukaryota > Metazoa > Chordata > Aves > Passeriformes > Furnariidae > Xenops > Xenops minutus. Next base: position 11,323,230 of record JAWWEE010000051.1, on the reverse strand, counting down.
ACACACAGCACCTTCGGGCCCGACCGAACAAACACCCCTCGGAGCTCTGGGCGGGCCGGGCCCACCCGGGACCCGCACGGGGGGACAGCGGACACCCAACCCATTCCCGGCACGGGGAGGGCAGACACCCAACCCATTCCCGGCACGGGGAGAGCAGACACCCAACCCATTCCCGGCACGGGGAGAGCAGACATCCATCCCCGGAATGGGGAGAACAAACAGACACCCATCCTCGGCACGGGGAGAGCAGACACCCCTCCCCGGCACAAACACCCATCCCCGGCACAGGGAGAACACCCAGCTAGCACAGGGTGAATACTCAGCCAGCCCGGGGAGAACACCCTGCTGGCCCAAGGGTGAACCCCCATCCCCAGCACAGGGTGACCATCCAGCCGGCCCCAGGGTGCACACCCACCCGGCCGAGGGTGAACACCCACCGGGCGCGCCCCCCGCCCGCCTCCCTTCCCTCCCCTCCCCTCCCCTCCCTCCTCCTTCCTCCCTTCTTTCCCCTCCCTCCCCGTCCCTTCCTCTCTCCGCCTGGTGCCGCCACCGCCGAGGAGGAGGAACATGGCGAAAGCGGAGCAGGTCCTCAGCCTCGAACCGCAGCACGAGCTCAAATTCAAAGGTACGAGGCGGCCGCCGCGCTCCCCCCCGTGCCCGGCCCGGCCCGGCCCGGCGCTGCCCGCGGCGCTCCCGGCCCGGCCGCGCTCGGCCCCGCTCCCGGCAGCCATTTTCGGGGCCCGGGCTGCGCCGCCACAGAAAATGTCCTTCAGCGCCGCGCCCGCCGGGACCCCGGCCCTCACACCGGCCCTCGCACCGCCCCGGCCCTCACAGCACCCCACACACCGCCCCACATACCGCCCCTCACAGCGCCCCGGCCCCCACACCACCCCGCATAGCGCCCCACACAGCGCCCCTCACACCGGCCCGGCCCTCACAGCACCCCACATAGCGTCCCTCATAGCGCCCCACACAGCGCCCCACACACCGCCCCGGCCCGACGGGACCCCGGCCCTCACAGCGCCCCGGCCCTCACACCGCCCCGACCCTCACAGCGCCCCACACACCGCCTCATACAGCGCCCTTCACAGCGCCCCACACACCGCCCCGGCCCGACGGGACCCCCGGCCCTCACAGCGCCCCACACAGTGCCCCTCACAGCGCCCCACACACGGCCCGGCCCGACGGGACCCCCGGCCCTCACACCGCCCCACACAGTGCCCCTCACGCCGCCCCACACACGGCCCGGCCCGCAGGGCCCCCCGGCCGCGCCCCGCCCCGCTGCGGTGCCGCAGCCCTGCATGGGGGGTGTGTGTGGGGAGGGGGCTCGGCCGGCGCCCCCCCGGAACCCCCTGCTCTGCCCGCTGACCTTCCCGGGGCAGGGCGGGGGCTCCCCGGCCCGGGGACCGCAGGGCGGGTGTCACCGACCCCCGGCACCCATAGAGGGGTGAGCCAAAAGGGGGGAAAAAATCAGGTAAATGGGTGTCTGGTGCTGAGCGTGGCCGTGAAATGCGGCGGGAGGCAGGGGGCTGGCAGGGGCGAGGGTGTCTCTGTGGCCTGTCCCGGGCACTCTGGGGGTGTCTCAACCTTGTGTCTCCCCGGCCAAAAACACGGGGCCTGTGGCCAGGTGCTGGGCAGCACTCCCTGCCTTTTCATGTTTATTATTATTATTATTATTATTATTATTATTATGCAGCAAGCCATCTGGATAAATAACTGCCCTGCCCGCGCGAAAATCCATCCTTTCTCGAAATAAAAGTCTTGAATGGGTTTGGGCTTTCGCTGGCGCTGAAATTCCTGCCTTGCAGCCTTGACAGCACGGCTGTAATACAATATTCTGGGACTGCAAATAAGCATTCAGCAAGTTTATTTATGCGACCAGAGTCAGAGGTGTTCCATAGCTTCGCTTGATTATCTGGCAAATATGCTTTTTTAAAAAAATAAGGATTCATTTGTTGGTTTCCAGTAGAAACAATGCTCCTTTTAAAAAATCTTTCTTGTACATTTTCAATTGTAGAGGAGGTCTTTACCAGTTTTTAGTAGTAAATATATTTGAACTAATAACATGAAATGGGTTTATCAAACAGCATGTTAATAAACACTGGGTGGAATGAATGTATCTTTGTTGTAAGCTGAAGTTGTTATGGCAGCAGCATCAAACATGCTTAAGAAGGAAACTATTGTTGTTTTGACGTTCTTTGTGCTTAGAATGAGCAGACAAAAATCAGCTCTTGTTCTGGATAAAACTGCTTTCAGTAACCAAGCAAATCCAAGCTCAGGTGGGCAAAAAGTCGGGCCTTAATTAGCACTGACTTGGCTAATGAAGTATAATTATGGTTTAGGGGTTGTTTTCTTTTTTCACTTCAGCACAGGTAGGTGTAGACCCAGCCAGACAGTCTTTTCTTGAAATAAAGATAGTTTGTCAGGCTGTCTTTCTCTCGTTTGAGGTTCTGGGCTAAATAACCAGTAGCCATTGAAGTTAAATGAACCCACCATAGTGATTTTGGTTGCCAAATCTTTAGCCAGCAATACATATTCCTTATAGCATAAAATGTTACTTGACCAATTGCACCTATTAAATGGCTTAGTTTCAAAGTACACTTAAATATTAATGTTCAAACAGACTTAATGCAGTGGACAGTATTCATATGCTTTGGCAATACCCCTGCCTTACAGTCCTTTCCAGCAAGCAGTGCTGGCTGCTGTCCTTCATTCAGGAGAGCCCAGGCTGAAGTATTCATGAAGTAAATTCTGCTCTAAGCAGATTTTGTGGTGGCATACTGCATGCTGATAGGGCTGAAATGATTTTGTCACCTTTGTAAAATAGCTGCATTTATTTCCAGAACGTTGCTTGTCCGCTTAGGAGTAGATCCAGACTGGCAGAGGTCATGGAGCTGCTGCCTTGTCTGGGTGTGCTTCCTCATGGTGTGCACTGTAAGATCTGCTGCTTATCGTAGGAAAATGAGGTAGGACTGTGAACCGAGTGTCACAAACCCTGGAAATGGATAAAGGGCTTAATCAAAATGCAGACAGGTAGAAAAAGCAGAAAATTGCTGGAGCTGGTGCTGCTGGAGTGCTCTGTGTAGCTCTTCAGTATAAAATCTAGAGGGAGGATGTTGGGAATAAGTGAATGAGGATTTCTTCAATAACAGGTCCCAGACACTGTGGGGTTGCAGCCATCTCTCTCTTGGCCTGCACTTTCCCTTGCAAAGGGTTGAAGACCTTTCCAAAGCAGCTTTTTTAGCCCCTTGGTTTGCAGCGAATCTTCTAAATTCGGTTGGAGGTCTGTTTCAAAATACTGTGCTTGTGCCTCGTTTGAAAAAAATATCAAAGGACTTTTTCATGCTGGAATTTTTTTTCACAGCATGTGAACATGAGCAGGGGTTGTCTTTCCTCCCGCCTCGCATCTCCTCCACCATAGCACACATGCTCCAAAATAGCATCAGCATGTGCTGTGCTGAAATGCAGCTGCGAGTCGTGGGAGGCTGGACACCATTAGGTGCCTGGAGGTGCCCGTTTCCCTGCTCTTTGATGCCATGTGAAACAGGAGCTTCAGTGACTTCCTCCTCTTCTTGCTTGTTGTAGATTTGCAGCCGAGGGCAGAAGTCATCCAGCTAAAGGTTTGCAGCTCAGACTTTACTGCTAACAAATGGTGAAAAAGACTGTTGTTATACATGGCAACATTTATGTTTCCCTTTTTTTCCTTCTTTTTATTTAAGAGATAATGTCAAGCAGTCTGCCAGGAATTTATTACAGTATTCAAGGCTTTGACTTTAGGAATTGCTAGATTTAAACTTGGGCAGGGATGTGGAATTGTGGCCCCTGTTGCCTGGTGCTCTGTGATAGAGCCCTTAGTGCCACGCTCATGCTGCAGGCACTGCCTCTTGCACCTCACAGGAGGACAGGCTAGCCTGTCCTTTCAGCCCATCAGGAACAGAGATCAGCTGTTTAATGTCAGCAAGTAACATTCTGTTAAAATACAGCGTATTTTCAAACTTGCCTGGGTTTGTGGCGCTGGAGATGCTGCTGGATTCTTTGCAGACACAGGGTGTCGGGGCAGGGCTGTTCAGAAGGGGTCGCACAGAACGGAGGGGGTGCAGGCTCAGGGACATTTCAGCAGCGTTTTTGGAGGTTTGCTCCAGGTTAGGCTGGACTTATGACTCAGCACTCTGTCCGTGCTCCCCAAGTGGCTCCCGGCAGTACTGCCAAACAGGGATCAGTGCCTCGCAAAACTCGGCGAGTCACTGCCACTTGGAAATGCAGGTTCCTGTCGCCACTTTGTGATTTTACACCTATGCAAAATGTCACTGTGTAGCTTTGCTTTCTGCAAAGGGCACAATAATAAACCAGAACAACCAATCCTCTGCAGTCCTAATAGTAGCAGGGATTCAGACTTGGCCTGGGGCCTTAGGGTTGATTCCAAGCTGTCACCTGTCACTGGCTCAAGTGCATCCCCTGGGTACATTAGAGCTGCAGCCCCAAAGGTGTGGCCTTGCCCTGTGTGGATGTGCTCAGTCCCACAATGTGTCTGCAGCACTGGAAGTGTTCAGTGTTTAGTGTTTAGTCCCAGTCCCATGCAGTTTGTGTAACCTGCATTATTACCAGGCTTGGGTGGCTGCCACTCCCTGCTGAGACAGTTTGAGCTCCTCCAGATCAGGCTGTGAAAATACAGATCTGTACATTGCAGTGCAGGTGTGCAGAGCCTGCACATGGGCTGCTGCCTGTATCCCACATGGGCATCCCATTCCTTCCAGATACCAGCCTGAGGCTCTTCAATCCAGCAGTGCAGTAATGTTTGGGATGTAAGATCAGTGTTTGCTGAACCTGCAGTTGCCAGGTCCCAGATGAGAGGTTAAGGACTTGGTCATACATTGCAGCTGGACCATATAGTTCCATCTCCACCCTGTCCTGATCCATCAGGGATGACTGAATCACTTCTGCACTGAATGTGTTGGGGGGGATTTGACTCTCTGCTCATTCTGTTCTATTCTGGATAAATAGGGATTTCCAGTTGCTGCCACAGGAACAGGGCATGTTTAAGAATGTAAAATACTGACAGTGTTGTGAGAAGTTGCCTGTTTAGTATAATAAATACGCATCTTTTAAGCTGAAAATTCACATGCTGTTTTCTTTAAATTCTCAGAGCCTTCCTGGTATTGACAGCAGAATGGCAGTCAGGACTAGGATTTCTTGACTCTTCAGAGGCTGCTGTGCCAATGGCTCTCTGCTTTTCTGCTGAAAAATGTACCAGCCCATGCTTCCCTCTGTCTGGCCTGATTCCAAGTAAAATCATTGTTGCTGCATTAAATACAAGGAAACCTTTACATCTCTCTACATATTTGAATTTGATTATCAAGTTATAGGCTTTAAACGAGTATTTAAATAACAGGCAGGCTTCCTAAATCTATACAAGTGTAGCCCAATTATCAAACAAAATCAGTCCTTTTCTGGTGCAGTTCATGTTATGCTCGCTTTTCTTGCAGCTTAGCTAAAATTAATAACTTATTCTATGAGGTATTTTTTTATTTCTACACTGAATTATTCTGATTTCATGTGCTCCTTTAGTTTTGTAAGTCCTTCAGTGCTTTGCGTAGTCTCTTCACTGTAGAAGAGAGATATTTGAATGGAAAAACCTGGAGGTAAAAGCACAATAGTGATGCATTGTGAGTGTCTTAGAACACCCCTCTTTTTATATGACAGGTGGAATAAGTTGAAGATGATACATCTGTTGAATTTCCTTACTGTGCTGCTGTCTTGTGCACTGACAGCTCCACTGGGAAGTGGGACAGGAATTGTGCATGTGGGGATGAACAGAAACTTGGAATAGGATGGTTAGAGCACCAAACAACAATTGAGATGTGTGAAGCAGTCAAGGAGGTTTAACTGCATCTTCTGTTAAATTTAATTAATGTATTTAGGTCTCCCAAGACTATTTCCAAAAATACCACAATCTGCTTGAAGGCTTTGGCCAATATGATTTATGGGTTAAGGACTTTTGAATAATTTTGTACTGCTTAGATTTTGAGAATTCCAGTTGAAGTTACGAGCATTAATGGGATCAAAGTATTACTATTTCAAGGAAAGACCTAATGCAGTGATGTAATTTGTTATTTGGCTGTTGCTTCTCTTAGGTCTATGTGATTTTGTGTTTTAAATATGACCAACTACTTGCCTTTACTGGAAGGGAAGGGATGCACATATTCATAACCTCCTGTCCCTTGGGAATCCATGTTTGTGCATGGATTTTCAGCTCACTTTGAGCTGTGCAACTTTTGCAATGATACATGAAAAAGTTTGTCAAGTTGGTTCTTAAAAGCTCACCAGGATGGCGAATTGCCAGTGGTTGATGGGATGTGACCTCTATTCATCACTCAAGAAGACAGATCTGATAACAAATTATATTGAAAATACATACCTTAAGAAGTGGCTGTCTCAAGTCCTGGCAGTGTGGCTGTCATGGCAAATAGAGCCACAGTTAATGTGGCAGAGTGGATGCAGGTCCACGCTGGTGCTTAGCAGTAAATTGTATTTCCCAGCTGCTCCCCTGCATGTGCAAAGCCCTGTCACCCATGAGAGAGGAATATGGAGTAGAAATTTGCACAGGAGTTTCTGATAGTTCCTTCTGACTGGAAAATAAATTATCACCCCTTTTTTCCTCGCTGCACAGGTTTTATAAATTAAAAACTTATCAGTAGTCATGCAATGCTTTATTTCTTTTTAAATTGGTTAGCTACCTCTGAATACAAGAGTGAATTTCGTTTAATTGCTCTCTAATTCAGAATTAGGACTATAAAAATTCAAGTACAAACCTTTAAATAGATTGTCAGATCTGTTTTGAAACTGAACTGGAAAAAAGACATCATCACCATAGCAAATGATCCAACTTCATGAGCTCAGGTCAGCTTACATCTATGAACAAATACCCAATTTTAAAAGCAGCTTAATTTGTTGTATGCAGCCAGCTCTAGAAGGTATTGATTGCATCAAATGAGTTTCGAATCAAATGAGCAACTTCTACATATGTTGTAATGCAATTTTTGCAGGGTTTGTCTCGTTTCTGAGAGCCCCTAAACACAGCTTTCTGCCCAGCTGAGGGTGCAGGAATCAAATGACCCTTGCTAATTCTGCCCACATCTAGCAGTCACACTCATTTTCTACTATCTTGTTACCATATTGGTCTTGTGTTTGCTGCCTGCTGGGAACAGCTAATAACTACTGAATGCATTTCATAGTTGGTACAATAACAGCCTTTTTACTTTCCCTGTCACTGTGGCTGCTTGGCTTTGAAAGCTTTATTGATGGTGTTTGCAACAGTTCTGTTTGTGGTAACAGCTGTTGTTTCAGGCTTAAATTTCATCTTTGTGTTTGTAAGGAACGTGAGCTTTAACATTGTCATCCCGCTGCTGTGAGTTGTTTGTTTGGCTTTTTTTCTCCAAGTAAATCCTCCCTGGTTGGGTCAGGAACTCTTCCCAGTCAGACCTCTCTGGGTGAGGGACTCTGGCACTGCTCTGACAATTCCTACCACAAGGAACATTGAAGGCTCCTTTCCTTGGCTTCCTGTGTGATGACCAGAGGCAGAAAGGAAGCCTATTTTCCATCCATATATGAATATTTAAGTACCAGTCTGTCTAAGCTAGGGGCCAGCCTCATGCTAGGTCTCTTCCTCTGGTGTTTGACACAGTATTTATTCGACATAAAAATGCTTTCAGAGCTGCTTTGTAGACCAAGTGTCTGTAGGGGCATATAAGATGATTTCTGAGATGTCTGGGGTGTTGTTGAATTTAAAACTTGACCTGTTAGGCAACATTTCCTAAAGAGGGGGTTGTGCCCTCAGTCTGGAAGAGCTGTCACAGTCTTGCTGTCATTGAAAATGTATGCAAAGCAAATCACCATTTCCACGTTTAATTCAGGGTTAAAATGCACATGGATCGAAGTGATTCCATGTTTACACCAGCAAGACAATGCAGACTGAGAGCTGACTGTGTGTCCTTGCTCAGTTAGAACAGCTCTGAGAATTGCTTCCTTCATCTGTAATTCTTGTGGCCTCAAAAACATTTGTGCAGTTTGGGTTCTGCTGCTGCCTGCAGTACTTATCCCACGTTATTATAAATGCCTCATGAAAATAATCTCTTTACTAAACTACTTTAGTGTCTGCTTCTCTGAGCTGTAAACGAAGTCCCTCATACCATGGTGCATGGATTAAAGATTTTATCATTCTAAATTTAATCCTGTTTTCTTGGTTGGTTTCCACGAGGGGTGGAAAAATAGAGAAGGGGGAGGTTTGCCTGGTGATCCAGTTACTTAGGATGCAGATTATAAAATCATGTAGGTGTGGGGATCACTATGGAGCCAAATCTTGTGTTTTTGAAAGCAATTTAAAAAGGCCTAATTCAAATTAGTTGTGCCTGTAGAAGGCACGTCAAATGACTGTAATTCTTTAAGGAAAAAATTGCACTTTTTTGTTTTTCTGAAGCCTGCTCCTTTTCTTCAAACCAGTCACTTCACCCTCGTTATCCTTGGTGGTGCTTCTGATGTTTCTCTCAGCAATTCATCCTCTCCCTTGTGCAGTTTCATGTTTGTGGCCTGTTGATATTTGCAACTGCTGCTTCTTGTGATATGGAAATCAACAATATATTTTGCAGCTTCTCCAAATATTTGCGTTTCCTCTGCTTTGCAGTGTCTCCTCTTCTGGCCTTCCTACATTTTCACCAGCGTAGGAGCAAAGGTGTAAGGGCAGTAAGATTTACATTTTGCTTTGGTTTTGTGTGGCTGGTTTTACACTGTGTTTCCTGGTGTCATACAGTGGGGCAGATGATCACAGAATCATGGAATTGTTTAGATTGGAAAAGACAGAAGCTTAGGTTTGAAGAACACAACTTGACATTTGTATCTTGTTCTATGCCAGACTGTAAAAGCTGTTAGGTGGTGGGTTTTGCTGTTTTTTCTGATTAATTTTTCTCTCTGCTTCTCACTAAATTTCTGATCTGGTTTTGGTTTTCTTCCTGTGAAAAGGAACAGTACAGTTAATAGGCTAGTTTTCAGGTGGCTCCCCTGAAAATATAGCTTGCTCAGTTCAGGATTCCTTCCTTATTTGTAGCTATAAATAGTATCCCACTGCCTATTTAATGTGGTTTGGTTTTTTTAAAACTTATGAGAAAAGCAGCTACTTGTTGTGCATCCCTGAAATCTCTAATTTTGCTTTTTTCTTCTGGTATTTCCAACTTATGCATAGTTTTGCAGTTACAATATTTGCTCATTTGCTATTTAAGTTGCACATCACATTTGTCTATTTGAAGAGTATATGTGAGCATAAAATTAGAGTAGTTAAGTTGCTCCTTCCCTACCATTTTAATGTGCATTTGAAATGGAGATCAGTGATGAAAATTAGACAAGGAAAAATTACAAGAAAAAGTTTAGGATGGTGATTAAAGTCATGATGCATCTTCCAGTGAGACTCTCAACATTTTGTTCAGTCTTTAGCAGTGTTTTTGCCAGGGAGTTTTGCACGTCAGCCCATCATCCTGCTGCTCTCTGGTGCTGCTTCCCCACTGCTCCCTGTGCTCTGTTTCAGTGTCCTCTCCATTCCCACCCTGCCACCCCCATGGACGGGGCTTCAGGCCATGTACAATAAGCAGGTATTTTACTCTGAGTGCTCTGGTACATCCTGGTTCTTGAAAGAGATTCTGAGCTGTTTTCCCACCTGGGGAGAGTTGGTACATGTGATATTTGTGAGCAGAGTTACATGATATGTGTGGTTCTAAAAGGTTCTGGAAGCACAACTGAAACAGATGCACCTCTAAAAGCTCACCAAGGCTGCTCTTAGTCTCTTGGTTGTGCAGAAATCTGTTTTAACTCGAGACTGTGGAGAAAGTATTCCGTGTTGTGTGATTTTTGTTGCTGGAGTTTGCTGTAAGTAATGTTTGGGTGTAATAAAACTCTGAAGGGATCATTTGGAAAAAAACAAATGACACTGGTACCAAAATTATATGAAGGACATATTCTACTGTTTCTCTTGGCAAGCTTATGTGTAGCCTCTCAGTTCTTACAACTCTGAAGTCAGACTGTTAATGATTCTCAGAGGGATAAAGGTGACAAAAATTGCATACTAATAGATACCCTGAAAATAGTCTTCAGTCTCATATTTGTTTGGGTTTTGGGTCTTTTTTCTCATCAAGCATGAGCATGCTCTGAGAAAAGTCATTTATGCCAGAATAGGCCAGAGAAGGACACTGATTAATCCATCCAAATGGAATAACTTACTGCCAACCTTGCTCCAACTTTGGCATCTGGATCATGTAATTTTGTTGGGTTTCTGCATCCTGGGTTTTTTTCTCCCTCTTAGGTCACTTTATTGATTACATACTCCTTTACAAAAATGGCTCCACTGCAGCAGCTATTGCATGGGGAGTCATTTGGATGTTGCTTCTATTTTTGAAATGTGTTTTTCATCAAAGCATCTACTGCTTGACACAGCAGAAGTGGAAGGGAGCACTTCTCTGCCATCACTTTGCTCCAAGGGCTCTTTGGGGTGAGCAGGTGGGTGCTGTGAGTAAACTCATTGGGGTGGGGGTTTCTAACTAATTCCTTCTAAAATCTGAGCTGAGGTTAAAAGGTTGGCAAGTGGTTTACACAAGGATTTTTCTTAAAAATAATTACCAAATTTGGGGGTGTTGGGTCCTCTCAGTGAGTTCTTTGTGAAATCAGATGTTTGTGCAACACAGGCTCTTGTTTCTCATTTTTCGACTTCTTTGATTTCAAAAGTTGCAGATGCTCACTTAATTATGAGTGTCTCCAGAGCCAGATGATGATGATGATGATTAAAACTTGGCACACAGTACTTCTTAAAACACTAATCTTCACAAGATTTCGTGTAATTAGGTAAGTATTCTTCTGACTTCACAGAGAGGGAAACTGTAAGGGTCCAAACCTGCTTCTGTTTTGGAGCTGCTGTCAACTCTTAAGGCTCTTAATAGAAGAAGATCAAGCCTTTAAGTGATTTGTCTGAACTCTGGTGGGAGAATTTGTTTGGATCTTGGGTGTTCTTGATTCACAGGCACCTGGCTGATAGCTCAAGATGTCTTGCTTGACATTTCAGCTCTTTTCATTTTAGTGTTTATCTTCAAAGGTCATCAGCTTTATATATAACTTGAAAAAGAAGCAAACAGTAAGGCAAGTTCTTCACCTCTTATTGAGCCCTCTTGCACATCACTAGTGGTTATATTTTGCCTGTCTCTCTAATGCTGATAGACATCCACAGAAATAAAATGGGAGAAATGGTGGAAATAAAGTGAAACACTTGATACTGTCAGAGGCATAGTAAAGGAACAGCTCAGCTGTGAAGATGAGAAAAGTTGCAAGTGGAAAGACTGAAATAGTCAGATGGAGAGATGATTGTTGTGGGAAAGGAACCTCAAGTGTCACACTCAACCCCACCCTCTCCCCTTGCACACTGAGGGTCAGTGTGGCCCTTTTACTGGGTGACTTGTTGCCTACATGGACATCCACTAGTCACGTGTAGGATTTGGGCTCTTGAGAATAGTCACAGAACAATTTACTTTCCCCCTCCACTGCTTTCCACCATCTCCCCTATTAAAGATTCCTTGGTTACCTTTCTCTGGCTGATTAATATGTCAGGTGATTAATGCCTTTCATCTGACACATCGATGGGATTAAACCATGGTGAAATACATCCTTCCCATGCTATTATTGCATTCCACTGCTTTCCACAAAGGAAGTACAAGAGAGGTTATCTCACTAGAAGCTCTGCCTGTATTTCTGGCTGTTTCCAATTACCTTGCTCTTGGGTACGTGTCTGGTGAGCTGGAGTGGCTAAAGGTGTTTAGGGAAAGCTGCTCAAAGTGCATCTAAAACACTCTGGGAAGAGCATGGATAGCTTGATGAGAATTTACTCAGTCTTGTGGATCAATGGTTGCCAGTTGAACATGGCTATGATTTTATCAAGTAATCCTGCAGTGGTTTTTTTGTGAAAAGTGCACTTAATTTTTTAGGGGATGCCTGGCTTTAAACAGATGAGAATTTGCATTAGATTTAAGCACAAAGAGATTATGCATGTGCCTTAATTACTTTCAACAGCTATGCCAACACCAGAAGTGTGACTGCAGTGCATATGCCTGGATGTGTGTGCTGGCTTTAACCTGCCAACTGTGAGACCTTGTTGCCTTAATTTGGCAGAATGCTGGGCAGGAAGATGCTGTTTCCCTGATGCCAGGTCTGAGTGCTGCTTGATCTGGCTGAAAACTGATTCTCCTTTTTCTCTTCCCCACTGCCCCTCCCTTGCTCCCTGCCTGGTAAGTGGATTAATTTCCAGCCCAGGCAGCTCCCTGGCTCAGCTCTGGGCACACACTGTGCAGCCTGCACAGGCAGGTGGTGAGAGGAGAGGTCAGAACACCTCCTGTCAGCAGTGGGATGGACTCAGGAAGGAATAAAGCAGCCCTGGGACCGTGGCCCACCCGATGTGTGTCGTTAATTATAAAGATGTTGTAGTGTTTGCAGGTACAAATCTGCAGAGGACTGTTCCTGGTGGGTTTGAATGTTCCTGCCCAACCTGTGCCACCAAAGCTTTCCCCTGCTGATACTTGTGCTGACTTCCCTCACATCCCAAACAGTGTGAGGACTCTTTATTTGCCTTGCTAAAGCATGGAATTTTTGTGAAAGTGAGAGTGGTTGTATTGAGATTCAGGACAAGTGCACTGCATAACGTGGTTTCTCTGAGTAGCCAGAAACACAGTGAGTACTGTGCTGATGAAAAACTTATCAGCCTGGATTTGCTGGTACAATTATGGGCAATTTTTATTGCAATGAGAGTTACTTAAATTTTAAATAGAGTTGACATCATGTTCTTTTGACCTAATTCCCAGACTTTTGTATTACTAAAATGATGTGGGGTATTATAATGCGGTGCACTGCAGAATGGCACTCCTAGGGAAGATTGATACAGAACTGGTGTTTGAATAGGAAATGGAGCATGGCTAATTCTGAGATAATGCTGTGATCTTCACATGGCAAGGGTTGGATGTGTAGCTCCTGGGTGGGAAGCCACAGCTGTAGTTTGAAACTAACCCTACTCAAAAGTGACCCTATGAAAATCATGATACGTGTTACTTGTTTGTTGCATGGGTACAGGAGGGGATGTTTCCTTTCCTTTCAGTAATTCTGCTAGTTTGCTTATCACTACATGCCCAGTTTCCATTAACACAAGTTAACTTTATTTTGGCAGGAAAAAGTCATCAAGTCCTTGTGGAATATTTCAGACTTTCACCACCAAATTCAATTTACTACATTCTTCCTTGTAGACAGCTCGCTCCCGTGACAACCCTGTGTCAGATGATGCATGCACAGACCCTGTTTCCCATAACTTTGTCCTTGGGATGACACCAGTGGCATTTTTCTCATGATCTTTAAAAAACACGTGAGAAAAATAGTTGGGATGATTTTTAACATGCAAATTGTCACTTGGAAAGCACCCTGCCTTAGTATGTGTTTCACTTATCTAGGAATATTATGAGCAATCAAAAAAACATTCATGACAAAATAATGTCATGAACTAAGGGTTGTGGTTTTTAACCCAGCTTCTATTTAGGAACCAGAGTAAGAGTCAGTCTTCACTTGCATTTATCCAAGTACCTTCCAGAGGCAGCAGTCTGACTGTAACTGTGCTCACAGCCCACCTTGGGGGAACAGGCATTGTCCAGGTATTGCCCGTAGTTGTATAAACTGTAGTGAGGACAAAGTCATCAGAAAGAAATGTAGAGCATTTTATCTTGCTGTGTCTGGTGTGAATCCAGAATTCCTAATGCCTTGTGTTGGAAAATGAAGCTCCAGGTAGCTGTGTGTCTCATAGGACTGTTAATACCCACTCCAGCCTTATCTGCTGTGCTCACATCCAGATGTTGGAAACCAAAGGTGTATCTCCAGTAAGGAATTAGCTTGTGTGTGCCTTGGGATAGTTCTCCCACATACCCCAACCTCCCCCAAAAACGTGTAACCTTGACTATAGGAGTCTAACAACAGGCTCTCAAGGTTTCAGCCCGAGCTGGCAGTCCATGGGCCCTGCTCTCAAAAGGCAGGCCAGCCAAGCTGATAATATTTCACTGCCATGCCCCAATTACCCCTGAGAAATACTCTGTTGCCTGTTTATTTTTTACACACTTCAGACCACCTACAATGGCACATTAATCCTGCATTTGCCTGCTGTGTTTTGCTTTGCTGCAGTGTTTGGACAGCAGTGCTATGAGGAGTGTGCCTCACACAGGTTTGCTGGAAGCAGATGTAAGCCTTCTAGTACAGTTGTGCTGGCTGATCTGCAGAAGCTGGAATTGGGGGAAAATGGAGCTAAAGAAACTGTTTAAAGCTTAGTGGACTGAACAGAAGAGCAAACACCAAGCAGACAAGAAGAAATGAATTCCGTCTGCTGGAAGGTTTTGCTGCCAAATATTTTGGTATGATCTATGTTAGCAATAAGTAACTCCATTTGGAAATTATTTTCCACACAGAATTGTTGTCGTATTACTGTTTCAAACAGGAGCTCTGTGCTGGGACACACAAATCCAGCACACATTCATGGATCAGCCAAATAAAAACATGGTATTTCCCCCGGGAGATCCATCCCAGCATGCAGACCAGGAAAGCACTACTGAGGATGCAGCTGCATATATAGGGCTTTGCTCAGCCCACCCTCCCTCTGTGCTGCAATAGCTGAAGCTGTAATTTTTTACTAAAGGCACATCTTTAATGCTTAGGCATCCTGTAATTTCTTCTGAAATGTTAAGACTTCTCCCAGTTAGAGCTGTTTTGAAGATCTATGACTGTCTTTACACACCTAAGTGCTTGCTGGATTTTTCTGATAGTTTGGCTTGTTTAACTTCTTTAACAACTCATGCCTGCTTCTGCCCAGTTATTTTCCATGAGCTTGAAGCCTCTCTCTGCATGCAGAACACAGAGAAGACTTGACAGCTGTATTTCATTCCCTCTCACATCTCATTGTTTCACCAGGCACAGGTTTCGTGAAATCTTTGCCATGGGATCTGAAAATTTTATTGCTTCAATCTTTTTTGCTCCCAGGTTGCATTGTAAATGCAAAGCTGGTTTGGTCAGAACAGGAACAGAAATGGTGCTCCATTGCTGCCTGCTTGGAGGGTTTTGTTGTGTGACTGTTTTGGGGTTTTCCCCTTCTAATTACTTTCAACAAATTGAGGGTAAAGGTTGCAGGACTATAGTACTGTTACAGCTGTATTAAGTGTCATCTTGGGAGACAAATTTGTGTGATAAATTTGTAGAAAGAGCATCAAACTGAAATTATTTTAAGTCAGCCATGCTTTGGGAGGAGGATGGTGGAATGTCACCTGCCAGTATTTTTATTATCATCGTCATTCACCATTTCTCAATTTTAGGGCTGTTATTTCTGCAAGGAAAAGTTCAGTGCTTTTTCTTTGACCAATCTGCTTTCACTCTTGAGGACAGATGAAAATATTTTATTCAGGCATCAAATGAATCACTTCTGTGCAGAAGACAGTTGATCAAAGTGTGGTTACATTTCTTTTAATTTGACTTCTTTACCATCTGTAAAGCCCCGGAATTGTGTGCTGCCTGTCTGATTTATCAGTGTCTTGTAGGAAATGAGTAACTGGGCTTTCCTCTAACCTGAGGGATTTGGGCAGCTCCAGTTAGGCAGAGAACCCGTGAGAAATGGATTTGCCTGCGCTTGGTGCTGCAGACCTTGACAATGGTTTGATTCTGGCTTTGCTAGCGTGGAAATCTTTGCCACTGCTCTCAGTGTCTAAAAATTTTCCTGTTTCCACATGAGTATTTCCTGTCCTGAGTGAGGTAGGCTATTTTATTTCTTCTGGTTTATGATTTCTAGTAGCCAAGAGAGTTATTTTAAAAAACCCCAATCTTCCAAATTTGGTAGGGAAAAGAGAATGTGCCCTAAATGCTTGTTTTGCTGGTTTTGGTGTGGCATTCCTGAATACCTGGTGGGATCCTGGTTCTGTGGAGCTACAGCTTCATGTAGCTGGATCTGTGGTAGTCCCTTTGTTACCATTCCCTGCCTGGTTAACAGCCTGTATTGTACTCACTATTTATCATCCACGACAAAATGTGTGGTGTCTCTGTTAGCCTGGGTTTTCTGGGATGGAGAATGTGATGCAGCAGGGAATTTGGCATCCTCTGAGTGCCATGTTGTGGTGCTGGCACAGTGTGTAAGTGGTTTCCCCCTTTGTCTGGCAGTTCATGACCATCTCAGCTGCTGGGCCGAGGGCTGGAGCTGCAGCAGGGCTGGCCCCGGCTTTGCGTGCACGATTATCTGTGTGTGCTGCAGGTGGAAATTGGACATCTAATTACTTTATAAGATTTGTGAACAGAGATTTACAGCCTGCTTAACCCCTGCTTGAAAAGTACTTTCTGTGTGATTTCAAGTCTTACCTCTGCTCTCCTCCGCAGGTCCTTTCACAGATGTTGTCACCACAAACCTGAAGCTCGGCAACCCCACAGACAGAAATGTGTGCTTCAAAGTTAAGACCACAGCCCCACGTAGATACTGTGTAAGGCCCAACAGTGGAATTATCGATGCAGGAACATCAATTAATGTTTCTGGTAAGCCATTCAAGTAGTTTTTTATGATTTGAAAGTAGCTTCTTTTCATCGATTGCTTGGGATTCTTTGCAGCCCGAAAGTATTCCATTGAACGTAAGAGGTTGTGTTTTCATGGAGAAGCATGAAAACACAGCCTTACTTCCCTCATTCCTGGTCTCACAATAATAGGCTTGGTTTTACATCTTGTTTTGGAGAGGAACGAGGCAGAAATACATAAATGATTTATGTGACTCATTAACAGCCTCAGCCAGCCTATCCAAACCAGTGCTGCTGCAGCCCTGCCCTCCCTGTGGGATTATTTTTGTACAGTTAGTTTTTTGCCGGCTTAACTTCCTGAACCAGCTCACCACGGGGTCAACCAAGTACTTGGATGAGCACGTCGAGGGGAGAATAAAACTGGGTGGGCTGCAGCCACTGGTTTAGACTGGGGTGGTTTGTGTAACCAACAAGGAAAATGTTCACTTTCAAACCATGTTTGTTTTGTGTTCCTTGAAGATTCAATATCCTTTGGTGTTAAAAATGTCAAATGACTAAATCTTTGCTGTTGCATAGAAAAAGTTAATGATTTTCTCTAATGAGTCAGTAGCTCTTGACTTGCCTAAGTTTGGTAATGGAAAAACAAAGGAGTGGCTTACTTTGAAAGCATAAAGAGCTGAGCGTTGCCATGAACAGAATGTCTGCATATGATGAACTTGCTGATGATACATTCTTGGAAACAGTGTATTTTCTCAATGACTTCTCTGATCCATGTTTTTAATAAAAGAATTCTGTCAAAGCATCTAGTTGTGACATACTGATCAATGAGGTCAGACTTTTTAGTTAAGGAAATATTTTCTATGAATATGCAGTTTTGCTTTCCTATTTTTAAAAAAAAATTAATATTAGCATCATAAAAAAAAATTACTGATAGGATATAGAGTTTGTTGTTTGTGTCTTACCAGCCTTTTCTAGCCTGGAATAAAGAACTTGGGAAGCTAAAACCAGTGCTTTACTTGAAAAAAAAATCATCATGTAAAAATCAAGGCTTCAATTTTTTTCACTTGATAAAATGTAAAATGTTTTAACACCTCAGCCTTGGGGAACTTCCTTCATCAAACCAAAATTTGATCCCAAAAATACTTTGCACTGTAACATTAAGCAAGTCTAATCCTGTCAGTCTTACACGTGCCCACATTTGCACACTCATTGATCTGTTGTCTTTGGGATTTGTGTGTCAAACTGAGCGTGCAAAGGGCTGCAGGATTGTGCCTCAGTTGCAGTGGGAGCTACAGGTGGGGCAGGCAAAGCAAAGTCCTGGCCAGCAACTACCCAGTGAGCTCTGAAATGACTAATATGCAAATGGAAAAGCTCTCTAGAGAGAAATTGAGATTTTTAAAAGTCGGGACAATTCCCAAGTAAAGCTGTCTGTCATCTCTCCTAGCTGCAGGCAAGCATATCAAATGCATTGAAATCAATGAAATGATAATGAAAATTAGCATGGTTTCCAGCTACAAATTATCTTCATGCTATAAAGATGTGGTTGCTTTTCATCTTGCAGATGAACTTTCAGAATTAAAAGCCTGCTTCCTTTGCAGGGTGTTACCAGGCTTTTTAAATGTTGTCTTGATCTCAGTGTTGAGTGTTTTCTTAAACTTCTGCTCACAATATCCCTTTGAGCAAATATGGTACAGGGGAGTGTTGTAGGAACCATCTCATGTTATGCTACCAGCAACTTGCTTTTCCAGCCTCACTCTTCCCACTGGCACACCACATAGTGTGGATTTAGTCCAAGACTTAAAGTATCCCATTATGGGACTGCTGTGCTTTGCTCTTGCTTACAGAGCTTTAAAAATCTCCCTTTTCTGATAACTTTTTTAATAGTGATTTATGATTTGGTTAGTTTGGAAAATTGCTGTGGTTATTTAATCACAAGCTGATAATAACAATAGTAATAAATAATGATCCTAAACTGCCAGTCCTTACATTAACTTTATATTTTAAAATGCAAATAGTACATATTCATTGTTCCTCAGGTAATATATTAAGGTAAATTTACGGGTAGATATGTTAGAATTCTGGGGTTATAAGGGTTAATTTTTTACTTCCTAAAATATTCTAAACTGAAGTTTTCTTAGTCTTGTGTTGTGGTTGAATTTCTCTTTAATAGAGCTGTATATATTGCACTTCTGGTAGGTCCTTTAAACCACGCATGGGACCTAATTTTGGACTCGAAGATGGCAGTGTCCTGGGTTCTGATCAGCAGATGGGATCCTTTGGGTAGGGCGAATCAAAGAGAGGACTCCCATTAACTTACAGAACAGAATTGTTTTCAGGTTCACAGAAAGGGGGGAGATGTGTTTCACCTTTGCTTTGGAGTAACGTTGCTTGAGAATAGAGGAGTGATTTTGGAGTTAATGAAGTGAAAAATAAATAGAATTCGTTTCTTTGCCGCTGAATCGGTTATTTTTCAGTCATGTAATTCAAGTCTTGTAGAGGGCATAAAAATAGCACTTGAATAAATAGAACTTGAATTCCTCCAAAGCTAGTGAAAATAGTACTGATGAGAAATTATTAGAATATCGTTAATTCAGAAGTAACTTCTGGACACTCAAACTAATTGGGCTGTATTTACTATATGCAATCTGTGCTCTTGGAAATTGCTGACTGGCTTTAGCACAGCCACTGATTGCACTGGATTGTCTCTCCAAAAAATCAGTGCCTGTGGTGGCACGAAGCTCTGGAATGATGTATTATTAGTTTCTCAGGATGTTACTGACGAGCTGAATTTGGGACAGCCTCATCTCCTTGCACTGTAGTAACCAGATGCCTTTGTTACACTGCTGTGAAACTGTATCTGTATAATTTGATGTAAGTATATGAGAAGATATTCTGCCCTAAGACAGAGGCAGCAGTTAGAACATTATTCCATTTTATTTCATACTAATACGATGGCTCATTTAAAACACACAAAATGCTGGAAAAATAAAGCTTCTTTAATTCTAGTGGAGCCTCAAATAATGGCTTCTTTTGCCAAATCACAGCTTTTCCTAAATGCCAGCATTTCAGGCCCCTGCCAGCATGTGCGATGGCAGGTTTGGAGCCCGTGTTTTCACCTGTTATATAATGGCATGTAATTTTAACAGCTGAGTTTATGTAACTGGCGGGGAGCGTATGTGTGTGCTGTCAGCTGATGGCTCTGCATGTGCTCGGGGGGACTGGGGGGAGAGCAGTTATTTGCACACATTCCCTGGTTCTTAAACACCTCTGATTCCCACAAAGATACCTGATTTCTGGTTCTGAGAGGTTGCAATCTGAATCAAAGGCATGAATGGATTGCAAAGGAGAAGGGAAGATGCTGGTGAGTCTGCAATAGGTGTGTAAGGGGGGGAGAGGGAGTGCAGATGGAGCCATCTGTGCAGTGGCCCACGAAGGGAGCAGCCTGAGCACACCTCCCAAAAACAGGGAGAGGATGGCATTGGCCTTGGGTTGCTGTCAGACATCCTCGGGTGGAATTTGTAGTCTTTGGTGGGCTTGCCTGACTTGGAAAGGGAGCTGGCATTGCTTTCAGCAGGGATGGAGCTCAGCTCTGTGCTCTGCTGTCACAGAGGGGCTGCCCCCTTCCCTCAGGCACCCATGCTGCATTCCCAAACTTTCCCTCAGCAGCATCATTGCTGTGCCCTGTTCCCATGGACCTCCCAGGACTCTGTGGCCACTACCAAGTTTTGGATTGGTTTTGCCCCTTGCTTTAAAAGAGTCTGCCTTGGTCTTCAACAGGTTCAACATTTTTTAATATTGTTGAAATATTTATAGACATTTTATGGGGTTTTGTATAAACATGGAACAAACTCAGAGGGGTGCACTGGATTCTGCCTGTTTCTGGAGATGTGAGTGTCCTTCCTCACCTCTGGCAGAGCTGATCAAATTGCACAATGAACTTGAGGCTTGCCCCTGTATCTGGTTGGGGTTTTTTATGGAAAGGTGACATAGAGACCAGACCCTAAAGAATTCCATGCAGTGTCATTTGGGAAAGTGATCAATAAAGCTAGAAAAGAAGAATAGATTCACAGTCTGTTGAATGAGCTGCTTGAGAGTGAACAGTGGTGTGGTGGATGGAAATGTAATAGCAGGAAGTTACCAGTGACGTTTCTTGAGAGTGACTCGAGGTACTAATCTTATTTAATGCTTTTACAAGCAATTCTGGCACAAGGAGAACACTAAAAGCCCTGGTGATGATGTTGGGAGGCTGAAGTTATGCAGTAGAACTGAGTGTCCTTGAAGGCCACAGTGAGACAAACAGAGGATGAGTTTCATTAGGAAAACTGCAAAATCATGTATTTGGAGAATAAAATACTGCTGCTATAATTGCAAGCTTGTTAAACAAAGGGGCCTGACCGGGCTAAGCAAGATGCTGACATAATGTGGCTGTGAATAAGGCAAATGTAGTATCATACAGCTACATTTGGAAACAGATGTGTAGCAAACAGGCTGCACAATGGATAAGAGATAAGAGGATAGAAATGCTGGTGTCCAAGGCACTAGTAAAGTCTCCTGGGTGTATAATTAGAGTAGCTCCTATAGGGGAGTTCAAGCCAGAACAGGTGCAGGGAATGAATGGGGAGCCTGGCCCAGAGAGGGCCCACTGAGTTTGGCTTACTTAGTTTACCAGGACGCCAAGAGTTGCTGTGATTGATGTCTTGGAGAGCACCAGAAGTAAATGACTCTTCCCCCTTCTCTGATATTTAAGCAGAAGGGCAGTATTGGTCCAGGACCAAGTAAACAGGCCATTAATAAATTTAGATGGAAACTAGAGGAAGGTTGCTGACTATCTGAGCTGGGAGACTTTTCTGTTCTTTCTGCTCTTGGAAGGGAAAGGTATATCCCAGCAGCTGTTAGAGTTTTGGCTCCTTCCATGTTCCTTGCTCTGGATTTCCTCTGTTCCTTGAGGAAGCAGGTTTACCCTAGGGAAGGCAGAGGAGCTCAGTGCTTCTGACATTGTTACTGACTTTGCCAGTAAACTCTTCTAGGGAAAAGAAGGAGGATTTTGGGTGGTCAGTGCCTCTCCTGGCTGTCTAGAGATATATGGGGGGTATAGCAGGAGTGTGTGAGAAGGCTGATGTTCTTTGCTTTAGGAACACTTCAGACCAGGATTTACATTAGGTCAGTCCTTCATTTTTGAATTTTGAGAGAGACCAGTGAGCTCCCAAGTACAACTTGCATTGCTCCTCAGTCCATTGATCTCTCAGTGACTGTGCAGTTTTTGCTTTGGTGCTCAGCTGGAGGGGAGCAGTTTAGAAGGTGTTTGAAATACCTGATGGATGCTGGTGATAGTAAACTTGAATATATTAATAATTTTGCTGCTTAAAACCCTGGGTTCTGATGAAAGCTGAAACTTCTGACCAAAGGATAAGATTGATGTGATAAGGCATTTTGTAGGAACACACTTCCCATGTGGTTTTTGTGTAAGGTATGTGATTTCCATTCAGAACAGGAGCCACATTCCCAGTAGCAAATTCTCAGCAATTAGGGCAGTTTCATGGAACTGATCTTTCCCTGAAACCCCCAGCAGCATGTGAATAAATATTGGAATGGTTTGGTTTCCTCTTGAACAAAGTACATATTTTTGAGCTTCCCATCTGGCTTACAAGACATTTGCTGAATAATTTGTGTCACTGTGGCTTTCATGTATTGATCTAAAAATACAAGTGCTAACAAGGTTTGTACTGTCAGGCCCTCTCTCACTCTTGTGATTCAGTGAATGGAGCTCAGAGCAGCGTTCTGGGATGGATTCAGCTCTGTCACTTGGGAAATCCTGGTTTTCAGAGGAGCTTATGGATGCACTCAGCAAAGCGAGCTGATAAAACCACAATCTGTACAAGTCCCATAAACAGTGGATAGTTTTGACTATCCAGTTGGATCTCACACATTATGTAGATTTGAAATAATTCAAGTGTCTGCTGTAGCAGAGAAAAAAATACTGCTGCTTTTCAGTGTTGGAATATATGTGTTTTCACAGTGCAGTCACTTCTGCTGGGAAAACAGTTTCAAAAGTAGCATATTAATTTGCAAACTCTTGTTTTGGACTAGTATTCGATCACTGCAAGGTGAGTTAGAAATGTATAATAATTTTCAAAGCACCTCATCTGTGAGAATTTATTGTCTTCCTTCTCTTCAGGCTTTAAAAGGCATGTGGTTGTTGATGGCCACAGATTGTGTGCATAATAAAGATGGCACTGCCATAATATCCTTTGCTCATTGAGGGAGGCAGATTGGCTTGACTTGGCTTCATTTGCAATAAATGGGATCTTTGGATATTGCTTTTATATGACAAACCCCTGCAATTAGTGCATATGAATCTGGGCACATAATGTTAATAGCACCAGTACTTGAAAGTAATCCTAATTCTTGAACTGCTTCTCTTCTCAGTGATTGAATCAAGGGACTGAAGGAAGCTCATCGGTCATAAAATGGGAATTTTTAAATCTGACACCATTTTTTGTGTTAGCAGTAATGGCAGTATTTATAAGCTTCATTTTATATTTGAGGGGATTGGTGGTTTTTTGCAATATCTAATAATGAGTTTGTGTAAACTCTGCTGCTTATTTTCACATGTTCTATCTCAGGTTGAAGCCAAACCTGTGTTTGTTAATGTCACAACAGGTGACTATCCAGGTCTGATTTGCAAGTGTGATTAAAGAACCACTGTGATTAAAGAATATTCCATGTAAATGACATACCTTCCTGTCCCTCTCCAAGTTACTTTAACATGTTAATTCCTTACCCCAAAAGAAAAGAAAAGACATGGAAACTGCTAATACTACATAAAAAGTGAAATAAAAGCACCACCCCCCCTAAAGCTGCTGTTCCTTCCTTTCTGCCCCCTGAACACAGTCATTTTCTGCAGAAGTAAATTCTGGAATGCTTTAGATTTTTGAATGGAGAGAAATACATTCCTTGTATACCTTTCAGAGGCAAAGTTTATATCGCATTTAACCATTAACTTCAACTATAAATTGGTAACAAACTCTCAGTGACTTATTTTTGGAAGTGAAATACTTGTACTTGATACAAAAAATATCATGAGACTCTTAAACTTTGTAGAGGAAATTTCCATCCTGAGACTCAAACCTCAGGGTTTACAGTGTTTGACTTTGCTCATCAGCAATACTGTGTGTACAGCTCATCAAAGTGCTTGTTACTTCTGCCCCAGCAGTAAAGAAGACAAAAAGATGCTGTCTTTGACAATTTCCCCCTCTGTCACAGGAGATATGCAAATTATCCTATTTACTATAAATTACTATTGTTATCTTGCCTTAGTTGTGTACAGAATATTGTAAAGTGATCAGCAATTCCAGAATTCTCAGACAGAAGTCTAGACAGAGTGGAGAAGTCTGTTTCTCTTACCTTCTTTCCAAATTTTGGGTTAAAGTGATGTTCCTGATCTCAGCTGCTGCTTTGGTCATACTGACATACCACTTGAAACCATTTTAGTGTCAGTGTTTCTGAAATCTGGTGACTGTGTCATCCGTGCATGACTCTGCATCAGAGCAATGTTAATGGGATGTGTTTCGGGGTTTTTTCTTGCAGTGATGCTACAGCCTTTTGACTATGACCCTAATGAGAAAAGTAAACACAAGTTTATGGTTCAGTCTATGTTTGCTCCAGCTGATACTTCAGATATGGAAGCAGTAGTAAGTATTAATATTAATTTAAATGGATTTCTTTCTGACTGTGTAATTTTCTAAGTCCTTTTACTGCGTTGCCTAAGGGCTGTTGTCAGACCACACTGGAATGATCCTCGAGAGCTTTCCCAAATTTCCATTTCTGTGCATGGCAAGGTGTTTTTTGTTTATTTTGAGCCCCAGGAATCTTGCACTGAGGGAAACAGTTGGTGTCTGAGGTTGCTTCCTTGGGAAGCTGCTGTGAGTAATGGGATGCCAAGCCACAAAACAAGGAGTTGTAGGTTTTTTTCATTATATCCTTTTATAGAAAGGCCAACTTGAACTATATATTCTAAGAATACATAGAATATATTCTAAGTCTGGCATCTACTCTGTCTCAAGTCTTCCCTTGAGCAGCTCCTTTTCCCAGCCAGAAATGAGGCTGATTTACAAGTGCTGTATTTTTCTTTATCCCTACCTATGTCTGCTGTGGCTTTGGTAAATGGAAGGTCCTCATAGATTTGATCCTGTGGATTAAGAATGAAAGAAGCAAAAGCAAAGAAGGGCAAAAGACACAGAAATAAGGTCTCAGGCTACAGGAGGGCAACCTGGAAGGAACAAACCATTATGTCAACTGGTGCCTTTCCTTTAACAGGAAGATTTGCTTCTCAGGAAGGCACAAGGAAGCTTTCCCTAGTCTGGCTTTTGTTAGCTGGGTAGCTCTTGAGGACACAATATAGAAAGGGGAAAGGCCCTTACACTAAAGTGTGGAACTTGTGTGTTTGTATGTATATGTTATTTAAAAAAAGCCAACCCCAAATAAGTTCAGGATGCATATCATGGCTTTTTTTACAGTAGTCTTTACAATATGTGTCTTTTTCTGAATAGCTTTTTTTAAGCTGAGGAACTCTGCAGGGTTAATAATTTCCCTTCTGAAAGAGATTTATGGAACTATATTTTTTTAATGGCCTCAAAATAAGATCCAGGGGGAGAAACAGCAATAGTAATAAAATGTCTGCATCACTAGAAAGATAAGCCAGTCTGCCTTTCTTTCGAACTCTTTAATTTTTATGAGTCACTTTATACCATGACAAATGTTATTCTGCCAGCAGAGAATGTTTTTAGTACCTAGATGGGCCTTTCAGTTACAATTTCTTTTCCTGTAACACTTTGATCAGTTCTCAGTTCTGTTCCCACTCTCCAAATCTCTTCCCGTTCTGGATGAACAGGTGAGCCCAGTTACGGGAGGACCATAAAGCTTTCAACACTTCCCAGGCAGCCAAGGAGCTCCAAATTGAATTCTGACCTCAGCCCCAGAAGAGCTGGAGTAGGATTCAGCTGTTTAGGATGAGTTAAATACTCCTTCAGGTTGCCCGGGGTTGGCCATAATTTGACACCTACTTGAGATATGCTGAGAATACCAAGGCACCAGAAGTGTGGTCAGAGTGAAGAGGAGCACGTGAGAACTCCTGGAGAGGAGTGTGGGCGCCTCTTGCTGTAGATCACTACTGGGAATCAATCTTTCCACTTCAGGGCTACAGCTGACACTGGGCAAAGATTTATTGCTCTTAATCCCCATTAAAAGTATTGCAAGGAGGCTTGTTTATGGGGGATTCCCTAGTTGAAGGGGAAAGAAGGTGAGAGGGGAATTATCTCTCTCTGTGTAGCACATCTGTTGTTGTTCAGACACTGATGCTGAAAAACAAGGAGGTGAAAAGCAAGGATGGGGGGACAACAGTGCTGTGGTTTATAGCAATTAGGGAAGAAAGCTCATGTGAAATTTGCAGAGTTGGTATAGGAACTCCACTGGGCAAAGACTTGAGAACTAGCTCTGTGATTGATTTGGGGGTTTGTTATATTTCCCTTCCTTTGAATTCATCCCTCCTTTTTCCTTTTTTTTTTCCAACCAGGCCCACAGCTCCCTCTATCTCTGCTAATTACTCTGACACAGCTCCCAGTTCCCAGAAATTACCTGTGAGGTTTCAGACTGTTTAGAATGATTTGCTTCACAGTGTCTGCTCTGTTTTCACGATACCAATCAGTCACATATTTGACTTCATTTTTCATCCTGTGTGTGGTTAATGGAACGTGATAAACACCTGTGAGCTTTTTCTGAGTAAAATGATGTGATTTGTTTACATAATACACTGCCTTTTCCATTTGCCTTATTATAATAATATGTTTAATACTAAATTAATATTAAATTATTCCAGTGGAAAGAAGCAAAACCGGAAGAACTCATGGATTCGAAACTTAGGTGTGTGTTTGAGCTACCAGCAGAAAATGATAAGCCTGTGAGTATTTTTAGATGCATATTCAGTGATTTAACTTAAAACCACAGTAAATCCTGTAAAATGGCATGTGTATACACACAGCTCTCTAAGCAAAAGACAGAACCCTCTGTTTCACTGCCTGGATGGCATCACCCTTTAAAAACACAGTATCAACTAATTGAAGTCTTGTTAATCCTTAATGTAACTAGCACTTAATTTGAACAATGTCAGTGCAACAGTAGCACAAAGCAGTCTTGGATTCATCTGTTTTCATTTAGTGAAAGATCGCATTTTAAAAAAATTTAAAGATGCTGATTGATGGTTGTAAAGCTCAGAGGTCACACTGAATCAGTTCTACCCATCAGCAATATAAACCTGTCTGTGCAATGCCCCCCTTTGCTTCCTTGGGACAGTGCTGATTTTAGCAAGTAAATTGGTAGGAAGCTGGTGAGGAAAACACAAATCCAGTTAGGGATTATATTGCAATTAGCAGCTTTAATATTGTAGAATCCTTTTTTATTGGGGTAGTGAACACATTCATTGGTGAGGGAACTGTGTAGTGTTCAGTGTAGAGCTGATAATGGTTTGAATAAACTGAGACAGATTGTGAGCAGATTCCCATTTGTATTGTGGGACCTGGTGTAAGGATGTTGCCTTTTCTGTGTATGCAGGGGCTGGAAGGTCGAGGTCATTCTGTCTGCACTTATTGCTGCTGATGTGGTGCCTTCTGTGAAAGCACTAAAGGTTACAGAAAGAAAAATGGTGTTTATTTCTTTTGATACAGGCACGGTTCAGGTGTGCACAGACAATTTTACCTGATCCTCCTCCTAAATATCAGGTGTGTGGTGTGGTGTTAATAACTAACCAAAAATCACTCTATCCTTTTTTAACAGCATGACATAGAAATAAATAAAATTGTATCCACAACTGCAACAAAGACAGATTCCTCTGTAATGTCTAAATCAATAAGTTCTTCTTTGGATGACACTGAAGTTAAGAAAGTAATGGAAGACTATAAGAGGCTTCAAGTAGAAGTTCAGAGGTTACGGGAGGAGAATAAACAGTTTAAGGTAAAGATTCCTGTTGTTTTCTTTTCAGATTTACCCCTTTCCTGAAAAAGAAGCTTCCGACTTCAAGGTTTGGTTACCTGACCTTAGCACAATATTTGAATATTGTCTATAAAGTAAAAGATAACTTAGTTTTCTCTCTATAAACTGAAAAGGTGCTGAAATCAATGGTTCCTTTGACAGGAGGTACAAGTGATGCAGTCAGAGAACCTGATTGGAGGCAACCTGGAGTAATGAATTCCCCCTCTTTTTTTCTTTTCCCACCTAATTTTCTCAGCCTGAATTAATTCAGTGTTGGGTTTGGCCCTGTTCTCCCAAAGTGATGGGAGCTTGAGGGCAGTGTTGTGCAAATACTGAGTGTTTTAGTAATTGCACCTGTAATAGGCCGTTGAAATGGCCAAATTAAGACAGATTAATAGGAAATGTGCTCCCTGCACATCTCTGTGAAATGCAGTAATTGAGAAACCTTTCCCACTGTGCTGAAAAACTCCTTTTAGAGTAGTTTCATCTGTTGGAAGTGTCTGGTTCCATAGATATCAGCACCAGTGAACATTTAGATTTTGTGACTCTTGCAGCCCAGTGAAAGGAACTCTGTTCTCTCAGCTCTGATACTGCCTGGCTGATGCATGGAGAGATCCTTTAAACCAGTTGTGTTTTGCACAGAGATAATATATGTGATATAACAGTAACATGACCTTAACTTCTTGTGTTCTTGTTTTGCCAGCAACTCATTACTATGAGTACTATATGATTTTATGTAATGTTTTTGCAAATCAGTGTTGAATAAACACTCTACAGGAGCTATCTAGAATTGAGCTGGTGTCTTACAGTAACATCCTAAACTGGTGAGCTCTTTGTTCCCTTTGTGGAGTGTTAAAAACATCTGTAAAACATCAGAAAGCAATGCTAAATCACTGCCAGCTTCCAGGTGCTGTCAGTGTCAGGCCAGAGTCACTGGCAGAAGGAAGTTAAAATATTTCAAATGAAGATTTGTTGTTTCTAGCAGTAAAATTATTTATATTTGTAAACAACATCATATTATTTACAAAATTCAGTTGTCCCTGTCCAGACTTAGTGGGGCATCAGGTCGCTTGTGACTTTCAATGAGTAAATGAATAATTAATTGATGAGTAAGTTTTCCAGAATGTGCCCCTTTAAATTCAGAAGTGAGAAACACTGACATACCCTGAGCCCTTTGGATTTCACTTACCTAACAATTGTTGAGGCTGCAGTAACTTTTGTTACAATGTCAAGTATTTTTTTAGATACAGACTGGAGGCTTTTGCTTCCCTCTCTTCTACTGCACTGTACTACTGTATCACATTAAAAAGTCTAACACTGTTGCTTCAGCTGGACACCAATCAGTTCACAAAAGGCTCATTTTACCCTCTCCTGAAGTGCTCTGAGTGTGTGTGTGTGGACTGGAGTGTGCTAACACACAGCTGTGCTGCACAACACTTCAGGGAAAGGTGGGGAGCATCATCTCTCTCCTCTTGAAAGGATTCTGTCTGGTGGTGTTACAGTGTTTTATCTCTTGTCTCATTCATCTTTCAATCAAGTGAGCTGTCAAACCTCTAGCAGGGAAATATCCTAATTATTGCCATTAGTTTCATGTCAAAATGTCAGCACTAATAGGATGGGGGAAATAGATTTCCCTTCAAAGGCTGGGGAAATTTGCTTGTGACATCTGAGTGAGGGAATGATGAATGTAATTGCCTTAGGTTGTGAAAAATAGGCAACTTTATCTTAGTAATAGTGAAAAACATTTTCCCCAACAGCACTGTATTTGCTTACAGAGCAAGAAAAGCATCTTCAGGCCATTCCCCCTATCATTCTTTTATAAGTACTGGAGCTGTCTTTAGACTTTGGACAGGAGTTTTTACAGGTTTCCTCATTCTTCCCTATTCCCTTAGCAGGAGAAAACTTCCAAGAGTGTGTGGCTTTTGCTCTACTACCCAAGTAGATACAGAATTCCCCTCCTACCTCACTACCCTTTCCTTCTCAGGATTATTTAGGAACTAGAGCTCTAAATTAGCTGTAAATTACCTTTCACGTCTTGTCTAACACCCACCTAAATCAATATGATAAGGGGGAATATTTAAAGCTTTTTTTTTCCCTAGAAATAATCAATATATCTCCTTTAGGAAGAAGATGGACTGCGGATGAGGAAGGTACCCCAGCCAAACAACCCAATCTCTCCTTCTGCAGCTGCTGTCAAGGATGAAGGGCTCAGCTCCAGACTACTTGCTTTGGTGGTTTTGTTCTTTGTCTTTGGTGTAATTATAGGAAAAATAGCCTTGTAGAGGCAGCATGCTGGAAATTGTAAATTGGTTTGATGGTTCTGCCATATCATTGGATTAAATTTATTCATAACGATGTTTAAAAAAAAAAATTTAATGTATGACATCTCACAGGTCTTGCCTTTAAATTACCCCTGCACAAATACTATGTAACATAATCTAGAAAGTCTAAAATGTATGATGAGCGAATGAATGAAAGAGAATATGCTTCAGTGATGAAGGGGGGGAGAAAATCCTGATTTAACACTACAATGGAATATTGTATATGTCATTTTAAACATTCTTAGACCCTGGTACATGTTGCTGGATTACCTCTTTTTAAAAAAAAAAAGGCAAAAAAAAAAAAGGAAAACTAGAAAAAAACCCCACCCTCTTCCTCCACTGCTGGAGCTGGCCCTCGGGATGTTTGGAGCTGGGTTAGGCAGGAGGTGTTGATAAAATCTGTAAAATACGTTTAATCCACCATTCTGCTCATAAATTTAACAGTTTTCCGTCAGTGTCTTCAACTCTGTGCAAGTTCCCAATCTCTTGGCACTTCCTGAGCAGTGAGAAGCTGCAGAGACTCGTGTGTGTGGCCACGCTGAGTGTGCTGGGCAGCCCCGAGGGGCTCGTGCTGCCCGTGGGACGTGGTTGGGATGGAGGGCAATGCCTTGTGCTCACCAAGGGACCAAGCTACACTGCTGTTGGTTCATTTAGTTGAATTAAAAATGTTATTCAGAGATGTTTAATGCATATTTGACTTATTTAATGTATTTCATCTCATGTTTTCCTTCTTGTCAAAACAAAAGAATCGACTAATACTATGTGGTGTGAAAAGGCACCTGTTTAAAGCCAGTGACTAGAACTAAAAATATGCTGCTGTAGTGGTGCAAGATTCTTCTGCCTCCTGGTGTTTTGGACACTACACAATTGTTGAGAGTTTTGATCATCTGAGCATTGGGGAAACAGTGGTCAGGAAACTTGTTTTTGTATGTAAATAAGTCTATCTACGGGAAAAAAAAGTATTAGTAGTAAACTAGTCCTATGCCGTAAAAGACCAATCCTGTTTGACTATGTAGCATCTTAAAAAAAAGAAAAAAAAAAAAAGAAAAGAAAAATGAAATAAAGCCCCCAAATTCATGTTTCCTTTGTTACTTTTGTCCTGTTCTCACAGTTTTAGAGGTGGGGAGGAAGCAGTATTCTCTTATCAGCTTTGCTCATGGCATAAGGAACCTTGCAGTCTTGTTTCAGGGGGATTTTTTCTTTTTTCCAGACTCATTTTAAATCAATGCAACCCACCCCATCACGAGTCTGATACACAAAGGTGTTGTTCAGAGTAACCATGCTGGCTGCTGAGGCACAAGGTAACATCCCACTCTCCAGGTTAGTGTTGGGTTCAGTAGTTAAGACACTTGACAGCACGTTCAGATTAAGGTGAAGGTAATTTTGTTTCTAAGCTTCCTTTTAGCACAAGGTGTATAAACTCTGTGTTTTACCGTGATGGATTTAGTAGATGAGATAGTTCCTGTGGAGTTAAATTCACATATATGAAATGGTACACCCAAAACTCATCAGTGACAGAATCTTTTGTAACGTATTTCATGATTGAAGTAAGTCTTCTAGAAGTGACTTCTGTCATTCCTTCCTTCCTCCTGTGATTCCATGAGAAGGCTGTTGGGGCTGCAGCCTGTCTGCTGCACTCCTTGACTTTTAGGTTTGTTCCACTTGTGTCTCAAGGGTTTCCTCCTTTAAAAGTGCAAATAGGTGAAATTTTATGTGAGGCTTAATAAGAAAATAGGTGGAAAAAAACCAGCTGGTGCGTTCAGCTTATGAACACAACTCTGGAAGTACTTGTAGGAGATTCAGCAGAAAGGAGAGGTGTATTTTTAGCATTTTAAAGTGCAGGTGCTTTGTGTGCTCAGGAGGGAAGGGACAGAGCTATTGTAGCCTTCCTGCAAAGGGCAAGGAAGGTGGGAGATGAGCTGGGAGAAAGGAAAGCCGTGAGTTCAGTGGGACAGATTGGGCAGAACTGATCAAGAAAAGATACTGTTTGGGCAGTAGGAGTAAAGAAAACTTTTTAATCAAACATTGTAAAAGAACCTTTTGTCGTAAGTGATGTTGAAAAATTAGTTTCCATGGCTTTGAAGAATGTATTTGAGAAAACTTTTACTGAAGGGAGACTGAGCTATGAAGTATTTTTCAGAAGCTGTCAATATCCTGATCTCACTCTTACCAGTAGAGCTGAATTCCTGATTTGCTTTAAAAAAATAATTTTTGAGGGCCCTTTCTGCTTGAAAAACAGCCTAAAAAGGTTTGTTTAAAAAAACCATGCTGTCTTTGCAGAGTAAAGGGGGAGGATCAAAGCTTTAAACTGGTCTGCTGTGAGTGTATCTGTAGTAATGTTCCCCACTGCCAGCTGCCACAGGGGACTTTGGTGGCACAGAGCAAAGGCAGCAGCACTTCTGTCCTCAGTGTTCAGTTGTCACTTCTTAGTGATCTCTGGCAGTCTGGAGCTTTAAAACATCGAGGAACAAAGTTGTCCTGGTGTTTGCACTCCAGGATGGTAAAGATGTGCCAGAAAACACTCTCATGCTTTGCCAGATTGCCTAAAAACACGTGATGAAGGAGACCAGCAGAGGACTCCAGTTAAGGATCTGTTGGCAATGGCTGTAACCTGCAGATGGGGCTCACCCACATCATCAGTCCTAAACAAGACTCTTAATTTAACTGCTTATCTTTCGGAATTGAACAAAATTCTGAGGTGTTCCCTCACCCTTTCTGACAGCCCTGAACTGTCTGGGTAATGCTTTGCTTTTGCTGAGCTCAAAATGAAATGACTGATCAGTGGGATCCCCACTGCCTGTCTGTCTGACCAAACCCTTCTGTCATAGGCAGTAGGAAGAAATCTTAGGGATGATTTTTCTTCCAAGGTTCCTAAGAGGCCAGTCTGTAGATACAGTGCAAAAATATGTTGGATAGATAAATCACCTGGATCTTTTGTAAGTTTTTCCTTCCATGATACCAGAGCAAATGTTTTCATGAAGTATTCATATTCTAGAGGGCATTGTACATCTTGGGGAGTTATGCATGAAACAGAGTTTCTAAATAAGATTATTGTCTGGGGTCCTCACACAACACCAGATGTTAGCAAACTGATTGATACATGACAGTAGAAATCAAGTTATTACTAATCTAATTATTGTCCTTGCTGTTACTTTAAGATGGCTACTTGCACATACATTTATTGTTAATTTTTAAGAGCCAGTAGAGGCTGCTTGGTGCA
The DNA here is from genome assembly GCA_035221455.1 of Xenops minutus. Taxonomy (NCBI): domain Eukaryota; kingdom Metazoa; phylum Chordata; class Aves; order Passeriformes; family Furnariidae; genus Xenops; species Xenops minutus. Next base: position 11,290,080 of record JAWWEE010000051.1, on the reverse strand, counting down.
CTCTTTGGGCAAAGCTGGTATAAATAGGTATATAAAATACCTTGGAGCCTCGTGCTGGGAAACGAGTGGAAAATGGTTTCTGCTCTTTTGCTGTAGTTATCCACATCTTAAAGCAAATACTCTGTGCATGAATGATCCTCACTCTGGCTGTGCACTGGCAGCTGGCAGCTGTGAATGCACAACTGGAACAACTGCGTGGGGAAGGCAGAACCCAACTCAGGTTACTGTGGAATAGCCCTGGGCTTGAAGAGCAAGATCCTGCCATGTCCGTCATGTTGAGAGGGGTTGATGTACCATAATGTCATTTTCTAAAAATACAGGATTGTAATAGCTTGATGGTGGTATTCCATGTGACTTTTTCCTCCTGAAATGCTGTTAGTGGGATAAAGTTGGAACTTCACTTTGCAAATCGCTATAGAGTTTCTTCTCACCAATAAACTCTGAAGGGTTTCTATTTGCTGCACATGTGAACTTGCAATTCTTGTCAACATATTTACATCGTGGTGTGCACCAGAGTGGGTCATTCATGTCTCAAGAGACTTGAGGCTGCAGTTGCCCAGTGGAGGAAAACTGCCATCCCTTTTCTCCAAAAAAATGGCACTTTTATGCCTTAATTGGAATATCCCTAATTCTCAGGCACAACAGTGACTTAACTGTAGTACTCTTAAGTTTTGAAGCCATACTCCTCTTGCTCTGTGTGATGACCTGAAATGCCACATCCTGAGTTCTGTTTTCCACATAAAATAACTGAGACCAACTCACCAAAAATCCCTGTTTGAATTTAAAGCCCCTGTTTGTCATGGCAGGGTCTCGGCTGCACTAGAACTGCTCAGGGGCCTGGAGAGCCACTGCTCCAGGGTTTGGGAATGGGTGAGCATCCATTGCCCAGAGCCTCGAGGGAGCAAGTAGAGATGGGGCAGGTGGGGAGTGGATTTCAATGTATGTGTTTGAGATTTGGGGGGTTTTGAGTCCAAATAATACAAAATAGAATGAAGGAATGTGTGCAGGAGTGAGTTCAGCACCATCTGAGCACTTTGCTGTTCTTTGGAATTGGACACATGTCTACAAAATTAACTTACTAATCAGAAAATATCTCTACAGACCAATGTTCAGACATTTTAGAGAGAAAAGGACCCCGAGCAAGGCTCCTTGTTCCTACAGTGAAACCTTGTGGTTCTTGAGCTCGGCTTCATGAGGAGATGGCAGTGGGGTCCAGTGCTGGAATAAATCATCTGTTGCAGTCAGATAAATCATGGGATTTATTGTCCCAGCAGGGCAGTGCTGATCCTTTGGCTATATCCAATTAAGTTTTCCTACTTCTCTGACAGCTCCACATATTCTGCATCGCTGTGTCTAATGGGTGTCAGTGCAACAGTGACACTTCTCATTGTGCTGCTCCTCACTTTTATTTTGATTAGCTTCAGAGAGCAAAGTCATTGTTTGTTTCCACTGCTCAACTGTAAAATTTGCTGGTTTTGTTAATTGGTTGATTTTATTTTTTTACTGGATAAATGAAGATTAAAATAACACAAGTCAGAGCCAGCCAGGAATCTCTTGCTCATCACGTTCCAGTGAGCACAGACCTGCACACTTCAGAGTGGCTGTGGGCCTGTCACTCACTCCCCTGTTCCCTGTGGCTTCATTTCCTCTTAAAGAACCACTTTCATGTTTGTGCTTGAAGAGTAAAACGTTTTGAAACCTTTCCTAAAGTTCCACATGGATCTCTTGGCCCCCCAGCCCAGGCCCAAGTCTGTCCTTCAGCCCCTGTGTGAGTGAAGGTACAAAAGGCACGTGGGGCCCACGAGCACAGAGACAAAGCTGCTTTTCCTTGAAGCAAACTTGAACTTTGGAGCTTTCCTCCTGTGATCTGTCATTAGAAAATGGCCTTTTCCAGATGGCAAAACAAAAGAAGTTAAGAAAACAAATGAATTAAGAAGAATTAATTGAAGCTGCGTATTACAAGTTGACATTATACATCTGGTATTTCTGTTTATGTTTCTGCATCGGTACATTTCATTCTGATTTAATAAGTTCCTAATTTTGTGGGGGGTTTTTTTAAGATTTCGAAGTGCCTGTGAAGAACAGCCCGTAGTAAAGTATTGTTCCCAGTTTAGCTGTACTTCATTTTTTTAATCAAATCTTTTTCTTTAGTGGATAAACTCACAAGATTAGAAAAGCCTCTTGAACTCCCTCATGTTTGAGTTGGCAAATTTCCCACACACAATTATCCACACAGAGCTACTTCTAAAAGACCTTTATTAAGACTCTACAAAGTCAAGCACTGAGGAATTAGGAAATGGCAGGACCAGATTTGTGCACTGCTGGTTTGGCCATTTCTGAGGAGGACGTGGCAGTATCTCGTGAGTACCTGGTCAAAAAATGAGGTAAGGCTGCTCAGAACTTCTCTAAACTCCCAGCTTTGTGTGCCTGGCCTTCCAGAAGTTCTCTGAAGTATAATTGGGATTTTAAAAGCTGAGCTTCACATGTGGCATTGGGTGTAACCTGTGTGTGTCCCGAGGGGATCCCTTAGTTCTGTGTGTGGACGCCCGTTCCTCACCTGAGCTCCCGGTGTGGGGTGAGTAACTGGGAGCTCAAGCAGCAAGTTTCCTTTCCACATTTCCCTGGGAGGCCACACACCAGTGTGACTGGAGCCAGGAATCTTTGCTCCAGTTCTGAGCCCCAAAGAGCCTTCCTTTGGCAGCTGGAGACCCTCCTGCCCACCCTCTGATCCGTTCTGCCTCAGCTGTCAAACCTCACTCCATCCCCTCCCTCGGCGCTTCGGTTCAGGCCAGCTCATCCTTGTTCCTTCCCTGCTCCTTGGCACAGAAATCCATGTGCAGCTGAGCATCTTTAACTGCCTTTGCTCCCCTGCTGCCTGCTTGGTTTCCATCTGGGTCTTTCTTCCCATCACCCTTCCAGTGTTGCTCTAGTCTGCCTGCTCCTGGATGCCTTTTCCCGCCCTGGATAATCACTCACCTTCTGTGATCAAACTTGTTCTTTCTTCCTTTTCACTCTGTGTAGAGTCTTGTTTCTGTCTCCAGCTTCTCCCTGCTGTTCCAGGGCAGTATATTTATTTATAGTATGTGACAGGCTTTTATATTCCATCTGGATTGTTTATCAAATGAAGAAGTAGCTCAGTGCTCTTTTAAAGTTTTTGTGTGTATTTTTGTTTCAGTTTAAGGATTGTTTGGGAAAACACTGCAAAAGTGCATTCTAAGGTATTTTAAGCATGGGGGCATGAGGTGGTTAATTGGAAAAACAAGTTACTGTTAATTGAGCTGTGAAGAGATTGTCAGACCCAGGACTGTGTTTGTCTGGCAAACTTGGCTCATACTTCAAACTTTTGCACCTGCTAAGGAAGCAGAAAATTGGAAAGGCAGCTTGTCTGAGGAGCTCATGATATTAAAGAAGGTACTGAAGACTCAGGCTCAGTGTGGGAAGCCAGAAAATACACTAGTTGAGAATTATTTTTCTTTGCTTTTTGGAGTGGTTAAAAAATGATTAAACTTTTGGAAAGTATTCTAAAAGAAGTGAATGGGGGAGAGTTTTCTGAGACACATCTGCCTGTTACCATCAACTTCCAGCTGGTACAAACCTGCCAGCACATGTTAGCTTGGGTTTTCTTCACAGGAACAATAAAAAGCTATTTATTTGGTAGTTGAAAGGAAGTCAGTAATCGGGATTAATACTCGTGGTCTATGTCCTAGACCTGTTTTTCTAATGCAGTGTTAGACATGAAAGATGAAGTTCTTTGGTTTTTTCTTGTGTATGTCAGATAAATGAATCACAGAACTGGAGCTGAAATCCTGATTACAGTGGGGCTCAGCAAGGAGCCATGTGAGCTGCTAATAAATGTAATTGGGGCTTCAAAAGGGCATAGCTGAGCAAATTTCATATCAGATCTGGTAGTGGGAAAGAAATTAGATGGAAAACTGAATTAGAATTGGCAGTTTTTTAAGTGAAGGGTATTAAATGGCCAAAAACCCAATAATTTTGCAACTGAGAAGGGGGACAACTTTGGCTAACTGCCCATCCTGCTTCAGTGATGAAATGAAGGGAAAAATTAGATGGAAAGTAATACAAAACAAATGAGAAAAAGGGAAGCAGACAGCAATTCATTCAAAATGGGAGTTAGGAAGTGCAGAAAATGAATAAGGAAAGCACTAGCCAAAGGAAAAGCAAAATGTGTGGGTTGGAGTGCTCGGAGAGCTGGAGTTCAGGGGAAATCTTTGCAGTAGGATAAGGACCATTAAGAGATGCAGGTGGTGAAACCCAGAGATGATGTCAGAGAACGGGGAAGGGGATGTCGTTCCTTAGCAATGCTCAGTATTAAAAGTGACAGCTTTAAATTCTGTGGGCCTCGAACTCCTGGATCAGCATTTGTAAGGGAGGAGCCTGGGGCAGTCCCTGAGCTGCTGCTGAGACAGGACAGCCAGTGGGGCACCCTGGGAAGGGATGGAGAAGGATGTTCCTGAAGGAGCATGATGTGAGTCCTTTCATTCTGTCTTTGCTTTTCAGTTCTCTTTGGGATTAGAGTCTGTCTGGGCCCCTGCAAAGCTCCGGGTTTCCTGACAATCACACATTGCTGAAGTTCAAAGGGAACCCCAGTGAAATGGGGATGCTCAGAGGAGGGTTCTGTAGATTCAGTGGTTCCAGATCACTGATGAAAACATACAAAACCACTACTGATAAAATGGTAACATAAAAATATCCCTTCCAGGACCAGAGTGAATAACAGCTCCATGTACATTCCCAGTGCAGTCCCAGGGTAAAGGACTAATGAATACAAATGTGTTCTTGTTTTTAATTACCGTTAGCTGTAAGTGATTATCCTTCTGTATGTCTCAGCTGTGAGAGCTGGGAATTTTGGATGCAGTTTGGATATTTACATTTTAAAAGAGAAGCTGAGTAATTGGAATGGATGCAAAAAAAAAAAAGCAGAAATTACTAGTGGAGTGTGAAAATGCCTTAGAGAGGGTGAGAGAGAAAACTCAGTTGGCTTTTTTCTACTAAAATTGAGACTGTCTTGATTACAGTGCACAAATACCTTCACAGGGGGAAAACACTGAACACTGCAGCTCTCTGAGCATAAAAAGAGCAACACAAGACTCACCGACTGGCAGTGGCAGCCAGACAAATTCAAATTGGGAAAAGGCACAAATTCTTAAGAGAAAATTAACTGTGTAATTTAGGAATGTGTCTTCAAAAACTGTGAACAGAACAATAAAAGTTACGATATTTATGCAAACAGCTTTTTCATGGCTTTTTTTTTTTTCCTTTCAGAAGCATCCTTAATTGGGAGGGAAACAGGACAAAGAGGCTCCTGGTGAGGTTTCTGTAGGGAGTTCAGTCAGAGCTGTGGAGCCAGGGGTGCCTGAGCTGCTGCAGGGCAGGGCAGGGCAGGGCAGAGCTTTCTCAGGGCCTTGTTGCTGTTACATAAGTGTGTGATGTTGTCTTGTAACGTTTGACATCGTGCTAATCCCATCCCCACCTGGAAGGGATCTGTGGACTTGGAGGAGCTTTTACACCATAAGGCACCTGAGCACTTAATGTGTTTCTGTGCTATGAAAAAAGAAAAATATCTGCACACAAATCTCGTTCCTGGGAGTAAGGGTTGGGCAGGAATTGCCTTCCTCCTCCTCCTCCTCCACCCACCCTCCAAAGGCAGCACAAAGCTATTCCTTATTCCTGCCGGGGAATGTGTCCTGCAGGAACAGGTGCCTTTGCTGCTGTGAGTCACAGGAAGCTTTTCCTGGAGCACCACGATGGGAAACTGCTGAAGGAAAAGCTGTGCCACCAGTGTGGTTGACAGGAGGTGCAGCTGTGCTGCCCTGACTCACAGCATCCTAAGGGGGACATCCCAAAGGAAACAACCACCACCTTCTCCAAGATGGGAAGAGCTCCCGTGCTTCAGATCCAGCCTGTGGATCTCCGTGCAACAAAGCACAACCAGCCTTGGAAAAGGGAGGATTTGCCTGCTGAGCTAATCCCTGGAGGAGGCTCCTCCATGGACTGGGGAGGGAACCCAAGATGAGGCAGCCAAGCCTGGCCCTTTGGTGTGTCATCTTACAAGTGTTTTATGTGCACGATGAATGTTTGATCATGCCTGGAACACGTGAACATGCTGACAACATTTATGTCACAATGTATGCATTTAATAAGCATCTCATTTGAATTATTAATGTACAGATCACCCAAAGTATTTTTTTTGTTATAAACCCCATAATTTATCTAAGTACAAGCTGCAAGTTTGTAAATACAGCATTAAAAAGGTGGCTATTGCATAGCTGCTTTAACAAAATACCCTTTGTGGGTAAGATGCATAGGCTTCCTTGGAGAGGATTGAGCTGCTGGAGGAGGGCTTCTCTGAGGGAGTTACGTGCTTCGTGGCTGCAGCAGACAGGGAATCTGATTCTTTAGTTTGTCGTTCTTGTCAGTAGGAATCAGTTTGACCTGACTGTGCTGTCTGATCTGAGCATCTCCCCAGCCCATTGTTCACCAGAGGCAGATTTATAAAACATCTGTACAGGAAAGAGGCTGGAAGGGACACTCTGAGAGGAAAGCTGGATTAACAATTGCTGTGCCAGGACACTGACAGTGAAAATACCCAGCCTGAGAAGACTTGGGAGGGATCTCTGCCTTCACAGGACTGCTGGCAGTGCCCGTGGCCAGGGCTGCACTGGAGAGCCACGACGACAGAGTGAGGCTGCCGTGCTGCAGCCAGGGAAGGCTGGAGGCTGGAGCTGCTGTGCACAGAGACATTCCTCATTGCCCCTGGTCGGTGAGCAGGGCCAGGCACAGCAGCCAAGGCAGTGCTCTGGGAGGGCTGGGGGGTGCAGCTCCACGTGGAAGACTCTGCGTTGCATCTCTGTGTGTGTGACACACACACGGGGAGAGTGCAGCAAATACAAGGCATGTGAGCCGTGCCCTTCTCAAGAACACTTGCTGACTTTATTGCTGACTGACTGTGCAGATTAAATTTGCATGAACAACAAAAAGGAGTGTGATGGGAGGGAACTTAACCTCAAAGAAACTCAGCAGCCAGCACTTCGGATGTTTGAAATGCATCGGAATCAAGCTCTTGATTAAATCTCAGCAATGTCAAAAGCTCAAAGCAGCAATTTTAATTGATGTCACTCTTGCCCCCCTCATGTTGCTGAATTATCCCTTGCAATGTGCAGCACATCCGTGTCACTACATTAAATTTGCACGCAAATTGGGGAGATTAGGCAATAAAGCCACAGGACAAACAGTATGGAGTCAGGAATATCTTCTTGGCTTCATTCACTACTGGGTGTTTTTAAAAAGTGTTTCCAAATCTGAGAAAAACTGATTCCAGATGTGCTCGTTTGAAGGGTATAAAAATCACGCTAGCACCAAGATTTATCTGAATTTTGAGCTGTACCTGAATGGATAATTAGTCCCATCTTAAAAACAGAAGTGCTATAAACAATAAAAAGGCCACAGGCAAAGGTTTTAGTGCTTCCTTCCCATTAGCATCCTTTCTTCCCGAGTACTTCAGACTAACGTACTTGGGGAATTCCTCCGAGGCTCCAGCACACTGAACCAGAGGGGCCTGGTAGGACGTGGGTCGCTTGTCTGGGCTGTCGGGGCTGGACCCATCCGTGGGTCTCTCCCCGATGTAGAGGAGGCTCCGGTCCCGCGTGTCCTGCTCCGTTTTGAAGAGTTCATACTCGGTGTGGGGCAGCTTGATGCCCAGAGCCACACACCCGTTGGTGGCTGTTATATCCTGCTCCACCCCAGCGCTCCAGGAGCTCGCCAGCCCACAGCTCCCAGGCTCCGAGGAGTTGAGCATCATCACCGTCACCGCGTCCATCGGCGTCACCCGCGCCTGGGTGACCTTAAAAGCCAGCTCGGTGCCACCCCGCACCTTGGAGGAGGGGATGCCTTGGGAGTAGTGCCCAGAGGCGTAGATGGTGAAGGTGGGCTGTTTGCAGAGCGGGTCGGAGTAGTGATAGTAATAGCCTTCCCAGGTGTGGTTGTTGCCGTGGAATATGAAGTACCTGGTGAGGAAGAGCACGGCGGGCCGCACCTCGCAGCGGGTGCTCACCCAGCTGCCGCTGAGCTGCATGGGCAGCTGAGCCCTGGCGGGCAGGATGGGTGGGTGGTGCTCATCAGCCCTGTAGATGATCCCGCACGCCGGGCAAGGGTGCACGTGGTGCTGCAGGAGACAAAAAAACCCCAGTGGTTCTGTAAACTGGCAAGCCCAAAAATGTCAGCATATTCCCAAAGCTCCAAGCGCCCCGGTGCACGCCAGGGTGCTGCTCTGCAGGGAGCCTGGCACGAGGCACCCGAGCAGATTAAGTGAGATAAAGCTGGCCTGGCTCTTGCTATTCTGGTAGCTGAAGGACAGAGGTCCGTGTCCTGCGGCTGCCCCAGGCAGGGCCACTGAGGACAGGCCAAGGGAGCAGGGCAGGGACATCCACCCTGTGCCCCCACCGGTTTTCCATGGCAAAGCTGGGTGAGGATGGGGGTGCTGGGAGGTGTCGGCTGCACCACGGCATGTCTGCACCGGCTCAGAACAATGACACAGTGTTCTCTGGCAGTGGAAAAGGCTGCAAGACCTTCCCGAGGGGAGGCTCCTGTGGCCGTGCTGCCCCTGGGCGATGGAGCCCCTCCAGGACAGCCTTATGGTTCGTTCTGCTTCCCCCTCGCCCCATTGCCCTGCTCCCACAGCCATGGCTGCATGTGAGCAGCAGGATGAGGCAGGTGGCAGGGATGGGGACAGGGGGGTTCCCAGCAGCCAGAAGGGGAGAGGAAAATCTCCCCGACCTTCACTGCCCTGCCTGTGCTGCCTGCAGAGCTCTGAGTCAAACCAGCCCTGCCCCGGAGCCGCTGCCAGCAGGGGTTTCATGTAGCTTGGAATTTTTTCTTATACTTCATATATCACAACTGATTTATTTTTAAATAATCGGGGTTTGAACATTATATAATTTTCTAGAACACGAGCTAATCTTTACTGAACTGTCGTAGGCAAGAAGGTTAAATAACTCAGTACTTAACTGTAGGGTGGGTAATTTACATGCAAGTTGATTGGAGTCTACTGTAATTTAGTCATTTTCAGCTTGCTTTACTGCTACTGTCACCTTAATGAGTGCTGACAGTACACAGTACATTATGGCTAAATAATCCCAGAAGTTGGCAAATATATATGCTCTCCTCAGGCAGGAAATTCTTTGATAATGAAAGGTAATTTGGGGAGAATGGGTTTCTTTAAAACAGGTATAAATTTAAAGGAAAAAGAGTGGTATTTTCATAAAGAGAGTTAAAAAATAATTCCTAACATAGCTGTGTAACTCACCAGCACAGGCAAATGGATGTCAGTTCAGAGAAAATGAAAAAAAAGTAAAAACCCTGTGCCCAATAAAATTATCACTATAGACATGGAGCCAAAAATCTTACTTGCTTAAACCAGTTGTGTGAAGTTATTTCTAATATATGGCAGCTTCTAATTATCGCCAAGTGGTGACATCATGTGCGGGGCCATTGGAGAGCTGTTGGCTGATTAATTACAGGGCTGCATTCAGAGAGTGAATTTCAGTATCTTTAGGTTTGGTTTTAAATTAACTTCTAAAAGTGTTTATGTTTACCATCTGGTTTTGCTCATATATATGGTTTTGGCCCAAGATAACACAAGTTTAACCAATTTTAGACTGTTACTTTTGAGAGGGAGAGGGGTGTTGCTCTGTGTTTTTCAGAGTTCAGTTGGGGCAGTTGCCCCAAAAGAATTTTTTCCAGTTATTTCCATTCTATCTGGTAAAGTTCAGAGAAGTTTTCTGTATCCTGTTTTACTGCTCAGTCATTTTTGAATTGATCAGATGATTCAGAGGGAAACGTGCTTTCCTGGGACTAAACTGACCTGCTATAAAATATAAAATAGAACAACAGGCACCCAAGTCTCCTGCTCAGTTTTATGGATGTCAAAATGGAAGTTTGATTTCTGTGTAATAACATAATTGTATTGGGGGCAACTTGCTCTGCTGATGGAGTTCCACTGAGGACTGATGAGCTCCTGGCAGATGGTGCTGCCTCGCTCCTCTCACACCCCGAGGAGGACAGGGAGATGAAGGACAGAGCAGGCAGCTCTAAGGACATGCAGCCCAAATCCTCCACTGGCTTTGGTGTGGGAAAATAGGAAACTGCCTTTCCTGGGAAGACATGGAGCCAGAGCAAAGCCAAGCACTCCAGGCCCATGCCAGTGCAGGCTCGTTTCCCACGTTGGTTTTGCTGAGCTCCCACCCACCCCAGTCCCACTGTCTCGGGGAGGGAGAGAGTGACCCCCACGAGCCGTGGAGCACTAGAGAACCTGCGCCTGCACCCCACAGTGCCTGCCCCTCGTGGCCTGGGGACAGAGGGGCCAAGAGCAGCAGGGATGCTTTAACAGCACGCCAACCACTGCTGGCAAAGCCCGCGGCGCGGCGAGGGGACCGTCCTTACCACGGCGTTCTGCATGGGGCGCTGGTAACCCGTGGGGCGGTAGTGGAGCCTCTCCAGCCGGTCCGTGTGGATGTCCCCCAGGTACAGCTCCTCCACCAGCTGGCTCCCGCTCTGCCCTGGCTGCAGCAGGGGCTGGTAGTGCCTCTCCACCCGCACCAGGCTCAGCTCATGCATGGCAAAGCCCAGGGCGGCCGTGCAGTCGCGCTCCGTCTTGGCGCTCAGCAGTTCGTAGAGGGCTCCGGGCGCCCAGGAGCGCCCCTCGGGCAGGAACCCCCTGCAGCCCTCGGCGGAGCTCTGGTTGATCCAGGAGGACACCTCCCGCATGGCCCTCTGGCTGTGGAACACGATGCCCACCTTGTGCAGGTGGTAGTCGGCCTCGGTGGCGCCGCGGGTGATCCAGGAGGGCTGGCGCAGCCGGAGCTTGCCCTTGATGAGCAGCGTGTAGGACGGGTGGCGGCACGACGGGTCCCAGTAGTAGAACTGGTACGCCTTGAAGAGCCGGTTCGAGTAGAAGAGGTAGGAGCGGGTGAGGAACTCGGGTCCAGGGCGCACCTCGCACCTGGGGAAAGGCTGTCCTGAGCCCCCTGTGCCCGGGGGGCTGCGGCGAGAAATCCCCCCCCAGGGCACCCGGGGTGTGGGATGGAGGGGCAGCACGGCCGTGGGAATGGCACGGGGGGCAAGAGCATCCCACGCCCCACGGCCACCCTTGGGGGGTTCTAATGGGCACCTCTTGCCAGAGTGTGAGTGCTGGGTGGAGGATCCTCCCTTGTGCCACATCCCCGGGAGCAGGCAGGGCTGCTGTCCCTCTGTGTCACACCCATGGGGGGCAGAGGCTCCAGGGACACCCGGGGCAGGGGGCTCAGCCCTCCTCCATGGGGCTTGGGGAGGGGGCTCTAGGAGAGCATTTCCTGGGGCCAGGGGGTGCATCCCAGGGGTCTGGGATTGCCTTCCCAGGGTTTGGGGCAGCGTTCCCAGGGTCTGGGGGTGCATTATCGGGGTCTTGGGGTGCCCTCCCGGAGTCTGGAGTGCATTATGGGGTTCTGCGTGTGCCTTATCGGGGTCCGGGGGTGCCTTATCGGGGTCCGGGGGTGCCTTATCGGGGTCCGGGGGTGCATTATCGGGGTCCGGGGTGCATTACCGGGGTCCGGGGGTGCCTTATCGGGGTCTGGGGGTGCATTATCGGGGTCTGGGGGTGCACTATCGGGGTCCGGGGGTGCACTATCGAGGTCCGGGGGTGCACTATCGGGTTTTGGGGTGCACTATCGGGTGTTGGGGTGCACTATCGGGTGTTGGGGTGCCCTACCCGGTGGAGACCCAGCGCCCCTCGATGCGGGGCGGCAGCCGCGCTGCGATCCTGGCGCCGTCCTGCAGGTGGCGCAGCTGCTGCCGGCACAGCGGCTCCCAGCGCAGCGGAGGGGCCGGGGCGGAGCAGGCTGG
>JAWWEE010000051.1:11263912-11278085 GCA_035221455.1 Xenops minutus | reverse complement strand
GAGAGAGGGAATTGGGGAGAGGGAGATGGGGAGAGGGAATTTGGGAGAGGAGAGAGATGGGGAGAGGGAATTGGGGAGAGGGAGATGGAGAGAGTGAATTGGGGAGAAGGAAAGGGAAATGGGGAGAGGGAGATGGGGGAAAGGGAAATGGGGAGAGGGAAAAGGGAGAAAGGGGAAAGGGGAAAGGGAAAAAGAAAAAGGGAAAGGGAAAAAGGGAAAGGGAAAAAGGGAAAGGGAAAAAGGGAGAAAGGGAAAAAGGGAGAAAGGGAACGAAAAGGAAAAAAAAGGGAAAGGAAAAGAGAAAGGGAAAAGGGAGAAAGGGAAAAGGGGAAGTAGAAATGGGGAAAGGGGAAAAAGGAGCAGGGTCAGTGCTGCAGGGCTGAGTGTCAGCACCGACCGCGGGAGCCCCAGCCGGGTTTGCTCAGCAGCGAGCTCTCAGCCCTTAGCTCAGGACACGGGTCTTTTTATTTCATTCAAGTTTTCCAACCAGAGTTTCACCCGAATCCAACTGTTTTTCAGACAAAATCTTCAAATAAAAACGAACACCCTTTGTTCGTGTTCTCTCTCTCTCCCAGGCTATTGTTGAGGCGGCGACTGGAGCGGGGAATTACAGCATGGGAACATTGGCCTCGCCTGTCGCCCGCCATAAGGACAGTAATTCTGTCACTTACCTCATTTCCCATAACAACGGATGTTATTGGCTTAGGGAATGTGTGAACACTCAGCTAAATCCTGAAGACCTTTGCATGCACACACATATGTACGTATATTCCTATACATTATTCACTGTTCACTCTGGCAGTCACCGTGGGCTTGCTTCACTCAGAAATTTGGGGGTTGCCTCTTCATAACACCACGGAATGAGCTCTCAGGGAAGCTCCTCCTGAAACCCCATGGATTCTCTGCTGCCATACAACTGCCCTGTGGGGCAGGGCCTGGGCCCTGGTCCTGGTGCTGCTCAGCCCAGCTGGGGCAGTTTGTGAGCCCAGACAGGGTTTTTTTGCTCCAGCTGCACTTTGCAATTTGCCCAGGAGTGTGCTGGCCATTTTCAAGCCAGTCTTTATTCACTCCATACACAGGTTGATTTCTGGCCTGCCTATGAGCTGGAACAAAAGATCCAACATCCATACTACACCCTCCCACAGAGGGAGGATGTGGAATGTCTGCACACCCTGTGCCTTGGTCACGGAGCTCTAGACAGAGTCACAACTGCTGGCCTTAGTCCCTGTGTGCCACATACGTGTCTTGGTATAACCTGAACCATCCTGTGACCTTTACAGGGAGATTTTCCTAAACCAGACCCTTCCCTGGGAAGAGAAACCCCAAACCATCTGGCTGTGTGTGGCAGAAGGGACAGGTGAGATTGTGCAGGGCTTGGGGAGTGCCATCACCTTCCTAACAAGTGTTTGTGGATGAACTTGGCACATGTGGATCTGCTGCAAACCATGGGCAAGCTACAAGCTGCTGAGCAATGTCAGCAGAATTCCCCAGCTCAGGAGCTCAGGGTGGAACACAAACACAAACACCAACACCCAGGGTGAGACCCACAGCTGGGATCTGCCAGGGAGGTTCCCCAGGTCCCCACAGCCAATTTATTCTGAGACAGGAGCCTCTCATCCCTCGCACCAGCATGTCCTACACACAGGGTTAAATGCCTCTCACAGATCCCCCACAGTCAAGTTTGTCACAAACAAAGCCCCAGACCAAGTCAAATGGGAACCTGGTGATTAAACACCTGCTGTGCACGTCAGAGGCTTCTGAACATGTGACAAAGCAGAGGGATTCCCACTCAAATAATATTTTATTGCTAATCTAGTAAAACATAACTTAAGACTTATGTCTGATGGATAAATTCAGCCCCTTCACTGTGGCACCACCATATGCAAAGGTTTTACATGCCACAGTACCAGGGTCCTTGAAATGCATTTGTGAAGGTTTAAGCACAGAAACCCTGAAACTACACAAAGGGAATAAGCAGGGAAAGTGAAGCCCCCAGCAAAGTGGCAGAGCAGAACCAGAAGCAGCCCAAAGGCCATGGAAATCAGCCTTGGATTTCCAGGTACCTCACCATGCAGTGGAGTGCACGAACTAGCTGGACAGACACATTATTAGTGTTCAGGGCTCTTTTTGGAGCAGACTCACCATTGTATAATTCTTACCATCTTTAAGGGATACAGTGAGCAGGCACAGCCAACTCCTTCACAATTGCTTGCTCTGGTGCTTCCTAAAATGCCATTTCTGTGTGTCTTCATATGAAAATGGGAAAATACTGGATGACAAGACCCATTGCTATTAGTTAAACCCCTAATTTGGCAGCTGCAGCTGTGTGAGGCTGCCCCATGGGTGCCTCTTTAATAGAGTCATTAGGAGCTGGGGATGTTCTCCCTCCTCCCTGCTCTGCCATGCCTTTGCTCTGTGATCCTGAGTGCTCCCTTCTCCCAGGGCTCTTTTGCACTCACGTGCAGGATGTGCCAAGTTTGGTCTCACTGCCCTAAGAGGCCGAATTACTGGCAAAGCTTTTGGAGAGCCATCAGAACAAGGGCAGTCCACACTGAACCACACTTCAAACAAACGTGAACTTATTATCCTAGAGAATACAATAAACTAAAATATAACTGTGTTTTTATTAAAGGTAATGGACATAAGGGTCAGATTTGCTCTTGCCCATAACCACAGAAAGACTCCAGAGGTGTCAGTGCAGTCTATAGCTACATATTATATAGATATAGAATATACACAGTATAACCCCATTCTCAACTCCCTAACTGCTCTGTGTGTGTGTTTATTGCAGCAGAAGCTTCAATATCTGAGTGAACCCTTAGTGCTACTTTTGGCAGAAACACTAAAAGTCTGTATTGTTTGGGAGCACAGACACTTTGGCAATGCAATCACTGCATTTTGACACATTCAATAGAAAAGGGAATTTTTATAATCTGGATCAAACTCCACAGGGAAAGAGGGAAAAAAAAGGAAAAAAAAGCCTCCAGAATGTAAATATTTGACATGATGGGAATTCCTAGGGATTTTGTCTTACTTAATTGTACACAAGACTCCAAGCTGGATGCATCCTCAACCCAAAAAGCTATTGGCTTGTGTCCAAATTGTGTGGCTGCTTTTTTCTCTCAAATACTACATCCTAAACCCACCAGAGCCAAACATCCTTTCAAGCTGGAAAAGTTTAGTTCCAGACCTAAAATCTGTAGTTAGGGCACAGCACTACTCCAAGAGCAGCATAAAGTGGCTGTCACTCATATGTCACTCTGTTAACTCAGCCTCTGGTGAAGCACATCAGAGCAGCTCCTCTATCTTGAGAGAGACACAAATTAACTGCTCTGTAGAGTTCTTGGGCAGCAGGAAGGAATTATTCACAATTCATCTTCAAGACAAAAATACTCATTCATAGGAAAACCTAAAAAATCCCCGGCTGTGATCTCTTCCCCCCACTTTTATCCCGTCTGTCTGTATCGATTAACCACAAGCGTTTCCAGAGAGCTCCTCAGCACAGAAACTAGACAAAACAGGGTCTTTTTTCCAGCTTTCCGGTGTGTGCTGCATCCCAAGGAGCGGCCCAAAGTCTCCGAGCAAGGGGGCTGCACAAGCACTCAGGAAACCAGGAATGGCAGGGCCGGGAAGGGCGGCTCATCCCTGAGATCAGCACGGACTGGATGGAGCCCTGGGACAGCAGCAGTGGCAAACACTGCCCAGCTGCTCCAGGGCTCGTTTGTGCAAGAGCCACGGCAGCAAATGATAGAAAGGCAGAACTGGAAATTGCCCACAAAGCAAGTTGTTGGGAAAATTAAGAGGAAAGATTCCTGGGAGTGAGAGCCTGCCAGTGGGGTTGTGCTACACAAGGGCTGTGTGCTGCACATTCAGACCCCCTTCTCACTTTCAAAGGAAAAAAGCATCAACCAACAGGGAAATACTGTAAATTTCAGTGTTGGAAGCAAATCTTGTTTGTGTTCCTCCAAGCAGATCGACTTTGGGAAAAAGCAAAGTTGTCACACATCTGTTTCTTCATAAATGGAGGAGAAAATGCATATATTACATTTTGCACCAAATCAGTTACTGCAGATCAGTTCTTCTCCAGAGCTAGATTGCTTAATCTGTTGCATGTTATTGCCTCCTATGGCCAGAATTTATTATTCCCATTTATAATTCTAATGTTTCAGTTAGTCACCCATTCACAGGGATAAGATCAGGGCCTGAAGTCATGGAGCATTACACATTTCTTCATTTAGAGATGACATAAAACCTTTGATATTTTCTGAGGAATGTTCAGACTGGAAAGAAATGGACAAAAAGGACCATATCAATATATTCTGCATAAGCGAATTACACTTTTCCACACTGACTTCATTAACAGGGAAAAACAGTGTTTCTTTAGCATTTTACTCTCCTGAGAGCACGCAGAATGGATTTTGGGTTAGCCACTACAGGAATAAGCATTCTTTGAAAAGCAAACAAAATGGTTGTATTTAGCAAATCAATTTTGTGTGGAGATCAAGCTGGTGGTGCTTTTAACTCACTCAGAATAAGGCACTCCCAAGAGAACAGCTCTGTGGGAAGAGACACATTTTATATTATAATATTATAAAGTTATAAAACCTAAATACAACCCACTGGGGGTGGAAAGCTGTATCACAGCAGAACCTTGCATTTTGCCTATCTGCAAACTGAACCCGGCTCAGGACAAGACTTAAGCACATGCTTAAGCCTAATTGGTTTCAGTGAAACTTAAGCATATGCTTGAAATTAAGCCAGTGCATGAGCATTTTTCCTGATTAGTAATGCCTCCCTGAACTGAAGCCAGAATGTGGTCAAGTGGTTGAGGGAGGATGCCAACGCTTTCACTGGAGTACTGTTTGGCTTCTGGAAAAGTATTTCTATTATTCATCCCTTCTCTTCTTTGTCTGTAAAACGGGGATATTCACATATAGCTGTTTCACCAGTCTGGTGCTCACTTCGTGCTATTTATAAAATGCTTCGAATTCACTGGATGTTTCTCAGCTCTGATTTTCGGGCTGGCAGTCACTGTTGTATGGGAGCTGTGTTATACGGGAACTACCCCTGCAGAGCATCACCTTGGGTTTCCTGTGCACGGCAGAGCATAATTGTGTATGAAATCCTGCAGATCCTAAGAGGAAACTCAGCCGACTCAAAACTCCCAAGTAGCTCAGGATTTTAGAGAAGTTTTCAAAACATACTTTCTCCACATACTTTTAGCACAATAGCAAATGGGCTCAGACATCATGGCCTATGGTTTTAGCCTAGCTTTGTTCTGAGGCTGTGACTGCTGTCTGATTTGTCTCACGGCCACAATTAAAAGAGTGAAGGACTTGTGGTGAGTTGCCTAGAGGGTTTTAAGGAACTAGAGAAGTAAATACTTTGCTCTTGGAATCATAGAGTCATGTATTTCTCTTGTAAGTGTCATGTCCAGCAATAGATGACAAGACAGAAGGGATTTGTGGTAGGGTAGGGGACGAAAGAGAAATACCTCAAAGTTTTTCCTCAGTATAAACTACATTTAAATAAAATGGCTTCTTAAAACTGCCCTCTCTCTCTGTTTACCCAAAGAAAACCAGGCCTAGCACTGTGAATGAAATTCAAGGGCTTGATCCCAGTTTCACTGGAGTCTGTGAATAGGAAGGATCCCATGACTGTACCAAGACAGCCTCAGCACCTTATTTAGAAGATGCCCATTCCCAGAGACTGACAGTAAACACTCCATTTGGAGAATGAAGGGATACAAAGGAGAAATGAGATAGGGAATATCACAAAATGATTTGGGCTGGAAGGTACCATCTCCCCAGGAGACCTCCTACAGTTCATGTTGACCAAAACGCCGTGATTTTCAGTGAAACTGAACTCTACTCACGACATACTTGCTGTCCTGACAGATACAGGAGCGCTTTCTCTTTGTGTTCCTCCCTCCCACCTCCCAGAAGATGTTCTGCACACTTGGAAAGAGGGTGTCTATCCTTTTCCACAGCTAAATTGGTCAGAGCCAAAAGACTGGGGGACAGCTGAGCGATTCCATACAGCCTTAGTGGGAAAAGTACAGGGGTTCAGGCTATGCAGGCACACCATGACTTGTGTTAAACTCAGATTGGTATTGCCACATGAGTTTGGCACAGAAAAATATATTGCCAAAAACCAAAAGACAAGGAAGGAAAGAAGGGTGATGCCAGAGCTTTCTTCCTTGAAAACTGCTGAAAGTTTGAATTTCAACTTGGCGAGATAGGTGAGACCGTAGTGAGAAAAACTCAAACCACTGGGTACCAGAACAGGGAGAGACTGGTGAGAACACAGGAGGGAAAGGGGTTTTTTTGTAAAACCAAAAGCAAGCCAACTCAGCCCAAGGCTCAACAGCACCCCGGGGGTACTCTCATGACTCAGTTAAATTGTTGGAATTGTGGAATTCACATTCTTACCAAATGGGAAATATTACATCCATCTTCCTTAATTTAGAGGAGTTGGGAACTCATTAGAAAAAACAGCTCATGGATGTGAAATTAATGCCACACTGATGTCTTGAATGTATAGAGCACCCATGCAGGTTTTGGCAACTCCCTCCCACCCCTGCACAGACACTTTATTAGTGGCTATCGTGGCCATTTTTAATAGTGATGGCTAAGCATATTTTTTCCTGGAGTGCTTTGAAGAGTGGAACAAGTAATCAGCCATGGCTTGGCTATAAAATGTCAACCTCGTTTCAAACATCTAAATCACTCACATGGACCATGAGCACAGAGAGGACCACCCACCACATAATATTAACATAAATACAGCGTTTACCCAAAGCAAAATGAGCAACTGGAACTGGCTGGAGTTGAGAGTAGAACAACAAAAAATGATGAGGGGGTGGGAGGGATTGAGTTACGAAGCAAGATTAAAAGAGCAGAGTACATGTAGCCTGGCTGAACTAGATGGACATGATAACAGCCTATAAATATTCACAAAGCACAAACACCAAGGAAGGGAAGGAATTTCTTGCAGTGAATAAAGAGATTCTGTTGGGAGTGAATGAAGAGAGGAAAAACATGTGGCTTGTATACGAGGGTGAACTTCTCAAGGCACAATCTAGTAAGTCCACTTGCTTGGCAGGGTTTTGAGGGATTGAGCAAAGCGTTAGCTCAGCAGGGAACAACCCGCTCTTGGCAGGGAGTTGGTGGGATAATCTGAGTGGCCTTTCAGTGTCCCACTGCTATGGAGCCATCCCAGTTCCCTGCTCCCACGGGAGACAGCTGCTCTCCTGTGGGAGCACATTGTTCACTGTCCTGCTCATCGAAAGCAGTGCCTGGCTTCTCTGGGGCTGGAAATCAGGGCTGGATGCACAAAGGCATTTAGGTGTGTAGAGACATAAGCAACTGCAACAGGTTCTGAAGTGCTGGACACAGCTGGGAATCCCAGCAGGTCCCTGCAGTGTCAAGTACTCACTGTTGAAAACATCAATCCCAGGAAATTAGGTTATAAACCTACTAAAGCAGGAGCAATCCTTTTGTTCTCTCCTTATTTAACACCCAACACAACAGGCCTCTTGGCACTGCTGCAAGGACACTGTTTATAGTCATAAAAATAGGATCTAAAGTGACCTAATAATCTGAGGCTACTTGGCTCCTGAGAAGCCAAAGATGAGAAGGGCATTGCAAAGCACTCACAGCAGAGGGTATCCTCAGGAGAAAAAGGCTCTGCAGAAAGGTGGTAAATTGATCCAGAGCCCACACCAGAAACACGCACATGTTTAACTTAGAGTCACAAGTGACCACAGAAAAAGGTCACTTGCTCAGCTGAAGCACAGAATTAAAGTTACTTCTAACATGTGTTTTGGGGTCTGGGTGTGGTTTCTAGATAGCCTGAAATTTCAGTCTACTGTTTTGCCTGTCAACATTAGCCAAGTTTTGATGTGTTCCAGTTCTCCTGAACTCTGCCGACAGATGCTAAAATCAAAGTTGACATTCAACCTACACGCTGCATAATCTAATAATGGCACTCGTGCTACTCAAAGCTAGCAAAACCTGGGAGCTTTTCTGCACCAAAACTTTGCTCTCATTTATATTTTCATCTGTCTTTTCCAGGCAGTCTAACTGGGAAAAATCATTTTTTTCATCTGGAAAGCTTTAAAACTAACATGTCATTGTGTTTTTGTATCAATAGGCAAGAGCCAAGCCATAACCTGCCATGTCCAGCACTTGTGGGTTTTAAGAGTGTGAACAAGGTGAATCCAATTGTCTCAGTGGGGAGCTTGGTGTATACATTGATCCCAGAGTGTGGGATCTGCTTCCAAAGACCTCAGTCCTTGAGTCAGATGAGGCCAAAATGCCACACATTCGTCGGTGTTTCTTATTAACCCAGGAGAAACCATGAGGGAGATTTGCAGTGCTCAAACACATACATTCAAGTTTAAAGCATTATTTTGAAACCTAAACTCAAGCAAATCTCTTCAGACTCTCTGTGGTGAGACTCCTCCTTGTTGATTTATGTCCCATCACACCAGGTGTAAATTGAGAGCTGTTCTTGAACTAACCCGGCTGTCCATCTAACAGTGCCACAGGAGCTGAGCTCCTCTGCTGCATTCTCAGCTTCAGCTGAACTCACATACTGATTATCTAATAAGCTATCCACTGAAAATGAGAAAACATCCATATGAGAGACACGATTATCACACCATCACCCTGCTAAAACTCAAAAATAGTGATTGATTTCAACCCTCTTATCACTCAACACGTTGGTGCTTTGGCATTTCAAATAGACCTCAGAGTTTCTTTCCTAAGGCACAGAAACAGAACCTTTCTAATTTTGCATTTTAGAACACGAGGTCTTTTAACTACTTAAAGAAAAAAAAACCACCCATGGACTGCAGATTACTAACCCCTCAGATCTTACACAATTTAAACTGGGAAGAGAAGGAGCTGTTCTATGAATCATACATTCAGTTTCTGGCAGCACTCTTAGCTTACAGAAAAAGGGCTACACTTTGAAATTCTCACGTTCTCACTGTCAGTTTCTTGGGATTATTATAGCTGAGATACAGCATCTTAAAGTCAGAAGTCTCTCTCCTTTCATACCTTTACCTTCCTCAGCAAATGAGTAAGAAAACCAAAGCACTTGTGCAAGAGCATTGTATAGGTGCCTCCTAATCCTGAGGTTGATTTCAGCAGTGATTGCATCTCATCCATGAAAGCGTTGTCTTTATGGATGACATATGCTATGTTGTGGGGAAACACAGGATCCCATTGAAAGCAAAATCTCTTTCCAAACTTTGTTCTGCCAGATGCAGCCTCCCCTAGCATTGGATTGCAGCTTTGGTTTTCTTCACAGCAATTTCTGGCTTTTGAAAATCTCCTTACTCAACAATTTGTGCTTGTGGGGAAAATATAGAAACCACACCATATTTTTTTCACTTGTGCCTTTTTTTTTACTCCTCAGCCCTCTTTTTATCTATATCCATATACTTTGAAACGTGGCTAATCTATAATTATTGAAAGAACAAATAGAGTCGTATCACACAATCTGGCATAGCACATTAGTTGTTGATTTTTTTGGGCCAGCTTGAAAAATGAAGAATAAAACCTGCCAACTTGGTAAAAATAAATTAGCTAAGTAAACGTTACCCAAATAAATATTTGGACCAAAGACAATGATGTTGGGGTAATAGTAAGCACAGATATATGCATGTGTAAATACACACATCTCTGTACTGAATGTAGTACTATCACTTACGGGATTCTCTTGCTAATCTCATAACTCAGTGCAACTGTTGATCTTGTCTTACCTCAACACTGTCATTTTCAAACTTAAAAATAAACATTGAAAGCAAGAATAGGTCTTTTATGTTAAAACCATGCAGGAAAAGCTACACATGAAAAATATCAGCGTGGTGTTATTGGAATGTAAGGACTTTAATGAAAGCTTAGGTAAAACTCAGCAAGTCTCTGGGGACATTTCCAGGAATGAGTGAATCTTTTCTGAAGGAGACTCCAAACTCAGATCCAGTTACCCAACTAAAGTGCCTTTTCAACTGATTATGCACTGGTATCATGCTCATGCTGATGCTCAGCCTTATGCAAAATGCAGAATGACAGTCTTGCTCACAGTGAAATCACTGGCAAAGCTTACTTTGATTTTAATGAGTTCTGGGTCTGACTTAGCTATTTAAATAGTTGTTTTAACATCCAGTTTCTGCTCTTACTGAAATCAGTGGAAATTTTCTCACTGATATCAGATTGGACTAAAAGAGATTGCATGAGGATTTAAGAAAGAAGTATTCTAATTAGACTTCAGTGAGTAATCTTACATAATGCAGTATAACAAACCTCTGAGCAGAGCAACTTGAGCTAATAAAATACACAGAGAATACACATTTCTCAACTTGTTATCTTTGTGAACAACACATGACAAGACCCCACAAAAAGAGAGCAGAAAAGTAACCCTACAGAAGTGCCACACTCAGAGATTTCTTTCTGTGGTCTGCTCCTTTACACTTAATGCAAGTAACATCCAATAGCTGTCACCACACGACTCTTTTGCAATGACCATTAAACTAAGCCCTGAGTTGGAGGGGCAAGTCACTGATATTCTGCTGCCCAAAACCTCAGAGGAGTGAACTAAGTGGTAAGAAAGGACACTAGCAGGAACCCAGGTGCCTGGATTTCCAGTGCCCAAGACTGCACAGGACCCTCTGGGCCACCCTCCTTTTCACCTGTCCCTTCTATTCAGGGGTGCCAAGTCCCAACCAAGGTTCTCCTTCCATTTCCTAGGAAAATACTCTCTCAGGATGGAGGAGCCTCCCTCAGGCTCTGCTCCTGGTTGTAAACAGAAATAATTTTGTGTTTTTTTCACAGCACAGTTGCCTTTGTTCTCCCACATGGTCTCTTAAGCCAGAACCTTTTCTTCTGAAAGTGCTCCAAGAACTGAGGGGTTGAAAGATGCCTTTTTGAACGGGAGCCACAAAGATGCAGCTTGTGCTGCTCTGAGGGTCTGTCTGCACAGCTGGGGCTCAGCATCTTGTCCCCGGAGCAGGAGACTACTTGTGAGGTTGTCTCTTGGCGGGGCAGGTGTTGGGTCCTCCCAGGGATAATTCCCAACTCCCAGCGGGAATCATCTCTAAGCCGCTAAACTCAGCTCAACACTCAGCGTGCCCTGCTCCGGAGCAAGCTGCACTGGCACAGGGGGTGCCCGGCAGGGCTTCTGGGGAGGGGGCAGCGACCCCACACACTCTGGGAGCCCCGGACGGGAGGCAGGGGCTGAGCCTCAGCCCAGCACCGGACTGGGCAGCTCAGCACCGGACTGGGCAGTTCAGCACCGGACTGGGCAGTTCAGCATCGGACTGGGCAGTTCAGCATCGGACTGGGCAGTTCAGCACGGGACTGGCCAGCCCAGCACCGGACTGGGCAGTTCAGCATCGGACTGGGCAGCTCAGCACCGGACTGGGCAGCTCAGCACCGGACTGGGCAGCCCAGCACCGGACTGGGCAGCTCAGCACCGGATTGGGCAGCTCAGCACCGGACTGGGCAGTGCTTCAGTCCTTCTGGCATCAGTCCTTCAGATGCCAGTCCTTCTGGCATCCCCGCACGGCGCTCACTCAGAGGGGTGCACGGGAAAGCTCCGTTCCCCCTCCCGGCACCACAGCATCCCGGGGGCAGCATCCCGGGGCTCCAGTGCGCTCCTTCCCAGTGCCAGGTATCTCCTGCCCCGCCAGGGACACCCCGGGATCCCCATCCCAGCGCCAGGTATCTCCTGCCCCGCCAGGGACACCCCGGGATCCCCTTCCCAGAGTCAAGTGCCTCCTGCCCGGGCAGGAACATCCCGGGATCCCCATCCCAGCGCCGGCCCCACTGAGACCCTCCGTGCGACTTCCCCGCGCCCTCGGGGCAGTCCGGTCGCCCCGTCCTCGCACGCTCCTTCCAGCCGCTCTCGCCCCGTCCTTTCCCGTTCCTTTGCACCCTCTTTGCGCTTCCCCGCATCCTCCTTCCTTCCCAGTCCGCTGCGCTCTCCTCGCACCCTCCTCGCACGCCGCTCCTCTGCGCTCCCCACCCCGTCCCCTCGCACCCCAAATCCCCGCGCCCCCCCAGCAGCCCCCTGCCCCTCCGCCGCGCCCGGCTGGGCTGACGGAGGTGGCGGGGGGAGCCCCCCGGGAGGGGTCGGCCCCGACGGCCGGTGTCACCTACCTAGGAGCAGCCCTGCGAGCCACCAGCACCGCAGCATGGTGGCCGCGGCGTGTCCCGGTGCCCGCGGAGCTCAGCGGGGCGGTGCAGCCATGGGCCGGCCCCGGTGCCCGCGGGTGCGCTGCCCTGCCCGAGCCCCGCCGAGGGACGGAGGGCACACACGAAACGAGAAGAAAAAAAAAAAAAAAAAAAGTATTTTAAAATAAAAAAAAAAATACCAAACCCGCAGCCCACCCCGCGCTCGCCCGCGCAGCGAGTCCCCCCGGCTGCTGATGGCTTTAATGGAGCTTGGCAGCCACAGGTTCCCGCTGCCAGAAGAGGTGGAGACTCCGCCGCCTGCGCCCCACATGCGGCCGCGCACCGCACCCGCGGGGGAGGAGGAGGAGGAGGAGGGAAAGGAGCAGCAGGAGGAGGAGGAGGAGGAGGTGGAGAAGGGCAGCCCCGGCCCCGCACCACAGACCGCGGTCGGGCACCCCCGCCCGGAGCCCGCACCCCCGCCCCGGGCACCGGCAATTCTCCCTTGGGGACCGGCAATTCTGCCCCGGGACCAGCAATTCTGCCTCGGGACCGGCAATTCTGCCCCAGGATCGGCACTTTCCCCTCGGGGATAGGCACTTGTGCCCCGGGATCGACACTTTCCCCTTGGGGACCGGCACTTCTGCCCTGGGACCGGCAATTCTGCGCCGGGATCGGCACTTTCCCCTCGGGGATAGGCACTTCTGCCGCCGGGACCTGCAATTCTCTCTTGGGAAGCGGCAATTCTCCCTTGGGAAGTGGCAATTCTCCCTTGGGAACCGGCAATTCTCCCTTGGGAAGCGGCAATTCTCCCTTAGGAAGTGGCAATTCTCCCTTGGGAAGCGGCAATTCTCCCTTGGGAAGTGGCAATTCTCCCTTGGGAACCGGCAATTCTCCCTTGGGGACTGGCCCTTCTGGCCCAGGACCGGCCCCTGCCTCGCCCCCCACGGCTGAGGGGCTGCCCCGGCACCCCGAGGTCTTGGAGGCAGCTGTGGGGCTTGGGCAGCTCTTCCCTGTGGGATGCCATGAGGGGATCATCCTCACATCCCCACGCCATGGATCATCCCCCCATCACCGTGCCATGGAGGGATCAACCCATCCCCACACTGTGAGGGGATCGTCCCCACATCCCCGTGCCACAAAGGCATTATCCCCCCATGCCCACACCATGAGAGGATCATCCCCACACGATCATCTCCACATCCCCATGGCCTGACTCTTCTGCCCGCTGTGGCCGTGGCTCCCTCAGACCCTCCTTCATCTCCAGCCTTGGCTGCAAGGCTTGTCAAAAGAACGGGGCTAAATCCCTTAAAAATCCTCTCAATATTCCACACAGAAAAAACACGGGACCTTTTGTAGGTGACTCTGAATGTCCCCCTCAGGTGGGTCCACCCATGGCAGCCGTTCCCTTCCCACTCCCCAAATGATGCCAGTGGGACAGAGCTGCGATGGATAAAGGGCTCAGAACCGACTCTTGGCATGAAGGGAAGAAGGACAAAACTAACCTTAGACGTGTCTGGGACAAACCAGCCTGTTTGCTGCCTTGGAGCTCCTAAAGCCACGTGTGTCCCACAGCGTGAGGGCTCGGCTCTCTCTGAGCTGCCGTGCCCTGCCAGGCCAGCCCTCACGCCCGTGTGGCACCAGGGGCTGACGTTTAATTCCATTTAGGCTCGGTTTTTGCAAGTGAGGCAAAGAAATCGAATCACACTTATTCCCCCAGCAGAAGCCCAGGACTCTGCACGCTCCCTTTTCCTGGTGAAACTGGCTGCTTCACCAAATAAAGGGAAACTTTAGGGAGAAATGAAGCTCGTCTCCAAGTTCACGGCAGTAATCCCGCTGATTGCAGTGGGGAGAAGCTGAGGCCCAGTTCCATAGTCCCAGATTTGCTGAGCAGGGCCCTCAGAGCGCTGGGGTGAGGTCTCAGTGCAGTGGGTTTAATGACTTTGTCAAAATTAATGCATAACATCTTTAATGAGAAGTGGGACAAACTTATC
>JAWWEE010000051.1:11222508-11263812 GCA_035221455.1 Xenops minutus | reverse complement strand
AACTTATCTGTCATGGGTGCATAAAGAATTAAATTTTAATGATACTTGCCAAGATAAAAAATAACAAAGTCCATTTGTAATGCAGGCACTCCTTTTTCTAGCTGATGTTTTTATCTCTTTTTTGTTTCTCAAATTCCCCAAACCAGTCATTCTCAGTCAATGTCCAAACCACTGCGGTTTTATTATATTTACAAATACATAAATTATCAAATGCATAGGCAAAAAATGTTGTCCTTTATAATGATGTCAGAGAGAAAAGAATAATTTTCCAAAAAGTTTCCTATACAAAGCAGGACTTACTCTTCTCAGGCACAGCCAACTTCAAATGAGAAAAATGATGGAACAGGTAACCTTCTATTTTGGCTGTGCACATCTCATATGACACTTCCAACCTCTAAAGCTAATCTCCTTAATTTCTTTTGCAATATTTGTTTGAGGGAAGGAATAGAACCAAAGCAGAGTGATTTTTACACAAGCATTCAAAAATTTTAATAACCCTATGCAAACTCTCACGGGCTTTTATCATATATCAGATTCCCAGGGCATAGTGATAGATTTCATTTCTATTGCCTCTCCCATTCCTGCAGCTCCCAGGGGACCTTATCAAAGTGACCAAGTCATGAGCACTTTTTTTTGGGGAAGAATTCCTCCTGCCATCATCGTGCTGCAGAGCTGCCTGAGTGTGGCAACGCAGCTGTTCTGCCGCCGAGGATGAGAGGAGTGCCACAGCCTGTTAGAAATTCCGGGAGGATTTGGACAGGCGACCGAGTCTTCCAACCTGGAAGCCTGCCAGGACATCAGGCTTAAATTCTCAACTCGTGTAAAAATTGCTGGGTAATCTTTGGCTCCTGCGGAGGACCAGCAATGAAAAAATGCCTATAATTTATATTATCGAATAATTACAGGCTACCTGCTGGGCAAAGCACGTGGAGGGAGACAAATGACTGCAAATAGCCTGTAATTCCAGCAGAACTATGTGGCCTGATTTATGCATTCAAAGAGAATAAAAGTTGTTGCCATTCTGATTCAGGGGCACTTCACTGACGGTGCTGTAAATACTAACACAGCTGCAGGGGAACTGGGAACCAGACCAAGGTGTTTTTACATTAGCTATGCTTCACTTGCCTGGCACCTTGTGTAATATTCATTCCTGTGCAAAACAGGTACAGAATACTTGAACTCAGAATCATGCACTCCTGTCAGCTGTACAGGGCAACGAGTTGTCCAGTTCCCAAAGGCCAAATATTTTCTCTTCCCTTTGCCAGACTAGCAAGGATAGGCAACCACACATGAAGGCAGCAGGCCAGGAAACCAAAGATTGATCAGCCAACAGCTCTGAAAATACTGTTTGTCTGAAGAAAGGCATCCTCTGAGTGGATACTTGGGTGCCCAAAAAGCTGTGTCCTGTCCCTAAAAGGTAAGACCAAGGGATGTGCTGGGTGATCTGAAAGTGCTGAGGTTGTGCATTTGCAGCTAATATTTACCCTGCAGAACCACTTGCACTCTATTTCAGTTTCAGGGGTGTATTTTATGGGGTGATGGGAATTACTATGCCCTAGCAGCTTTCTAGGATAGCCTGTAGGTTTAGGCACAAGACTACTACAAAGTATTAGAGGAAGTATAATATTAAAAAAGGTCTTTCTTAACATTCAGAATGGATTTTCAGGTGCTATGGATGGTCACCTGTAAAATGTTGTTCTGTGTCAGGATGACTTCCAGTCTTCTTTTGCCAAGTCTCAGCCAAGAAGGGATGGAATTGAATAATATATCCCTCTTTTGGGGGACTTGAGGGAGAAGAGCTAGGTGTCCCTCATGGAACTTCATTGAATCTCACTGGGAAACTCTGGAGGGAGCTATACACATTTAACACTCTTAGGCTCACCAACAGATGGACCATGATGCACAGTTGGCAGGTGGGGACTGAAAAAGACATATAAAAAAAGATACAGAAATAAACAAACCTGTAAAAGATTCTTGGTTTTCTCAGAAAAAAAAATATATACATATATATATATATGGTGCAGATGCTATTCCTTCTTTCACTCTTAAGTAAAAACAGTTAATATGTGTAGAGAATTCTTCATCAGATTTACAGCATACAGAGCCTTTATTCATTAACTCTCAGAACCTGGCCCTTTAAAGGTAGGCAGCAGCATTTTTCCCACAAGGGACACCAGGGCCAGGGAGGACATGTCTTGCTCAAGCAGGTAAAAAGGCCATCAGTGACTGTCTCAGGATATTTCCCAGCTGTACTGGGCAGTAATGAGTACCCTGTTTCTCCCAGCTCAGCACAGGACAGTAATCCCCTGCTGTATTACTGCCACACACTTTACCATTGGTAAAGAAAAAGCAATATTGCCCTCCTCAATCACCTGTCATTATTTACACCAACCTCATCTCTCTCTTGCTTTTCCATCATTGGCAACAGCCTGTTTGGACTCGGCCATTTGAGGCTTGGTGGATAAAGACAGAGTTTTGGTTGTCTTTGCCTGAGATGGGCACCTTCAGACAGTGGAGCAGTGAAGGAAATATGACCTTCCTTTCTCCTGTTGCTTTGCTCTATTCACTGAGAAGCAGCATTTTTAAAAAAGTATTGCAGAGTCATGCAATGCATCCCCAGTGCATTTTACAGAGCAACAATAAGAAAATGTGAATAAACCTTCCAGGGCACCTGGCTCAGTGTATGTATTTATACACTAAAAAGCACTGGAGTATTATTTACATGCTTAGCTGGAGTTTGTCCTTTCTAGAGAAGTCTGGACTGCTACCTGTTATACTTGGCTCATGATGATTTAAATAAGAATTTATAGACCCTAAACCATCTGCAAAATGTCCCAGTTCTTCAAGGCCAATGTAAATCTAATGAGGGGGGGAAACCACAGAAAGAAAAGGTTAACAAGGTTTCTCCTTGCCTCCCCCTTGGCACATTGTATAATTAACTTCATAATGTCTGAGAGCAAAGGGTTGAGGCAGATAAAGTTCCCACATCCTTGGAGATAAGTGCAACAGCTTGTGTAGCAAATGACAGCAGCTTTGTTTGGTGTCATTGCACTACACATTGCTGAGAGTGTGTGCACTGCAGGGCACTGTGGAGCACGGGCTCCACAGCTCCACATGAAAGCAGCTGGCTGTGATTTATATCATCGTGCTAATCAGGAATGCGCATTAATTCGAGGTCCCTTTGGGGGCCCGGGGAAGAAGGAAGAATCAAAAATGAGCCAGCTTTCTATCTTGTGCAAGGTGCTACTGTTTTCCAGAGTGTGAAGGCATTGAGTGTGTCTTTAGTTTTTGCAGCTAGAGGAGAGAGCTCTCTGCTGCAGTGAGAGCCACGGGCGACAGAACCTCCCTCTGCCCCCCGACTCGAGCAGCATTAAGGAAATTTAGAATTTAAATAAATCTCGAAATTCTAGCCCACGTTTTCTTATGAGTGACAGATCCTTCCTGCCCTCGGTCCACCACATTTCTCCAAGCCTGAAAACTGACGCTTCCTTCTTAACAGCAAAAAGTGGGAAAGACGTTTGTGGTCTGGTGGTTACACCATGGGGTTGGAAAGCAGAAGAAGTGGTGTTTCAAATCTGGGCCAAGTTCCTTGCTCACCATGGACTTGATCCTGCCAGATACTGAGCACCCATTGATTATCCAAGGCCAGGCCCTCACACAATTCATGTGAGTCCAAGTTCTTGTTCCAAAGCAAAAACTGGGCCTGTATTCAAAAAAATTGGTGCTGATTCTGTGGTTATGCTGCTTCCCTCACAACCCCAGCAGGCCAGCATTAATTTCCATTCTCCCTTCTCGTGGCATGAGAGCTGGGACAGTCGTATTCCAACACTTGACACCTCCAAAGCCCTGGCTCCTTGTGAAAATCTCGGTTTACTTCTCTATGGCATTCAGCTTTTTCATATTGCTGGGAGGTCCTGTTCTTTTCTGTTTCTGCCCATACCCAGGAAGGGAGAGGAATAACAACCTGGAAAGAAATTGTTTTTATTCTGGTGAATTGCAAAATTCACTAGCTCTGGCTTTTGCTAGAGGAGAAGCTACTGTAGATACAGACATGGTCTGTACTGGAACTGTTTTAGGACAGCACATGGCTTAGAAACAATGAGGAAGTTTAATCATATATCTAGTATGTTTGCTGGGCAAGTAATAAAGCATTCTCAAGGTTTTTTAATGTTCACCTATTAGAATTGTGGTAATTTAGGTGCTAGTGTCTTATAAATACCTTAGATGTGTGATTTTATGTGTGTTTTCCATGGACCTTGCTGTGACTGTGAACTAATTCTAAGGTTCTGCTAAAAAATATGACCAAGAAAAGCAGGTCTATTGTCAGTGACTCCACAGGGGTCCATGAATCCAAAAAGACTGGAAACCACTGTGAAGATTAATGGATGGATTATTTAGATTGGATGAGGCCCCTTTTTTCACATCCTTTTATGTAATCCAATTTTCAGGGTAAGGTTTCGGTGTGCCAATTGCACCACTGCACGCAGAAAACTGCACGGATCTGTCTGACTCCAGAGCTCCAAGCATGGCCTTGGCCATTCTGCAAAGACAGAGAAAATAAGAGGGAACTCGGGCCATCAGTAAAGAAAGGTAAAATAACCATATCTTTGTTCGGAGACTATAGTAACCATAAGCAGCTGTTAAAACATATTGGAGTGTGTTAAAAATCCAAGCCTTTCTGTGGTCCCCAGTCCAGGGCTGTTACAATAAGGCTTATTTTCTCCTCATTAAAAACATCATTTACTCTTTACGTTTGGGAAGACAAATGTTCTCAAGGCACACAGTGATATCAGCAGAGATAAATTGCCAAGGCCACCAGCCAAGCCCCTGCTACCGTGAGGAGCTCCCCATAAATCGCTGCAGCAGGCTCGTGTCTGCTCCAGCAGCAATGCTGACATGCACCTGCTCACGCCTGCCACCAGCCCCTCGCATGTCACAGTCCTGCAAAGCACCAGCACAGCACTTCATCACTCCTTTAATTCCTGCCCTACCTAAGAAGTATCTCAGGATATGAACTGTACTTCAAGCCTTGCATGTGTATTATCCTTCTACGCCCAAAACGTTGTTCCACCGTGTGCATTTTTGCTGGTTTATATCTGTGCATTTTCCCTAACACTGTACAAACACACCATAAGAGGTTTTAAAAGCTCTTTTTAAATGCAGCAGGAAGCTGTGGAACGAGGGATGTCTTTTGAGTGCTGTGGGTTATGTAGCACACGTTTAGCTGAGGGTGCCCCATGGGTACCCAGCGTGCTTGGCAGGATGTCTCCCTGCACAAACCCTCCTTGCTGCCCCATAACCACCCCCGACTGTCCCAAACTGCTGACCTATTAACCAAACAAACTCTGCTAAATATTGCCATGTGTAAGTGCACCATTATTTTTCTAATTGCTAAAAACACGTCCTTCCTGCATTCAATAGCCTCTAGAAGAGATTGTTAACATCTGGGTATTATAGAGGCTTTGGACTTAAAGGAACATTGTCCAGGTTAGCCAGAGAATTTGGCCATGTGCATTTTTTAATAGATGATTCTTTTCATCTTATCCCTGTTGCATTTGAAACTGGGAATCAACGACTCTCATGAGGATTAAGTCAGCAGGGAGCAGAGATCATTATAAAAAGAAAAGACCTGAGAGAAGATGGATATAACCTTGGATAGGCGGGGATGGATTGGGGCTGCTTTTTGAGTGGATGTACAACCTTCTGCTGAGGAAATGAGGTGGGGGGTGAGGGGGAGAAAATTCCTCCTGCTATTTTCTGATGTGGTTGCATGGGGTAGTTTAGACCCAAAAAGTCCCAATCGCTGCAGCTATTTTGGGATCAGTGTATGAAGAATGCTCCAAACTGTGCTCTGCCTGTGGCTTCAGTGGTGAGGGAGTCCATCTTCCATATGGCTGTAATAATTTTGAAAACCTAATTTTATTTTCCACCACTAATTGCAAGAGGTTTTTTCCTCCTGCTTTCTGCTTGCTGTGGAGGACAAGTCATTTTTATTCTTGTTTCTAGACAGCTTCAATTCCTGCAGTTGTGAACTGGTTTGCTGTTACAGCATTTGTATTTTAGGCATGAAAAACAGATGTCTAGACCCATTAGCGTTGGGGAGAGAGATTTCTTTGGTATTTGAACTATAAATATGGCAAATTTCCCCTCATCTTATATTTTGTAAAGCTTTGTTTTTACAAAAGTATCTAATCTTAAATCAAACTGTGTCTCTGTTTAGTTATACCAGTCCTTTGGAGCCAATACAGTCTATCCCAGCAGCAACAGTTTAGGTATTCCAAAAATAAGATGTTTATAAGTCTGTGCTCTGCACCCCTACACCCCAAAATCTTGGGGACAAAGCAGAGATACCCTGCATTTAAAGGAGCAAGATTTAAACCCCAGCATCTCAGTGAGTTGCATGTGTGCTACAGCAACAATGCTACTGTCAAAGGTTCACAGAAGAGGTGACTTCTGTGACATTTTCAGTGCCAGCTTTTCCCTTTTTCTGGATCACCACTGCAGCACCAGAGTGCACAGCTGCCTGATTTCATGGATACTGAGCAATCACAGCCACACCAAGGCTGGAATCACCTTGGCTGTGCTGCAGGACAGAGCAGGGACCTGCAGCAAGACCCAGCTCTGCCCAGCCCGAGTGCAGAGCTGACAGGGGACCTTTGATCCTCTGAAAACAGAAAGTGCAATTGATTCTCTTCACTTAGAAGCATGACTGGTGTTACATTTCCTGAGCTGGACAAGGGTGGTCCAGATGTCCATGACAGATTTTTGCATAAGCACTTTACATTTTTGTTTTTCTAGCTGTTTGCTCTTCTTCCCTAGTTTAAAAAAAGCTCTTCATACGCTGTTGTTGAAATCACTGCCCTGAAAAAGGACTTACATCAGCCTTTAGCCTTCAATAGTTTATTGGATCTCTAGTTGCTAGTGAGGAAAACAGACAAAGTTAGGCAGACAGGAAAAACTGTGGGACAGTTATTTATGTGAATTTTGGGTCATTTTTTCTTTCAAACCAGTTAGGACAACCATATGGTGGAAAAAATATGCTAA
This sequence comes from Xenops minutus, assembly GCA_035221455.1. Classification (NCBI taxonomy): domain Eukaryota; kingdom Metazoa; phylum Chordata; class Aves; order Passeriformes; family Furnariidae; genus Xenops; species Xenops minutus. Next base: position 11,256,768 of record JAWWEE010000051.1, on the reverse strand, counting down.
GTTTTACCCAATCTACTCACAAGTCAAATAATTGGACATATGAACTGATTATTCAACTGCATATGCATTTTGAACAATCTGGAATATTATTTTTTATGGACCAGGTTCCAAATTATTCAGGCATTCTGTAAAGAGTCAAAATGCCATAAAAATGTCATGATTCTGTCTCCATCTTTATGTGTCCACTCCATAATTGCTGTGTGCACAGAGATCCCTCTCCTGGAGGCTGGGAGCTGTACAGGGTCCCTACAAAGGGGGAACAGAGTGGTTGCACATCTGTGGGTTTCTGTAGAGAGGGGCAGGTCTAAGACACAAATCCTGCCACTGTTCAGAAGAGGAATCAGAACAGCCTGGATGTTTCACCAGTGTGGCACCAGGATGGAAAAACCTGCTGTTCCAGCACTGTCTGCATGGACCAGGTAGACTACGAGCAGCAAAAGCATCTTAGTTTAGGGAAGAAAATGCAAGAACACAAGTGATGGAAAAAGCTCTTTTTCTGCTTCAAGTTGGTGAAATTCTCAGTGACTGCCTATGGTGTATGATCTGAAGGCATAACCTGAAAGTGAATGCTACTCTTGGTGTAAACCAGGGCCACATTCAGTTGAAAATGTGTCAAGACTGGGACATTCCAGCAGTGCCTGGCTGTGACTGATCCCAGCTTTCTTAGGCGAGAGGAGTGAGAGGAATCTTCTCTGTGTTGCCCCTGAGCCTGAGCTCTGGTTTTGTCCCTGTCACTGCACACCAGGAGAACCAGCCCCAGCAAAGAGCCATCAGTGCTCGTGTGTGGAGTGGCCTGGATTGACTCGAGATGTTCTGGCCATTGGTGAGATCAGCATTGCCTGCCATGCACGGTGGGGCTGTAAGGACAGAGCCACCCTTACAGACCTTTCTCAGCTTGGAGAATGTACACGCTGCTTAATCCTTTTAACTGGGTCACTAGGAAGGTGTAAAATTCATAATTCTAAATGATTAAATGCTGTGGGTGTGTAGCCACACAATCCCTTGAAAAATGCCGGGGTTTATTCCTGGCAGTGCCACCTTCCTAAATGCATCATTGTGCTCAGTGGTGATATCTTTCCTTCTGGAATTTTTATAGGATTGTTTCTTATTATTTCTCTTTGCAAGGCTTCTAAATTAAGGACAACAGAAAATAATGGCCTTCATAAATCTCCCCACTGAGCCTTTGAGGTGTGCTCCCCCCTGTGTGCCTGCAAAACACTTATTTCCCTGATAATAAAAATAAACTCGACCAGTTTCCCAGCCACTTCCGAGTTCGCTTCTGGAATATCAACCATAAGTTTTCCTTCTCTTATTTCTTGATTAACACATTGAAAATCAACTTTCCTTGGTCACTTCTTGACTGTAATCAAGGAGAAATGGCCCCCAACGGGCATTTTAATCTTGTTTCTATATTTTTAAAGGAAATTAAATGTTAATTGCTGCTAGGTGAAATTCATCTAAAACACTGATTTTCAATTCATCCCACAAACAGTAAGAAAATAAAGATAATTGTGTGGCATTTCCTGCTGAATAAAGGAAGCAAGGACTTTTTTCCCCATCTAATATTTTTAAAATAAAGTATTTTTAAAGATTGCCGTTACTGTATATTTTTAAGTGTCTGTTACTTTCAAATGCCCAGCTAAGCTGACTGCAGTAATTGTTAGGAAAATATTTCTCTCCCTGTCTCAGAGGTGACTGTGTAAGAACTATGACTTTGTTTAAGGAGAGATTAAAAAGTAACAAGAAATTGCTATTGCAATATTCAATATAAAGCCCAGCTGCTTCAGTGGGCTCGTGTGTGACATCCCTGCTGCTGTGGAGTCCCCAGAAGGAAATCATCACCACTGGTTATAGCACAGCCTGTGTTGAACCTCCAAGTCAAGGCCATTGATTTGGGGGTCTCACTGCTTTTACTCACCCTTTCATTATGTCTTGGGACTGCTCCTTGAGTGTCCCAACTGCCCCATCCCAGGAAATTGGGAGTTCCAAAAGATCTTACAGCCTGGCTGCCCAAAACACTCCCAGGTTGGGACCCACACATCTGGATTCCCAACGGCACTACCCACAACCACCCAAATTTTAGGACTGAGCTCTTGTACTGCCAAAGATTTAAACCTTAAAGAGTGGCTTTGGACTAACATTTCTGTAAGATTTACCACTAAAGACATCTCTGTAAGCAGCAGGCAAAATCCCTACGGTTTCAAATACTACTTTTGGATCTTTTTTGACAAAAGAATTGGCATTATCCTAGGAAGCAAAGAAGAAGCTGTGAAGATCAAGTCTTCTACGTCATTGCAATCACAAGAAGAAAAAAATAAATTGCAAAACGTCTCTATTATATAATGTACACATTAACAGGTGGAAAAACAGCAACATAATTTAGCTTTCGACACAGAAATGTCTTCCTTGGAGCCAAGCAAATTCACTCTGGTGTTTAACCTGAACAGTGGCCAATTTTCTGTCTGTAATGGGAATCCAGTGGAAACTCGTGGTGGTGGGGAGAAAGAATTAAAGATAAATGCCACGTTTAGTGCAGAAGCTTTGTCTAAGCACATTACATAGGGTCTGAGAGAGCACAGAGAGGGACTGCTCCGAGGGCAGCAGCAATACTGCCTAGGGGGAGTGCTGGTGTGCTTTGGGGCCTCTGCCAGAGCACCAGGTGACTTATTTAGTGTGTAAAATTATCAGTTAAGACTTTAGCACAAACATAGTTCAGGTCCTCCAGACTCACTGGCTTTCTCACACACACACATGCACACACAATCCCTGCTCTGGACCAGACATCTCAGGGATGCTCTGCAGCCACTGGGCCATGACCAAAGCTGATGCTCATTTCTCTGGCTCAGGAAATGGTCAGAGAATCCACTCACTGTGCCCTGAAGGGTTCCTACTTTAAATAAACATCAGATTGCAATAAAAAGAAATAATGCTGGGACTGAAAACCTCTCACCGAGCAATGAAATGCACAAGAAGGACTTTTGGAGTGGGGAGTGGGTTTGCACTGGGTCAATAGACTCATTTAAAATCCAGAGGGGGGTCAAAATTAATATTATTTTCTGAGTTTCACAGATCTTATTTCATTAATAGGAAACCCTGAGATGTTCAAAGCAGGCAGAGAGCTAAGCTGCCAGTGCCATTGAATTTTAATGATAGATGTATTCCTTAGGCTCTTTTAAAATCCCAGCTTTAATGTGTTGTTTCATGCAAGGCTAGGAAGCTTGATTCCAAGCAATAATTAAAAGTCTTCTAATCCTAAGAAAACTAGATTAAACCACAGCTTCTGTTTATAGTGATTAGACTAAAGCTACTAAACTGGAAGCTTCCTCAGAGAAATTGCTTTCCATTTTTTATTGTTAGTGCCTCACTATGAATCAAAATCTGCTAAATGGGGTAAATATAACATTGAACAGGCTAACAATGAAGTTTTAAGTCTAATCAATCTCTCTGTTACTACAGCAAATGTAATTATTTTAATGGAGTGCCAAGATAAGTAAGAAACTGAAAGTAATCTGAAAATTTCTCTAACTGCCTGTTAATAGTGGCTTTTCCTTCATTTTCTCCTTTGAAAACATTCCAAGAGTGTTCAGAACTTGAGTGAAATATCTCCTTAGATATTGCCTAAGAGTGGCTTTTGTGTTGGCTGGTTCAAATGAAAAAAAAAAAGCCTATGAAAAAATTCCCAAACCCAACAACAACAAAAAACCTTCTAAAAATCACTGCAGTCTTGCCTCTTGCAAGGATGTGAAAGAAAATCTGGAACTTCTTTTTTTGCATCAATCGATATTCTGCTACTGGAGGTTGAACAGACATTCAACTTTTTACCTTCTGTATAAAGCCAGAAAAGAAATAGGAATATAAACAAAAATGCAGGAGGGGAGACTTGTAAGACAAAGTAGTTGCTCAGAGAATAATAATAAAGCAAAATGCTTCTTATGTCACAGATACATGGCCATGGCAAGGCCTCTGCAGTAACAGAGCTTGGTTGGAAGGATCACCACAAATCATCCACAAACATTGTTAAAGCTTCTTGCACGCAGGATGAGAGATGAGGAATATACAAAGAGTCCTGTCCCAGCTGGCAACTGGTGTCCTGCTTTTCTTTTGAGCTGGCTACAACTGGGGCAGGCTGTTCCTTGCTCTGATGCCCAGACACCACAGGACCCATCCTCTGGGGTGCTCCACAGGAGGTGGCACTCGGGGATGTGGGACATGTGACAGACGTGGTTTGATGGGCACTTCCACGCTGACTTTTCCCAGCAGGGCATGGAGACCACACAGTCTGAGCCCAGAAATCCCCACCAGTTGCCACCCTTCTCTCCCAGCTCCTCCGGGAGCTTTTCCCTGGAGCCTGGTCCTGCAGGAGCTGTCCCATGCTGGGCAGGGCACAGGCAGTGCTGGCAGAGCCTCCCTGCCCTTCAGCCTGCAGGACACCTCATTTTCCTCTCCTCACACCCAGTCCCCTCTCTGGTTGTGCTTTGCTCAGCCCCCAAGAGGCATTTGCAGGAGGAGGGTCAGGGTAGAGGGGTTTGCCTCTAGATTTAAATACCTTGGAAGTGCATTTACACAGGTCAGTATTTCCCACCTTTGCAATCTGGACCCTCGGTAAGTGATGCTGTGACCTGCACTGTTTTCACACAGGCTGTGAGAGAGTGAAAGCACAAAGCCTGTGCAATGTGCTGACCTGAGCAGGAGGCAGATGCCCTGGAGGAGAGCAGAAGGCAGAAACATTCCTGTGGGCTGTAGTAAATAGTGCAAAGAGCTCGGATGCAGCTCACTGGCTCTATGCAATGCCTCTCTTTTTATCTACCCCTTACAGAGATGCAGGTTTCAAGAATAAGATTTTAAGCCCTCCCTGAAGAGCCAGTACCATTAAAGGGCACTGGGAATCGCTGCCTCTGTCAAGTTCAGAGCAGCCTTGATAACCCAGCTCTGCTCCTGCTTTGCATCTGCAGCTGCCTGTGCATCCCTCCCTGCCTTTGCTGTCTTGTCCATATACATATAAGGATCCCTGGCACAGGAATGGCCTCTTGCTATATGTTTGTGGAATCCTTAGCACACAGAACCCATATTTTATTTTATTTTATTTTTTTTTTGTAGCATATGAATAATGAGCAGAGTAAACACCAATGTTGGTGCTGACCTGGCTGACTTTGGTCAGCTCTGGATGTGGTTTCCCAGGCTGGGCACTCAGCTGTACGCTCAGATCCCCTGTCTGGTTCCTCTTCCCTCATTGATAAACACACATATATCTTACAGATTCAGAAATCCAGTTTGAATATAATAAAATATTTTTATAGGCATTCTGAATTGGAATTAAAAAAAAAAAAAAAAAAAAGCATTTTCAGTCCCCTCAAGCACTTACTCTTCCTTTCTGGCTTACTGAGGCAGGTGAGAATTTGAGGCAGGTGCCCTCCAGTGTCTGTTACTATTATTTGCTGAATTTTTTAAGGTAAAAGTCATTCTTTTGCATTAGTGTGTAATGTGTGTTTGTGTACACATCTATGGAAGCTGAAAGTAAAAATGGATTCCAATAATGAAATCTTAACCTAAATTGCTGCAGTACTCTGATATTATCCAATTAGAGAAAAAACAATGTTTAATTTGGAAAGAGAAGGTTCCAGTTATGGGATGAGTTATGGGGATTTGATTACAGAGCAAGATTCCTCTTAAATTGGTATTACATAATGTGCGAGTAAAAGTTCTTTGGATTTAATAACCTGGCGTTCCTGCATTTTTCAGTTCTCCTATTTATTAAGAAAAACGATCTCTTTGCTTCATGGACACAAGACCAGTGTCAGAGATTTAGGAACTGGAAATAAAAAGGAGAGGACAAGTAAGTGGAATGACAAGGGAGGTGCTGTCCTCCTAAATTAACCACAGCCAAGAAAAATGCAACCGCACTCCCCTTGCTCTGTTTTAAAGAATGCACTTTGTTCCTTGAAACTTTCCATTCATGTTTCAGTTAATCTACTGAGCAAAACACTTGATGAGGAAGAATATAACTTTTGTGGCAGGAATATTTGGGACAAATTGTATCTGTCTGGTAGAACAGGCTGGCTTGTTCTGCCTTCCACTGGCCTGGGTGATGGAGCCAGGGAAGGGCAGCACTGCCAGTCCCTTTTCCTCAGCTCTGCCAACACCACCAGGATCAGCATGGGCTATAAACTTGCCATTTTCTTTTCACGCACAAGCATGAAAGGCTCTGACTTGAAATCTGCCCCCTGGTATTTCCAAAGTTTGGAAAAATGCAAGTCAAAGTCTGGGCTTTGGAGTCATCCCCTCCAGCCTGGATCGTTGGGACTGTTTGTTCCCATATGCTGGATGCAGGGATCCAGCTGCACATGCAGAGGTTTTGGGGGCTAACAGAGACCCTGCACATGGGATGGGCCACAGTCAGGGCAAAACAGCAGCTCCTGCTGCTGTGAAGAATCAAATCCTCTTTTTAAAACACAGCCCTGGCCATTCTGTGTGACGGAGAGCAGAGAAGACAGTGCAGCGCAGGGTTTGTGTCAGCTATCACAGGAGGGTGATAAATGTGCTGTCAGAGTCCTACAGCTCTATCTGTTTGCTGTCTGGTGGTGGCATGATTCAGGATCAGTTTATGAGTTTCTTCTGGAACCAGATGGTTGCAAGGCAACAAAATGAATGCCAGCTACATATAAAAGTCAAATGTTCATACTATTACATGTCAACATACCCGGGGTGTGCAGCCAGCACTGCTGCAGAGCACAGAGCCAGAGACAGGCAGCAGGGCTGGGTTAGCCAAAGAAATACAGAATTTGGGAAATCTCTGATTCTAGGAGAGATACTTGGTGAAAATAAATCAGCTCCTTATAACAAAAATATGACCAGGTCTGTGTGTCATGAGATAGCCTGCAATATAAGTCATGAAAGCAAGTCCTGTCAGATTTAATTACTTCTTTCTTGCAGCTTTAAACAGAGCTGGCTTCAGAATGAAGGCAGCTCCTTATTAAAAACTAAATATAAAAGATGAGATTACGACCCACGAGGAATTTACGAACAGAGACAGTATCTAATCCTGTGCAATATCCTGTGCAATCGTGAAATATCTGTGATATCTGCAGCATTCCAGAGAATTATATTTTGGCATTAATTGTTCCTCCTAATTAGTGCAGTCAGACAGAACCTAATTGCAAGGCCTTTGCAGTGTTGGAGAGCACACTTCAGTGGGTAATACCAGCAGAGAAGATGTACTGCTTTAATCCAGAACAAAAGATTCTGCCCAGTAGTTCTGCCATTTTAGTTCAAATCCCATGGACTTGAGTGGGGCCAGATTTTGTACTTTGGCTGTTGCTGTGCACTCTGGCAGAGATGAATGCAATTTTATAATGAACCATTCAAAATCTTTCCAAACAAGCTCAGTAATAAAAGGATTTCCCCGCTGTCAGGAATGAGGCATTTAGAGGATTCGTGGGGAGTACAACCTTTTCTAATAAGGGCTGCCTATATTTCCTTTTGAGCTGCACTTCATTCATTTGCTGGAAATGCAGGAACCATTTGAATCGGGTCAGGCCCAAGCAGTGCAGAGGCTGCAATGTGGTTATCATCACGTCAGGCACAAGGCAGACTCAGGCAGAATCCACTCCCTCCAGAATGTTCCCATCAATATTATGGGTGTGAGAAGGAGCCTGCAGCCATCTGGCCTTCATTAGCTGGGTTTTCAAGCTTGAGATACATGAGGAAGAGCTCTAAGAGAGACAGCCTGCTCCAGTCAAAGAATTGCATCAAATGCCCAGTCCCTGGATGAATGATCCCAGGAAAGTACCTGCTAATGAATAGAACATGGCATTTTGCACCAAGGATGATGTTGAAGTCATAAGTTTTAAAATGTAGTATATTATAATCTCCCTTTTTAAAACGAAACAGGATGTACCATCCATTTCAGGCCTTTCTAACCACTCATTTAGCTCTGCAAGGCTTAGCAAGAATGAGTCTTTTGGTAAAATCTGTGCCATTGTAGAATTGGTTTTTTCACAGACTGTTGCAGAATTTTTTGCCCTCCCAATACATCAAGTTTTATTGCCATCAGTTACAGCTGCACAACAGTGTAATATGATTATATTCCATAAAAGAATCGGCAACAAATCACTGTGGGCACCTCTGTGAACCTTTTGAGGTAAACTGGTGCCTCAGACCTGTGTGTTCAACAGTCCACATAGGGAACTAATGCTTTTATGTGGGTGCTGGACCACTCCATCCTGAAAACTGGGGCCAGGATGGATCAAGATCCATAGAAGGCTTGACCTTAAAAGACCTCTGCATGCTAAATTCCTTCTGACTCCAGCGGGCAGTGGAGTGTGGGAGGTTGGCAAGACAGAGCTGGGGTTTTGCTGCAGGACCCATGAAGGGACATGCCACTGTACACACCAAAAATCTTCCAAGGCCTTAATTAGAGCTGGGCACCGTCTGGGTCAGTGGTTCCAGGGCCTGCAGAGATTTATGGGGAGTCCTCAGAGAACAGGCAGTCGCTCCATCGTGGCTGTTCCCTGCATTTGTTCTCCGCAGTGGTTTTGCACAGCGTGGGGGGAAATGTCTACCAAATCCATCAGCACATTCTGCAAAGCCCCACTGCAGCCCCGGGTCAAGGGGCTGTAATTACCACTGCAAATGTGGTCCAGGCTCCTCCCTGCACAAAGAGGCAGCTTGCAAAGGCCTGGGTCAAAAAGTGATGGTGTTCTCAGCATATTGAAAACTGCAGTTCCTCCTAGAAAAACAACAAACCACCTATTCTAAGATTGATGTGTAACATAAATCAGAACTAATCCAACTGAGACTGTTAAAACAAGGCTGCTTTTTCTTACTGAGCTGAAACATTTTGATGTGACAAAAATGAAATGCTAAAGGCAGAACTACTGCTATTGACTATTTTAAATGAGATTTCCCTTTAATCAGTGAGATTCTGCAAAGTGTTTCTGACTTGTTTTCCCTGGCTATTCTCAGAGCCTTGCTCTATTAATATTTATTACCCATATTTTCACACCTGGAAGGCTAAGTTGCTCCCTACTGTTAGTGAGCTACTATAACTTTGAATTTCCTATCAGGGCTGTGCTGTCAGGCTCTTGCCAGCTCCATGGTTAGCACAGGGCTGGGAAGAGCCAGGCTTTAGTCTTGTGTGTGGTTTGGGTTTGTCATCTTCACATTCTTGGCTGTGAAGTGGGAACCAGTGTGTGCCATTTACTCATCCACAAGAGAAGTTTTCTTTGAGATGCTCAGATGAAAAGGCAATAAATCAGGATGACTTTGGTGTCATTTGCCGTGGTGCAACGAGAGGTTTGTCTGCAAAAGATGAATAGTCCTTCTGGCTGTGCATCCTGCTGCTGTGCCATTGACACCTGGGTGCCCTGAGCTGCCTTTGCTGTGGCTCCTCAGCTGAGCAGCAGGGGCAGAGCCAGCAGGCAAACACAGCACCTTCTACAGACACAAGTGCAGAGCCTGCTTTGGGAACTGAAGGCAAAAAGAACCTCCTGTTCTTTCCTGAAGGGATGCTGTCTTTCTGGAAGTTGTCCCTCTGTTTCTTCTTCCTGCAAGGACAAGCAGACAAAAGGAGACAAAGTCACAGAAACACCCGTGATTTCCACCTAATATTCTTGCAGAGGATTTTCCTAAACAATTAACAAACTCATCCCAAGATTTTTCAGCTCTCAACAAGCTGTTGGGAAGAGAACTTTTCACCTTTAAATAATTCGACTAACTGTAAATTTGTCCACTGCAAACAAACGCCAACAGGATCCCTTCCAAGCCTCCCACATCCCCGGGTCAGCTCCTCCTTTTTCCTGGCTTGAGGAACCCGGGGAGCGAAGGTGCAGTGGTGGCAAGGCTGGGCTGTGCTGGGGAGAAGGAGCTGCTCCTTGTCCCCCTGCTCATCCCAAAAGCTCAGAGCTGGGGCAGCTGTGAGGAGGCTGCTCTGGGGCACATGGAGGTGCTCTGTCACTCTGCCATCTCTCACAACCCGCTGCCTTCCACCTGATAAACCCTCTCTTTGTCCTTGTGCTCAGCGAAAGGCTGTTCAGATGGACTGCACAGCTAATTTTATCTCCAGCTCCGGGCTCCTCGTTTCTCTTGCCACACAAAGGAGCAGCCTGGCAGCAGCAGCTCCTCAGGAGCAGAGCCAGCAGCGGGCTGGGCAAACAGCCCCTGCCTGAACTGGGTCAAAACACCCCCAACTCACTGCAGGGCAGAGCTTTTGATGCCCCAGACAGATACCTGAGACAAGACAGCACTTATATACTTCATTAGCTGTCAGACAGAGATGGAGAAGGGGTGATAAGGGGAAGAGGTGGGGTGGGAAGAGCTCTGTTGACACTGGTGGTGAAGAGGTGAGTGTGGAGGCTCCTGGGTGGCCCTGGGGCAGTCACAGTCACAGGTCCAGGCTCTGTGATGGGGACAAGGCTTGTCCCTCCTCAGCCAGCAGCACGCGTGGAGGGGACCCGGAGGACTGAGAGCACAAGCCATTGTACAGCCAGGGCAAAAGGTTCACTTTGTTTACCAGAGTGAGTGAAGTCATTTAATACAGAGACCCAGCCCAGTTCAGCGTGCCAGGAAAAAGACTGAGGAGGAAAGAGCAGGGATGGGGATGGGGACTGCTGCCCTGGCCTGCAGGATATGGATATGGTGCCTGCTCTTTGCTGTGATGGTGCAGAAGGCTTATCCCTTAGCTTTGTCCCCTCAGAGCTTAGCCACTGTCCTCACTGAAGGAGAAGGGCTCAAACCACCTTTCCATCATAACAGGAGGTCAGCCTATGGACGAGCCTGGGAAGTGCTGCTTGATCCCATTTCCCTAAAGTGTGGCAGCTCCACATCAGCACCACAAAGTCAGCCCTGCAAGACAGACCCTGCCACGAGTCACAGCCTGAGTGACCCTGTGCCAGGCCAGCCCCATCCCCGGGTTCTGCAGCCCAGGTTCCCATGTGAGGATCTGCTGGATGTGATCCCCGAGCACAGCCTTGCTCAGTACACACTCACTGCCAGTTCTTGCATTCCTCAGGGGGAACGGGGCTGACTCAACCCAGCCTTTGGGATGGGCAGTGGTTCTGCTCTGAGTCACACCAAGCCCTTCCTCTTCACGGCTGCGAAGACGCTCCCGCGGGGTCCCCAATGGGCACTGCGGTGCAGAGGATTTCACACAGTGGTCACGGGGCCTTTGGGGAGGTCACACTGTTCTCAGGAGGGTCACAGTCCCTTCCCTGCCTCAGCCATTCCTCCAGCACGCTCCAGGATTCAGCTCCGCGCAGGAAACGCTCAGAGCGGTCCCTTAGCAATCACAAGTAAATCTGTAATCGGAGCTCAACGCTCCAAAGTGTCAGGAGCCAACACCACCACCCTCCCAAGTCATGCCTGCATTTAAAGATCCCAGGGAGGCCCTTGCTGTCCCCGCTGTGGTCCTGGATGAAGAATGAGCCTGTATTTGTCTCAGAGCGAGCAGCTGCTCCGCGGATGCGAGCGGGGACGCCGCGGCAGAGAACCCCAGCAGGCTGCCCCGAGCCCGGCCAAGAACAACACCCGAGGACAATGCGGGGAGTTTGTTTTTCTCGAGGTTCTCCCAGCTTCCATGGGCTGGGCCCATGACTCCAAATTAATGGAATGCAATCATTAATTTCACTTGTCAGCCCAGCATTGCCCTGTCTGCTGCTGAAAGTGCTGTTGCATCACACTGGGTCTTGGGATAGGCTGGAAACCTGTATGTGGAGAAGTCATGGACAGGCCTAACCCAGGGCTGGATGCAGAGTATCTGAGAAGGACTTTTACGCCTGATAGTTTGCTTTTAATTAAGTGTAAGCCTGACTAAGAAAATAGAACTTGAGGTCAGGGTTTTTGCACGGAAAACCAAATGACTGGGCCACAGGTCGTGTTTCACAGAGGGGAGAGGCAGTGTGAGGATTTTTTATTCAGGGTAGAGATGGTTTCCATGTTGTTTCAAATAAATCCTTCAAGTGTAAATACCCAACAGATAAAAGCAAAAAATATCCCTTCTTCAATAGCACCTTAACTGAACCACTGCTGTCCCGCAGGGTCCTCAGAGCTGTGGGGATCGTGCCTTGGTCCTGGGTGTGCAAATGGGCAATGCAAACCATGGGGTCACTCCCCTGCAAGTCCATTTCCTTCCTCTCTCCCCCTTGCAGACCCCAGTGAGCTCTCCACATAGAGAACCCAGGCTCAGATATGGCCTGGACACCTGAGCTCACAAAACCCCAAAGACTTCCTTTAATCCTCGTGTCTTAGTGAGTGTGCTGCAGATTTCCCAGCCAGGTGAAGAGCATCACCTGTAACACTGTGGGGAGCCACTGCCTCCAAGGAAGTGTCACTTCCCTCTGCGTGGCAGCGTGTTGAGGCTGCAAGGATTGGAGCTGGAGGACTCACTGTTGCAATTACTGGTGTTGCTCGATGGATGTTTCCCTTCGTGCTGCGCAAAGCTGTATTCTTTGGGAAAAAAAAACCCCAACTCAAACCTCCTCAGAAACCACTTAAGACATGAGATGTAGAGAAAGATTAATGAGAGGAGTGGATAGAGTGCAGTTTCTCAGGCTGAGGATATGGCTTGGTTTAGCTGCACTAAAGCACAGGCTCAGATGTGTCCTCGAGGGCTCTGGGAACCCGTCGTGTGCAGGGTGGGCTCGCAGTGTGTCTGCAAGTTCTCTCTCCACAGCACGTGCAGGCACTGCCACAGAGCAGGTGAGGCACTGGATTGTGTCACTTGCACACTCCCCTCCCACCTTCAGGACAGATTCAGTCTTTTTTCTTCTGGCCAAGACCATCCTTCATTCCTAGGAATGAAAATTATATTCCAGACCAGCTTGGTTTTCCCTTCCTTTATTGCTGAAAGTTGTTTGCTCCAGGAGTGAAGAATCATGAAAGCCAGACTTGGAAAAGTTCTTTTCTTTGAAAGAAACAATCTTAGACCAGTGAGTTTTCTGCATGAATAATTGTTTGCATCCCATTTGCTCTCAAGTCAAGCCTTTGGGCTCTGGCAAACTGGAAAGAAGGAGATCAGGGTGATTCCTGGTGTCCTGGAAATCACAGTCAGTGACACCTCACTGCAAGAGCCCTAGTTTGTATTTGATCATTTTTTTATTAATTTCTTTTTTTTAATGAAAGATTTGTACATGGGAAGATCTGTTCCAAATCACTTCAGCAAAGAGCAATTGCATTATGAGAAACTGATCCCTCTCTTCTCAGTCATTCTGGGAAAAATCCATTTTTTGGTATGTTTGGTCCAACACAAATGGAAGTTACTAAGCTGGTCATATAAAGTTGGGTGATCACTCAGTTCTGCTTGGCTTTATGAATTTCCTGTTGTTTAACCACCTTTGCTTAGTGTGGCATGTAATCCCTTCCAGGGAAATGCTGTGATCCACATTATTAAAACTTCTGCACACCTAGGGAATTCAACTTCTTTCAGATAATTTATCAAGCAAATGTGGATTTTTTTTTTTTTTTAATAATCCTCCTTTTAAATTTTGTGCTAATTTTGACCCTGATTTAAGATCATTAACATTGAGATTTGCCCTCTATGGACCTTAAAATTCCAAGCTCATGAAAACTATTTGATCTCTAGGAACTGATTTCAGTCCTTGAAAGGCTAGCACACGCCATGGGGTCATATTTATTTTATGAGATGATTTTTTCCTAGTGAGATCAGTTAATGGAGCAGCCAGTGTTGCAAAATGTGGAATAAATTTCCAATACTATACTGCAGTACCCAGGAAAGATCTCACCTGCCATTTAGCAGTCAGTAATAGGTGCATTTTAATAGCTTGCATTTTGCATATCTCTGGTTTCATAACTCCCCTGTCCTACTGTATCTCATATATATATATATGAGATAAAAGATATATATATATATATATTAAAAAAATGGTTTCCTGCTTTCTTACTGAACACTGGGGAATTAAAAGTCAACTCTGCTTCCTTCAACTGCTGAAAGATTGCTTTCAGGTGCTATAGGAGTTCTTCCCAGGGTTTGCTATAAATCAAGGAGGCATCCACACAGGCCACTGCATACCCCAAATGTTTGCATAGCAGCAGGCTGCTTACTTGAAACACACTGAGGAGCAACCCACAAACCACAGCTTCATGCTGAGGAAAGTCCAGTAAGCACTGACAATTTTGTTGTGGTCTTGGAAGATCCTGCCCCAGGTGTTGCCAATATCTGTTCCAGAAATCCAGAAAGCTGTTTTCTCCCTTGGCCTTCACATCAGCTGGTACCCAAGGCTGGAATTGTTATTTAGCCTTGGTGCTGCAGCACTAAATTATTTAGTGCCAACCTCCTGTGTGGCCACCAGGCTGAGATTTCCTTTGGAGATGTTGCCTTCTGCTGCCAGCAGTGCCTCAATCCCCACCGAGTTATCCAGTCTCTGAACACAGCAGAATTCCAGGAAAAGGAGCACGACAACTTAAGGGCTAGTGTTAGATACTGGCTGCAGGAGAAGTGTTCAAAACTCTGCACTGGGTCCATATCACACCCAAATCTGCTGGAAATGTTCTCTGCTCTCACCAGTAGCACCAGTAACCCCCTTCACCCTCTCCAGCCCGGTGGGAGAGCACGGCTTTCATCCCAGCAGGAAAGGTCTTTGCATCCCAGCCACAGGCAGAGCCAAACACCACTCTTGTTCACACATTTCTCACTCATTCAGCTTTCCAAAAATGGTATTTTTCCTGCAATAAAGTTTGGAAAATGCCAGGACGCTCCCAGGCAAGTGATTCATGTGCATGTTGAGGGGTTGGGGAGGGGATGGGGGAGTGTGGATGTTCACACTGTCTAATTTTAGATGTCTAATTCAATTAAGGTCTGGCCTGGTTGCACAGTCAAAGGGACTTGCCTTGTGATGGGGGTTACTCAGAGCTCCTAAATTCGGAGCTGCTGCTGGCCACGAGCTGGGCAGGACCCTGAGCCCAGAGTCAGGCACTGCTCATACGTCCTGGACATGTTAGTTTGTTCAACTCTCTCTGCGGTGGAAGATTGAAATACAGCCTTCTTATTTTGTCTCAGAAAAGGCTTTATTGGCTTAGCCTTCTGCCCCACTTTAACCTCCCCTTCCCATTTGTTATTTGTGAAGACTCAGCCCTGATTAAAACCAGCCCCATCTTTTATGCTGTGTGGTGGCTCTTGCTTCCTCTCCATGGATTTCTTCCACAGGATTCAGAGTTTCCTCCGCCCGGCACGTAGGAAGCCAGCAGGCAGAGCAGGCCAGAGAATTAGAGCTCCTTTGTAGCTTTGCTTTAGTTTTCCCTTCTGTTTGATTTCCAGGAGAGGGATTATATGTTGCCTTTTTTTTAATATTTAAAAAAAAAAATGACTCAGGGTCTGGCTGGCTCAGTCAGGGTGCCCTGCAAGGCACTTCTTAACCCTTAGTGCTCTTGCAGCGCTATCTGAGAGTGTAACAAAAGTTTCTTTGTCCTTCACCTTTCCTCACCTTCCCCATCTGATGCAAAGTGATCATGGATGAGCTGATATTCATTTTATCTCTCATTTAAATCCGAAAAAGTAAATTCTCAGGACATTCATCGCGTTCTGAGCACTGAGATGCCAGAGATTAAAATGGCCAAAACCGAAGCGCATTTCCAGCCCCTCAGCTGTTGATCTATAAACTATAAATCCCCTATATACCATATCCCCTATAAAACTATAAAATCCCCCACACTCTCCCAGTGGTTTTGTGCTGAGATCAGACTGGAGGTGTCCCAGTGCTGCCCTCCTCATGGCCAGCAGACGATGGGAACCCACCGTGACCCCAGAACGGGAGCCAAATTAAACTGTATTGACCAACTCAGTATTTTCAACTGACTGCATTCTTCTGGTCTCTTAGAGCAGCATGTGCAGGGGTGTGGGCTTGTCAGATAAAGAAATAATTAAACATCTGCCTCTTGACTGCACTGCTCATTCTACTGAAAAAATGGAGAGAGGTCTCCAGCCGTGGCAAGATTCCACGAGTCTGAAGAGGTAAGAGCTGTACACTGGGCACAGTGTCCTGGCAAGAGTTTCCTGATGCTTTGAGCAATTCCTTTTAAAATTATGCATAGGAAACCCAGGCTGTAACCCTAAGTCATGCCAAAACAATCTCCCCCTTCTAGATTTATAAAGTTTGCCCAGCTTTCTGCCACTGCCACCCAGGTGGTACTTCACCTTACTACAGAAAAACACCTATAATTTTATTTCTTTGAAAAACATGTGAAACTTTTGGCTCAAAGGCTGGGTGGGAAAAAAGTACATTTCTTAGTGGTTTATTGCCCTTAGGAAAACATACTTCAGTTATGAAGTATTCCCCCCTGAAAACTTACTTGACATTTTGTCGAGAAAATAGCAACATTTCTACAAAGTTGGCCAAACTACTTAATATCATAGCTGTAAAGCAAAGACCTAGAGAAATGTCAGTGTGGATGAGACTGGTGACCTGGATTGGTTTTATTCCACCGTTATGAGCAGAAACTTCTGCTGAGGGACCATCCTGTGAAGATTTGCCCACAGTAGCAGGAGCTGCTCCTGTAAGAGAAGTCATGTGGGTGCTTCCCTGCCTGGCCAAGGGGCTCTTTCCTGCTCTGCATGAGCCTGCAGGGTGGGAGGTGAAGGCAAGAGGGGTTTGGGCATCATGAGGAGCTGGACCAGGTCCCTGGCAGTTCAGGTGGGCTCTGGACCCTGTTCACAAGGGAGACCTGAGCACAGAACAGCCTTTCTCTGTGTTCTGGGAGCCTCAAACCACTCCAAATCCTCTGTCCTTCCCTATCTTGGGCTCCCAGACACATGCCATAAGCAGCTTGGAATGGGGATGGTGACACACTGCTGTCAGTGTTCACTGGCAGAGAAATAAGCCTAGCTTAGCTCAAAGGAGTTAATTAATTAGTGTCTGTCTGCCTGTCTGTCATCCTTCTCTTCAGCTTGAGTGAAATCCTTGCTCTGCTGAAATCAGTGGAAGTTTTGCTGCTTGGGAGCACAATTTCACTGCTTATCTCCAGAAAGCAAACCCCTGTCCCTGCTGCCCCCTCTCCAGGCACCTCTCAGGTGCCTCCATGTATATCCACGATGTTCATCCAAGCTCTTTCAGGAGCAAGAGAGTTAAAAGCTGGGTCTGAATAAATCTGAACTGCAAGAAAGTTCAGGCCCATGCTGGGATGTGAACTTTCTGTCTCGAGCCCATTTCTAGTTTCGCTGTAAACAATTTCAGAATGTGATTAGATTTTCGGGGAAACTTGTAATAGAGCTGTAATAAGATATGATGTAATAGGTAATAATAATAATATATAGCAGCTGTTAAGGAAAGCTCTTTCTGCATTTATCCCAGAAGGATACAGGGAGTCAGCTGCAACTTCATATTTTGAAAGAGGGAATATTAAACACTAGGACCGTGATGCAGTGGTGTTATTGTAAACTCTAACAGGAAAGCCCAACCTGTGAAAGTTAAGACCAGCAGAAGATGCACGCAAACAGCTGCTCTGACACAAATTCCCTCAAGTTTCTTTCATTTTCTTTTGTTTAACTCAGAGTTAATACACTGGACTTCAAGATATTGCTTTCAAGAGGCTCTGGGCTGCTGAGAACAGTGGGGTTTTTGCTTTTGCTTCCCACCAAAGGAACCCTCAGAGTGCTCCTAAAGAGCTTAATGCGAGGTGTCTGTCCAAAGCCCTGCCTGCAGCAGTGTCACTCAGCTTCCAGCAACACCCCATCCTCAGCTCATGCCTCTGGGAGAAAAGAAATACAGAGTCAACAGAAGTTGGGGCTGGAACGTCGACTTCAAACCGGAATTTCCTGGCGTTTTGCGCAGCATGCCATAACTTCAGTGTTAACTAATATTGCCCTGTGTGTTTAATCTCCATGTGGTGAAGGAAAAAGATCTTTCATGGAAAGGCTAGAACAGATAAACCTATATTTAGCCTTCTATAAACACCTCCCAGGGTCACGTTTCTCAAATGCAGAGGCCAAGGATTGAGTGGAGAAAGTGTAGGAACATGGGCACGGTTATATTTGACTCAAAAATGGGCATTTCTGTGGATGGTGGACAGAACCCACGATAAATCAGGCAATATGCAAAAATAAAACTTGTAATTGTTGACCATAACAAGAAATGATCCAACTGGGGAGAAAAGGAAACACATTTTTTGGGTCATTAACCTGTCAGAAGGTTTCCAGGGTGAAGATTCTGAGCAGCAACATCAGACAGACGGCGGGGCTGGTTCTGCTGTCCACAGCTCTTCTTCTCCACCTGCCCTTGGCACACAGGGGTGCCAAAACCCTGCCCTGGGCTCTGCCAGCCCATTTCTGGCATCAGCTTTGCTTTCCATGTATCTCCCTTGGCTTCTGCAGCCCGGGAGGGAGCCCTGGGTCCCGTCCTTCCTGCTGGGAAGGGGCAGTGGGAACCTCTTGGTGAGATGAGGACCCTGGTTCAGCATCTGCAGATGCAATGAAATGGTGAGGTTTTGTTCCTTCCAAGCTTAAGGACATGCCGGGGTACTCGTGGTGTCAGTGTTAGAGAAGAGAAACAGATCTGAGTGTCCCATTACACTGCCTTTCAGCTGTATTTGGGAACAACCATTACGTGAGAGGCACTGCCTACTGCCTGCTCTAAGTAATCCAGGCCTGATCCAAAGCCCCAAACCATCTGCCCTGCCAACAAAAGCATGTTAAATAACTTACCAGAAAGTACATTAAAACAGTCTCCTGTCCTTGGTGTTATTTTGGTATTTTGCTGCCTGTGCAATGTTACCACATTGTGCTTGCTGCTCCACTGTGCTCTTAGCATAATAAAGCTAGAAAAACAGTCCTCTTTTCACCTGAGCTGCAGAAACTGATTCATTTTTAATACCCGAAGATGTCCTGAATTCAAACGGGGATTTGAGTTTTCTGCAGGTTTGTCCCTAAAGCTGAGGGGAATTTTCAGTAAGATTTGCTGTGGGTTTTACTGTCTTTTAAGAACTGAAGGCCTTTGTGCATTGCCAACATCAGGGAGAAAATGCAGGTGTTGGTGAGTGTGCTGATGAATCCAGAAGAATTTGAGAGTGACTTCAAACAAAGACGTTATGCTGCTTTAATGATGAGATTCTTATCTGAGTTGAATGCATTTAAATGTGTATTTTACAGTCCACCAGTCAAGTCATAAAAGTACTGTTAAATCTTAAAAGAAAAGCTGAAGGTTAATAGGTCACAAATCAGCCACAGAATTTTACGGGTCAGGGAACAACAGGTTTTATTCTTTTCAAGGTGCCCTGCAAGACAAGGTGGATGGAGTTCAGAGTCTCACGTTGCGTGGGGATGGCTCTGAGCAGTCCCCACACTGGGAGAGGGAAGATCACCTCACAAAACCTGGGCTGTCCCACTGAAGGGAACAACAATGCCAGCCGAAAATGCCTGGTGCCCTTTCCCAGGGACACAACGCTCGGTGGCATTTTATCCTCTGAAATCCCTGCCAAGCACCACCATGGCAAAAGGGACAAGGCCACGAGGCTGCCTTGGCGTGTTCCTGGGCTCCATGAGGATCTAACCGAGCACGTTTCCATCTGCTCCCTTTCCCCTTTCGGAACAGGGAATGTTGTTCTCCTGCGATTGTCGTATTTATTTTACGAGTCGCACTAGGAATGCTGTGTGGCACTCTCTTGGCTGCTCCTGCCTATGATTTACAGTAGTTATAAACATTCCAAAGTATACATGTAAGTTAAATGATACATTAATATTATAAAGTTACAATTCTGGTATAAATGTGTCATCAGTTTGAAAATTCAGTTTTCCCCTTGCCCAGCTTTGTGATTAGGCTGACTGGAATCAGCTTGATGCAGAAACGCCACAGACATGAATTCAGTGTGCCTGCATGTCCCCAAAGTAAAGTGGTGTGAAGACAAGAAGAGAAGGGTATTTTGCCAAGCTGAAACAATTCTGAATATTTAACTGCTTGCACTCATTCTCATCATATCCTTCAAGAAACAGAACAAGAGGGGAAAAGGTAATTGAACCTCATGCCCATGACAGGAAGACAAATTAGACTCTTGGCAATGCTCTCCAAGGTCTGGCTCTTCCCGTGAGTTTGTGCCATTGGAGCTGTTTCTGCAGTGCAGAAACCCCAGGGCTGGACCTGCAGGTTGGAAGGGCCTGGTACCCCAGTGGCCACACGCTCCGAGGGGGTCACATCCAAGCCAAATCCACAAGCCAAAGCCTGGCCGGAGCTGGCTGGAGTCCCAGGTGCCCCTGTGGCACTGGCACAGATGTGATCCAGCTCATCCCGTGCCCATCAGGGCATTCCAGCCCCACCGCTGGCACCGCTGCGCTTTCTGTCCCCACTTGCCCCACTTGTCACTTTGAGAAAAGAAGCCTTTTCCTCTGGTACAAGGAATGCCCCAGCCTGGCACTGCCACGGGAGGGTTTCACAGAATTCAGGGGTATCTCCATCTCCTGCGTTTGCAGAATGGCAGTGGCAGCAGCAAAGCACAGGGAAATCGGGTGATTCCTCCAAGATCACTCAGGAAATCAGTATCACTGGGAGGGAGGAAGGAAACCCGGCACTTGATAGCCCCAGACTCCAGCACCAACACACAGCAACTCAGCTGGCTGTAAAAGGTCATCTGGCTATGCAAATAAGACTAAGAATAATCACTTATATATTGAATTCAATAGAATAAATTAAGATGCAAAAGGCTATCACAGGAAAAGGAAATTTGTGGCATTAAGACTTTGCAGGATCAGTCTCAAAGTCAGCTGGGGACCGGTGATTTGGAAGGAAATGAAGTGACTGCATCCAGTTATGCGTCACTAGACTGAAGAATCCTTAGGAATGCTGATTTTCAGAATAAAGTATATTAATTAACTATTTAATAAACAGAGGTGAGCTAATTTTTATACTCACATCACAACTCTGTTTCAGCCTGATCCAGGTGACTGGAATGTCCCTAAATCCCTGCAAATGTCACCTGCATTGTCTTAATAGTCAATTCCTCCTCAGTCATTCAATAAGAATTTCTTTTTTTCTTTCTAAAAATCTATGAGAAAACATCTTGGCATTCAGAAGTGCAGCTCTTGGGAAACATTTCCCCCTCCTGCCAGAGCCCGGTGTGGGGAGCGGGCTGAGCTATCAGATCAAACAAGCCTACCACAGAGCAGCTCCAGCTCTCATTGTTGCAATATGAAAGTATTTTATGATGTCTCATAACTCATGTGCGAGGCTCTGATAATGGGCACGTCAGCCCCCACATCTCACACTGGGTTTAAAAACACGGCTTGTTTCTGCACCCCCCGGGCTGCAGCCTGCCAGCAGATTTCCATTTGAAAACACTCAGCACCCGCTCCCAGCCTCGCACTGCCTTGTGGAAAGCACCCCAACACTGAACAAAGCTGTCACCCTCCCCCTTGCAGTTAATGTTTCAGAGTTTCACATTTTTTGTCCCTGAGTCAAACCCGTACTGGGTGCCCTTTCGGGAAATGCATTTCAGCTATTCTGCACATCCCATTCTCGCCGTATCCCCTGCACGCTGTGGGTGAGCAGGGTGGGTGGGTGGCCAGATGGGACAGAGCCACAGCATGTCTGTGCTAAGGCTTCCCATGTCCTCTTTGTTTTATTGTGTTTTGGTGCATTTAGCATTTTCCTCACAGTCCAAATCTTGCAGACAATCGTGAGAGGATCTCTGCTCTCAGCCATGAAAAACAGCCTCGTAGCCCGTACAATTACACTGAAAATCTTCAGGATGTAACCGAGATGAATCTTTGGGTCTTCAGGCAAATGTAATGAACCTCAAGCATGCATTTAAACATACAAACAGATAAAAATAAAACAACGTGATGTCTTCTAAGCCAATTTCACAATTATGCTGCCTGAGTCACAAAATTAAATTGCTTGGAGTTGGCAGTAACATATGAACTTTTATTTGGGTCTGTGCTCTATTCCATTACTGTATTAGCTCCTTAAAGAGCAAAGTGAAGTATGACTTAGCATTCAGCAGTAAATCCTTTCCTTTTTTTTTTGTCCCCTGTGCTGCAGCAGCAAAGTTTAAGTGCACCTATTTTTTGACAGTGACAATAAGTGCAAGACATTGCCTGACTGCAAAAACGAGTTGGTGTTTCAGTTAACCATCTCTTTCTCAAGGCAGAGGGTGAAATGTCAACCTGAGGCATTAGCCAGGGGTTTAAAGGAGCCTGTTGATGGTTTTAAATATTCAAGCAGTGTTTTCCTGCCGTGTTTGTACAGGGCTGGGCAGCTGACAAGGAGTTCTGCAGAGCATAAGGGTTGCACTGTATCACCCAAGAGCCTAGAGAGAGCCAGACACTGAGGCACAAGGGACAGGGGGCTTGGAGCAGGGCAGCACATCTCGCTCAGAGTGGGGAGCTTGGTGCATTTCCCACTAATTCCTGTGTATTCTGAATGTGTAAGCTGCCCTCGTGTCCCCAGCTGGCCCATTCCCCCATTCCCTGTCCACGCTGTGCCCATTCTGCCTCCAATGCTGCCTTTATCTCCTGGCCTGCCGAGGCTCACTGCCCACCACACAGCATCCCTTTCATCTCTGGAACCCGAATTTCTGGCCAGAACAAACTCTTCGTGCCAGAACACAGCTGGGAGGGCTGGCAGGGCTGGGCAGCGAGAGGCTGTGGGCAGAGCAACAGGCAAAGGGGCCTCATGGGTTAATTCTGGTCCTCTCACAGGGCAGGGCAGGTGATAGGGAGTTGTTAAAACCCCTTGGAGGTTTTTCCATTGCTTTCAGCACTGCTCTAGCCTGTATTCTGAGGCTTAAAATCACATAAAATCACCTCGATGTGACCTGAATTTCAGCCCTGAAATGTCTTTTCGTGCAGAGTTCCCAGCCAAGGGGGTTTTTTTTGGGTGCCATTTCAGGCAGGAGGGCAGGTTGCTCTCCAAAAGCTCAGCCTGGATGCAGAGAACAACAGGCTTTCATGAAAAGCTTATTCCTAAAAAAAGATAAAAATGCTGTATATTTTATTTGGAAGCACGGAGGGGGTTATCCACACAAGCCAAGTGTTATGTTTTCCAATTGTCCAATAAAATAGATTTACATAGAAGCAAGGAAGAAATAAGGCATTTTATAAGACTATTCCTAACCTCCATGAACTAAGACATCTTGATTTAAAACTGCTCTGTGCCCAGCAAGAGGAAATAGTTTAGACTATATGTGAGAAGAGAATAATGGCTCCATCAGGTAGTCTGTCAGCTCGTGTAAATAGGGCTGGGCTGGTGTGTAGGGGAAGGGGGTGAATGATCTACTCTCCCAGGAAAGGGAGGCATGCAGCGAGGCATTAAATGGAACTGGAACAGACAGATTGCTCCATGGGACTCACACAGCAATTCTTCTGCGGCCCTTTGGAAAGCACAGCCTGAAGAGACACAACAGGAAAAATAAAGTCTGTCTTTACAGGGGAAAAGTTGAGCCCCAAAGCATTCACAAACTCAGTCTAAACTCAGAAGTACAAGCTGAATCAGTATTTCTCGAAACCTATCACCTTCTCTACAGGAACTTCTCCTTATTCAGTAGAAGCAGCACAAAATGTACCATTTGACAGTAATGCTGCTCTCTGTGCAAAACTTGACTGAATTTATACTTCAGGATGTCTCTTTCCTGCTTTATTTCAGGCAGAACTCCGCATTGCCAAAAAACTTCAATGCAGAGCAAAGTTTTATGAGCCTAAAGCCCAAGGTCGATTGAAAATCAGGAATCATTCATGGAAAATTAGCAAATGTGACACACGCAGAGTGAAATCTGCATTAAGAATCGCCTCCAACTGGCAAGGCCCTAACCTGTGGGACAGCTTTATTGGATCTCCCAGGATTGCAGCATAATTTTCTCTGACAAGCAGCTCACGATCCAAACGGAGCAGAGACCCTCTGTGGGGCAGCTCTGGGGCTGCCTGCTGTGTCAGGACCTGGAGAAAGCAGCAAACCAAACCAAGCAGGAGGGATTTCTTTTTGCTTCGTGGGGCATGAGGAAGGAATGGGCTTGGAACGGTGAGAGCTGAGGTGCTGCTTCAGATTGTGGTTCTCCTGTGCAGACACACACTGGGGTCCTGTGAGCACCAGCTGGGGCTGCTCGTGCCAGGCTGGAGGAGCAGCCCAAGGCAATGTTAACACAGTGCCAGCCCCGTGTGTTTCCAGGCTCTGTCATGCCTCAGGGACATCTGGGGCACCATGGCAAGGCTGAGCCCTTCCCACAGCTCTGCCATCTCTCTGGCACTCCTTGCTTCCTTTGGCTGTTTAACCAAAATCCTGGCCAAAATAGACCATCAGAGCTGTTCTAGGGCTAATGAAAAAGCCTGGGAGGATTCATTCACGCCATGGAAAAACCTGGGGCTCTTGGGCATCACCTCCAGCCCTCTGTGACCCCCTCCCACAGCAGGGAGTGCAGTGGCTGAGTGAGGGCAGAGGGAAGCTCCTTGTACAGATTCCAAGTGGAGAAGCTGATGGGGAGCACCATCCCCACATTTGAGTTTAACAAACTCAGAATGGGTTTTGGTTGGAGCAGGAGCCATCTCCCAGAACTGAAGGTGCACTGTCCCCGGTGGAGCCACACGTATTTTGGGTTATTGGGCAGAAGGCAGGAGCGGGGGGTATTTTTTGAAAGGAAAGCACAGAGAGATTTGTGGCAGTGCTGTGGCAAAAGGAACGTCAAAGGGACAACCTGGGCCAGCTGCAGGGAGGGCAGGACAGAGCCTGGGGCAGGGGCAGGGAGAGGATGCTCGAGAAACAGGGGCTGGGGCTGGGCTGTGAGCTGGGAAGCAGCCAGAGATGGAAGTGTGGAAGGTGTGGCATGGGAAGCTGCTGCAGCCTGCACGCTCTGCTGACATCCCCATATGGATTCAATGGCAGGCAAAGGAAGGCCACACGGCTGGGGACGACCAATAAAAGTGCAAAATACACTTTGGATGGGAACGTTCCCGAGGAAACTAAAGAGGAAACAGAGCTGCTGGCAGCAGCAGCAGCTGCAGAGCAGTGAGACAGGGCTGGGGCTGCACAGCAAAGGAGATAACTGCTCCCCTCATCTGGCCACATCTGGAATTCTGCAATCACTGCAGTGCCATTTGCTTTACAAATTTATAAAGGACGTCATGGCCTTGTGATAGGAGAGATGCTGCTTTTAAGAGGAGCAGCTCAGCCGAGTAGTTTGAGCAAGGCAAAAGGTAATCTCTTCCTAGTGCAGGGTAAGGCCACCCAAAGGGATGGGTGAGGGAAGAACTGCTGTGGTTTTGGGATAGTACACTGCCTCCCTCGGGCAGGGCTGCTGCTTTTGCCAAAGGCAATGGTGAGAAAATATATTTTGGTGATACATACTGCCAAAATGTTGCAAACAGGCAAGTCACAAGATGTGGTGCGGGGCTGGCTGTACTTCTGCAGGCAGCAGCTGCTGCCTGGGACGATGGAATTCAGCAGGGAGCAAGGGGGATTGCAGGAGGTGACCCTGAGGGTGCTTCAAGGGTCAGTGCCCTTGCAGGTGCCTTCAGACCCAGTTAGATCACAGGGCTGAGGGTGGAGTTAGACAGGCCAAGGAGTCCTTGTGCTTTTCTGTGCTCACATCTGGTAATGGCAGGGGCTGCAGCCTCAGCAAGAACCATCCTCTGCCCTTTTTTTCCTCCTCACATAAGCAGCAAATGGATCATGGAAGGGAAGTGCCAAATGAAATCTTTCAATTGTGTTTTGCTACTATGAGAAATGTGTTGCTTTTATCTAAAAGGAAGGGGGAAAAAAAGGCAAAGAAAAATAGCTTTGTCTGGAACAAAAAATTAAAAACCCAAAGCCTTCCTTGTGAAGTGAGCTAGGAGTGACTTGGATAAACACATCTATTGACTTTAAAATATAATGCTTTTCTTCAGAGGGAATGAAGGACATGGAGGGGGTGTGTATATCAGAAAGGTATTTACATTGCCTTCAC
This sequence comes from Xenops minutus, assembly GCA_035221455.1. Taxonomy (NCBI): domain Eukaryota; kingdom Metazoa; phylum Chordata; class Aves; order Passeriformes; family Furnariidae; genus Xenops; species Xenops minutus. Next base: position 11,230,908 of record JAWWEE010000051.1, on the reverse strand, counting down.
CTGGATTCACCTTTTGTTTCTCTCTACAGTATTCATTTGCTTTGCATAATGTTCCTCTGCACATTAGCCCTCCTGCCATAATTGCATAAAAGGGTTTTCAAGAATGCAGATTTCATTGTCTGCAGTTCTGCTTTAACCTTTATGCCACTTTTGTCGCCAACAAACTCTAACATTTCACATTCTTTCTCATTCCTTCTCATTCTCTTCCTTCATCTTCTCATTCATCTTCTCTTCCTGACTATTCCTCTGCTCTTCTTGAATCTTTTCCCCTGTTAGTTTTCAAGAGATAAAACCACTAGGACCAATCAGCAAAGGAATTTTGGCTTTTGCTGGGTATGACCCAAAACTCGTGCTACAGAAGACTAAATTTGTGTCTTTTCTGTTTGTAAAACTTCACTAATACAGTTTCTCACTATATGAAGAAAGATTCCCTTTAAAGCACCACGTGGTGTCAATGCCCGTGTGTTTGATTTATTCATGCACCCATTGGAGGAGGCTTTGCTCTTTCCAGGAGGCTGCCAATGCTCACTCATTACTGCAGGGCTCTTGTCTCCCTCCAGCCTCAGCACGTGGGGGATTATTTCTCCTTTACACTGTTTTCCTTCATTTCCCTGGTGTCAGGGGATGTGTGGGATGTGGGAAATGGCCTCATCACTCTGTAGAATAACTTGCTGAAATACATGATGGAGAGGAGCTCGAGGTGTATGGACTCAGTTTGTACCCCCAAGGATGGCTTGAGAAGGCTTGTAAGGACTGAGATCCAGCCACACAGGCAGGCTCAGACCCAGCTTTTAAGCCAACAGGATCCTCAGAGCTGAGGAGCTCCATGCATGATGTCTCCCAGCAGGAAAACAAAGGCGCCATGCATCCAGCCACAGTAAAGGGCAGTGTGGTAAAAACTGATCCAAGGATGGCTTTTTCCCATGTGAAACCAGATTAAAAGCCAGGATTCAGTACCAGAGGAAGCCTTTGTGGTCGAGAATGAAGCTTGTTCAGCAACCCTATAGGATAATAAACTTGTCCAGGGCTATAATGGGTACTGTTAAATCCTAGAAGCAATTTTAAACCTAATACTTCTGTGCTGAAACCAACCTTCCCTCGTTCCAGATTAGGAAGCATCTACAGCAGGCAAACCTCTCACACCAGCATCGTGGCCATTTCCTAGCAGCAAAGGCTGGGGACTGCCCAGGGAGCAGGAGAGGTTTTATCAGCACTGGGCATCTTGAGATGAAGATGCTTCCACGAGTGCTGAGCTCCTTCAAAGAGCCTGGCCCAGCCCAGAGTGGAACAGGAAGGGCTCTCCAAGGTACGGTTGTTGCTCTCACGGGGCTGTGCTGGGCAGCTGCCAGCTTTATTCACAACACTGCTGTTTGCCTCCTTCCACCAGTGCAGTGGGCACAAAGCCACCTCGCTGGCACATCCTGCAGCTCCCTCCTCCGCACAGCTCTTAGCAGGAGCTGGCTGGCAGGTGCAGCCTCTGCCTTCCCACAGCAAAGATGCCTGTGACCTCTCTTTGCCCCTCCAAGCTCAGTGCCCACTCTCAGAGCTGAATTTTCCAGTGCTATGAATGTCAGCCTCTAATTGTTCAGGTGCCTTTTCACATCAAAAGCTTTCGGTTTTGCTCCTGCAGCATGTGAAAATTGATTATTTATCCTTCCACTGCTCAGCTTGATCCTGCCTTATGTCACGAGCACCATCAAACCCGTGGCAGTTATACCCAAGTCACCAGCAAGTTTTCAGTGAATTGGGGGTTTGTGTTGTTGGAAAATGGCAGTTAATTAGAACTGAAGCTTTCTGTGCAAATGTATTTGTTTTGCTAAATTTAACTCAAGACAAGGTGTGAAACTGCTGAGCAAGGAGGCAGAGCAGGAGTGCACCCCTTTCTCTCTCTCCTGCCCTGATCATCCAGGAGAGTATTTGGTGTCCAGGCCCCTCACCTGCACTGTGCAAAGTTATTTTCAAGTCCTTTGTTTTTGAAATAGTGCAAAATCTTTCATCTGGTACCCTAACCAAGGGATGGGGGAGCAGAGAAATCCCTGTGTTCTCCACTGTGAGAGAAGGATGCTGTAACCTGGTGCCTCAGGCAGTCAGAATAAAAAAGAGTCAATTCTTTTTTTCTGGGGAAAACAAACAACCAACCAAAGACAACGGAAGTGTTCAATTTCATTCCTTTGCAAAACAAAGCAAATGTTGAGCCTGCACATTTCCCAAGAGGTGAGTGTTGGTGTCTCAGTTATCCCTGGGCTGGCCTGATGGCCCTGGTGACCCACATTCACACCCCCAGCTCCTCCAGTGCCCTCTCGCCAGCACTCCCTCTCCATCAGTCCTGGCACTTCTGAAACTCCCAAGGTCATTGGCAAGGACCAGCCAAAAGTTTGCATTGAATGCACTGCTTCTCAGAGTTAATTAATAACGGCTCAGTTAATTGCAAGAGCCGGGTGAGGAGTGAGGAGCAGCCCTGTGTGGTTCTCCCGGCTTCCCTGAGCTTCCCCTCCTTCACGTGTGGGCCACAAAGCAGAGCAGGGAGTTGCACAATCACATTCTTTCCCTAAAACACGCAGGGACCTGTGTGCTGAGCCACTCGGGTTTGGTGGGGATGGAGTGCAGGCAGGGGAGGACAGAGCCCTGTCTGCCCGTGGTTAGCAGCGTGCCTTCACCCCTGTGTCCCTGCCACTGGTGCCACGAGAGCAGAGCCACAGCAGCCCAGTTTGTACCTGCCTGGGAAGTGGCAGCCAAGAGCCCCCAGAAGGCCAAAGCCCTTCCTGCCCTCTGGCCCAGGCAGTGGGGCTCCTTTGTACGTGTGGAACAAAGTTTGACACAAAGTCTGACACCTCTTGGTTCCTCGAGGAGGGGACGTGGGAGCAGCGGGAGAGGAAAGGTGAGGCAGGAAATCTGGCTCCCTTTAAAGGTGCTTTGATAATCTCCTGCCCAAAAAGCAAAAGCCCTCAGGTTTCTCACGTTGTAACACAGAGCATGGGCTGCTTGAGACCTACATTTATAGCTCAGTTACCAGGAGTGAAATGCTTTACTTGCCTCAAGGGACATGTGAAAGCAGAGCTGCCCCCAGTGTACTACTAGAAGCCATGCCAGCAGTTCAAACCATTTTTTTCCCAAAATTTTATGATCTGATGCTTGGATTACATTTGTTTAGCTGGAGAGGTGTGAGGTCTGAAAAATTTGTCAGAGGAAAGAATAGCCCCAGCTCCAGACATGTGTGCATTTGGAGGTCAGCCCCAACCACGACACTGGGGAAGTCCTTGGGAGGGGTGAAGTCACAGGGTGTCTTGGCCTAAAGTGTGCGAGAGGAGGGACACAACCCATGGCAGAGAGTGAGAGAAGTGGTTCTGAGCCACGTGGGGTGAGTCCAGAACCAGGGTGAAGCCACCAAGAGCTCACCAGGGCACCTCTCAGTGCACAGGGGTCTGCAGGGGACACATCACACCCCAGCCAGGCAAGCTGAGGATCAGGAGGGTCTGGACATGAACCATCACTGCCTCACTCACCTGCACTGCTATGGCAGGAAAGATTAAACTCTTTTATTCCAACAACCTTTCCCTCAAATTTCAGGCTTCAGACCTTCATTCTGTTGTGCCAGGGGATCAGTTTGATCACACCACACGGTTCTCTGACCTCCAGCATCTGCCCACTGTGGATAACCAAAGCCACTCCCACACACACACACACACACACGTGTGCATTTGGGGAAACCTGGGGGTGGGTTGCACCTATCAAAAACCCAGAAGAGCAGAATTTGGGGGTAGAAAAAGAAGACAAGCATAAGAAATAAAAGTGGACATATGGTAGCCCTAATAAAGAGTGATAAAGTCCTCTGATGCTGTTGGAATGACTCCCACTTAATTAACGGAGCTTTGGAGCAGACTCCAAAGCAGCTCACTTTCCAAAGCTGAGATAAGTCCCTGGCTCCTATTTCCAGCTCTTGTGCTCAGACTGCTCGACAGGGCCCATCCTCCTGCTTTTATTTATATTAGGGAGTCACTCGTTGGTAATTCATCTGGGGCTGCAGCTCACTTCCCGTGTCAGGATACAGATCGTTTATAAGGCGATAAGGGACTATATTAACATCATAACCCTGTGTTTGGAGATGCTCACATTCTCTCTCAAGATGTTTATCGCCAGTAAACACAGCAGAAAATCTGACTTCATTGACCTTTGCTTCACAGATAAGTCTCTTTCACACTGGACATAAAACGAGACATTTATTTAATGTAGTGCTGTGCTGGGTCCAGAGGACATAACACTGGAGATGGCAGGAGCTGTAGGTGCTCAGTGCCTTTGAAAATCCTGCTCTTACACACCTATTTAGAGGTTTTAATTGTCACATGTGCCAATGGTTTATTTTTACTTGATCATCAGGAGTTTCCCCTACACACCGTCCACCCCAAAACCCAAATTCATTTGTTTTCATTTGAAAAACAACAAGACATACAATTACCAAGCACATGACAAGACTTCATGATGGATTAACAGCATTTCACAGTTGAAAAGTGGCCTGTAGATAAAAAGCCAACGTTAACAGATATTCACTTAGTGAACTCAAAATTTCCACCCCATCTCTAATTGCGCTGACACGCCACATTTATGGAAAGGAGTAGCAAATGTTCATCTTTTATCTTTGAAACATAGTTAAATGACTTCTCCTCTTCGTGACCTGTAAAAAAAAGAAGTCTTTGTATACTGGGCAGGTAAATATCAGAACAGTTTTCCATGTAAGATTAGGAGACAGCATTAATGAACTAGTCCAGGCACCAGCAACAAAGACTGGGCATGGATGGCACTTACCATGGGGACACCCTTGGGTTCCTACCTTAGGAGTCTCTTTTCCATGTTCTAACATTATGAGGAACTGCCAGTGAAGGCTGGAGAGAAGATTCAAATGGCATCCTGTGCTCTAAAGTTGGACCAACATCACTGGGTCAGTGACTCAGTGGGTCAATCCTGTGCACAGCAACGTTGAGGAGCTTCTCCTGAGCTGGGATAAGTGACCGTGGTGATGTGGATGAGCCCATCCCAGCCCTCCAGTGGCTGCTGCTCATGATCTATTGCTTTGGAAAGAACAGAACAAGACATGGGGTGCCCAGCCATGAAAACTTGAAGGAATGTGACTTCCAGTAAGTGGTCAGCACTCACCTCTAAAAATAGAGGCACTGAAAATCACTGATGACTTTTGATAGTCTTGGCCAAAATCAACTATTTTTAGCCCATCTGTTCCCTCTGAGCTCAGTTCTCTCAGGAAGAATGTATGCTTTGGGGGAAGGGGAGAAGGCAGAGGTTCTTGTCACAGAGTGAAAGTTGAAACACTTTCATATCAAGAGCACTAAAAAATGACAGAACCACTTAATTTCTTTAAATGGATTTGAGAATGTTGCCAAGTTTTGCGAGCAATTAAATTTAATGCAGGATAAGATGGCAGGGATGAAGGATAATTATATGTTCTCAAAAGCTTGGTCTTTTTGTAAATGAAATGGCCTTAGGGAGTTTTCCAGCAAAGTTTGGGCTCAGCTTTTTAGATCCAGCAAAGCCAATTGCCAATTGTGGCTCTGCATTGGGTATATGTGACATGATTTTTAATGAATTCCCTCTCAGATTCCCATTCAGTTGCCCACCAAACCCGGCAATAGTTTGTTTTTCCTTTGGCAATTTTGTGCAATCAAACCTGGCCTAATGTGTTCGCTTTCCCACATCCCTGCACTCTCAACAAGCAAAGAATTCAGTCTATTGGGCACTGGGAAATTTATCTGACAAATAAACATCGGAAATCTTTGAGGTGATAGTGTAACAACTGCATCAGGAGCAGCAACAGAGCACTAATTACAGGTCTTGCTAATGAGCCCAGCCCATGAGGGGTTTGATAGCTCCTAAGAGGGCCTCAGTGCCACCATTCACTGTGCTGGAAGTCAAGAGAATTAATTTGCTCTTGCTGAACTGATCTGTTGGGCACGTCAGTGAGTGTGTCCAGACAGCATCCCGTGACAGTCTGAGAAAGAAATCTTTAAGAAGATTAGAGGCTCTGCCACGAGGCACTATCCTTCAGAATCTGAGCACTGACTCATTTGCTTTTGAAGTTATTTGGGGGTGCCATGTGAAATTAGGAATTTGTCACTGCTCAGGCAACATTAGATGATCTATTCATTAAAACTCTTTCACTTTTCAGAAATGTTGTAAACCCCTTACTACTGATTCTCTGAGATCAGCTGTTTAAGACACTGGAGGAGGTGATACAATATCCTTGCTGTGATGCTCATTACTGCCCTGATTGAAAAGCTGCACTGAGCCAGACACGTGACAGAGGCAGAGGAACACAATTTAGACAGAATATTCAATATATCTGATAGTCAGGCTGAACAAGTTCAGGAGCATCCCAGCATTGGAGGGGATGGATTGTGATAAAGGCCATAAAAGATTGAAACATCACAAGCATGAAGGATTAGCCATTAAAAATGAGTAAATCCCTTGGATCACTCATCTGATGTTTGCTCTCCACTCTCACACGTCGCAGTCTGACAGGTTACAAAGCACAACCTTGGGCCAGACACCAACCCGTCGATCCTAACAGGAGGAAGGAAATTTATGAGCAACTTGTCCAAACATGTGAAAATGTGATTTCCATGTTTTATTTTCTCTTTTTTTCTGTATTAATTTTTTATTTAATAAATCATTTTTATGTTATTTTGGCAACATTGTCTCCATGTAAAACATATTTTATTTGCAACTAGCTACAAAAATATTTCCCCAGTACATTCCAACTAGCTGCAAGGATGATAATCTTACAGACATTTTTCTTTTTATGGGTTAATTACATTTATTTTTAGTTGAATTGCTGGGCTTATTCTTGGGAGCCTGTTGGATCCTGAAGATGCTTGCATTTGCTGTTGGGAATATGGCACAAGCAGCAGCACCGAACTGGATAACATTTAGAAAGGCTCCAATGGCTTTGTTGCTGGCAAAGAGCTGAGAATGTCATTTTCCCAACCCCACCTACAGATTTCAGGACCTAACAAGCTCTGGAACAAATTTTGCATTTCAGTTTTGTAAAAATGATTTTATCTATTGCTGGAAACCCCTCCAGCACTTTTAAATAAAAAAGAGATAAATATGGGTTTATCTGATACGTGCATTTGTTTCTCCAAGAGTTGAACATAAATCCTTCTGCCTAGTCCCTGGCATTGCCCAACACCAACCCCTGCTCCTACAGTGCCATGGAACTGTATGGCCATGGCACCAGCAGCCACCAAGGCACCAGCTTGTAAGAGCCATTCCAGCTGGAGCCTCCTTCTCTCCAAGGGCACGGGTGGAGTCAGTGGACCACGATCCGTGCAACTGGGAGAGTTTACTGTGCTGGCTGTGCTGGCTGCAGCCCTTCTGGCCAGGGTTAGTGCATGGTAATGTGGGCAAAACGATCAAAGGGAACATCATCCTGCCAGGATTAAAGACACCACGTTCTTTCCATAGGAAACACTTCACTTCAGACTGTGTCATTTCCTATCTAGTTTTTCGCTCTAGCTTTCTCCTTTGGCCATTTCCTGTCCTTCTGTCTTGAGACAAGACTCTGAACATTGTTAAGCAACTTTTGTTTCAGATCTTTCCCTTCAGCAACTGACACCCAGTGCAGACTTTGCTACCAGATCATTCAGGAAGGAATACACCAAGTGTGAGGCACAACGAGGCTGGTATTAATAGCATGTCTCACAATTATCACTGTTTTCTCAAATGTGGCACTACTCATGAAAACCTTTAAAATATGAAACCAAATATTAAATAGTGTCTGAGTCAAAATTTCTGTAGCAAGTATGTTTCACACGAGCTAAATCTGCAATCAAAGCTGGCTCCAGGGATGTGCTGAACATGCCATTAGCACATTGCCCTTTGTTGATGATTATGGCACTTTAAATACCTGATAACAGCAACAACTTGATGTTTTAATATGTCACAGGGGGCACAGCCAGTCCCTGTGTCCTGAAACCTCCAGAGCCAGACGTGGTTCTCATGCGAGTACCTCGGAGTGTGTGAACCAGAAGTGTTTCTACTTATTGCCTGGAGGGGCTCTGTGCTTTTCTATCGCCATAAGTCACACCAGAGTCCTTGAAAACAAATACTTTGGCTTCAGGAACGAAAATGGATCCACAACAAATGGTGTAGCATTGCTTAATGGTTTCCTGACAAATCCCTGTCTCTGCTTTGGAGCTGTGAAAACAGGCGCGGGGGCTGCTCTTGTTTCGCTCTCGGGAGGAACCAACAGGTGCAGTGAGAAAGCTGGGCTGGATAATAAAGCTGGGAAATCCAGAGTTCTGCACACTTAGCTCAGCTAAGGACTGTCTGTGGCTGCTGGAGAGGAGAGGAGAGGAGAGGCGAGGAGAGGAGCGGAGCGGAGAGGAGCGGCGT
>JAWWEE010000051.1:11138134-11222408 GCA_035221455.1 Xenops minutus | reverse complement strand
AGAGGAGAGGAGAGGAGAGGAGAGGAGAGGAGAGGAGAGGAGAGGAGAGGAGAGGAGAGGAGAGGAGAGGAGAGGGTGCCAGCTGGGCTGGCAATGCTCACGTGTGCTCAGCTCCCACAGAAACGTGGAGAGCAGGGAAGGAAGGCGGGTTCTTCACTGCCTGGCATGGGTATGACTGCCCAGGATCACAGGGGCAGAGTGGGGGCACGTCAGACCAGAAGGTGCAGGAGATGAGGACTCTGTCCCTGGGGTTGGGTGTCCATGCCTGTTCCTCTTCACGCTGGTTTTAGAGTTTACAGGGACTCCTCAATATGAATTCAGCTGTAGGTGAGTCACAGCCCAGGGTTTCTTCTCTCCTAACACCACTTTCCACAGTCATTTCTGCCCCACATTCAGAATCTTGTCCCTTTGAAGGATGGCATTGGGTAAAGCTTTCTTAGTTCATTGAAAAGTCTTACGGAACTAAACAGACTTGATCCAACAGCCTTGGAAAATCAATGGATCTCCTCTTGCTCCAGCAGAGTGACAGGACTGGAAGGGATTGTCTAAAGCAATAATGCTGCTCTTGCTCTTCAACTAGACCACCTAGGGCCTTCCTCCCAATTTATGCAGCCTTGCTTGAGACAGCAGCCTGCACAGTCTGCAGCTGTGCTTCCCAACCCACACCCCTGGGAAGCCTGTTCTGATGGCTTGCCTAAAACTCTCCAGCTTTAGTTTAAGCCTCCTGCTTTCTGCTCAATGCACTGGGGTGCAGAGGAAGGCTTTATTTCTAAAATACTTCATAAATCGATAGGAGGTAAGATGGAGCCTTTCTGCTTCCATTGTCAGTTATTTGTTTTTAACCAGAAATTTGGAGGATTTATTGACTTCCTCGAAGTGGTCCAAATGAACCCCACAGAAGAGCAATAGCTTTCTGTGGAATGCTTCAGGGAAAAGTAGTTTCATGCACTAGTTAAACCTGGTGTGCTGAAGTCATGGGAAGTTTTGCCATGGAGTAAAACAGAGCCTGGATTTCAGCCAGTGACTGGCAGTTTTCGTATTCCTTTATTTGTGAGGGTCCATTGGCTCATCCATCCTCAGAAAGTCTCAGGATCCTCCAGGTAAATACACATAACATCTGTGGAGCTTCCAAGAGGTCTTTCTGAGCTACAGCCTCTTCACCTCCCTCCAGGGGAGAGATCAGAGATCTCCCCAAAGTTCTTTGGGGCTTGATTGATTTGCTTGATCTTGACTTTAAGTAGACAAGAAAGAGCTGAGAGTGTAATTCTCTTACAATGAGAACACAGGCTTGAGGGAAGAAATGAGGAAATGCAGATTGTGGAAGAGGTGGAGACTCGTGGCAGAGCACCAAGAGCCTCAGCCCCATCCATCCTTCAGCCCAGGCACAGACCAAAAGTCCATCAGTCACAGCAGTTTATTCATGTCCAGTGATTGCAGCTCCCAGCAGGAACAACGGGAGCAGCACCGAGCAGAGGAGGTTGGAATCATCTGAGCTTATCACACAGAGGTTTCGGAAAGTTCACATTTCAGAGCCCAAATGCATTTTACAGAGTACATGAAGGGAAAGGACTGAAACATCCAATATATCTTCCATAGGCTGACAACCCAGTAAACACTCCAGCAGGATAACCATGATCCTTAGAACAATGGAAACATTTTAGTTAGAAACTGTAGAAGTTACAAGGCGGAGATTTATGTGCTGTGGGGCAAATAAATATTCAGTTCCCATTAATGTTAATGGGAGTTAAGTGGCTAATTCCCCACACATTATGCTGAAGATTTACTTCTCGGTGTTTTACAGAATAAATTAATTTATAGTCTTCCTGGAGGTTAGACCTGAGAAAAACAAAGAGCTCAGAGTTTACTCCGTTTTTATGAGGTCATTTCTTTAAAAGAGGTTTATTCCCCGAACAGAAGGAAAGGTTAGAAGAGCACCAAGTTAAAGCAATCCCCTCCATGGGATGCCAGGGAGATTTGTGGCAGGCATTTAATCCAAACTCACAGACGGGGAGACACGCAAAGATCCATATAAAATGTCTTAATAACAGAAGCCGGAAATTTGTAACAATAATAAAGGCTGACATTTATACAGAGCCTTTCATCCACACATCTACAGCCTGGGCTTTGCATTCAGAGGCACTCACAAAATTCTCCTGCAAACCACATGTGATTTCACACTAAGAGGGCAAAATTCATCAAATAGGCTGACTTAGGCACTACTGGAACAGCCAACACTGGAGCAGCCATTTAATGCCCCTGGAAGGGATTTAAGCATGGTTGTTAAAGCTCAGTGTATTGTCACTAACTTCAGTCGGTTTTTCTTGGGGTATAGACAGAAATGAGCACCCCTGCCTTGATGAACTCATACCTAGTCCAGCACTGAACAGTCATTCCCTGCATCTTCCTGCAAAAGCCCCACAGAATTTGTTCCTTTCCTATGCTCCAGACTCTAAGATGACCCTATACATTTTAATAGCTGGCTAAAAACCATTTCGAGTCATTTTTGTGGACAGGTTAGAAGTCACAGGGTCCAGTGCCCAACATGTCACAGTCTGTGCCCAAAGACATTCATTGCAAACAATCACATTTTTCTCCTCCTCTGTTAAGGACTACTATGCATTTGTGCTGAAGCTGAGATTAGAGATCATGTTTGAGACAATTACACATTTGTTTCCCTTTTTGCCTGATCTGAAAAAGAACAGCTTCACTGAGAGGGAGAGAAAAATCCAGAGCAGTGTTTTCAATAGGGCACAGTAATCTGCCACAGATAAGCAGAGGTCTTTTTTACTTATTCAAATGTTAAGCTTTCCCAGGAAAATAATATTTTCCCCCAACTGGTCATTCAGTCATCTCTAACTCCACGCAAACAATTCCTTTTCATTAGCAGGGTCACTCTCACAGCTTTATTTTGGTCAGAAATTGCTTTGGTATTGTGTATATTGGTTTGGGTTTTTCCTTCCTGGCAGCCAAACAGCCTCCCAAGACCTTTGACAGTAAGTGCACACACTCCTCTTTCATTAGGACGGAGCTCTCTCACATCCCTTCGTGTTTCCCAAGGCAGCAGCTGCAGAGGTACTGCAGGATCACATGGGCTGGGCATCCATGACCAGCTTCTCCCAGCACCCTGGTGCCAAGGCCACGAGCTCTCCTGTGTCCCCTCCAGCCCCAGCTCTGTTAAATGCTCTTGATGTGACTCGCTGTCTCCAGGTTTACCTGGAAAGTGCAAAATGAGGTACCCATAAATTCAATTATAGCCCAGGCGTATTGTGCTTGGCCTGGCGTGAACACAGAGGCAAAGCAGGACTGGAATGTGATTTCCTTGCATATTTGAAATGTTCCCTACTATCCAGTAAACCCGTTTTATAGCACCCTGCATTTTATTTTCAAACACTTCTATCAGCACCCACTGTATATCAGTCACTATCTGACTATGGAAGTTTTCACAATGGTTTCCAGGCAGTTTTAAAAAGCTGCCAAAGAATTCAGGGCAGCAGAGGTTGGAACTGCATTGCTGTTTTTCATGAAAAAAGAATAAAGAACAAATAACAAAGATAGAAAAATTGGATTTCAATGACCTGTGTGAATGCAGTAAGGCCCAAACCATCAAAAAAAAAATGACCTTCTGGGGGTTTTACAGTTCAGAGAACCTGCTCACAGCTTTCTGCCAGCAGATCACGAGATCCACAGCCCCTCTGGCTTTAATGATTCTTGAAGAGGAGCAATAAATAAATGTCATGTCTTTACTGCAAAAAGCACCTACGAGACACAGAACAAATATTAATTGTACTTAAAGTAGCCCAGCTAGATGGTATGTGTGCATCCCAGAGAGATGATGGACAGGGAAAGAAGGAAACATCTCCATTGAAAAGAGACAACTGACTCAAGCCCTTTGTTTTTGCTGGCCACACGTGAACAGGATTGTGCCTGTACAGATAATTTTGACATTCTCTGCTTCTCCTCAGGGACAGTACCTTGTCTTTTTAAGCCATTTAGTTGTGTTGATAATTTTTGTTCTTTACACTAGGCTGTTAGCCAAGGCAAATGTTTGTGTTGTTCTAAAAACTTGAAGTGTATCACTGTGGGAAACTTAAAATATACAGATAACTTCAGAAAGCATTTTTAAAAAAAAATTGTGATAATATCCCATGTTATTTCACTTTCTTTGTGTTAGTTTTACATGTAGCAGTGTTCAGTGCCTTCACTGCCTGTTTTTCTGTCCTCCTCCCTTCCCATTCCAAATATATGAAAATACTGATACGATGCAAGTTGAACTGAACCGTCAACATTTCTGTAGGGACAAAAGTTAGAGGAGAAATCAAGAGCCTAAACCCAAATGTTATTTTTATCTTTGAAAGAATGTGTGAAATATGTGGCTGAAAGAAGTAAAACCCTTAGAAGTGCGTGGATATTAAACATTAGCACTAAACAGGACTCAAAACAGCAATGGAAGGCCAGGCAAAGTTTAATTGGAAATGACAAGATTAAATAAGACACAGACTCTGAGTTCACCCAGAGAACACTGGGCCCAGTCAAAGCTACCAGTGCAGCTCAGGGGCTGCTGAGCACGAGAGCTCTCCAAACTCAAACACGACCACTTTGGCTTGTGAAGGCTGGCCCAGACTCCGAGCAAAACCAAATTAGGAGGCTGAAAAGATTCAAGGACTGCTCAGAAAGCCTGGGGGAAGGAGCAGAGAGAGCAGGGTGATGTCTGGGCTGAAAGCAGAGGAGGATCTGCCACCCTGGGGTTAAATTTACTGCCCACTCTGCCCTGGAAGTGGATCCTGGTGGGATCCTCCAGCCAGCAGGAGACAGCTCACCATGGAAGGGAGGACTAAGGGTGAACCTTACACATCTGAACCAGCTGCACCCAGGGCTCCAGCCCGTGGGTTTGAGCCAGTGCTAGAGAATAAATCACACAGGCACCCACTGCCAGCCCAGCCCAGCACCCTGGAGGGCAGCACGGGGGGAAAGGGCTCCAAACTGCACCAGGGGAGGCTTAGGGTAGATATTAGGGAAAGTTTCTTCACTGAAAGGGTGGTGAGGCATTGGCATTGGCATTGGCATTGGCACAGGCTGCCCAGGGAAGTGGGGGAGTCACCATCCCTGGAGGGGTTTGAAAGGTGTGTGGGACTGTGCTGAACACAGTGGTGGTGGCTTAACAGCTGGACTGAATGATCCTGGAGGTGTTTTCCAACCTTAATGCTTCTGTGATTCTGTATTTCTGTCTCATTTTTCACGTTTAGACAAGCCAGGGGCTGTCCTGCCTGACACACATGAGCTATCCCTGTGTCTCTCAGCTAGGTGAGGATCGAGCCCCCACATGTCCTCGAGCTGCTGGTGGCCCTGTATGGACCCAGATGTCTCCACCAGCTCGTCCTCATGAGTCACCACAACCTCAGCCCTGCCTTCCTTTTCCAAGACACACAGCGAGGCACAGGTCCCCACAGGTTTGTTGTTTCAGGAGTGGATGGCATTGGAGTGGCACAGAGTTGTGTAAATGCAGCTTGAATAAACACGTGCTTTCTGTTTGTCACTGCTCTAACTGTGCTTTCTGTTTGTCACTGCTCTAAGTGTGCTTTCTGTTTGTCACTGCTCTAAGTGTGCTTTCACAGCCACGGTGCTGCTGGAACCTGCAGAGCATTACAGGCAGTGCAGATGAAGGGCTTGGAGCGCTCCCCAGGCTGGGGCAGCATCTGGCTGGGGACGCTGGGCAGGGGAGAAGTCATTCTGATGGAATTAAAGGAAATAGTAATCAGGGTTGTAGTGAGAACTCTCTTCCTCTCGTTAATGTCTTTTCTGGAACAAAGCACAGGAAGCCCTCACAGAAAGCCCCTCTGTGCTCCTGGGGCACTGAGCACTCGGCATCCCTCGGCTTAGCACAAATCCCCTTTGACTGGGGGCAAAGCAGAGACCTTCCCAGCAGCAGCACACAATCCTGGCCATGCCCCAGGCACTCCCTCCTTTTCCCACTCCACAGAGGCTTTTCCTCTTCCCTAATACCCCAAGAAAAATGTTGGGTTTCCCTGCTTTTCACTGCTCTCCATCCCTGCCACTCTCTTGCTGGCTGTAAGGGTTCTTGGAGTGCCTGTTTTTCAGCAACAAGCATTCCCTAACCAAGGTCACACACCCTGTCTGGATGCCAGCAACCAGAAACTTTAAATAAAGTCTTACTGAAGGAACTGCACAAATATCTTTTTCACAATGATCTGCTCATTGTCTTTCATGTGTTTGCTAATGAGCTTTACCTCCTGTGGAAACTCAATGGGCTCTGGCTGTACAATTTTCCAGCATTTGAAAAATATATCAGTTTTGCTGGAAGGGGAGCTGGTGTTTGTTTTTCTGTGGTGAATTTTGTTTTTATTGCTCTAACTGCAGCTTCAGAAAATGAAACGTCTGTCAAAACAAATCAGGAGCAGGAATGCTCCAAACTCACATTTTTGGCACCGCTCTGCAACATCAAGTTCATCGTCTCGACTTTGTGAAACGCTGAACATGGTTAAAATGAACTTCGAGATGGAGACTGAGGAGATGCCCCATTAATTATGTTTGGATGTGTAGCAAGCTTCCAAAGTGGAACTCGAGGCCACACGGAGCTTTGCTGATGCCAAAGCCCGAGGGCTTCTCCAGCTCTGCTGCTGCTGCTTGAGTCACTCCCGACACATTCCATCCCCATAGCTCGCTAAGAGCAGGGCAGGCTGGAGGAATCCCAGTTGCACAAACAAGTGCCACTGGTCCCATTAATCACCTCCCCAGCACTCACCACTGGGAAGGACAACACTCCTCCCCGGGGGTGTTCAGGTGGGTAGGGCCAGCAGGAGGAACATTTGCAGGTCCCAACAAATGCTCTCCAAGCACCACAGCACAGGGAACTGGAGTGTCTTGGATAAGGAGCCCATAATAAAAGGAGAGGTGCTTGAACACAACGGGTTTTGTCTTTGAAAATGAAATTACACCAATCTCTGACTGAGCACAAGCAATTGGTGTGCATGGGAATTGGTGTGGTATGTGTGTCCTTGAATAAAGCACGTGATTTTGGGGGGAGGATGGCAGGTAGGAAGGCATGATCTCTGTGGTTATGCCAAATATTTTGAGTGCAGAAAGCCCTCAGGTAATTAGTAAAGAAAGGCTCAAGAGGGAAAGCTAAAAGCTGAATAGCACTGTCATGGTATTGGGGTTCAGTGCTGATGATGCTGAAATTTGGTCACATTTATGACACTGTTTATCAATAATGAAAGCCATTTCCCAGTGAGTATTATTATTATTGTTGTTAATAACAACAACAAGAGCAATAACAATAGTAATCAAATATCAGGCATGAACTGAGTTGTCCAAAACCCTGTGTGCTTAGGCTTGTGTGCCACAGGACAGCCCATACAAATTTTGATGTGCAAATTCCATGTCTGTGACTGAAGAGGTGCCTTCAGAGAAAAGTGGGTAAATACTTTTCTAAACAAAAACCAAATAATAGAAAGCACAGGTGGGCTTCCATGTGTAATGTTTCCCATGTGCAACTGCAGAATAACAAAGCCCACAGGTTAATAAGGGGGAAATTATTCCACATCAACACTACTGCAAGTTTTAGAGGCCAAAATCCTCTGAGTCTGAGTGCACACAAGAGAATATTCCCTCTGTGAAGAACCGGGATTCTCTGGTAATAAAATAATGGGGAGGATAATGCTCTGCACTTGCACAAGTGCTGCCTGGGAAGTGGCAAATGAGGACAGTGGTTGCATCTATGGAAAAATAAACCCCAGGCTGGGCTCCAAGCCAGCTCTGCTGTTCACCTACATCTGAAAGCAAGCACGAGCCTTTTTCTAAGAAACATTTTATGGCAGCGTGAAGAATTGAAATGTGAAGATTCCAGAACGGTTTGGGTTTGTAATTTTAATTCAGCCCCCTGGTGCATGTGCCTCCTGAGGGGTTTTCACCTCTATGTCTTGCTTTTCTTTGCTGCGAGGTTCCTGCCTTTCTCCATGCATTGCACACCCCAGGAGCTGCTCAGCCAGTGCCATTCCTTTTGTTCAGTCTCCTGCATTGCTGTGTTACACAATCTCTGCTGCTGCAGCACCCTGAGGCAGCTCTGGGGTGGCCACCCATACAGCAGCCACAGAGGGGACAGGTTGAGGTGCCCAGCACCCACAGTGGCCAGGGGCCCAGAGCAGGAATGAATGGAAGGTGCTGGCATTGAGGAGATAGGTCAGAGCAGCAAGTTACATTTTGAGACAGCCACAGTGACCACCTCTGAATAGATTTATAGATGGTGGTGTCCACTTTGGCCAGGTCCTGCCCTCCAGCAGCACCAGGAGGGGAGAGTTGAGCTAATGTAGTTGTGCATCACTATTCCCAAACACCAGGTAGGCAAACAGCTTGACTGGGACACAGGGGAGGGAAAAGGGTGGCCAAGAGAGGCTCTGCTGGCCATGCCTCTCCTCTGGCTGAGTGGCCACCACCCCTGAGGATGCCCAGTCCCACTACAGGTCAAATAGGCATCCTGAAAAATCAAGAGTAGCTTTTCCCTGCTCCCTCCCCTCTCTGCAGTGTGCTGGGTGAGCATTTGGACTGATAGAGTATGCTTAATCTAAGGAGGAGAAGTATCTTTATTAGTTTGTGGCAACATTTTTCTTTGAAGTTCCATTAACAAGGTTCTGTGTGCCTTTAGATGGTGTTTTATTATGATTTTTAGATGTTGATATAAATTCTGGTTTTCAGCATTATAGCTTCACTGATCCTATTTCATTAATTCCTATCTTTGCTCCTGTGGATTTTATTAATTTCAATCACTATATAATTAGATTTCTAAGAGCTGTCATTAAATTTCTAGCATTTGGAATGGTCCTCAGAGAGTTGCCCTGTGAATGTGACCCATCTTCAAGCCTTTTTTCCCTTTATAAGGAGTGCTGTAAGATCTTTTGTTTTATTCATGAAATGTCACTTTGTCTAATATCACAGCACTACATCACATAACACATCCAGCTCTGTAGTAGTAAATCCCTTTATTTTCTGCATTGTATTACAATTTGCAATATTAATGCTGCGAGTAACATGTAGTGACAAGTGAAACTTTCAAAGGAACATACAATTTCCATTCCAGACACCCTCTATCATTCCCAATAATGGGTGTCCAGTCTGAATGGATGTTTCTAGCAGACTATAAGAGCACAACCCTCAAAGTGCCAGTGGTCCTTGTGAAACCACAAATATGCAGGTCATCTGTAAATAGTGAAACATTTCCAAGGATTTTGATTTTTCCATTCCAAATCTTAATTTCCTGCTATCCCTCCCCCCCCCCAAATAAATAATAATAACAACAATAATCCTATCTATAACAACAGTAATGGTCAATGGCAGAATAATGTGGAGGGTCTGGCAGGAACACAGCACTGCCAACTACATTTCTATGTGTGGCACAGCAGCTCATCCTGCCAATCCTGCCTAGAAATACCCAAGGTTTGGTGCCTGAACCAGGGATGCCACTGAAAGGCAATTTTGGTTTTAGCTCTTGAAGGTCTCAGAGGGTTTCCCACTTCTTTGTGTGGGGCTGAGGGAAGGTTGGGCTGGAAGTGTTTCCAGTCATATGGGTTTCCAGGAGAGGGGGTTCCAGCCTGCTTTGGGCTGGCCTTGGGGCTGCTGCAGGACACTCCAGCTGCATCCAGCTGTGGAGTGGCTCCACACTACGTGCTGTCCCCCCCGTGTGAAGGCAGGGATGGGGACAGGCAGCAGAGCAGCAGCCAGGAGAGCTCTGCTCAGCCCCAGGGCTCCCGTGCAGGACAATCCTCCAGCACCCTGCACAGGCAGTGCCTTGGCTGCTTCCTGCAGCCTCAGCAGAGAAACAAACCTACCACCTGATCCAAACTCCAAGGACTTAGCCCATAAATCTCAAGGCTTTGATTAATTCCTTTCCTTTGATTCCTTTTTTCCCTCACAGATGTTAACATTTTCCAAGCAGTTCCATGTTACCTTGGCGAAGTGCAAAGAAAATAGAAACCATGTCTGAAATGACACAAAGGATAAAGTAGAATAGCAGACATTGGTTTAATGCAGCAATTGAGATTAGATAAGGAGCATATGCCCAGGGCTGGATCTGAGAAATTAGCAGGAATGCAAAGGACATTTTTAGCATGTGTTTCTGATATAAAGTCACTTTCACTCAGAGGGGAAATATGTTGTGTGGTAATACTGATATTTTCTTCTCTGATCCATCAGGTGAAAACATATTGGAAGAGGCAGGATAATACTATTTCACCAGGGGTACAGATCTCTTCTTGCTAGATACAGATTTATTGTGCCTTCTCAGTCAAAACTGATAGCATCCAGCATGCTCCCATTTACCTCTCACTGCTTCTGTCATCTGGCATTTTTCTATAAACAGACAGTGATTTAAGATTTCAGCAGAAATTAAATCATTTTGCCTGGTAGAGGATGGTAAGCTTTGAGGCTGTGCAATCTTGATTATACAGATTTGACATGAAAATCCACCGTACAGCAAAGACTTGCTTTCTTTTTTTTTCCAAAACTTACCAACTCAGGCACACAGTTGCTTTCATCATCTGTTGTCAGGATAATGGTGATGATGAAAAGACAGATTAGCCATGCTTAAATTATTTACTTGGGAAAGTTTTAGCATATAAGCACTGCAATCAGATTTGGGAGCACATAAATAAAGGTTTTCACGTTGCAGTCTGTAGCTGACACTGGCAGCACAGAGGTACCTGCTAGTTCAGAGAAATCCAGGATCCTCCTTGGGAGCAGGAACCCCAGCCCTGATTGCACTCAAATAATCACTTTTCCCTGGGCACCTTCTGGCTGTGCCAGTGGAACTGAGAGGAGAGAAGGTTTCTTTCTGCCCTTGGGGGGCTGTACAGAATGGGTGGGGATTGCTCAGAGGGATCCGACAGGCAGGGCTGCTCCCTGCAGAGGAGCCCCCGGCTCCCCCCGTGGCAGTCTGGCAGGAGGAGCTGCCTAATTTAGGGACTCCCGGTAGAGCTGAACAGGAGGGAACACTCCTTCCTACAGGCACAGCAATTGGCTGAACACCTGGACCGTTTCTGCAATTATTCCTGCCTCTTTTCCAGTGCCATCTTACCCAGCCCCAGTGGGGTGTGGGGTCAAACCCAGCGATGTTTGCACCTATGCCAGCAGGGCAGCAATGAAGTACCATCCCCGAGCCCCGGGCACTGCTCTTACACCACTCCTCTCTTCAGATTCCCACCTTTAGGTCTGTTTTATTCTTTTGTGATATATGAAATCTGCTCCCACAGCACCCAGGCTTTCCCTAACCTCACCTCTGTGATGCTCACCTGAGGCTGCTCCTGACAGATCAAAATCCCAGCCCTGAAATCAATGGTTTCTCCCTTCCCAGAGACAGGAGTACAATCCATTTTTTCCATGGCTGTGTACTCCCACACAGCCAGGGTGAGCGTGGTGCTGCTCCTCTCTGCGTGTATCTCATAAAAGAAATTCTTTTGTCAAAGAAGCCCCACAAATTATAGCCCAAGGCGCAGAAAAGAGATCTAGATCCCAGCGCAGATTTAGATGTGAACACACTGTGATCAAAGATCTTGGAACTAAAGATAATTACACCCTACTGCAACGAGCACTGCTGCTTTAAAAATAAATCAGGCTGCTTAGAATCTTTTCACTGAAGCCATTTCCAAACCAAAAATGGGAGTTGGATCAAATACAATTTCAGGGGATTTTTTTTTTAAATATTAAAAAAATATATTAGAAATTTGCAGGCACAATTCAGACTTCTATATTAATTAAATTTTCACTTGAAATAGAGGTAACGTTGACATTTTGTTACCTTTAGAAATCTCCCACCCAGCATTTCAAGTCAAAAAGTGTTCAGTTAAAGATTTTAGAAGGAAAAAAACACAGCCTAATAAAAAAGCATAACTGGGGGAAATGAAGCTTCTAAATTAATAAACATAGGATTAGCTTTTATTCATAAGAGCAAATAAACATCAACCTGCCCTTGAAATGTGTGAGCCCAGCATATTGTCACCTGTTGGACTGTGAGTACAGCCCTTGCTGACAGTGTCTGGTGACACACTGCTGTTCTGGAGTGTGAATGTCTCACCAGGGGACTTAAGGAAGTGATTGCTGTCAGGCACGATGCATGGGGTGTATAAATGAGAGGGATGAAAACTGAAATGCCTTATTACTATAGGTGCAAAATTACAGGGATAAATTTAGAACACTCCTTTCAGGTTTTCAGTGTTTCCTACGCCATCCATCCCCCTCTCTCCGTCGCCTGTTATTACCACATTAAGTTAATAATTCTATAACCAGGAGAATCATCACAGAGTCTGCTGGTAACTAATATAAATAATTTATGTCAATTCTGACATTAATCAATATATGACCTAATTTTTCTAGCTGTATTTGCTTCTGTGTCGAAACTGCAGAGAATCTCAATAGCCATTTCAGAATCCTATTTAAAAATTGAACAGTAGAGATCATATTTTCCAAACCTGCCCAGTCTGTCTCTTCTAATTAATGATGTGGTGCACTAAAATAGATCACTGTGTATTTTGCAAAGTGTTGCTTGAAGTTTGACTTGTATGACTGCCATTGGCTTTCACGACTGTTGCCATGAAACCTCCAAATCTTTTTTTAAAAAATAGATGTCTGTACAGCAGAATAAAGGCAGAAGTTGCAAATAACATGCAGAGCAATGAATCTGGGCCATCACTCCCAAGTACCAAAGGCTGCTCCTCCAAGCTGAGCCCCAGCCAAGAAGAGAAGTGACAGTGGTGATGAGTTCTTGTGCCACTTAATCCTGAGCCCTGCAGCGGAATTAGCACCAGCACTTTTTGAAGATATTCAGCAGAATTTTTGCAGGAGAAGTCAGAAACCAATCAGCTGAGAACACTTGTGATGATCACCCCTCCAGTGGCCCTGCCATGGCTGGAGGCCACCTTGCTGTCCCCTGGGAGAAGACCAGTGGCCCACGGGAGCTTCTGCAAGAGCAACAAGTTCCTTTTGCTGGTGGATCTGTTTCAAAGCATCCAGCTGCAGGGTGTTGGCAAGGGGGGCTGCTCCAGAGCACAGGCACTAACTCAGCTGTCACTCTGGATACAGAGCTTTTACACAGGGTGACATTCCCACTGATGGATGATGTACCCAAACACCACTGTCTGTGTAATAAATGTATATGAGCGAGCAAGCACATTTCATTCCCAAACAAAAATCATGCCTAGGAGGACGAGAAATCAACAAGCACATTGGGGAAGAAAAAGGTCAGGGGATAGAGCTTTTCTCATTAACCCTTTAGCTACTGAGAAGCTGAAAAGAGTAGTCCCTTAGCCTGTGTACAGGGAGCTAAAGATCTCCAGTGCCTTCTTCCTTCCCATCCATACCAGCACCTAACACTGCTGCTATTGAAAAACATGTTATGTCTTAGAGTAGGCAGGAATCACCGAGATCAGTACCCACAGCAGTGAAGATGTGACTTATTCTGGCCTGTTGGTTGCAGCTTTAGCTCCTACCCCGGGGCCACAGGGTACAGCAGAGGTGTGGCAGCATTGCAGCTCAGTTAGTGTGTGCCTGGTTTAATGCACC
Source organism: Xenops minutus (assembly GCA_035221455.1). Taxonomy (NCBI): domain Eukaryota; kingdom Metazoa; phylum Chordata; class Aves; order Passeriformes; family Furnariidae; genus Xenops; species Xenops minutus. Next base: position 11,208,845 of record JAWWEE010000051.1, on the reverse strand, counting down.
TGGTGCCTTAAGGAAATGAGTGACCCACAGGGGGTGAAACCTTGTCCCCAGCACACACCAGGTCCTGCTGGTCCCTGCAGACCCCTCGGGGTTTGTTCCATCAGCACAGCTCATCCCTCTCCATGCCATCTGCAAAGCCACCACTTCAGCACTACTGCTTGGGCATCCTGCTGGCCTCTGTGCTTGGGTTACAAGGCAAAGCTCCATGTACAGTGAATGCCTCTCCTGCCAGATCCAAATGCCCTCAGGGCCTGGAAATGGGGAGTTATCTCTGTTTCTGAAAAAAATCTGCCATATTTACTTCACTACTGCAGGGCCTTCTCATAATGTTTCTTCCTGCAGATCACAAGGAGAAGCCTGGATTTGACAGCTATCCTGATGCAGGTCACCTCTCCTTTTCCTCCCCTATTTTCAGTGTGCCATTTCACTGGCTTCTCAGAGAGGGGCAAATTCTCTCCTTTCTCGCCATCTTCCTCTTCCTCATCCCACTAGCCAAGGCAGGAAGGGAGCAGGGGACTGAGCAAAGTGAGCACAGAGGTATGTCTTTCTGCCCTGTGCTATGCCCCAGAAAGTTCTCTCCAGCCATCACATGGTCCAGGATCCATAATATGAGACACACTGGCAGGGAGAAACAGGCTTTCTCTGTTCCAGTCCAACACCATTTGGTGTTTTCTCTTACAGGCTGTTCTCTCCACCTCACTGCACAGAGAAAACACCCCAGGGTATCCTGTTCAGAGCCACTTCCTTGCCCCATGTCCCAGTGGATGCAGCTTCTGAAAGGAAGCAAAGTCAGCAAGGATGGAGCACTTTTGGGAATCATTCCCAGCATATGGAGACTGCATTCTGCAGCAAGCAAGGGCAGTTCCCTCAGCAAGTGGAAAATGGGCTTCACCTCCCTGTGGTCTCCCTGTGGTTTGCTTCCCTTGCGATATTATTTTTGAACAGCAGGCAGGAGCTCTGTGCTGCTTGTTCTGTTTAGTAAATCCAATAACCAAACCTGGCCCACTTCTGGGTGGTCCTCATGAAATACCAGCAAACCACGCCAAGGCCATGTGATATAATAATCATAAGAAACACAGGGATTGCTTTGACAGATACCTCCAAATCAGTATTTCAGGAAATGGGATGTTTCAACCAACGTGTCCATTCCATATGGATATTTTCCCCCCATATTTTTTTACTTTTTCAGTGCCTTTGTTCTTCATTCCGGGAAGTCAGAATTACCAGCCTGGAAAATGAAGATCACTGGTGCATGATGCTTGACTTGGTCTTGGGCTGGTAGACGTTACAAAACGCCTTCCAGGCTGAAGAATTCAGACCTGAATTTCGAGGCAGACCGACTGCTTTCATGACCAAGAAAAAGAGAGAGAGAGATGCGAAAAGCCAGCCATAAAAAAGCCAGCCTCGAAAACCCAAACGTAAGCATGGTTTCCTTTTATTTTCCTGAATACTTTGTGGGTACAGTCAGTGCTCAGGGATTAATCTGGGCGTGCAGGGCCAGGCTGAGCCTTGCCAGGCGGGACACAGGAGGCTGCCCAAAGACCTCCCTGGCAGCCCCACCACGGGGTCCCCACCTGGAACACCCCCCAGCCGTGACTCCCAGGGCCAGTGGTCCAGCTCTGCCTCCACATCTGCCCCAGAGCCATCAGCATCCCTGCCCTCCTGCCTCTGGAGCTGCTTTGGGAACGTAGCAGCACACAGGGGGGGTGGGAGGTGGGCTCAAGGAAAGCAAAGAATCCGAGTGGCCGGAGATGTGGGACCAGGAGCAGGGGCTGCTCAAAACTCACTCTGTGTCTGGTGCCTTGCAGAAGCCACTTCAGGAGTTCATTGCCCTGCACATCCCTAAATGTGTCCCTAACACATAAATGTGCACATCCCAACACATGTCCCTAAATGTGTTTAACTCAGAGGGAAAACAAACATTCTATTTCATCACTAACACGCTCCTTTCCAGCTACCAACTACAAACGATGCTGTATTTAACTAACATTTTTTCATTCACAGCTTTTTGTAACTGCACTGTGTATAGACAGAGCCTTTTCTGGAAGGACAGGAACCCAAGCCTCTCCAGGCTGAGAGGACAGGCTGCCCAGAGACACTGTAGTAAATTCCTGCTCTGATAGCAATCACTTGAATAATTATTTGGAGCAGAAAGGCTCTTCCTTCTTAAGGGTCTGATCCAAATCATGTTACATCAGATGAACTTTTTTCTTTTCTTCAGTTGCCTGTGCAGCAGCACCTAATTGGGCATCTCTGCTCTCATATGTCACTGGTTTGATTAATTGCCGTAGAATTAAAAATACTGCTTTAATTCCAGCTCACATAAATATCAATCATTCCTGTCTCTTTTCATAAACACAGACCCTAATTCGAGTATCATAATTCTGCACAGCAAACATAGCCAAAAAGGTGATAAAGGAGAATTTCATGATCCGTATGCTGGCTCGTACAGACACACAGCACAGGAAGACAAGCAAAGCAGAACAGTGTGATTGATTTGCTCCCAGCTGCTGCAATTTTTGTGAAACGTGTCTCGAGACAATGGGATCCCACAAAGGGGGCAACTGGTGCCAGGAAGAAGCAGTCAGCATTACAGGGAATGCACATCCTTCCTCTCCTCCTGGCATGGACATCCCTCGGGATAGACAGCCCTTGCAATGCTGGGTGCCCTGTCGTTTCCTCCTGGGCTGGGAACCCGACTGCTGAGCTGTGCTCACACAGGAGCTCAGGGTGAGACAGACCCTCCCGAAACCTTCCTCCCCTCTCACCTGGCACTTCACGCTCCTGCGACCTTCTCCTCGCCACAGTGCTTTCTCACAGAGCTGCCTCTGCTCTCCCAGCATGTAAATAATGTAAAAGAGGCTGTTCTTGTATTCAATTAGCAAGGGAAAATGGGTTTGTGGTTAATGGACCAGGTGGAACTCGGGAGATGTGACTTCAGTTCCCAGCTCTGCCCCACGCTTCCCGCACAGCCTCAGCTTCCCACACAGCCTTGTCACATTCTCCCAGGCTGAAAGGAGAGCAGCAGAGCAGGAATGATTTCACACAAGCATGATTTCAAACAAGCCCAGGGTGCCAAACGATCTGGCACTGGGGACACTGGCACACCGGTGGCGCTGCAGTCGGGGTCACAGCCGGAGCAGAGCGCTCTGCAGCACCATTCCTCCTCCTCCTCGGCAAGGAAACTGCACTGCAATCATCCTGACCACAGTGATTGAGTGTCTGTTCCCTTGTCCTGCCTCGGACCGAGCCAGCCAGGCCACAGGGAAGCCGAGGAGAAACTGCAGGGAAGGGGCATCAGCGCGAAGACAGAGAAGGGCTTGTGTAACTGCAAAGGCAAAAGGTCAAATCCTTTATTAAAAAAGTCTGTAAACAATTAAAGTAGCCACAAATACGGGAGGTATGAGTGCAGCATTAATATTTAGGGGAGTGGAGGAAGGAAGACAGAGATGAAAGCTGAACACCTTTTTGAACCTCAGCCAAAGCTTTATCAGCCATATAAATAAGAGAACATATCCTGCTCAGCGAGACACGTATTCACCCTGTTTCATTACATTCTGTTCTGTCCTCAGTCATGATGGATCCTGCTGAGACTCGTGTTTAACAGTTCCTTCCTGGAGTGGCTCGAGCAACAACAAGAAAAAAAATATTGTGAAAGTCACAGCCCATTGAAATTGCATCCTAAAGGGACCCGGCGAGCACGGTAATTACCAGGATGGCTGTGAACACCAGGGCCACGCTTGGCTCAGAGGCTGCTGGACATGTTAAAATTAAAAAGGACTTTAAGCAGATGCAAGGAAAGTGGAAATTAGGGACCAAAGTGTAGGCACAAGAGCGATTCATCATTCCTGATAAGGAGCCATTAGGCTGGACTGTGATGGGAGCAGAACCCGGGGAAGCCAGCCTTTTTAGGCTCACAAAGGCAGTGTAATCCCCAACTGTTTCCAGATAATGGAAAACTGCATTAACCTTGTAATGTTTCCCTGGTGGCTCCAGCACATTCACCCTCTTACAAGCCTCTCTGCTACTCTTTTTTGCACCCTCAGATTTCTAGAGATTCTGATTTCCACTCTCCAGGGCTAACGCCAAATGCTTTGGTACGTGAGATCAGAATCCAGCCCCGTGTTATTTCAGCCAGAACGGGATTCCTGCCTTGTTTTAGCCACCAGGATAGCCTTGACATGCTTTGACTCGCCTGCACCAAAAATGTAAACAGCAGTGCTAAGCAGGACAATTAACATTGTGTCTCTGCAGATGTTTGTTTCCCTTGAAGGAGCTCGGAATTTGAGTGGGGAAAAGCAGGGTAGGCAGCGAACAGAGGCTAATGCAGTGCAGGGCAAACTTCCCAAGTGGAGTTTTATAAACAGCTCAAGCTGCTCCCCTCTCTATCAGTGATGTCACTGCTAAGCTTAGAGTGGGCTCCAGCATTGCTATCCATCATCTGCCAGCTGCTATTCCCTCCCCACCACAGAGCACGAGGCATATGGGAAGGCGGCTGGAGTCTCGAGGAGTTTCAGCTTCGTGCGAGTGGAAGCCAATAAGCTTCAGATTCCCTGGATTTTTCATACAAATTATCTCACCCAAGTCTGCAGATAGTGCTGTCTAACAGTTGGAGGTTATAATTTCCAAACAGCAAGATAACCTTCATCATCAAGCAAAAGCAAAAATGCCATTAGCAGATAGAGAGGTGATTTAACCCAACTGAGCCATTTGCTCACAAGTCTGAATTTATGTCATCAGTTGTGATGAAATGAGTGTTTTCTTAGATAGATATGGACAACTAACACAGCGCAGAACTAGGCAATCTTCAAAGGGCTCTGAGTTTTAAATTCCCTGGCTAAAGCCAAACATTTATCTTTCTTATCACTTTCACTCAAAGGATGTGTTTTTGCAATATTACATCAGGTTCATTTGCCAACAGAAGAGGCCAAAAGGTGATGTCCAAGAGATGAACACTGCCTTCACTTACACGACAGCAACCCATCAGCTGCACTGGAATTACTCTGGCTTTCCAGTGAAGGACTTGACAGCAGCACCATAACACCCTGCTAGAACATTCCCTGTATCACCATTGCAAGAGCTCCATAAATCCAGCACCTTCCAGCTGAGACATTGCAGATGAGAGCTCAAAGCTGAGGTGATCAAAGAGCCAGCAAAGAGGTGACCAAACAATGAATAGCAGGAGGACATGTGCCTTCCTTCCCCTGCCCAAAAATTGTGCTAGGTTAGGCTAACACTAAATGCAGAGTTATTCTGTGTCTAAGCCTATTTTGTCTGCAATTATACCCCCCTTGCAGCCTGAGAGCTGGAGGCTTTGAGAACAGGACATATTCTTTAACAGGTCACTTGCATTTTCTCCTTCTCTTCTCAAATGTCAGCACCTTGGATGCTCTTGTACCCTCCTTTAAACTGTTTCTGACCGATCCTGTATGAATCCTTGCAGTGCTGCTCTCATCCCTCGACAGGCCATGAAAATCAAAGCAGATTTCATTTGCTTTGGAAGCAGATGTCTTGTGAAAAAGCTTCTGCCTTTTTAGCAGCATGGCAGATTCATTCCTCCAGCAGTCAAAAGGCTTTCATTTAGTGAGGTCACACAGTCAGAAATTGGCCAATTGATACTCCCCAGAGAACCTCTGCACAGACCTGACACAATTCCACAGGACAGAGAAGTACCTCCAGCAGCAGGTAGAATATTAGAGCATCTCTCATTACTCACACACACTGAGGGGTTTTCACTGCAGTACGTTGTTATTATTACATACAGCAAATGCTGCTACATCACTTTGACTTCCCTGCAGCCTCCCATGGGGCTCACAGCAAAGGCAAAAGGAGGGAGGGAAGGATGGCCGTGGGTCTGGGCTGCCTCTGGCACAGCAAAGGCTGAAGGTGACTGCCTGCTTTGTGTGATACACGACTGCAAAGCCTCTGCTGGGCCTTTGCCCATCCTTTCCTACCAGGACAAACAAAACATGTCCCTACTCAGTGCACACAGCTCTCCACAATGCCCTGAACTCTGCAGGTGACAGCCTGGGCAAGGGAACAGAGGCAGCTCTCTGCTCACACACTGATGGGATTTCAATACACAATTGTGACAGATGGGGGATATTTTTCAAAGCTATCTCTGTACTGGAGGGTTTGAAATGTTTCTTACCTGAGGCTACCTGCCAATAACTATTAGTATTCTTTGCAGCTGCAAACACCTTCAAAATGAAGGCAAAGTTCCAACTGAGTCTGATGTTCAAACTCCCGCTCCAGCTTTAAGGTATGTGAAGAATTCATTCAACCTACTCCTGCACCTTGTTGAACAAAGATGAGTTGTTCTCCATGCCCAGAGCTTCTGGGCACTTGTGTCAAGCCTTTGGCTATGCCTAGCCAAAGACATGCCTAAACCCAGATGCATCACTGGGTAAGTGAGGTTAAGTCATGCCAGTGTCTCCACACTGACACTAAAGAAGGCAACACCCTTTGCATCACAGGCAGCCCCCTTTGTGCCTTGAGACAGGTGGATCAACTGGGAATACCTAGGCAAGGATGACCAGGAGGCTTCTGCACAGGAGGTACTAAAGGAAAGCACTCCAGCAGAGTAAATTCAGCCCTCACTAACGTTTGTCGAGTGCATCATTTAAAACAACACCAAAAGTAGCTGTAATTCCAGTCTCTGCACCCCCTGTCTTCAAAGAGCTTCCAAAGGCAGCTTGAATTCTTCAGCCTGTTGCTTGGAGTGACACTGGAGCCACTTCTGGCGCTCGCTGTTATCACAGCCCAGTGTCTGCAGCCCCCAGGTCCCCACGCTGGCAGCAGCAGGGGAAGGAAGGGCTGTAACGTGATCTGTCACACACCAGCAGAGGCTGTGCAGCCCCACTCAGCTCCAGTGCACAGAGGATATCTGCCCTCCACACTAACTATAGACTTGATGAAACATTATCATACATGAAGGACTAATTAGGTGTGCTGGGCCATTAGCCATCTCTGAACATTGACTGATGAAATATGTAATTAATGGCAGCTTTCATAAACAGACTGCAGAATGGAGAATTGAATTAAAAGGAAAACAGCTGTTGCTAATGGAAATAAGGGCCATTTCTTGATTAAAATATCTGCCTGTCTTTCCGTGGGAGTTTTTCCAGGATGGTGGGATGGAAGAGTGTAACGAGATCTGGGAGCAGAGAATCTGCAAAGCTTCCTGCTGAAGAAAACACAGCTTCTCTGGCTGGTGAGTCACAATGTTTTCCTTTCGCAGCTTGGAGCAGGGGAAGGAGCCATACAATGCCTTGTTCATCTCACTGCCACTCTGAAAGGCTTTAGAAACCTTGGAGATCAGCCCTGCCATACCAGAATCCAGTTCACCTTTAATGCAAGGTGAGAGTTCATATTACATGAACCCACAGATCCAGAAGGATCTAGAATTCAAAAGCTGATTGTTAAGGCCCGACAAACCAAGACCAATGAAAGGAGCAGAGAACATCTCCACAAATCCTGAGCATGTATCTTGATTCTGACACCAAACTGCAGCAGGAGTGCCCCGCCGAGAACATCTATCACAGTGAGACTTCCACCCAGAGAGAGCCACTAGGGATCCACTAAAAGTTTGGTGACATGAAAGAAAGGGTCTGAAGGATGGAAAATGTCAGAATCAAGACTTTTTTTCAGGTCAGGAGGCCTTTCCTTCATGCTGTGGTGACTCTGATCCTCTCTGACAAGAAACACCGTGGGGTGAACCAGCAGTACGGAAGAGTTAACATCCAAATTTCCATAGACACTGAGCAACACAGCTCCATCTGCCTCCCACCATCTTCTGTGGGACAGAAATCACGTATCAGTGGGCTGAAAGGCTTCTGAGTTTCTGAAGTAACTTACTTTCACTTTTTTTTTTTTTATTTAGCATAAAATTTTCAAGGTGCTCCCAAGTCCCACTGGGACCTGCATGTCAGCAGACACGACCTCCTCACGGTTTTACTTGTTTGACTGTGTCCTCTCCAAGGCTCACAGCTGCTTGAGTGTCTCTTCATATAAAGTCTTGACTGATGGGTCTAAATCTCATGGAGGGCCCTGAGCACTGTGTGCTCCACATGAAAACTGGTCCCAGTCTGGACGTGGGGCAGGAGAGCTCTGCTCTGCTGCACCAGCTCCACCAGTCTCACTCTGCCTCCTTCAGAATGACAGATCTTTTCCCCCCCTGATGCCTGAAAGCCAAGCCCTGGAAATCCTGTGCCCCTGAAGCCCTCTGGTGAGGAAATACACGCTCCATACCCCCTGTGCCTTGAGGAACGAAGGGCAATGAAAGGCTGTGTTCAGGCTGCGTTATCAGATTCAAAGGGGAAACTAAAGAGAGAGAAAGGCCTGAAAGATGAGCCAGATGGGAATGCCTGTTGCTTCCACCTTTGATCCACGTGCTGCTTTGATGTGGTATTTCAGTCCTGCAGACAAGGTAACTTATCCCAGCCTGCAGCTCATGGCACCTCTGATGGATAGAAATGAGGCAGCAAGCTGAGCTCCTCGGCTCTCGCTGAGGCTCTGCCAGTCAGCAGCATCATTCAGTCCCAGCTCCATTCCCATGCCCATTTTTTTCTCTGCCTGCAAAGTCTGAAAGGAAATTCCCTCAAATAAATACAAAAGCACTTGGTGTTCATCTAATGGCATTTCAGGGGAAGGAAGCATGAAACCACACAAGTTATTCATCTCCATAAAATGGTTTTATCAGGACCCAGAACACAATTCCTTAGCCTGAGGAGGTCTGATCTTCTTTGTGAGATGTAAATGCATGACATTATGTGCAGAATGGGTGCTGCTTAAGAATCCATATAGATATGGAGCAGGCATGTGGGAATGATCAGCATAAAATATTTCCTTTTAATGATGTGCACACTTCTGCTCCTTTGAGAGAGAGCAGCATGTGCAGTGAATACTTCAGCTCATTTTTCTAGTCATAGGGAGGTCTTGATCTGCCGGTGAGGGCTCAGACTTGAGTGTTATTTGTGCCACTCTCAGTCAAAGATTTGCCTCTCCATTGCTCGTGTCATCCTGCAGCAGTGTTTTCCCACTTGCAGAACAGAAACAAAGTCCATACCTAGGGGTTCACCATATAGGCAATGACCTGAGCTGGAAAACCAGGCTCCAAACTTCCTGGGGTTTGCTCCCCTCTGCCATCAACAGCAGCACAGAGTTTATTTTCTCCCATAAGACTATCCCTGCTTCTTCCTTCTGTCTCACAATAGCAGGAGCCCGAACTCCCAAATGCAGGGTGAGTCAATCATGTTCAAAAGAGCTCAAAAGCAAGTGTGGGAACATAGTATTTCTTGCTGGGGACCTGGGTAAAGAGCAGAAGGGCCTTTTTGGGTGGGAAAGGGTCTGCTGGGCTCAGCTGGGGCAGTGTGAGGTGGTGACACAGGGCTGACCATGCTCCTCACTGGGAGCTGCCAGCACAGCCCTCAGCTGTGGCACAAATCACAGCTCTGCCCCTGCAGTTCACCTTCAGTGCCATAAATTAAATCACCAGTGTAAGGTAATACAGCGGAGTGGGGCTCACAGAGGCCAGGACCTGGCAGGCACTGGTGCCTCTCTCCCCTTCCCTTATGCAAACAGAGGCCCTTTCCTTTGCCTCCCTGGGAAGGTTTGGCACGGTGTGCATGTTGGAGCCCAAAGCAGCTCGCTGGAGGTCACACAGGAAATGTGTGTCAGCACTGATGGCCATGCAGGGTGTTGGGTTTGCATCTCCAGAGGCCCAGCAAACACCCCTCCATGAGATGAACCTTTTCCACTGAGCAGGGCTGGCTGTGAGCAGCAAGCCCGAGACCTTCCCTTGCCACCACTGCTTCCTCCTCCAGCTGGCACATGTGGGATGTGGGGCACTGTTCTGCCATTGCCTTTCTAAAGCCCTGTTGAGAAATCTGCCCCAAAGAACAGAAAGAGAGGTATTAGTTTAAACAAGCACTCCTTTAACGTGCACATGAGACAAATCCTGGGAAGGGAGCAGGGCTGGATCTGTTCTTACTTGCTACCTCCTGTGCAGGCTTTAATTGCATGTTATTCATTAATCCTTTGGTCTTCAGTGCAAACACATCTGTTTCAAGGCACTTGTATTACATAAACAACCAGAAACCCTTCTGGGTGAGTGTGAGTGTGCACATCCACCCAAAGAAGCACCACAGACATGTCAGAGATCCTCATTTCCCTGTGAAGAGCTGTGCTAGAACTGACAGAAACCAGTATTCGTTGTGTGGCTTTGTTGGGCTGTTTTGGAAACTGGTTTTACAAAATCCACATGGGAACCCCAAGATAATTTCTGGGGACACACTCAGGAGTGGCACTTGGAGGCAGGTGGGTATCTGCAGGAATGCCTGGAGCTATGGGAGGCATTTCATTGAAGGGCAGTTCATAAGAGGAGGGAGATTCCTTCTCTCACCCCTCCAGCAGTTTGTCCCTGCTGTCACCCCCCTGTGCCTGCTCTGCTCTCAGACTATGTGAGGATTAGATGTGCAATTCTGGGTCTACAAATATTAGCACGGACTGCAGTGATATGGTCTCATGGGCAGCACCATTCTGTCCCTGGGCCATGGAAAGAGAAAAACTAACAACCACGCTGCAGGAGAGGGCAGATTCTCCTTGTCCAGGGGTTTGATCTCTGTAACACAGCTGCCATCATGCTTAAAAAAGGAGAGAAGTTATCCAGAAAGAGAAAAGAGGAAAAGAAGGGTGAAGAAGCAAACGCAGGGAGCACAGAAAGGTGTTCGTGTTTCTCTGTCACGCTTGGACTGCACATTCAGGAGAATCAGACACAAATGCAGCTCTGCTGTTCTTCGATTTTACAGGAATGAATCCTGGTCCTGCAGGGAGGAGAACAGGGTAACTGGTGCAGCAGGGAGACATTTTGAGCTGGATCTGGAGCCAGACCAACTACTGGCCAAAGTCATCTCTGATACAACGCTGCCAAAACCAGCTCAGCATTCTTCACCTCCCTTGCGCTTCAGCGGGGACAAAGCTGGCTGGGCTGTGCTCAGCCTGGCTAATGCAGCTGTGGCAGGACCCGGGCTCAGCAAACCCACCAGCCTTGCGGGCACTTGCCAACCCACCACGTCTGAGTTCGTGAACTGCAGATGGTGCTGGCCCCCGTGTTTCCTTTTCCCTCGACACCCCCAGGCGGAGCGAGGCAAGCGTGCCTCACCACAGCGCCTGCGAGACCAGGGCAGGAAGGGATCAAATTCTCCACTTTTGCCTCAAGTGTGTCACCACATCAGCAGACAAGTCCTTTGCCTAATGCCAGTGTCTTGTGTCACACCTCATATTTCACACGATAAAACAGAGCCCAGCCATGCGAGTCCCTTCTCTCGCCGGGCGCCTGGTATTTATGGAGATAGCAATTACCAGGGAGCCAGGATTTAGGGCACGCAAGGGCTGGGGGTGGCACAGAGCCCTTGCTACTGGTGGGTGGGATTCCTTTACCTCTCGCTGAACTCCAGCCAGGCCACTCAGCACATCTCCAGCCACAAGAAGTTTCCAGCTGTTTTGGTTTGGAGCAGCAGATGAGGGGGAGAGGCGGGGGAGGCTCTATCAGCTCTTCCCAGGGAATGCGGTTCAGTTCCTCGCACCTCATCTTTGGTCAGGAAACTGAGATGGGGATGGGCAAAGCTGCTGAGCCTACTTAGACAGAATACCTCAAGAAAACACACGGAGCCAAATTTCCCATTAACTTCTCCCAGCCCATCCTCTTCCCCAGCTATGCTGCAGGGAAAGCAGGTCTGCACTTGGACCTTTACCTTGGCCCCTGCTGTGGAAGCACCTCCAGGTCTCTCATGTGCCCTCGTTCTCAGTGGTGGGGAAAAAGCCACTGCTGTTGCTGGGACACTGAAGCACCAACAATAACACAATTCTGTGGTCCTTGTGCCTGGTGTTTCCTGCTGGCCGAGTGATTCTGGCAGCCTCTTCTATGGATGTTAAGAGGGACACAGTGGGGAGAAGGCAGGGTGAACATTGCCAGGCTGTGGCTGTGTCACAATAACTGGCACAGGCTGGATCCAGCCCTCCCTGAGGTACAACAATTCAGACACAGGTCTCTTTTTTTACCTCCTGCAACTCAGCTCAGGGTTTCAAGAACCCTGAGCCCTTTCTCGTCAATAATGGATGTACTCCTAGCATGGGAAGATGTGACGACCCCTGCAAAGTTCAGCCAACAGGCCCTGGATTACCTTTCCATCAGGGATGTGACAAGGACACTAGAGCACAGAGATGGGGCCATACACCCTGGAGACCACAGAGGCTCCCATATCAGCCTATACATGGCAGCACGGAGGTGGCAGATCAAAATAACCCTCTGCCCACTCTGCCCACTGCTACCATCCTTCACAGCACACTGGCTGATCCTCTCCCAGCAGTGGGAGGGAGTGGGGAGATGTTGGAAGGGGATATTCTCTATCACTGCAATCCATCTGGAGCCCACAGACAACAGCTGATGGGTCCTGGCCTAAAGTCAGTCATGGGGCATTAGTGGGAGGTAAACTACTTGAGTCTGGGCTACATAAGTCATCCAAGGTCGCACACCCAGGTCTCCAGAGGGATGAAATGAGAACAGCTTGGAGAAAAGCTCATTGTTGTGGTTTAACCCAGCAGGCAGCTAAACACCACCCAGCCCTTCATGCCATAGTGGGATGGGGAAGAGAATTGGAAAAAAGGTAAAACTCGTGGGTTGAGATAAAGGCAGTTTAATAGGACAGAAATGGAAGGCTAAATAGCAATAATAATGATAAAACAATATCCAAAACAAGTGATGCACAATGCAATTGCTCTCCATCTGCTGACTAACACCCAGCCAGCCCCCAAGGAGCACCCACCACCCCCCTGAGAGCCCCCTCATTTTTTTTGTTCAGCACAATGCCATGTAGTCTGGGATATCCCTTTGCTCTGTTGGGGTCAGCTGTCCTGGCTGTGTCCCTTCCCAGTTTCTTGTGTCCCCCAGCTTCTCAGTGGCAGGGCAGGCTGAGAATTCCTTGGTCACAGCTCAGCAACAACCAAACCATCATTATCAACGTTATTGTCATCCCAAATCCAAAACACAGCCCTGTACCAGCTACTAGGCAGAAAATTAGCCTTATTCCAGCCTGGAAGCAGGACACTGTCAAATCAGCATCACACCTTCTTGCCTCAGGTTCTTCCAACTGGGGACAACACGAGGTGTTCCTGTGAGGCTTTTTCCTGGGGACTGGAAGTTGTTTCTGGAGATGTTGAAACTCTTTTATCTGAGCAACAGGTAGAAAAGGCAAAGATGTGGGAGCAGTTCATTTCTTGGAGCTGCTGTCCTGATGTTCCTTGCAACGATTTTGTCTTGATTTCAGATGTATGGTTTGCTCTTTTTTTCTTTCTTTCTGCTGTGATGCTACTTGAGGCAGAAAGGGGATTTCATCATCTCCCCAAGGCCATTCCCAGCTGCAGCTCTGACCCCACCTCCCTGCCTTGCTCCATTTGGTCCAATAAACTCTTTTTTCATTTGGTCCAGTTTCCTTCCTTGTGCTCTTACCTCATCTTTGTACTTATCTCAGGTTCTAGCATTTCCTGTTTCTAAGCACCTCTGAGAATAGCAATAAACACCACATACAGCAGTATCTTGCCATAACACATCAGCTGCAGGCAGCAGTCCTAAGGGACAGAAAACCAGCCTGGAATTCTAAGATTTCTTCATCAGAGGATGCCCAGTTGCTAACCATTGGGCACCAGTTCATTAAGAAAGCCAGTATTTACAGTTCCAGATTCAACAGGAAGATCTAGGCCAAAAGAAGTGAAGATTTGTTAAGTAGGACCCCGCTCCTACGTGCCCTCTGCTGCTCCCAACCAGCATTGAATTTGGCAGGGTCACTCCTTCCTTCCCTCTTGTTTCAGAATGATTTATGGCTAAATGCTATCATTATACAGCAGAGTCAATCTGCTTCTGTGCAAGATAATACTCATTAGGCAGACTTTCTGACTAGTTTTTTTTCACTGTTTCATTGATTATTTTTACATTGTAATGTGCAAAAACCTATTCATGTCTTTATTAGCCTGACTTGTTTCCTACGTTTATGAAACAGATCTTTCTTTGATAAGAGTTGTTATTGCTGGAATGAATGTCAGCCCATGATCTACTGTAATACATCTTCCTGAATTGCCTTCTCTAATTTTATTAGTTGAAAAAAACACCACCTAATTTAAAGAGATAAAACCCCCTGGAAGTGGAACATTGCCACTAATTAGGATAACAAGAACACAGGTATGAGTTGCTGGGATACAGGAGCCTAAGCTTCTTTCTTCTAACACAAGAAGAGGCATATTTTTCTGGAACTGTCTTCCTTCTCTTACTGAAATTCTGCTGCTTTGGGGAAAATTATTGACAGTAATCTCCTTATCCATGATGAATGCTGACCGGGACTCAGCAGCTCCAGATTCAGGCCCTGGGTTTGCTATAAATACCCTGTGCAACCTTGAGCAAGCCAGTGTTGTTCTGTGACTTGGTTTTTCCATCTGTAAAAGGGCAGCAATGATGAATCCTGTGTTTTACTGCCAGCTCTTACATTATGTGTATCTGCAGGGGAGCTGCTCATTCAATCTCTTCGTGGCTTGGTTCCTCATCTCTAAAAGAGCAATAGTAATACTTCCCTTGTCTATTTATTCTGATCACTTTTTTTTTTTTTTGATGTTTGGATGTACTTGAAGTGCTGTGGGACTCTGTCACAGCATGCAAACAACACATTTCTCCTCTCTCTTACTCCACACATGGTGCTGTTTGACTCCTGAATGTGGGTTTGCAGAGTGGCTTCGAGCTGGTGGTTTGACCTCTCAAGGAAAGCTGTTGTTAGTAACCAAACTAACTGACTTGCACTAAAGCACATGAGAAGCACTCACAGAGTGCCCCGTGCTAGATAAATTGCAGGGGAACATCATCACTATGCTCAATAGCAATCAGCCAGGAGATAGAAACCTCTTGAATTCACAGCTATCTCTGGGCATGAGCACCTGATTACTGCTGTACATCCAGCCCCATAACTTCTGCTCAGCTAAAGCACACATCCATGACAGCTAGGTACCCCATCTGGATCCAAGATCTTTGTATATATACCTTACAGGAGAGAAACATAACAAATTTTTATATTTGATAGCTCCATTGTAAACCAGAATATCTCCATGTGACTGCTGGAGAGAGAATTAGGAGGAGCAGAGATATAAATGTCTACAATGAGCAATCTTTATCTTTGTTGTAGAGGTGACCTAGAACCATGGTGACACAGAAGATTTAATATAGTGGCCAGCTGAGGAAAGGAATTTTGCACAATATTAGATGACAGAGTTGTTCCATTGTTTAAGTACCACAGGCATTATTAGCCTGTCACGAGACTGGGGTACCAGCTCAGGGGCTGTGACTCTCACATCTGCCTTTGAACAAGGTTGCCTGTCTAATTATGTATGTGAAGTATGTCTGCCTGTAAACACCAAATTCATGCTGCTGAATTTTGATTAAAAAATTCCTCCCAGCCCTCCAAGCAGACACATCAGTCTTCACTGCCTACCCAGCTTGAAGTAAGACTTGATTCCACCTGGATTGATTGTGTTTCAGTAGCAGGGGAGGAGTACAGACACACTTGCAGGATCCATCCTACCATTTTTCAGTGGGCAGAAGAGCAGCTGAACTCAAGGCAACATTTGAGCATTGAGCAAAAGGGGGTAGAGCCTGCTCAGAGATGTGAATTTCTTTATAATTTAGACATCCATTACTTAGTGTCCCTGCGTGACCAAATCATTATTCTTTTTCAGATGTTTGTCTCAAAATCCCTCGATTCTGCAGACTGCTGTTAAAATGCTGGTACAGTTATATCAATATGAAAAGGCAGTTTGTTGAACAGCAATTTTCCAGGCAGAGCACACAATGCCAAACGTCTAAACCCAGGGAAAATAACAGTTCTCTGTTTGCATTTCCAGTGGGTGCATTCAGATTATGGCTCATCAAAATAAAGACATTATGGGCAACTGTGTCTCATTTTCTTTTAAGGAAGCTGGAATACCAAGTGCTGGTTAAGGAACCAAGGGACTGAATGTTAAAAGCGACACAGGCTGGTCTTGCTGTCGTCTCCCTGCCTTGCAGCACCACCTACAGAGCTGCTCTCAGAATCACACCCACTGCAAAGCTCGGGAAACTCCAGTTCCCGGGCCAAACAAACCCTGGTGCAGTGACTAACACACTCTGGAAACTGCGAGTTTGACAGCCCTGAAAACTGAAATCCTTCTGCAACAAGAAAAAGGCAAGATTATGGTCTGTTTTCCCAAGAGCCCCCAGGTTCCCATGCAGAACTTGCACCACCAGCAATGACAGAGCTAACTCAGCCACTTTGCTGTATTTTTTCTTCAGAAACGTTCCTGCAGAAGAACTTTTCTGGCAGCAGAGTGTTCCAGCTGCAAAAGGATGGTGGGATTTTCCAGGGCAAAATGCACTTCATGGTCCATTAATCCTACCTTTGGCTCAAGCTGATTGTTCAGGCTTCAAAAGCGTGCAATATTTCACCTCCTCCGTGTATCTGCTCCATTACACAAGATAAAATGTCCTGGGGATTGACCTTCATCTGATCACCAAAGCATGAGGTCTGGTTGCCCTTAGCTTGGCCTGGGTACCTACACAGTGATGACACAGGGACTGGACCACGATGAAGGAGTTTGCAAGCACAGTTTGAAAGCTGGAGTTTGAAATAAGGCTCTGATTACCTTGCCTTTTTTTTTTTTTTTTGTATATGCTTATCTATTCACCTCGAAATAGAACATTCTTCTGAATATGGAGTATTTTTTTCCACCAGAAGCCCTGATCCAAATGCCACAACAGTAACTGGAAAGTTCCCACCAGTTTAGACCAGGCTCTGGCTGTGGGAGGTGGTGGGTGCTGGAATGTGCCAGTGCAGGCAGCATTGCTATCTCATTGCTCACCAGGAGGAGCAGAAAAGGACAGGCATTAAAAAAGCAGATAAAAGGGCAAAAGAAGACACAGGCTCCAAAACCATGGCAGTAGACTTAGGCATCAAGATGCAACAGCCCTAAATACTAACATTATATGCTTAGAAAGATATATTTAGGGATATGTGCTGTCTTAGGAAATGAAAATATGATCTGAGTGTTTTTATGAATAGATCAAGTGCTCCATTATAATGGGGTTGTTTGCCCTTGCCATGGCTGTAGGAGACATACCAGGACCTAATTCCTCTGATGGTTAAACATATCTTCTAATTTCCCACCTACATTTATTCATCCCTACACAGAACTCCTAGCTCTTGTCTGCCCAGAAAACTACCTGCCTTACAAAACCACCAGGTTACACAAGCACTGCCCGCCTTCAGCAAATGCATGTTGCATTTGGGCCCATTTCTGCCTGCTATCATTCTTTCCTGCTAAACTTATCCAAGAGCCCTGTGCTTTATTTGGCTCAGACTTCAATCATTTCCCCCATTTTAAAAGCTGGGCCAAATTTGCCTGCTCTCAGGTTGTGTTGTGTTGCTCCTGCAGCGATGCTGCCACACGGCCAGACACAAAGTGCCATTAGAAGGCTGAGTCAGAAACTAGAATATTTCAGCTGAAAGGGATCTATAACGACCATTTAGCCCAAATTATTGTCGTGTTATGATCTTTATGATTTGTTCCACTTGGATGAGGTAATTTCTGTCTCCATGCATTCATTTCCTCTGTGTACATTTCCACTACATATTATGCATTCATTTGTGTCCTGCCTCTCCCCCTTTCATCACCTCTACCTCTCCTCTCCTTCCTCTCCTGGTATGAATGCCTGAAGAACATTTTGCTATTTGTTTTAATTTCCTTTGCAAGGTCCACCTCGGCTTTACTCCTGGCACCTTTCCCTTTATGCCTACACTTCCTAACTTCTAAGGAATAGTTTTCTTTGATTAATCCTTTTTTTCCATTCCTTCTACTCCCTTTGCTTATTCCTAATATCCACTTTGAAGTGGTTTTTCACCGAGTTAGGTCTGGACCCCTTCCTTGCGGAGTTTTATCCCTCTGTGTGCAAGTCCCAAATCCTTTTTATAGCCCCTGCTTAAATTCCAAGCCTGCCCAACATTCAAACCTTTTTAAGCTGTCAAAAAAAACAGGGAGCAAAATATGTTAATTGCTGGTGTGTACCAGGCTCCAGCACATCAGGCTTCCCGTTGGGTTCTCCATCCCACTGTGTGGGCTATTCCAACTGGTTTTCCCTGCACAAGCATCCAAACCCAAAAGATCAGAGGAACACTCTTGACTCCAGGAGACATTTCTCTTGACCTCCAGCCACGGCAGCAGTGCCAAGAGAAGGCAGGAAGGTCATTAGCCGAAGCTGCTCTCATGGTATAAAACATTGTCACAGTAGATTAAAAATTAGCATGAAGAAATGAAGCCCATACATGTATTTTTAAAGCCTTTGTCAGGCAGCCAAAATGAAAACAGATTTCACCAGACCACGAGAAATGAAATGCGTGCACTAGGCTGGAGCTTATTTCCGTGCTAAATTCCAAGTCCCAGGTCTCTCCCGCTGCGGCAGAAGGGCTGCTCAAGAAAACCCCCAAAATATCTTATAGTAGGAGAGGAGTCATTTTTCCCTCCTTATTTTTCCCCATACAAGTTTGCCCAGGCCGGGGGATAAAAGGAGATAACATGTCCAGCAGACGTGGTTGTGATTACAGTCCCTGTTCCTGCAGTGGGTGTCAATACTCGCTGCTTTGGGGGGGTTTAAGGGAAGGAGTCTCCCAGCCATGGTTGTTTCCACAGGGATGATGCTGGATGCCCCTGGAATCCCAATCCAGAGGGATCCCAACACCACCCCATGGCACATCTGGCCCACAGCTGGAGTGGCCCATCCAGCCTGGGATGCACCAGGGGAGAATTCCAGTCACGCCATTGAAAAGCCCCTTTTGGGAAGTCAAACCCCGTGTCGCCATTCCAAGGAATATCCTGGGGTTTGAATGGTTGGGATCGGCAGGGGGAAAACCAAAGCTGGGTGAGGTTGTTTGGAAAAGAGAAAATTGATGGTGGATGCAAAGGGAATGGGGAGGAAGGTGGGGAGGGATTCAGGAGGGAAAGGCAGTGGGATGTGGGGATGGATGAGGGCATGGATGTGGGCATGGATGTGGGCATGGATGAGGGCATGGATGTGGGGATGGATGAGGGCATGGATGTGGGGATGGATGAGGGCATGGATGTGGGGATGGATGTGGGCATGGATGAGGGGATGGATGAGGGAATGGATGTGGGGATGGATGAGGGCATGGATGTGGGCATGGATGTGGGCATGGATGTGGGCATGGGTGCAATGGGGGATGTGAGCATGGATTGGGGGCTGGATTGGTGTCTGGAGTGGGGTCTCGATTGGGGTCTGGACTGGGATCTGGATTCGGGAATGCCGGCACGCTGTGTGTGTCGGGGTGTAGGAACGCCGTGTCGGGGTGTAGGAACGGGGTGTAGGAACGCTGTGTCGGGGTGTAGGAATGCTGTGTCGGGGTGTAGGAACGCCGTGTCGGGGTGTAGGAACGCCGTGTCGGGGTGTAGGAACGCCGTGTCGGGGCCGGAACGCCGTGTGGGGGCCGCGGGCCCGGCCGGACCGGACCGCACCGCACCGCACCGGAAGGCGTTGGGCGCCGCACGTTGCGGAAGTGGCGGCGGGGCCGGGGCGATGGCGGCGCCCGCAGGCCCCGGCAGGGACAGGGCGGGCCCGGCCCCGGCCGGCACCGGCACCAGCACCGGCTCCGGCTCCGGCACGGCCCCCTGAGGGCCCCCGCCGCCCTCCGAGGGCTCCCCGCCCCGGCCCTCCGAGGGGCGGCCGCCGCGTGGGCCGGGCCGCGCCCGTGCGCGGCGGGCAGGGGGGCCATGGCCACCCGGCGTCTCACGGACGCGTTCTTGTTGTTGCGGAACAACGCGGTGCAGAGCCGGCAGCTGCTGGCCGAGCAAGTGAGTAGTTTCGGCTCCTCCAGCCCTCTGGGTTCACGTAGCATGGCTGCTGCGGTGAGTGTCCTCCCTTCATCCTTCTGTACCTCGCCGGGCAGCCGTGCCGTGCCCCGACCCCCTTTCCCTTCCCAAACCTTCCCGTCCCCTCCTCAGAGCCCTCTCCCCAAACCCCACCGCCTCCCCGCCCTGTTGATCCTTTCCCCGCTTCCCTCACGAGAGGGAATAGAAGAGATCTCACTCTCTGCTGCTCGTCTCTATTTGTTTCTTTAGTGATAAACGCAGTTATTCGTCTAAGAGATTCGTGTCAGCGTTGACATGAGGTTTTTGGACCAGTGTGCTTTATGGATGCTTCTTGACCTCGAAGAAAATCGCAGTCATTTCACAGAGAACTCTTCTGTTCCCCTCGGTGTGGGCCCTGTTGAACACACTGTGTAGTTGATGCTGATTGCTGAGATCTCTCCATTGCCCTTTTTATTTTAATTTCCCCCAAATACAAATAGTACTGAAAGACACCCATGAGAGAGGGGAGTCAACAGACTCCGGTGTAACTCCTCATTACAGAAACTTCCAAAAGTTCTTTGCTCAGAGGCAGTTTCTGCAGCTTTTTCCAAGCGTTGAGCCCTGATGGGCTGCTTGGCAGCTCAGCTCTGCTCAGGTTTTCACACTTTCCGTTTAAACTTATCGATTATTTGTCATAAGCACCAGTAAATACCTGCTGGCAGTCTCGTCAGTCTGAATTGCTTTACATTGGATGCATTTTTGTCACGGAAAGCAGTGCTTCATGTTGCTATTCGTGGTGTTTGTTCTTTGTTCACTTCACTACACCTGTGTCTAACAAGCTGTGTATTAAATTGCTTTTGTAGAACAGGAAATGTCAATAGTAATGTGTATTACACATGTGTAACTTGGCTCTGCATTTAGTCCTTCGCAAGGTTTTTTTGCCAATATCAATATGTTTAGCTCCTTGGGGTTGTTAAAATATCACCCAGAAAAGGCAACGATAGTTCAAATTCACAGAGACAACTGAGCACTGAAATGCACTTTACTCAGCAGGGAGAGCAATATCACTTCAAACATTTACTTCCAGTGTTTGATCACATTAACTGAAGGTGTTTGCTGGGCTGCTCATTCGAGTGAAGGTGAAGAGTGCCTGGAATTCCCTCTGTGCAGTGGATGAAGGGAGCCATGGCTCAGTCCTGACCCCGTGGGCACTGCTGAGTTCTTTGGGTGCTCCAAGAGCACTGTTTTAGCAAGGAGTGTGAAGGTGGTGGTGTGAGTTGTTTGTCCCCCATGCTGCAGGTGCCTGTCACCCAGGGCTGCAGGTTCTGCTCTGGGTGGTGCCCCAGGGGCAGAGCTGCTTTGGGCCTGCAGGGCAGGGCTGCACATTCTGTCTCACAGTACCTCAGCTTGCCTTGGCTCACTCCCCAGGCTCCTCCTCAAGTCATCCTTTGCCATGAGAACTCTGTCCAAAATCACCTTTTGCCCTGGCAGGTGCACCCTCAGCCACTCCAAAACTCAGATAACCAAAGCAGCTTTCTTAACAGTCCATTCCTGCTTCAAGAGCTTGGTGTGAGATGAGACCATCAGTTGACACTGCTTTATGTTTTGTCCTCATTTTAGATCTGCTTTGTTCATCTCTGAGTGAAATGTCCTTTTGCTCCCACACACAGTGCAAACACTGATGAGCAGAGAGGGTGCACATTCGTTGCCTTTTGTATTTTTTCAGATCCATGCAGGGTTGATGCTCTAGAGCACAACTCCAGTGTGTACAGAAGTGGGGATATACGACATTTGCTTTGGCTCTTTGTCTCTTGCAGTCTGTGTTGCCCTGTGGTAAGCGGGGTGCTTGTCAATAAATACCTTTCAGAAGGTGTATGTGCCTCCTCCAACTCCCCAGAGGGTGCTGGATGCTGCAGTCAAAGGGCCCTTGCTGTCCTACTTCAGTGTATCCTAGTGCAGTTTCTCTACCTGACCTTTTAGTATTTTGACATGTACTGTGCTGTTACTTTGGAAAACAAACCAAGCTCTGGACTTGATCCCTTATGTTCTTGCTGTTTACCAAGGAACTGAAAGATTTCTTTAAAATGTTGGTGCATCAAGCAAAGTGCTGACTTAAAATACAATGTCATGATGTATTTATTGATTTATTGTCTTAAAGGGCAGTTTGTTTGTTCTTGGTAAACCATCATGCTTAAAAGATAAATCAGTATTTTCCCAACTGACCATGCCCTATATCTGTCCTATGTCTCTTTTTTTCCCCTTTATCTTTTGCTGTCTCTAACTGGATGGGGCTGATGGGATCCACAAATCACTTCAGGAGCTGGATGAGGTATTGTTTTTCACATTTTATTCTGCCATGGTGCATCAAACCCACATCATTGAGCTAAAACGTTCCTTTCTTTATTCTGCTGATTTATTGAATTTCTTTATATAGGATGAAGTGCCTCTGTGCACAGTAGAAGGACAGGGCTGCATCAAGTCAAGCACTTTGTGATGTGATTTTACACTGTGAATAGATAAATGTATAAACTAGTCTGATTTATTGTACATGTATGGGATAGAATGATTTTGCACAGTGAAGCTAGTAACTATTTTTCATGCTGTGCATAAATTATAAAAACCTTATTGATCAGGAAATAAGGTCAGGGATAAAGAAATTGTTTTAAAAAAAGAATTGCCCAGGAAGAAAGAAGGATGGGGTAGGGAACCACAAAGCTTTACAGGCCTCACAAAGGAAAATCATAAATTTGGGATAAACTAGGAAGGGAGGTGTTTGTATTAAATCTTTCCCTGAGAACAAAGAGTGAAGTAATTAGTTATGTGTCAAGTGGTATCGCTGATGATCATCTCTAGAACTGCCTTGGCTCTTTGTGTTTTGCACATTTTAATTTCCACTAAATAAGTAATTTAACCATTTTATTTACATGTCAGTTTGCAAGAGTGTTTGTTCTTCAGCTGCCTAGTGTCTGGCTAAATAACCTTGTTTGAGAAGGATGGGATACTATTTTTATTTCTTGCAGTTACAGTAAACATTTTTTTCTGAGATTCTCCCAAATGCAATTTTCAAACTTGCTTGGCCTGATATAAACTGTGCTGCACCACTGGCTGGGAATAGAAAATGTACCAACATGAGAGGTACTTGAATTCTCACTGCAAGGTCTTCTCCTTGCAAATCCCCTAAGAATTTATTCTGAGAGTGACTTTCACCCTTCAGATCCCGTGGGAAGTGGGAGGATGTAGGTCACTGGCATTCAGGGACAAAGCAGGAGATGTGGTGTGTGATCAGACCCACAGACACATCTTCGAGGCTGATTTTCCTGGGAAGGCACACATACACTTTTCCTGCTGTTCAAGGATTTGGATCTTACTGGAATACTTCTGCCCCCCTGTGTGTCCCCTCTCTGTAGCTGGCTGATGATCGCATGGCACTGGTGTCGGGAATCAGTTTGGATCCCGAAGCAGCAATTGGAGTCACCAAACGTTTACCTCCCAAATGGGTCGATGGGGCAGATGAGGTAAGTTCTGTGTCAAATCCAACACCCAGTTTGCCTCCTCATGCAGAGGTTTATTCGTGTTGTCAGGCATGTTCTCAATGCTGTCAGTTTTGTGATAGAAAGAGTATTAGAAGGAAGATTAAAATAAGAGTGTTTTCTAAACTGACACCCTTGTTTAGAGGAATGTATCAGGCAAGCTGTGATTTATTGTCTCAAAGAGTATATTGCAAGTTAAATAAGGGGAGATTATCCAGTTTTATGTGGGTTTTAAGGATCTTTGGTCAGCTTTTTATGCTAACGATTTTTGTCAATGATTTTTGTCTAACGTTTGTCAGAACCTTTTCCTCTGAAACATGAGTTACTTCTCTTTCTTCATGTTGGGCTTTCTGTTTTAGATCCAGTATGATATTGCCAGGGTTAAACAGAAGATGAAGGAATTAGCCAGTCTTCATGACAAACATCTAAACAGACCCACACTGGATGACAGCAGCGAAGAAGAACGGGCAATAGAAATAACAACCCAGGAGATCACACAGGTACAGGCTGATTTCAGCCCTAAACCTCCAGTCTGACACTTAATTAGTGCATTAGGATGAGACAGTGGTTTACTTTGAGGAAAGCATTTCCTTTGGAAGCAGTATTAGAGTGAGAAGTCCTGGGCTCTGGGCTCAGTGCTGCACTCACTGCCTGGGTGGACTTCCCAACGAGTCATCAACCTCGCTGGTCTTTTACTTACTTGTTGGCTTTTCTGCTTGGAATAGGATTAATCAGATCAAATTTACAGATATTTCAGAGAACAGGAGGTATCTATTCTAAGCCTTGCAGTCCAAGCAACTATAACAAAGCAAATGCCTCTGTTGAGAAGTAGTTGTGTTACTTTGCTACCTTGTGAACTTGGTTTATTCATTTATGTTCTGCTTCCCTGTCTTTCAAAATATCACACAGGGCAATAAAAATTAACTTTAAAAATCTAGAAATCAAAATACTAGCCTTCAGTTTGGAACTTTCACAGTGTTATGTTTAAAGTGTGTGCTGCTGTGTGTGCCTTTCCCAATGGAGTTGTGCTCTCAGTTGTTCCACAGATGCCAGAGAGCGGTGCAGGTGCTGCAGAGCAGGTCCCGCAGCTGTACGGAACAAGAAGCTCGTGTCCTCAGGAATGTAGTGTCTTCCTTAGCACAGTCCCTTCAGGACCTGTCCACCAACTTTAGGCATGCACAGTCTGACTATCTCAAACGTAAGCATAAGGGATACAGTAACAAAACGTGGGCACCCTCTGTGCAAAGCAGGGCTTGAGCTCTGTTTCGCTTCTAGGCTGGGAAAACTGAGGCACAGAAGGGTTAAGTGATGCACACAGGACTAGCCAGAGGTTAGAATTTGAGAGTTTCTGGTTCACAGCCCATGTTCAAACTGCTTTCTTCTACTTCTCTGTCATATTGCTGAAGGAGAAATGCCATAGTTAAGCATATCAACAAAAAAACAGTGTATTTCACCCATCCACATTTTGACTGTATCTTTGTTTCTCTAATTGTGGTCTGCAAAGCTGCAGCCGTTGCTCTTCAGTCATGATACCTGCTGTAGATGGCAGGAGGTGAGGGACAGAACTTCAAGAGGTAGTCTGTGATAAATTAAAATTCTGCATCCATAAACAGATTGGAAGTGGAATAGCTGCTGTTTAAAACTCTAAAATGGTGTGCAATTCTATTTTAAGCTAAGTCAGATTATTTTAATCTTGGAAGAAACCCACAAAAGCTTGATCCTCAAATTTAATGCTGATGTTTCTTCCTCTTGTGGTGTAAATGGCACAGGTAGAACTGAAGATCACAGTTCAGACCATGGATGCTCCTGAGAGAATTCGGTACAAAATAGCCTAGAGTGATCACACTTTAATGCTCTTAACTTACCTGATTTTTTTAACTTCATGGAACACAATGACTTCAAAATCACCGGTTTAATCAGTCTTGCAAGTCTGGTTGAATTTGTTATGCTTTTTTAAGTAGTAAGCCTGTGTGACAGTTAAAAATTAGATACTGTTATTTATGTCATTTATGAGCCAGATTTTCTTTCTTGTGCTTTTCTATCTGGTGCTTCAGACTTTACTCATATTCTGATTTTAGTGTGCATAAATACTATGCTCAAACATAGATTGTCTTTTACAGGCATGAAGAATAGAGAAGAAAGGTCCAAACACTTCTTTGACACCTCAGTCCCACTGATGGATGACGGGGAAGATGATACACTTTATGACAGAGTAAGTTGTTAATATACAAAGAAACTTTAATGTCCCTTGAGTTTTAGTGTGCAGATATCTAATTGGTAAGCCAGAGCACCAAGATGCATGGAAATTCTATTCCTGCAGATTTCTGCAGTGTACTTTCCTAATCAGTGTTGCTGCTGTGGGGTTCAGGTGGTTGTGCTATCAGTGTCAGTGCTGCAGTGTGAGGGAATTCAGTCTGACTCCTGAATTCCCCTTGCCTGACTGACAGGGACTAGAAGGTCTGTAAATTCTGTCCCTGTCACAGCACCTTCCTGGCCACATAAAAGAGTAATTGCAGAAAATTGTGATTCTGAGTTTGGATGGAAGGTGGCACTCTTTAAAGTGAACTGTAAAGAGTAACTGAAGATTTTCAATATTACAGATTGCTGAAAAAGCAATGGAGGGATTTGTTTCTGCATAAATTATGTTGTAGAGTTCTATCAGACTTTGTTTTACTTTGTGGAGTTTGGGGACACTGCATTTCTAAGCAGTGGTGGGATCTGTTCTATTGTGTCCTCACTAATAGTGCCACAGAATATTCTTAACTGCAATACTTAATATTTAACTGAAAACTTAGAGAAAAAGCTTTTCAGCTATTCCTGTGTACAAGAGGTTTTTCACTTCTCTTGTGTAAGAGTGATGGGGAAAGGAAAATGTTCAGTTGTGATTGGCCTTGGGAGACAAAAACAGGAAGGTCTCCATAGTTAATAAAAATACCAGAATTGCTGCTGTCTTTACACATTGGCTTTATGGGAGTTTGTCCTGCTGATTAATCAGTAGATACTCTCTAACTCTGGACACTTGCATGTATTGATTTTGTACACCAACAAAAATACTGTTTTCAGACAGATCTTATTTTAAAATCAAGTGTTTATGTGTTTGGGCAGGATGCAAGATGTGCATTTTCTCTTCTCAAGCTATAAATAGCTGTCCAAGTTATTTTAGTGAACCCGAAAATCTTTGTAAAATACACTAATTTTATTTCTTAGATCCTTGTCTACTAAGGAAATTTTGAAAGGATTATTAAATTATAAAATCTTGTAATCCTTATAATTGTTTCTAGTGTTTTCATGCTGTTAATATTAGTTCAACTCCTTTCTCTTCTGTTTTACAGGGTTTTACAGATGACCAGCTGGCTTTGGTGGAGCAGAACACACTAATGGTGGAGGAGCGGGAACGAGAAATCCGTCAGATTGTACAGTCCATCTCGGATCTCAATGAAATATTTAGGGACCTGGGAGCAATGATAGTAGAACAGGTACATTGACATCACTGTTGGTAAGAAGTAGAGGATTCCATGTGGTGTTAAGACTTCCAGACTCCTCCTGTTTTCATATGCTTCTCACTCTTCAGCCTAAGACTGAAATCTGCCCAAAGGTGAATTAATGAAAATAAATAAATAAAGATTCAACTGCTTATGTGTGTTAGACTAAAAAAATAATAATAAACCAAGAAGGTCATAAAAAGCTGAAGTTCTGATGGTTATTTCTCCCAGAGGTTCAGTTTATGTTTAATGTGTCAGCCAAAAGCACCTGGCCTGGAAGTCAGGGGCTGATTAGGAATGTGAGGTGTGAGGTGGGGACAGAGCTGCCACCAGGCATTGAGCAAGGAAGTTGTTTAGTGAAGTCCCAACCAGTTTTTCTGTAGGAGTTCATTGCTTACATAGTTCATGAGCTGTTTACTGGGAGTGTTGTTAACTACTCTGCTGTTTATAGTAATAAGAATTGCTTTATGAAATTGATTTAAGTTCAATTCGCTGCTTGTTTTCTCCTTTTTACTTAGGGAACAGTTCTAGATAGAATTGACTATAATATTGAACAGTCATGTATGAAAACTGAAGAGGGTCTAAAACAACTACATAAGGTAAGCTGATGGAATACTTAAGCTGTTTTGCATATCTGATAATCTTTTATCATTTAATAGCTATTCAGTCAGATTTCAGTTGGACATTGTCCCTTTTATAAGTGATTGCTGTACAGTATAAAATGTCCAACTGTACTGCAGTGGGAGCTTTCCATATAACCTCTCTTACTGTTGTGCTTGATGCCCAGTGTTCATTTCCTAAATGACTTTCTGGGCATCCAAGCAATGTGCTTTGATATTTATACTGCTGACCTGGTGGGACCTGTCTGCAATTCCTTCTCTGTTTGCAGAGCCAGCCACTTGGGAAATGGGACTGGTTAGTGGGTGGATTTCAGTTTGAAAACATTATCTCAGTCGTGTGAGGAGCAAGAATAATTATTAATGTGTTCTCTCACCATCTGACACTAGTTAAGTGTTAGGTCCAACCTTGTGCTTTAATATGGAGCTTTTACTATAAATACCTGAAAAGTTTTCATTGGCAGGAGATCAGAGTTTTGTGGTCATTTTGTTTCATTGACTTTTTTGTTTTGATTTGATTTTCTGGTAAGTTCTGACTTGTCAGCTCATTTCAGTCCTTCCATTGCTGGAAATAAAGTAGAATAGAGATTTATGCAAAAGCCTTTTAAATAAAACATTCTCCTTCTGAAAACCTAGACATCTGATTATTATGCACTCAATTTCCTTCTGTGGTGGGCTTGTAACAAGTGGACAGCAAAAAAAGTGCCATTTGAGGAAAAGTAAAATAAATTGCTTATAGGATTATTCTTGTTGTACATAAAGGTAAATTGGACATCACTAAAACAAGGTGTTGACTGTGGGTGAACAAAGCTTAAAGTAATTGGAAGCAATTTGCAGAGACTGAAGTGGAAATAAATGAACCGGTTGGAATCGATGCTATTTCTAGTCTGGTGGTAGGGAATGAATTCTCAGCAAGCCCCCGGCTGGATCATGGATTTTTGATCCAATATATCCCTGCTTTCAGGACAGCCCAGGAATTCTTTCATGGGAGACACACACACAGGTCTGAGTAGCAGTATCAGAGATACCTTGCTGTTTCTAATACCAGGGGTAGCTTTATTCTGATTTAATATCTCTAATGTATTTTTTTTCTGGTTTAATTGGTATAATTATTATGAACTACCAAGACAGCACTTTCACAGGAATTGCATTAATTCACTGCAGAATTCTGGTGATATGAATCACTAGTTACCACTTCCTGCTTCACATGAAAATTGGAATTAGCTGTCAGGCTTTGATACTTAAAGCCTAATTAAGTAAATAATCACAGTGGTTGCATGTTACATAGTTTCAGGTCAAAAATTCCTCTTTAGTAGGTCTGATAATTAATTACTTTCCAGAGACTATAAAGGAGAAGAATTAATATACTTTTCCTTTTAAATTTTGAAGGTTTATTAATTAAAAAAAATTAAATGTGAGCTTTGTTCCATTCAGCTTCCATTAGCAGACTCTCATTTGGCTTTTGGAGAGTTTTCTCCATGTTGTGCCCTTTTTAATTCCCCTGGGAAAAAGAGGGAGGGAGGGGATGAGAAAATGTAGGTAGAAGAAAAAAGGGATGGAGCAGAAAACTGAGAACCAAATCAAAAAGAAAGCTTTCAGTTCTAATTGAAACTAAATGAAAATGCACAGCTGGATCAGGTACAACAAAAATGCCTTTTCAAAAATGAAGTTTTGTAGTGAATTTTAATGTCCTTCAAATATAAGACAGGAATCTTCTCTCAGAGCGAGTTTGCTCTTTAACAGGGGTGGATGTGACTTCAGTGCAGACTTTACTCACTGCAGTCTGTGATGCAGAACAGTTATTTGGTGGGAATTGCTTGCAATACACATTGTATGACATGCCAGGTGACCAAATAACCCTCTGAAACACATGTATTTCACACACACAAACAAGAAATCTAAGTATTAACTCGTGCTTTTCTGTGTTACAGGCAGAGCAATATCAAAAGAAGAACCGGAAGATGCTCGTTATTTTAATTTTGTTTGTTATAGTTATTGTCCTTATTGTTGTTCTTATTGGTGTAAAGTCACACTAGGTTTCACTTCATTTTCTCATTTTTGGAGTTTCTGTGAACTTTTTTCCCAATGTGAATGGATGGACCTGCACTCCAGAAAGCTGCCTTTGAATGTACGAGCCCTTGTGGTGCAACGTCTGTGCAATGTTTCTGTAGAATTCTTCAAAGTACAAGTTTGGTGATCTGTGAGGTCTTTGTAAGGATTATATGGAAAAAATTCAGGAAATTTGATGCTCCCACACAGAAAATTTGGCTCTCTCTGCAGAGATATTTGGAAAACACAGTACTTAAGAGTAATTAAAAATTGAAGTTTACCAGTGAGTACAGTAATTAGTGTGTTACTGTGAACAAAAATGTGTTGTCTTCTCTATTCTTATGTCATAATTGTTACAGGCTTCAAATACAAACCATGTTACTGAGTAAGTGGGACTAGATATCAAAAACTGATCTAAGTGTAAAATAGGTTGAGGCACAAAGTCGTTTGATTTGATCCCCTTTCCTTCAGACTCAGCACTCCAAAGAACTGGATAGACAGCTAAAACAGCAAGCTTTTAGCAACCAGAACGTAATCCCACCCCTGTGATCTTAATTTAGATACTGCCCCATTACTAAGAATCAGTGGTACTTGATCTTGTAAATAACAAGATGTAATCACTGGCATAATTGAACATGTTTAGTTAATTAAAAAATTTTCTGAGCTTGAGTAATCATGGGAACGATTTTCCTCACCAGAATGATCATGCATTTTTTCCTGCATCTTTTTTTTTTTAGTTCAAAGTACAGACATGACATTAAAGCAGTGGTGAAGTTAAACTGAAAAAATGAAGTAGAAACCCCAAAAGAGAATCTCTCTGGCCTGCTGTAGTGGGTCTCAGGTGTTTCAAACTTTACTTGCTGTATAAGCTGTTTATATTACAGTGTGTTTGTCCATATGGCATATGTTTTTGTGTAAGAAGGGACTTCACTGCAGTAGATACTACATCCATTTTCCCTGACAGAAGATTCTCTTTCAAATGTCTGCCTGGAAGAGGACATGTTTATGGTCTTTTGCTGGCCAGGAGAGATGTCATGCAAGCAACATATTCCAAGGCCTTCGGTGGAGAATCTGGGGGTTCTCTTGACTAATTTTTTCAGTGGAAAGCTTTGCTGCAGGCCATAGAACAGAAATTAGGGCAGTGTATAAGTAATAGAACACTCCTGATTTAATTCAGGCCTGAAGTGATGTGCAATTGTAGTGGCCTTGCCTTAATATTTTTAATATGGCTTTTTTATATTTTTTTTTTTCCAAAGGGACTGTAACTTCCTTCATTTTCTGACAGATAATAATGCTCCCCATAAACTTGCAGAGATGCTCTGCTCCAAGCCCTTGACGTGCAGTTTCATAACACTATGATACTGAAGTTGCATACATTGCCTGCCCTGAGTTTCTTCACTATGTACTAAGGAGGACTTGAGACGTGGCTTTAAACTGACCATTTTCAGGAATGGACCTGAAAGCAAAGACTGAGAAGACGTGAAAGCCTTAGTTTTTCATGGGGCTTATGGAAAGCTTTGCACCACTCTTGTTACCTCTAGAGAAAGGGGATGTTGGACCACCAAAACTGCCAGTTCAAACTCTTCATTAAATTCACAAGGTAAATTGGTCAAAGAAAGACTGAGGCTTGTAGCTGGGTGTGCAGCTCCCCTGTTCTGGTGATAGATCTTTTCAATGATCGTGAGTAAAACTACTGTCTCCCTCGTGCTGTCTGCATCAGCTGGTGTGAAGCAGCATATTGCTATAATTTAATATTCTGTATTTGCAACTTTCTCTCTAACATGAGATTGTGTTATTTATTTCTGTCTTGACCGGTGCTTTTGACATTTTATCATGGCAAACGAATTCAAAGAAGTAATAAAACACTTCCAACCTAATTGGGCAATTATTTATTTTTTTTTTTTAAAATACAGACTGATAAATACTTTTGTGATGTTCATGCATTCCTGTTCTTCATAATTCACCGAAAGTGGCAGTGACATGAAATATTGGGTTTTTTTAAATTAACTTTTTGTAGCAGAAGGTAATTTGCATTGTGATTTCCCATGAGTTATGTCCATAATAACTGAACTCCATGGAAGTAACTGGCTGCCTATTTCCTATCCAAATTCTGTGCAAGGAAATGCATTTTCAATATGTAACAAACAAGAGGTTAAACTCAGATGTCAAATGTCCCATGTAACTTGAGCTGGAATTTATTGAAGCTGATTATATTTTGGAAGAAAACCCACAACAGGCTTCTAAACCATTGCAGGTGTGTAGCTTGTTCTGACTCAGTCTGGTAACTATCAGCAACTCGATCCAACCCTTGTGCTGTGCTTTGTGGGAATATCTCCTTGTGGCCTCCTGAAGAAGGGGTGCTGTCTGTGCCTTTGGGCAGGGAGAGCCCAAAAAAGCCACAGCAGCTGCTGCCTCCTCAGGTGTTCCTGGAGCAAGAGCTGCCTGAACCTCTGGGTGTGCTTCTGGGCAGCCCTGTGTGTGCCCAGCCCAACGTGTGCTGCTGCAAACCTGGTGCCCTCTCTCCTGCAGGTTGGGGCCTCCTCCTGGTTGCTGGATTCTTCTCAGCTTGTGTGGAAGCTCAGATTCCTTGCCAAGGAACAGAACAGCATTGCTAGACCATCTCCCAAGGATCCGTGGCTCCTCACCTGGTGGAAATGGCCTCCAAAGCTCTTGGCTTGTACAGAATTTCTCCATTAAAATGCATGTAAGCGTGCAAAAAAAATGAGCTGCTTGTCAACAGACACATGAAAAGGGCAGTATTCAAAGCACTGCAATAGTACATTTATTTCTACTGCAAGTTTTCTCTAGAAACGTAAAAGTAAAATGGTGGAATTGGTTTCTTGCTTGGGGATTTTTGGGATGTGCTAAAAATTTGAATGACTATAACTGATGAGGTGTTCAATTGCCTAGATTGTATTGATTTAAGATTTGCTTTTATGAACCACTTAAAGGAGTCTTAACTCCTTTGCTTAAGTGTTTGGAAACTGCTTTTGTTACAGCATTGCAAAATGTAAGTTCTTGGGTGGTTGACAGTGAAACCGATTTTGTTGGGGGGGAAAAAGTATGTTTACTATAAAAAACCAAACAAACAAACAGCCTTCTTGAATAAAATCCATTATAACAGGGAATTCCTTATGATCTTGCATATTCATTATGATCTTTGGAATGTGTCAATCTTGAAGTGATTGCTGTGTGTGCTGTCATTCCTCTCTCCCACCGTGGCCAGATGTTTTGGGGTGACAATGAACCTCTGCACAGTGTATGTTCCGTGGCTCAGGGAGGACCTGGAGCTTGTTTATTGAGTCGGGTCTATGAGGATGCACAAAGTCCTTGGTGACAGATGTCCCTACAACTTTTATTCAGCTTCATTTTAAATGCATCAGGCAATAAACTTTCCATAATGTCCCGTCGGAGCCCGAGCAAGACCTTAATGTAAGGAAGGGTTTTTTCCTGGAATTCAGCCCAGTGTTTTGGTTTTGTTGTTTTTTTTCTTTTGAGATTATTTCCATTCTATGCATCAGGTTTCACTTTCCCAGCACGAGTAGAAGTGCTGCTGGGCTCTCTGTGTCCCTCCTGGCTGGGCTTGGAGCAGGATCGGGATCCCGGGGGTCCCGGGGGGATCCCTTTTGGTGCCCTGGGATACCTGTCTGCTCACCGAGCGCTCACGGGAGGCTCTTGGCAGATGGAAATAGGACAGAATAAAACCCGTATTAACTAAACCCAGGCATTTAAACCCTGTGATACCTGTCTGTTCACTGAGCACTCACGGGAGGCGCTTGGCAAATGGAAACAGGACAGACTAAAACCCGTATTATTTAAACCCAAGCATTTCACACAGCTCGGTGCGGGGCCGTCTGTCCCTGTGTCCCGATGTCCTTCTGTCCCTCTGTCCCCCTATCCCTGTCCCTGTGTCCTCCTGTCCCTGTTACCCCCTGTCCCTGTGTCCCCCTGTCCCTCTGTCCCTGTCCCCGTGTCCTCGTGTCCCTTTATCCCTGTGTCCCCCTGTCCCTCTGTCCCCTGCCCTGTCCCCCATGTCCCCATGTCCCGCTGTCCCGCTGTCCGGTCTCTCCTGTGACCCGGCCGGTCCCCGCTCTGCAGTTCCGTGTCCGTGTCCGTGCCCAACAGCCCTGCCCGTGTCCCTGTCCCCGTCCCTGCCCGTGTCCCTGTCCCGCCCCTGTCCCTATCCCTATCCCCTCTCCCTGTCCCCGTCGCCGTCCCCGCCGTGTCCGGGGCGGGCCGTGGGCCGTGCCGTGCCGTGCTGTGTCCGGGCCGTGCTGTGGGCCGTGCCGTGCCGTGCCGGGCCGTGGGCTGGGCTGTGCCGTGGGCTGTACCGTGCTCTGTGCCGGGCCGTGGGCCGGGCCGTGCCGTGCTGTGGGCCGTGCTGTGGGCTGGGCCGTGCCGTGCCGAGCCGTGCCGTGGGCCGTGCTGTGGGCTGGGCCCTGCCGTGCTGTGGGCCGTGCCGAGCCGTGGGCCGTGCCGTGGGCCGGGCCGGGCCGTGCCGTGCTGTGGGCCGTGCTGTGGGCCGGCCGTGCCGTGCTGTGGGCCGTGCCGAGCCGTGGGCCGTACCGTGCCGTTCGGGGCCGTGCCGAGCCGTGGGCCGGGCCGTGCCGTGCTGTGGGCCGTACCGTGCCGTGGGCCGGGCCGTGCCGAGCCGTGCCGGCCGCCGGGCAGGAAGATGGCGAACGTGCAGCTGCAGTTCCAGGCCAGCGCGGGCGAGGCGGACCCGCAGAGCCGCCCGCTGCTCGTGCTGGGCCAGCTGCACAACCTGCACCGCCTGCCCTGGGCGCACCTGCGGGGGAAGCTGCAGCCGCGGGTCACCGAGGAGGTGAGGACGGGCCCGCACGGCCCCACACGGCCCCGGCCCCGGCCCCGGCCCGCGGGTGGCGGCGGCGCGGCCCGGCCCGGCCGGGGCTGAGGGGGCTCCTCCGGGGGACACACCCGGGGCTGAGGGGACACATCCCAGCCCCGGGACCCGCCGGGGCTGAGGGGACAAATCCCGGGACTCGGCCTCGGGACCGGGGCACCCTCGGTGGGCATGGCCGGGGCTGAGGGGACAAATCCCGGGGACCCACCCGGGGCTGAGGGGACAAATCCCGGGGAGCCACCCGGGGCTGAGGAGGCACATTCCGGGGACCCACCCGGGGCTAAACACATCCTGGGACCCGGCTCCGGGACCCTCCGCGGGCCCGGCCGGGGCTGAGGGGCTTTATCCCGAGCCCCAGGACCCGCTGGGGATGAGGGGGGCTTATCCCAGCCCCGAGCCCCGGGACCCGCTGGGGATGAGGGCACACATCCCCAGACCCGGCCCCGAGCCCCGGCCCCCTCGGCGGGCCCGGCCGGCCCCGCATTGCCCGGCCCGGGGAGGGCGATGGTGGTCCCCGCCGCGGTGGGGCTTGTGCTGCCATCCTGGGCTGGCATTGCGGCTCGGGGGTCGCTGCGAGCTTGGCAAGGGGCATCCTGTCGGGTATTTTCTCCCCTGCGGGACTTCCCCAGTCTCTTATGGCAGTGTTTATGCCGTCTTGGTTTTTGTTTGGTTTTAATGAAACTGCTGCGGGAAGCAGTAATCCAGGACTAGCAGTCAATCCTCCTGTTTATCATGAGGAAAATGTCTCAACTTAAAAACGCTCTGAAGCAGCCTGTGCGCTGAATGGTGTGGGTTTAAATTGTAGCTGGTATGGCTTAGATGCTTGTAAGGGAAAGCACGTTTGTATGTTCTGGTTAATAAACAGGTTTGGCAAATTTCCTGTTTATTTTCACTCCAGAGGTTGTTGCACTTAAAAGCACACAACACGATTTGTTTCCAGCACCTGAAATCCTGTCATCTATAAGGGTGCCAGCATTGGGAACAAGATGGAAGGGAATGACTCAACCAGTTGCCTTGAAATCCTCCTTTTCTCCCTTGCCAGGTGTGGCAGTCGGCTCTGAGCACGCTGAACCCAAACCCCACGGACAGCTGTCCCCTGTACCTGAACTACGCCACGGTGGCCGCGCTGCCGTCCCGGGTGAGCCGGCACAACAGCCCGTCCGCAGCACAGTTCATCACCCGCCTCGTCCGGAACTGCCTGCCCGGCGGCGTCAACAGGTGCATCCTTGTAAGTGGCCCTTAAAACACCTCTGGTGAAATGGCTGGTGGAGGGTTTTCTGGGCTTTTCCCAGATTTCAGCCGTCTCCAAGGAGACTGCAGGTGGACAAGTTTTGCAGATGTAATTACACGGACATAAGTGGTTTTGCGCTGACTTGTAAGCAAGAGCTGGCTGTAGTAGCCTGTGCATGCTCAAGCAGTTGAAGGGAATTAAAGCTGGATATGTATGGAACGTCTTCAACCAGGAACGCCCATGCAAAGTGGCTTTTTCCAGACTGGGATTTGTGGTGTTGGCACATGCTTTGGGAGATGGATGTAGGGTGCATGCAGGGTGCTATGTGTGTGTCATATAGCCCATGGAAGGTGCCTTTGTTGTGTTGTTCAGGGAGTTTTAAAGTCTTCATGCAAACTAATGCTCCAGGGTGAGTCCTTTGCAGGACAAGCTCTTGGTCCTCTTCTGTATGAGCCTGATGAATTTATTTGTTCTTATGACTGCTCCAAATTATATCAGATTTGTGAGTTGTTAGAGAAGACTCATACAGTCGGTGTCAGTAACAAAATTGAATTATACTCTTCACTTGGAAAACTTATTTGCAAGAGTAATAAGTCTACTTAGCTCCTACCCTTGTTCATTTGAAAATGTTTAGGTAAAACTGCTTTCCATTGGTAATTTTTGTAATGAACTTCAGAAAAAATATTCTCCCTGTTAAAAAGCTTTTGGGTTCATATTAGCCACATTCTCATATAATTTGTCTTTGTTTCATTTGTTTTGAGCACATATTGGTGGTTCCCATGGTTTTTTTTTGGTCTTGATCTGTCGGCTAACCTGTGCTAATTGCAGTAGTATAATTAAAGCAGTCCAGCTCCCTTATAAGGAGCTGATTCCCACACAGTGCAGCAGAGTAATTCATTTCCATGTGGGAATGAACCAGTTCAGTGTGGGTCTGTTCATCCCTGTGAAACATGACGGATGAGCACGTCTTGACTCAGAGATCGGTTCTTTCCCACCCACCTCCTTTTTCTCCCTCCTCACCAATGATCCCCCAGGTAACAGATCCTTTCCAATGCAGTCTCCCCCATCCCTGGGGTTGTCTGACGTGTTTCTCTGCTGGCTGATGTTTCAGATGGTCTGTGAGAGGTCTGAGGTCTTCGCCTCTGCCTGTGCCTTGGCCAGGGCATTCCCGCTGTTCACGCACCGCTCCAGCGCGTCGAGGCGCACGGAGAAGAAAACTGTCACGGTGGAGTTTTTCCTGGTAGGACAAAACAACGGACCAATAGAAGTGGCAACACTTAAAGTAAGAGTTTTGTCATTTTTTCCTGTTATTTTTTTCCTTCAGTTTGTTGCATGCACAAATGCACCTGTCTCATGCTACAGATGGAATGGGTGCTGTATCTAGAGTAATAAATTATCCTAGGTCAAAGTTCCTTGGAACTGATGAGTTCACAGCACCTGTGAGGACAAATATTGAGCTATTACTCATAGTAATATTGAAATATTACTGCAGCAAAGGCTGAAGATGTTACTCAGATTTCAGAGGTGGAAAACACCAAACAAATAGCACAAAGAAATATGTATATCATAGATGCAAAAAGTGTATTTTTAGCCTTTAACATTGCATTGCCTTCAGTGTCGGGGCTTCTCACTTTCTTCTGCCCAGGCAGAATCTGTGTGTGACTCTGCAGGTGAATATCACAGTGAAGTCACTAAAAGTTGCTTATAAGGGATTACCTTTGGCCTCTGCTGTTTCTGTCTGATGTACCTCTTTGGCTAAGTTTTCCTGGCAGAACTCTAGCCACAAACAAGACCCTGAAATGAAACAGTTTAGAGATGAGCTCTACGTAACAGTTAAATATGTCTAAATCATCCTTCAATGGCAGATAATAAAAGACTGTTTCCCTTACACCAGAGGAAACTCCAGGTAACTTTTAGCCTGCTAAATCGTTCCTCTTCAAGATCCATAAACTTAAAGGCTGTTCCAGGGTTTGCAGTTAAGCTGTTAGGGAGCTCCCTGTTCAGTGCTCCAGGTTCTGTGCTTCAGTAGAGAGTGATGCTGCCTTAGCTGATCAGTCAGAGAGGTTATAGAAATCCCTTAAAAGTTTAGGCAATGGATTTGACAAAGGATATGGTGTTGCTGCATCTGAAATTTACAGAATTGCAGCTTTAGGGTACTTTTTTTTCCCCTTTTCCTCTGTTCTTGGTCCTTATTCTGTGAACTGATTTGGTCCCAACAAATGGTAGCAGACCAGTTTTCAGGAAGGTGGCAAAGACAGATGTGCTGTGAGTGCAACTCTTGATCACTCAATTTTTCCAGGCCCCAAATCAGAAAAAGCATAAATGGTGTCAAAAATAGTTCCTTCAGATATGTTGATTCCAAACCACTTGGGTTATTTTTAACTTAAAAATGAAGTTGCTGTTATTTCTACCTCCTGTTTTTCTCCTTGATGTCAATGCCAAAATTATTACTGGCTTCCTCCAAACTGAGTTTGCACCCCTTAAATTCAACCAGGACGGGGCAGCTAATGTAGAACATGGAAGGGGCATGTGGTAGGATGTTTTTGTCTAGACCTCTCCCTTGGCACTTGTATTTTACACCTGCTTCATTGTCCAGGTTATTTTATGGTGAGGACTAACAGGAATTGTCATAGTTTTACAAGGCACTTCTTAAAGGCTGCCATTGTTCGCGTACACTGGAAACACAAACACAGGCACAGCTTATTTCTGAGTCCTGCTGTTCCCCTGGGGCTTGGCCTTTGGGTTAGAGCACCTCCATTTACCTGCATGGCCCTAAGGAGGAGTCACTCCACACCAGGCTTGGCTCCTGAGGAGGTCCTTATCCCTCTAGGGGAAAGTGAAGCAATCAAAATTGTAGGGAATGGGGCACCATTCCAAAGCAAGCCAAGATTTATGAGTCTGCTGGGATACAGAATGTATGGAGTCCTTAGGTTGGTCTGGCCAAGCCAAACTTCAGGTACCCCAGCACGAGTGACTGTTGGGCACATCAGATTCCTCTGAAAGCCATCCTGACTTCCCATCTGCTGTGTGTGGTCTCTGGGGCAGGCATGCTTTACACAAATATGAAATACTCCACATTCCCCATGGGCCTGCCATATAGAATGTCTTACTTTGGTAATCTTTATTGCCCTCAGCCACTCTGCCTGACATGTCCAAACTCTGCATTTCCCATGTTGTAGATTACACAATCTCTGCAGCTTTCCAACCTGAGCAGCCCATAAGCTCATTGTGACTTCCTGAATTAGCTTCCTCTTATCTCTCTTTCCTCCACCTCACACTGCCTTCCTGGTCTCCCCTTGATAATGGAGAAGGCTACTAATTTTGCAGTATCAGTTCACGGGGGGAAGGAATACAGTTGCTTAGAAAGTAGAGCACATGGAAAAGTTTGACACATGCGAAAAACAATTATTAACTTGGTTGACATTATTTAATCCTGTGCAGTGCCTGTGGTGGCTGCAGTTAAGCATTAATGAGCTCCAGAGGAACCACACATGTGGTGTTGGCTGCAAAGCTGTGTCAAAACCCAGCCAAGCCAAGCCTCTTCTCAGGTGTCCTCCCTTCTTTTTGTAGTGCCTGGCAAGTGCTACAGAAGGAGTCAGGCTGGCTGCTCGGATCGTGGACACCCCGTGCAATGAGATGAACACAGATAACTTCCTGGAGGTAGGTAATGCACCTGATGAGTAAGAGTCACTCATTGTAAGTCTAGACTGCAGTAATCAGAACCTACTGCTGCTGTCTCAGCAAACCCTGTATGTCAGCAGTGGGAAGCACATCAAACCAAGGATGCTGAGGCTGCTTCTTTGGCCTTTAACATTTCATAGAACTTTGCAAAGTTGGAAGGAGGCAGAGTGAACAGCTGGGAGTAAGGGCTGGGAGGCAGAAGACATGAATTCTTGCTTTGGTTATACACTGGCTTCTTGTCTTAAGCCTGAAGGTCATAAGAGTTTCTGAAATTATGGAATGGTTGACTTATTTCCAAATGAGCTTTATCATGAAGATGTGGAAAGCTGTTGAGAATGAAATTACTCCTGTTTTATTGCATCATGATCCAACAGAGTGAACAGTTGGCCTTTACCTCTGAAGATTTCTTTTACTGGCAGAGCTTAAAGGTCAAACTTGTATTTCATGCCATAGTAAGTCAAGGATGTCTTGATGGAATTAGGCCATTGGAAAACCTGCACCACTCCCCAAATTGTGAATGTTTGTGTGTGCATGCATGCAAAAATCACACAAGCCCCTTAATTGGGTACCTATACATGTGAAAAAGCAGAAATGTGTCCCAGTGACTGACTGACAATGTCCTTTTTCTTTCAATGATTAAGGAAATCAAAAAAGTTGGCAAGGACCTTGGGATTACCCCTACCATTATCCGAGATGAGGAGCTGAAAGAGAGAGGCTTTGGAGGTATATCTTGTTGAATATTCCACTTTTTTCCTAGCAGTTAGTTGAAATGTTTTGCCATCTCCATTGTAATGTCTTATTTGCACATTTTTGAAACAGTTTTATTGCCATAGTATTCCAAGATGTTTTACAGAAAACAGCCACAGGTGGTCCCCACAGTCTTTCTTCCCCACAAATAGTTTAATTCTCTGTTTTCCAGGTATCTATGGAGTTGGCAAGGCAGCTCTGCATCCTCCTGCCCTGGCAGTTCTCAGTCACACTCCAGATGGTGCAACACAGACCATTGCTTGGGTGGGCAAAGGTATTGTGTATGACACTGGAGGACTCAGCATTAAGGGAAAGGTACAGAAACACTTGTTCTTCTGCTGCCTTTACTTACCACGTTGTTTTCTGATGAAAGTATTTCAGTTAATGTATGAAGGAAGCCAGAGTGCATTTATTTTGAGTGCACTCTTGATCTACTGTCATCTATATGGACACAAACTATCAGGGATGAAGACCAAATGGGATCAAGGAACATTTTACAGTGCAATTAAATAGCAACCTGATATTTTGCCCTTTAAAGGTTGCCCACTGCTAGGAGAAAGCTAGAAACAAAGATGTTTAGTTTCTGATTTCAGAGATTAAACCAAACCCCACTGGAGTTCGCCTCAGTGTGAAACTTGTAAACAACCTTTTTACTTTTCTAACAAATTTGGAGCAGGGGTTTAGTACTTTTCAGTTATAAAGCCAGATCCACCAATAAGCAGATGCACATGTTCCTTGTTTGTGTTACTGCTGAGCACTGTCAAAACCAGTCTCAGAAGCATCAGAAACACTAGTTCCAGCAGGCATTGCTGTGAAAATCTCTTTTAAAGAGAAAAAAAAAATCCTGTGCTTCTGTTTAAACAGACTACTATGCCTGGAATGAAACGAGACTGTGGTGGAGCAGCTGCTATTTTGGGTGCCTTCAAAGCCACTGTAAAGCAAGTAAGTAAAATGTGTTAATTGATATCATGTCTCCCAGCATTGCCAAGGAGCAGTCTGGCTTTTGGATATATTCCCAGATAGGGAGGCCAGTCTAATCCTGAAGTTCTGACCTGACACTGCTGTCAGTGAGCTGGAGCCACTCTGCTCTCTCTGCTATTTCAGGAAAATATTTCACATCTTCACTGGGATCTTGAGAATTCTGAGAAATTCCTTGAGGGCCGATTTTTTTTTTTTTGTGAAGAGTCTCTCTTGAATTTCAGAGTTGGTTTTGTGGACTGAGTGGTTTCTGATTCCTTGAATCAGGTCTTTACTTGAGATATCCAGTGCTGATTTTGTTTAAGCTGTAGGATTTGGGGCAGCTGTCGTCGCCTTAGCAAAGAAGGGGGTGAGCCACTCTGGGATATGAAGTCTTTCCGTGTTCCAAGTCCTGTGCCAGGTCTAATATTAACCTGCTGCAGAAATGGCAGTTCTAGTCTCACCAGGAGCTGCTTGTTGGTTTGCTTCTGTGGTCAGAAAGTAGTGGGGGAGCTGAGAAGAAGCCAGGTATTGAAATAGGAAGAATTAAAAAGTGCATATTGCACTTTAACAATATGAGCTGGGGAAAAGTGGCTGCTGCCAATAAAACTCTGCCCTCTCCACAAATCCAATGGCTGAGTCTTGCTGACAGAGCAGCTCTTGCCTCCAAGGAGTATCCAAAGTTCAAAGAATATTTACTGCTGCAGATTAATGCATAGACCTG
The DNA here is from genome assembly GCA_035221455.1 of Xenops minutus. Taxonomy (NCBI): domain Eukaryota; kingdom Metazoa; phylum Chordata; class Aves; order Passeriformes; family Furnariidae; genus Xenops; species Xenops minutus. The sequence goes on along the minus strand of JAWWEE010000051.1, from coordinate 11,167,037 downwards.
ATGGAAGCTTTGTCCAGGGGCTGATCAGTGCCAAATTCCCATTTCCCAATAGTTTAGCTCTGTGCCTTGGTCCTGGCAACATGTTTGATGTGGAAAGATTATAAACTTCACAGTTATCTGCAGAGAATTGAAACTGAAAACAGACATGTGAGCTGCATCTTAGGCAGAATGACTACCTTGACATAACTAAGTCCTTCAGAAAGTTGGATCACAGGTTTGCAAGGGACAAGAGCTGGAATTACACAGACCTTTGGGGGAGTCTGGGAGAGCCATGGATGTTGTCCTTTCAGTCCTTGTTTCCAGAGCAGTTCTCTCTGATAATCTGCACTGAGAGAAGTCCATTCACAGTCACAGCAGATGTGAATGCAAGTGGTCTGTCAGTTCATGTACAATTACTGTAACAATGAATAAACTGGCAGTGATATGTTTGGACAAACTGAGCCTGGAGAAATCTGTGCCTTTGCATGTAAAAACAAAAGAATGAGCTCACTGCTGAATTTTACCACCTCATGTAAGAAGACCTGTTAATGCCATCCCTGCAGAAAATGTGTTCAGTAGGCAGTGGGAAGAATCTGTCCTTGTTAGTGTTTCAAGGCTGTTTTTTGAAATGCTTTTGAGAATAAAAGAAAGCTGGAAGAGGTTTAAATGAGCTCTGCTGTGTCACAGAGAGTGAAGGGGGAAATGGGTGTTGGATAGAAAGCTCAGTGGGAAGAGGGGCAGAGGTTTACTATCCATCTTCAGAATACACTTGCCTGCATGCTGTTCAACACTTTCACAATGGGATTCTAAAAGGCTTTGGGTAGCAAAACTAAGCAAGTGATTTTTCCTAGAAAGATGCATTTCATCTATTGTGAGCTTTCCAACACAAAGGAGATGAGAAAAACACTCACTTAAGTTTTTGAATTCTTTCTTGATCCTGCATGTTAACGTGGTGAATCCTGCTTTTGGAGAGCTGCAGGCAGAATGAGATTCAGGAAAAGGCAACTGAGACTGGAAGCAGACTTTCACTTTTTCTCAGTAGATTAACCACATGTCTTCTTGGAGGATCAAAATCCAGTGAGATGCTGTGAATAGAGTGGGGGTTTTGCAGCACAGACTGTGTTGGAAGAGCAATGGGTCATAGATGGAAGGCTGGCTCCCCAGCAGTGCTGGTTGCACACTAACTGCACTAGAACCTGCAAAGTCACCTGCTGACTTCAAATGCTGCTTGGTATTTTGAAAGGTTTTGATGCATTTGGCCTGTAGACTTCAGAACATGAGCTGATTGATTCAGCAAGCCCAGATTTCTTCAGGCGTGGACTTTTAACACTAAAAGTGGCCCTGGTTTCCCTCAGGATTTGATGTTGTTAAGGCTAACTATCCTAGCTGGGGAGGAACTGTGTCTTTATTTGTTAAAAGCTGTTGTCTCCCTGTCTGTTCCTAGGATCCCTCCACACAAGACAACTGCGGTATAAATAACAAAATCATCATACATTTTAAAATATCATCCATAATTTATTTTAAACCAACACAAAACAGTATGAGATACACCAAAAGAAGGGAAACTAAGGGTGAAAAAACCTAGCTTGAAGGTGCTGTGTGCCTCCCAGCATGAATGACCCATTAAAAAACCCCAACAAACACCCACCCACTTCTCCAAAACCCCTCCAGATTGCCTATGAAATTAGTGACATTGCTATCAAGAAGTTGTAATCCCTCACTGATTGCAGCCCCAATAAACTAGCTTGATGTGAATCAAAAGCCATTTCTCTCCTGTGGTTGTTACAGGGTTTTAAGGACAATCTTCATGCTGTTTTCTGTCTGGCCGAGAACGCAGTCGGACCACGTGCAACACGACCTGATGACATTCATGTTCTTTACTCTGGAAAGTAAGATTATATCTGTCCTGTTCCCAGGAACTGAGAGCAAACATGCTTTTTGGTTTTGTTTACCTGAGAGCCATGCAGACTGTGAACCTGTCCCTCATCAGCTTCCCTAAATACTGATACTGGTATTTCAGACAGCCATAGTAGTGACTTTTAAGTGTGCTTTGACTTTTCTTTTGGGTGTGTAAATACACATCAACATACATACATATCATGAGATGAAGTTTCCTCAAGGTACCAAAATTTAGGTGGCTTTCTGTTGTACAACCAGCTTTCTGTATCCCCTGTAGTGTATGTTCTCAGTCACAGGGGCAGGCTGCCATTGGATCAGAACCTCTGCTTTTAAGCAGAGAATGTGACCTCTTTGGCAGTAATTTGTAGAATCCCAGCGTGACATGCTGAACATCACAGAGGCCCAACAAGCAGACCCTGCCCTGAGGGCAGTGCTGTCATACCCTTTTCCATGTGTGCCCTGTGTGGGTGCTTGGAGCTGGGGAATAAGGAGCTGTACAGACTGGCAGAATCAAATGAGAGAGCACATGAGGTTTGAGTCTGCTCTCCTCCAGTGTTCTAGACCAGACAGGGGAGTTAACTCCCAGCCTGAAGCACTCTGTCCTAAATGCCCTCTCGTTCCTAGAACTGTGGAAATCAATAACACTGATGCAGAAGGCAGACTGATACTGGCTGATGGAGTAGCTTATGCATGCAAAGATCTTGGAGCTGATATCATCCTGGATATGGCCACTCTTACTGGAGCTCAGGTACTGACAGGGAATGGCTGGTGGGCAGGGGGTGAATCCTTCTGCTCTCTGGGCACTGTGAACTGCTTTGCCTCTGTCCTGCAAGTCTTTGGGAAAGGAGCCATCCTGAACCATTGTGCTTGATGGAGGCTTCTCAAACTTGGGCAGGAGAAAGTGGCCAACAGCAACCCCAGTAAATTAATCCTCTGTACCATGAGTGTGTTACATTTATAACTGTGTTACTCAACCACTCTGAGTTTTTTTGTTCTTTGTACAACTGTTGTGCTTTTGCATACTTAAAAATGTTATTCTTCTTCTGATGACATAAGCAGCTGATGTAAGCAGTCCAGTACTCAATATTTGCAATTCAGTGGCTTTATAATTAGCAGAACTAATCTGATGACAGTGATCAGGAATGGCTTCCATTGTAAGTCATACACAGAACAGTACCAGGGTACAAATTTAATGCCATTATTTTTTTACATCTGTTCCTGTTTTATTGATGAGCAGTGATTCTTGTGGTTTGATTTTCTAGAGAATGAACTAGTGTTCATATCAGGAGGAGAAATGGTGGCAAATTTTAGGAGCATGTTAGTGGCTTCTGGGCTTTACGTGCCTGGAAGGAAGCAACCTTTCCAATGAGTGAGGGTGTTATGTTCAGACTGGGTGACTGACACACATTGCTGGGCTATCCTCTATGTGTGAATGTTAGATTTTTTTCTTTATAATTCATTTCTGATTTAGTTTTATTTCTCAGGGTGAATAATTGCAAAGTGATAGAGTTTGCTTACTTAATAATTATAAATAAATACGTTTGTGGGACAGTGGTTTGAATAGGACTGACAAATGAAGACTCTTGCACCACAGAATGGATTTGCAGAAAATTTAAAAGATCTGGCAGTAACTACAATGTCTTTGTAGCACTGATTTATTGTGGAACAGTTCTGAGCCATTTTTTCTTGGTGGTTTTGTAGATGGAAAGCAGCTCTTGGTGCTGAGAGAGAATAGTACAGAATTATCCTGCCCAGCACAGTTAAGGTGACTTCTTCCTGATTTTGTCTTTCATGTCACTAGGGAATTGCTACAGGAAAGTACCATGCTGCTGTCCTTACCAATAATGAAGAGTGGGAAAAGGCTTGTGTTAAAGCTGGCAGGAACTGTGGAGACTTGGTCCATCCCCTGGTGTATTGCCCTGAGCTCCACTTCAGTGAATTTACCTCTGCTGTAGCTGATATGAAGAACTCTGTGGCAGTAAGTTATATTTTTTCTTTTAAATGTCTTTGGTACATAAAAATGTAAGTTTTTTAGACAATGTGCTGGGCTGCTGGTAGCTGGCTGGAAGCTCTTCATGAGGGTTGTAATCTTTTATAAGTGGGCCACATTGTTCTGGACTTCAGGGTCTTTCAGCTGGGGCTTTGCAGGCTGTGGGTCACTGCAGTGCTATTTAGTGTCAGTTTTAAACAGAGTGATCTTTGTGCTGCTTGCCTGTTAAACATGGCCCTAAAGGAATCCGTTCCTGGATGGAAACTGTTTAGGAAGTCAAGATGTGTGTTCCTCAGATCATGCATAACCAGTGTGAGTGCAGAAACCAGGAAATTGAGGACAGAGACCTCAGGAGCTGCTGCAGCTGCTTTTGTTGCATTTGAGAGTTACAAAGTGCAGATAAGTTCCAAAAACACTGCAGAAAGGAGCGTGGGCAGAAGAGGAACTGAGCAGGGCCACGCTGCTACCAGAGACTGAGTAAAGGATTTACAGCAGAGGTGGTTTTTAAGGCTCTTTTAGGGGCATTCATTAAGCTTTGAACAAGATTTGCATAACTGTCTGCTGCAGGCAGAATAAACCATTGCCATTTTCTTTTCTCCCAAGACCAACTGCATGTTTGTTGTTTCCACAGGACAGAGACAACACTCCCAGCTCCTGTGCTGGGCTCTTCATTGCTTCACACATCGGCTTCGACTGGCCCGGGGTGTGGGTCCACATAGACATCGCTGCGCCCGTGCACGCAGTGAGTATGGTCCTGTGGGGGGTGCAGGCTCCTGCAAGGGGTTTGCATTGTGGCCATCCAGCTCAGAGGGACAGAAACACGTGGAGGAGGGTTCTTTGGAAAAGCTGACTTGTCATCTCTGTTGTGAATTTCTTTGGTTTGGGAGTTTCATCTGTTCGTATTTTTCATTTTGGTTTTAAAATGTTCCAACAGACACTTTAATCAGCAACATCTTTATCACTGTAGACTTTGACAACTTTCCTGCTTTCTGTGCATGGCAATAATCCCAGCCTTTCATTTTCACTCATGTTGTGTTAAGATGATTGACCAGAGTTGATCATGCTGCCTGCTGACCTTCAGCAGAGAAAACATGTTCCCTCTTGGGGGTTTCCACTCCTTCCTTGGATGGAACTTGTGTATATTCTTTTCTTTCCTAAAAGACAAGCCAATTTACTCCCCCTGCCTCTTTTCTTTTTAAACTCAGTTTATTAAGCTCATACTCCCAATCCATGCTCAGGCTGTGTGGAAGATTCCCTGCCCTGAACAATGCTGGTGTAAATCCAGGCTCAAGTCAGTGTGAGCTCAGTTCTCATGTGAATCAGACATTGTGTTGGGCTGATCCAGCCAGGACAGATTCCAGTAGCAGTGAGGATACAGCAGCACAGGGCCTGCCAGGGACCCTGAGGATTGGCTGTGGCTGCTCACCATCATTGCTCTCCTTGAGTGAGTGGGTGAATTAAAACTAAACTCAAATCATTGAAGTGTGAATTGGGTGGTTCTGGTTCTGTTCTAGGGTGAACGAGCTACTGGCTATGGTGTGGCTTTGTTGCTGTCCCTGTTTGGAGGGGCATCTGAAGACCCTTTGCTAAACTTGGTGTCTCCTCTTGGGTGCAATGGAGACTCTCCCCCTGAGGACATGGAGAGGGATTCCAAGAGACGGCGCCTGGTTTGACGCGCCCCAGCCCCGAGTGACTGACGGGGTGTGGGTTACCTCACTTTGCACTGATCCCTTCTCAAGCAATGAAAATGTCACACATCAGAAATTGCCATTTTTTTTTTTTTTTACTATCATGATAAGATTTATTACTTGGTTCTGATAAGAACAGCCTGATGTATTGTTTGGGGTTTTTTTTTAAATTATTGGTGCACACAGTTGCTGAACAATATCAATGGTGCAGAGTTCAGGCTCAACTAACTGAATCAGGAAGAGGGCATGTCCCCCTCTGAGCTCCTCACAAAACCTAACTAAGTGCATTAATGCATGGGAAGCTCTCTAGTCTGAGGAAGCAACTGCAGCTATTGCTTATAAGGCCTTCTGAATTACTTATTTTATGTGAGGTTTTATCAGGTGTTTCTGCAGGCCCCTCTACATCTCAGAACACAGGACAAGGAAAAAAACCTCTGTAGACTTGGCTTAGTCAGAGACAATTTAGCTTAGCAGCAAAGGAGATGTAATGAGAAAAGGCCTCTAGTTTTAATTAAGGTGCTGTTTCCGCATGTTTAATGTTTTTCTGACCAGTGAAATCAGCAAGAGGGGTTCAGAACATATCTCTGTGTAATTGTTTCACATGCAAATTACAGAATGTATTCATGTTAAATGAGGAAAACAATAGAGGGACTGTGATTGAGTAAAATTGGTTTACAAAGCAGTGGCTTCTTGCCACTTAGTAAATTTATTATTATTAAAGAAGCTTACATATCCCATGTGGTGTTTTGTGGTGTTATTTACATTTCTGAGAACACTGAGTGCTCCAGGGGTTTGTGCACGCCATCCCTGCTCTGTTCACATTCCTTTTCCCAGCACTCACCCATCCCAAACCAGGCCTAGGAGAGGAGCAGCCTCCCCAGAGCGCTTTGGGGTGGCTCTGGAGAACTGGCTGATTCACTCATTTGTTTGATTCAGCAGCAGTCAGGGTGCACAGTGTGAGCTTCTGTGCAAACCAGTCACCAGGAGCTCACAGGCACTGGTTTGGCTGGGACAGCCACAGGAAGTGACTTGTCCCAGTTTGTGTCATGTCAGCGCTGGGAACGGAGCGATCGAGTCCCTGTCCTGTGGTTCCAGCATCAGCCTTTGGGAACATTCCTTGGCCCCACCGGGGTGTTGATGGTGAAAAATCCCCCCCAGCACACACTTGGCTGCTTTGCAGATAAAGTCAGGCTGGGCTGGGCTGGATTGCACCTTTCCCTGTGTCACAGGGGATCTCTGGAGAACTGGGTGTAGCTGGAGTTCCAACAGTGGGATACACATTTGGTTTAGGCGTGGATCTTTCTCATTAAAGGCTTCATGGAAGTTTAGTGCAGAAGGGAGAGGAAACATCTTTCATTCTGATTTTGTGGCCCTATTTGGTTCTTAGAATGTATCTGAAAACAAAACGAAACAAACCACCAGAGCTTCCTTACTTCCTCTCTTTGTTTCTGCCTTGCTGTTCTGGTTCCTTGGTCCACTTGAGCATAGTTTTAAGAGATCTAAATGAGTTCTGCCTTTGGTCATTCTTGGCACTTGGGATAAAGCACTGTCTGGTCCCCAAAACTGCTGTGGGAAATGGTGAGGTTATTTTCATTGCAGACTCAGTCTGAGCACTGGAGCGAATGGCAGCTCTAAAATCAAGTCCTCAATCTCCATCTTGTAGGAACACTCTTCAAATTAATCAATTCTAATTTAGAAAAGTAGTGTTTTGCCAGATTTTTACATAAAAAGTAGCCTGTGGCTTTGTGGCATGAGGCTAAATTCTCATGTTACTCATGGAATGATAACAGAGAAGTTCAATTTAGATGACTGATTATCATATTCTTCAATTTTACTGTGTCTCAAGGCATCTAATTCTACTGGATTTAATTTGGAAGGCACTTAATAGAAGCCATTTTTAAAAAGAAATACCTCATGATGAGGAAATCTATTATGAAATACCTGAAAAGCAAATGGGATAAATTTTTGGGAAATCAAAAACTGAAAACCAGCTTAAGTTTGCTTAAGCAGAGTAAAATAAATAATTCAACATCTCATAGTAAAAATCCTTTGTCTCAGAGATACAAAATAAAAATCAAATCTCTATTTTTTTTTTTCAAATCTGGTTTGAATCCTGCTGAGTAGCTGAGCCATGTTGGGTGTGGAGGGATCACAGACACCTCCTGCTTTGTCTGGGAACAGTGTGAGGGCAGGAAATCCCACCCTGCTTGTCACATGGGCAATTTGGAACAAGAAGTTTCTTGAAAAATAGTCTTTTGGACATTCCAAGGCTGGTCTAGGTGAGCCAGGGCATCTTTTTATCTTCTTAAAAAAGCTCCCATTCATCCTGTTTGCTCCAGCAGGACTAGAGACCTGGAAAAGCATCCATCCAGGAGAAAGGTCTTTTGTACCTACACTGGCTTGACCCAGAGGGTGCCCAGAGTCACCCTGGACCAGGAAATTGGATTTTCTCCATCTGGATTTGTAAGGGATGCAGTTGGTACATCGCAGTCCCCATTATGGTTTGTGTCTTGGAACTTCTGCTGCCTTGAGACGTGATGATTTCTGGGCTCTGGACGAACAAGGCATAGGGTTCCAATTTTTATTTTTCCCTTTCATGTTTCCTTTCAAACACTTCTCTTGCACAAAACCCACAGAGAGAGTTCCAGGCAGCGTCCACCCATGTGAAAGCAGACATTTTTTCCATAATCTTTTTATAGATTTGATAATATTTAACTCGGCATGTATTAAAAATGTATGGAGTACATAAAATTCATTATAAATGTCACCAAACAGGCCAATGACTTTTTAATATCACTGCCACAAGACTGCATTTTAACCTATTTCCTGTCTGGATCCATTCCAGAGGCAATTCCAGGAGGGGAATATATTTAGTCTATATTTACTTAGTCTGTTTAACTTTCAGTTAGTGTCTTTGGCTGATCCCGTGGCCGTGCTATTTTGGGATGATTTATACAATATTTACATTAAATTCTGTTAATATTTCCTTGCCTCTTGAAGTCGGATTACACTATTTACATCTCAAAGGCCCAAGCTGGAGGAATAAGCAGCTGTTCCAGGCACCAGGGAGAATTTCGTGTAGGGGAGGCTGCCAGAAAGGAGACCATGTGTCTGAAATAGTCATGGAGGAGTTATTTAGAATTGGACCAGTCCTCCATGAGGGAGGGGGGAATCATGGAATGGTTTGGCTTGGAAAGGACCTTAAAGACCATTTCGTTCCAAACCCCCTGCCATGGGCAGGGGCACCTTCCACTGTCCCAGGTTGCTCCAACCTGGCCTTGGACACTTCCAGGGATGGGGCAGCCACAGCTTCTCTGGGCAACCTGTGCCAAGGTTTCAACACCCTCACAGGGAAGGATTCCTTCCCAGTAGCTGATCTAAATCTGTCCTTTTTCAACTTAAAGCCCTTTCTCCTTTTCCTGGCACTCCAGGCCTTTGTCCCAAGTCCTTCTATTTTCCTGGAGCCCCTTTAGGAACTGAAAAGGGCTCCAAGGTCTCCCTGGAGCTTTCCCTTCTCCAGGTTGAAGAACCCCAGCTCTCTCAGCCTTTCTTCACAGGAGAGGAGCATCTTTCTGGCCTCCTCTGGTCTTGCCCCAACTGGTCCATGTCTGTAATCAGAGAAAATTCCCATCATGTCTCCAGTGGAAGAGCAAAGCTAAAGGGAATAAAGTGTCTCTTCCTCAGGCCTCAGGAGGAGCAGGACAGTGGTCCTCAGGTGTGTGGCTGAGCCTTTTACAAAGCTGAGACACACCTTCAAATCCAAGTTTGGATGCTGAGATTCTACTCCTTAAAGAAAAAGGAGCCAATTTTGGATTTACAACAAAAATTAAGACAAGATACATGCAGCATCACTAGTTTAACTGCAGACATGCATCACAGGGGAAAAGCTCCTCTGCACATGAATGGAAATGTACCTTCAGGGCTGACCTGTGCAGAAAGAAAGCAGCAACTGGATGAGATCAAAGTGCACGTAGCCAGCCACCCTCAACCCAACAACATTTGGCAGAACAAATGGTCCTCCTGCATTGATGGCACAATGTAATTTAGTGGTCTGGGGAAAAAATCCAAATTGTGATGATATTTGACAGCTACTGTTATCTAGAGGTGGGGGGGGGAGAAACCAAATTAGCTGGAATTTTGGGCTATAATTATTCTCAGAGGAATCTGCAGACTTTTTAAAGTATAGGGGATGGTTCCAACAGACATTCTTAATGGTTTGAAACTCTGGAAGCAAATCTTGCTCTGAAAGCCAGTGAAACTTCAGAGTGAATAAATATTTTTTTCTTTTTACTCAATTTAGTTCTCATTTTCAAGTCAATGAATTGTCTACAGTCCATGAACAAAATGTTTGAAGTCTCGTGTCCTTGCTAATCCACTCAAGCATTGGTCCTGAAGAACATTCACTGTACTTTAAAAATGTCTTGTTTGCAAAGTTACTCACTTCAATACTAAGAAAAACTTCACAGTAGTAAGAAAAACATACCTGTGGATAAATAATAGCTGTCACCCAGAAGGATTTTGCTGGCCTTGGAAAAGATTTTTAAAAAAAGAATAATGGGCAGAGCCAAAGTGAGAATTGAAGAAATCCTGTGATTCAGAATGATCAGGAAATAGAAAGTCTTTCTGACTTGGACACCACAAAGCAAAGCACAAAGCAGACAGATGAAACCTCTCTGACTCCTCCAGTTCATTGTCATGAAATATCCTGAACCACAGCGGTGGGAGGGAAAAAAGGGTTCGAATGAATCATTTCTGTTCTCTAGGAAAAAGGGTGGGAGATTGTAAAACAACATTTTTAATCCAGATGAATAAATAAATCAGACCAGGGTATGGGAGAATGGAACCTTTTAACAAGTGCAGGTGTAAGGTGGCAAAAGTGTGTTAACCAAGTCCTTCAGAAAAGCTTTGGCTGACTCGGTCACTGCCAATCCCAGCCTGGGATCATGGGCTGATTTATGGGCACTGAAAGGATGGTATGAGTTAAATCATCTAAACTGCACCTGCTCAGTAACCCCCCTGAATTACCAGGGTGTGTTTGCACTTGTCCATCACACAGGGCACTAAACAACTGCCAGGTCACTTTGTCAGAAATTTAATTTGCTTTAAAAGGCCATCAGTCCCTGAGTGCTGTGTGAGAACATCCCTGGCAGGGGCTGTTCTCCGAGGGCAGACACAAAATCACCACTGGTACCAGCACTCCTGATTTAGGACAACTGACACCAGCTTTTTAGTCCACACATGGTTCAAATCCTTGGAGCAAGTTAAAAACTGGAAACTATTAAGTGCTTTTATATTTAATAATTTTTTTTGTATTTTTTCCCCTGGTCACATGCATATTGTGACAGGTGTGTTTGCCTTTAGGGTTTTCTTGCCTGTTCAGAAACAGTTCACTGGGCAGTGCCCATAACAGGGACTTCATTTAATGCCCTTCCTGCTTCTTCACTCCTGAATTGGTGGGGCAGGTTGGGATCTGCCACTAATGAACAATTCTCCAGGCTGGGGAACTGAGCAGCTGAAGGATCCATCTCTGGCATCTCACTTTTGGTACTGTCCTCAGCTCCCATCTCTTCTGCTGCCTCAGCTCCACTTAATTCTTCAGCATTGTGGCACAAATGTGTTATTCAGAATATTCCTGAAAATATCAGGGAAAAAATTATGTCTAATAGATGATGATAATTTTAGGTGGAAGTGTCAGGAGGTTCTTGTTTCAAACACCAGCCACTTGTTTGTTATGGGCATCTACACATGACTTTCTTCCCCAACTGCCTGTCACAATCTTTCTCCTCAGACTGGGTATCCCACATCCTTCACAAGCAATTTCATCACACTTCACCACTTTTCCTATCTGTCTGAAATAATATTCCCTCTGTCTTCAGTGGGCAAACTCAAACCTAATGCAAAATATCAAAAGCAATGAGGACGGTTCTTAAATTTGTATTTTGTTGGATATCACTTTGACATGTAAGATAAAAAGGCTGTGAGAGCAGCAGAGACTTTCATCTCCTTGGCCAGCAGGAATTTAGCTTATGTCTTTTAAAATTGCCCCCCTCCAAGGAACACATGTAAGCTTGCGAGTCAGGAAATAATAAAGAGACAATTATTCATCTGAGTATTTATACTTCTCCTGATACTATTGTTTTTATTTTTGCCGAGCACAGCTTACTTTGGAGCTGGCCAGGATTTGGAAGCTCTCCCTCCCAAGATCTAATATCCGAGGCAGGAAGCGGATTTGACAGGCACATGCAATATTACAGGCAAACACAAAACAACCCCGTGAGGGGCTGGCTCTGCACCAGCTTTGTATGTCATCTTGAAACATTTGCTATTCTGCTCAAGGTTTCTGGGAGGAAACATCTGTGAGATTGTGCCACAGATAACATGAAAAGTTTGATCAATCCCTGTTCACCTGGAAGGGCACTGGGAAGGCTTTGCTGTAGGATCAAAATGTGCCCTGTGTTGGAGTCGTGGAACAGGGAGGTGAGGCTTGGAGAGCTGTTGGCATGCCCTTGCTGGGGGTCCTCTCACCAACCAGCCCCTGCTCCTGAAGGAGCAGCCTGAGGGAGCTCCAAGGACAGCCAGGGGCACTGTGGGCTGTGGTCCCTCACCCTACTCTCCCCTTGCAGCACTGGGAGGGCAGCACCCCTCCATCTTCCTCTGCCACCCTTTGCCCACTTCTTTCTTGGGTCTTTTCTGCCTTCTCTGTTTTCCAAACCCAAAAACTGCCGGGGCAAACCTTTGCAGGGAGCAGGAGAAGGGCCAGGACAGAGCTGATGTTGGAAGGCTGTGCCAGTGGCCAGCAAGCAGCAATGTCCTGGCCACATTTCAGCCACTGCTTTCCCCCAGATTGCCCAAGAGCACGTGGGAACCCCACAGTGTGGTGTGGCACGGTGGCAGCAGTGAGGTGCCACTGCAGGGACAGTGAGCCCAGGAAAAGGGCAGGCTTTGCAGGTTACGTGTGCTGTCATTTAGAAAATTACCCTGAGTTGGCTCGTGCAACTTCAAAATAGTTTTAACAACTTTTAAGAAAAAAAAAAGCCTCCTGGAGTTAAGAGTGTCTGTACTCAGAGAGTACTTGTGTGAATACAGTGGTGTAACTGTACGGTCCCAGTATTGCTGTGTTAGCGAGAGCTGTGCTTGTCAGGGAGCAGTGTTGTTATTTGCAGAGAGGAACATGAAAAGCAGTGCTGTTTTCTCTGTAAGTGGGTGGCAGGCCTGAGGAATGGTGAGAGTCCCTGACACCACAACCCTCCCATGCTGTGCTGCCCTGAGTGACACCAGACCCAGCAGGTGCACACTGTGCCCCGAGGGAAGAGGGGGCATCTGTCTGTCCCTGCTGCTCTGTGGGCTTTTAGGGCACCAGGCAATTTGGTCTCTGAATTTACTCAGCGTGTTTCAATGCCTTGGTAAACTGATGCCCCCTTCCTTAGGGTATTTCTACTCTCCTTTTATTTCCCCACCTCCAGTCCAAATGTGTAAAATCTGTAGGTGAGAAAACATTTGACACAGCTGAGTCAAATCATCCAAGTGCTCACGAGTAAAGCTCTCAAACCCAATCCCTTCATGGCTGGTGGCAGCTGGCTTTGAACCCAGCTGAGAAGCTGAATGGGATGCACCATCAGCTCCAGTGCCAGTGGCTCCAGAATAACCGTGTAGCTCTGCAAAATCAGTGCAAAATGGTGTAAAGAAATCCAAAATGTGGTACTAAGTAAGAAGTGAGAAAGGTAAAGCCACTCAAACCCGACAGCATTTCAGCTGCTGCTCTGTGTTTTGTTCTGCTGGGGAGACAATGTGTGTGTACCACCCTCTGGGGCTGTTTTCAGGAGTAGGAGCCCAGTGAGAACTGCAGGACCCGTAGCCCATTTCCAGCCTGGAATATATTCAATGTCATGATGTGGGAAGGTCCTCCTCATCCTGCAGTAACAGCAAAAACTAAAGCTTTTGGGCCGGCAGCAATTTCAAGGAATAACGTTCCTGGAGTTGTGCAATAAAGATCCAAGTGGGAGAGAGCCTAAAGCAAAGTGAATCAAGAACAATGCACTAAGATAGCTGAGACAATATTGTTTCATAAATTTCCTCTCCGCTGGCTGTCACAAATATCTAAACAGGATTTTTATTTTAAAGAGCCTTTTACACTCTGTTTCTCCCATGCAGGTAATGCATTATTTAGCCTGCTGACTGAACCAGTCATTTAAGTGATTTCTGGCCAACTGGCAAGTGCGTTCCCGCTCTCTTTAAAAAGAGAAAGCCAAACAAAATAGAAGGATGAAAGTTAGTGCAACTCTGTTTAAAAAAAAAAAAAAAACAAAACAAACCAAGAAGCGAGGTCCTTGTCCTGGGAAACACCACAGCCTGATCTGCAGCAGAGCCTGGGACTGCTTGGCCCTCCTATGACATTGTCCCAGCACCCTTTCAGGTGTTAACACAGGGCTCCCACCTGGAGCAGGGTCGAAGGGCCATTGCTCTCCCAGGGCTCCCAGCACCAGCCTGTGCATCAACAGGAGCCCAGCACCGAGCAGGTTGGTGCAGCAGCTCCTTCAGGCTGCCACAGGGGGGTCAATTCAACTCAGGTTGACAAAACCTTCCTTTTTATTTTTCCCCACCAAAATTCAGCAGAGAGGTGACAATTTAATCCCTCTGAAAATCCGTGCTAAAGGATGCTATTAGTTTGATTTTCCTGCTTCCCTGATGCTGGGCCACACAGAACCAGAAGAGCACAACATGTTCTCTGTGCCACCACGCTGAGAGTTAAAACTGAGTTAACTCTCAGCCATCGAGGCTGAGAGTTAAAAAAGCTCCACTGTTAAACTAATGCTCCCTTAAACAGAAAGCCAAGGATTTCCAAAAGAAGATTACGTGGTTTGTCCCCTTCTGTAATGAGAAGAAAACAAATCTGTTGGGCATGATTCTCTCACTGCACTGACTTGACACCTTTTTTATAATTATCCCTGCCCGTGGCTGCAAACGCCTCTCTAGCAGGGGACTTATCTTGCCTTAAACATTGTCACTTAGCAACTGAGGTCAAAAAGGCAGAGACTGGCAATCCCAAAGAGCAGTCACTGCTCCTGAATGCAGGTAACGTGCTGTCTTCCACCTTACACAGCATCCTCTTCTCTCTCCCAAATCCACTTGCTTGAAACAGCAACCAGTGAGAGCAGAAGCAAAGGTGTGTTCTTGGCAGCAGAAACTTCTGCTTCAGGAGCCAGATGTGGTCCTTGTGGCACTCTGTGCTGCTCCCAGAGTGGCTGCAGGTCTCTCCTGTGAGCACGAACACAGCTCTGTGTCCCACCTGCTGTTCTGTGATACCCCAAAGGCCATTCTCATTCCAGCACCAAAGCAAAGCAGGGCTGGGTGCTTTGCAAAAGCACACCTGGAACCCCCCCAGACAAGGCAGGTACCTGTGTACACAAGCCAAATGCTCATGTTTGCACAACTGATATTTATTAAAACTCTCCTTAGGATGTTTTGGTAACAAGTTCCAGCCTTAGGTTAGCAAAACTCAGTGCTTAACTGTGTTGCTGAAGAGAAGGTCAGAGAAGCACAGCAGGATAAACTTGTGTTGTTCCCCTTCCATATCACTTGTTTGAGAGATTCTTGTGTCTCTCAATCACACATTGCTGTGGCAACAGCCAGGCTGGGAATGCACAGAGAAGCTGCAATTAAACCATATTTGCACCTTATTTTTTGCACAGAACTTGCAGAGACAGACAAGCAACAGCTTTCCTGGTTTGGTAATTGAGAAAGAGCTAGAACCTTACAAACCTTCTACACAAGTCAGAAAGGCAGCATACCTTGGAGAGGATGTCTGTGCCAGTGGCCATAGCTTTATGTGTGTAATTTAGGGAGGTCAGGTTGCAAAGGCTTCAGAGGCAGGACTTGCTTTGTGTCAGCATTGCACAGCACACTGTGAGGTCTGGGCATCATCAGAAATGAGGGTGAAGCCTCATTGCTGCCCTTTCCTTCAGCATCAGCAAATGGCTCTTTTCCCCAACAGTTAATTAAGGCAGCATAGGAAGAAGAAAGTTTCACTTGGCTGCAGAGCACGATCCCCCCTGAATTCCACGCCCCGCGTTGAAGTGTCTTCGACGAACCCAATGACAAGTGTTCCCAACACCACAGTGTTCTCCCGTGCAGACTCCAGGCCTGGCCACTCACCACTCCAGGCTCTCCTACAAAGCCAAATTCTTGGGCTTTGATAAACTGGTAGGCCTGGAACAAGCTCCCACAATTTCATAATGAGTGTTGGGCTTTGCATGTGGCCTGCCCTCAGAGGCTGAAAACGTACACACCAAACTGCTTGGATTTCATTACTGCCTTTGCCAAGTAGTTTTGGTTTGTCCCTCACGTCATTCCTAACGTGCTTTGGGTTGAGAGAGAGTACAATACAGCACCAGAATGAAAGCACAGTTTTGCTTTTCCCTCAAAGGCTGCCTCACCTGACTGGGGAATGACAAAATGTGGAATTCCTACCTTCGTGCCAAGAAACCTGCTTGGCAGTCAGCGTGGTTTGAAGTCAAGGCTGATGAGAACTGATTGTGGGATTGTAGGGAAGAATTCCTTTGGGGAGATATTTAGCCCTGCAAAGCAACGTAGGACAAGCAGGATGTTCCCATAAGCAGGAAGGAATAGGAACTACGCAAGGCGAAACGCCTCTGGTGCCGAGCCACGCGAGTGCCCAGAGCAGCAGAACACAAGTGGAGCAGCTGGAACGTGCCCTGCTCGGAGCCTGCAAGGCAACAGAAACCCCCAGGGCAAGAAATGCTGCCATCTGAATGCCAATACACCTCAGAAATTAGAGACATCATTGCATAGGTTTTCTGTGTTATCCCTTTTGATTCCCTCGTGCAAAGCAAAAGGAAGGATTAATCTGTTCCCGAGTAACAGTGTGTGTCTGCACCAAACTTGGGGTGTCCCAAAGTCTGCCCTGGCGTAGCCATAAGGAAGGAGGCAGGACAGAGTCCTTTAGGGAACCAGGGGCAGTGTTCTTGGGGACATGTTGTTTGGCCCTTCTGGTCACAGTCCCTGTCACACTTAGAGAGTTTGTGTGCACAGTCCCTGGGCTTTTTATTGGCTGCCCCAAATGTCATTATTGTCTCATTTTAGTAGGAAGCAGCTGTGACACTGGAAGGTTTTTCCTGAGTTTTCTTCTGCCCCAAATGTCAAATATCTTTTATTGAGATCAGAGTAGTTCTTGCCGAACCAGTGAAAGCAGAATTCAGCTAATAACCTTTAATGAACAAAACCTGTATTTTAAATTAATCAATAGCACATGGAAACCCCTGAAATACTAATTTTGTTTCTTCAGACACAATACTGACAGCATGACAGTTTAAAATAAGACAAAAGAACTGGCATGTTTTGTAAGTCAACAATGTTTTATTGCTAATTTTTCTTTCAAGGTGTGGGGCTGTAAAGAGTTTGGGTTGTTAATGAAATGGAGAGGCACAGATTTCAGCTCCCTATTCAGTGCAGTGGGTATTGCCAACCTAATAATGCATTTACTGGGTGCTGCTTTCAATGAGGGGTATGTTGTGCCAAAAAAAGCAACACTCAGATTAGGTCATATATCC
This sequence comes from Xenops minutus, assembly GCA_035221455.1. Taxonomy (NCBI): domain Eukaryota; kingdom Metazoa; phylum Chordata; class Aves; order Passeriformes; family Furnariidae; genus Xenops; species Xenops minutus. The sequence continues at coordinate 11,149,914 of JAWWEE010000051.1, read as the reverse complement.
ACGTTGTCCAATTGTTTCATGTACAAAGTTTACTAAGTCAGTATTTTCTTTAAGGGTAAAGAATAACCAAGGGTATATTGTACAGACTATTCTTCAAAACAGGTTTCCAAAAATAATAAACACAGGAAAGTAAGTTCATATCAGAGAGTTAAAAACTCAGTTATTAGAATTTAAAGTAAGTAAAGTAAAAATTTTTGCAACAGGGCAACAGGAAAAGTTCGTTTCCAGGAGAGCTTTCCATGCTAAGTTGCACTCATGTGCAAGAACTGTAAGAATGCAAAAGTTTCAGTAGGATAAATGAAGTTATACATGATAGATTAAAATTCTAGCTGTGCATATTTTATAAGTAAGGCTGCTTAAAGGAGAAGTTCTTTATGAAAAAAGAAATCTAGCTGCTTGTGAAGGTGAAGTGCAACCGATGTCCCTGTGCCAACAGCATGACCTTTTTAGAGCAACACTTCCTTTCCAAGGATCATCATTCTCCCCTTCCCTCTCTCACCCTTTCTCTCTGATGTTATCTACAAGAAAAATCTGAAAAAAAGGCTTCCAAGGTTCTGACAGATAAATATGTCAGAGAGCCCTGGGGAGCTTCAGAGGCTGCCCTGCATGTGTGCCCAGTTCTTCAGTCCAGTCTTGTCTTCCTTCTGGATTTTTTTCTTAAGCAAATGCAGCCCCTAAAAATCATATTTCTAAGTTTATAACTTTTCTTCTTCTCCTTTCTAGTGACTTGGTTCAATTTGAACCCTGCTCCAGCTATGCTGGACTTTGTGTGATGACTTCGAGATTTTTTCCATCCCTTTGCTGCATTATTCTAGCCATGAATAAATTGTTTTATTTGCTATCAGGGCAAGTTGTGAAACGCTTCTAATAAATCAACCCAGAGGCTAAATTATTCCCTGTAATCGTTGTGTTACTTTTGTGACTGGTGCAGCAAACTGTAAGGCTTCCCCAAAATGTGGGCTGGCAGGAATTGTTCCCATTGCTTCAGGGAGCTGTTCCCCTTTCCTTCCCTTCAACTCTCTCCCATGGAAAGCACAAACTGTGTCCATCGATTGCTTTGCAGGGATTTTTACTGTATACATTTCCAGTCATCAAACGAGAGGCTGGGGTTTGCTTTCTGCCCAATAATCCTCATTTTCTCTGAAATGGGAACTATTGATCTCTTGTGTTTCACTTTAATCCAGGCTCTTTATTGCTGAACCATTACCCTGAAATGTGGCTGTGGGATCATTCATTCTAAAGCAGTTTCTTTGCTTGGTTTCTTTCCCAATATAAATAACTAGTCAGAACAGAAGTGTTCTTCAAATGGAAAAGAAATTTTAAAACCCCTGATTCTTTTTTTATTTTTTTTTAATTAATGCTCAAAAGTTTAATTATGGAGTTTAAGGTGAACATCTGTATGCAGTGTATCCTGAAATGTTTAATAGACCAAGTGAAGAGACTCTAAAGAACATGCTAAGCAGCAACCCTATACCCCTGGTAACAGTCAGGGCAGAATTAACCAGCAAGGCAGAACCCAATCAAGCTGATTTGGGGATATTGGTGCTGTTGCCTCACTCAGCAAATCCTCTTTCTATCATATTCATTATTTACTGAAGCCATTTGCTACTTAAACAGTGAAAGCTGAAATACTTCTGTGAATTTTTCTTTTAACCTGTGGCTGGGGATTTTGTAGTAGATAACCCAGAAGAGACTGTATGGTGGGTCTCTCATTTCTGTTGCCAAATTTATCAGTGACTGAACTTTGCAGCTCTGAAAACACAGAGCTCTTTATGATTATTTGCCAAGAAAACAATTACAAGCTGTTTTGAGGCTGGGACTTGTGTGCAATCTCCTTTCATGTTATTGTTAGTTTCAAAGGAAATAAATCCCAGGCTGAAGCAGAGCTCCCCTCCAGAGTCCAGGCAGAACGCTGGAATGTGTTGGTACTGGTCAGCACATGGATGCAAACGCTTGGCTGAAACAATGCAGGTGGTCAGACCTGCGTCCCACCAGTTCCCAGGGCTCCCTCCAGCCCTGGGCAGGGCCTGCTGTTCCCACACTGGAACAGGAACTGGTTCAGGGACTGTGCCTTAATTACAGCCTGTCCACAGGGAGTTTGGGGAGTGTCAGTCCTGCAGAGGAATGAGTCTTTCTGAAATCCTAAGTGTGAGTGTCTCAGGCAAGGAGTGACACTCCACAGGCTACACGTGCTCATCTCTTTACCAATTTCACCTCCAAGGTGTTGCTGCTCTCAATGGAGTTTCATTCAGCCCATGTGAAGGCTGAATAACATTCTGCACCTAAAATCTTGGAAAGACCACAGATATTTACTCCTGCCCTGGCTGTAGAATGAGCTGTTTCATAATGGGAGCACAAATGTCATCAGCAAAAATTAATAAAGCTCAGCAAAACTTCCTGTGCTGTCCAGCAACAAACACCACTTGAGATACGACTGACGTGGAAAAGCAGTTTAAATGGAACAGAAACCAAAGTCTTTTGTATCATATAAACAAAGGAATGATTAAAGTGATAAGGTGATGTTATAATCCAGCTGAGCTCTCCCCGTGTAATAGCACAGATTGCTTTGTTTGATTTGTGGAAGCAGATTAAAGGTACTCAAGTAGTTTAAAGGAAAAGGCTACAGTGATTTACTGACTGATTTTTATGGCTACAGAGAAGTGGGAAAGAGGGGATTGTAAGGAAGGCACAAACCCAGTGAATGTGGAGGTTGCCTGAGTTCTCACCAAGTGTGAACTTGTGCATCCTGTTTATGTTCTGGTGTCACTGAGATGTGACAATAAAATATTGAACAAACCTAAGAAAAGGATTAATATCTACTCTACAGAAACTTTTTTTTTTCTAGAAAAGGCCAACTCTGAAGAAAATGAAATCTTTTTTTCATGTTTTCTTACCAGCTGTACACAAGCTGGCTGAAATCATGATGTACATACAGGTTTGGCAAAAAAATCTCCTTGGTGTAGCATACTAAAATTCTGGCTTGTGGCTCTGAAAGCAGGAATCCTTTATCAGTACTTGCTTTTACATCCATAAAATGATAGACTTCTGTATTTTTCCTCTTGTATCCTCTGTACTCGTTGTTAATACATCCTTTGCTGTCTCTTTTGCCATATGTTTAACATCAAAAGACCTAATTGTCTTTATTGTTCTGTTCCCATGTATTTTTTCAGTAGTGATAACAGCAAGGGGAGTTGTGAATGCTTTGCACTTCAAGGAGGGCTTATATTCCCTTGACATTGTGGTTCTTTCTTTCACTTGGGCCTCTCAGTTTGGTTCAGAGGAAGGTGCAGGTCTTCAGCTCCTCCTGGGTGCAGGGCAGTGGTCTGTCTGTCCCAACAATGGGTGCTTCAACCAGATGTGGTTTGGCTCCGTTCAGGCAAGGAGTTAACCAATTCTTACTCCACAGAAACCATTGAGAAGTTGAAAAATATGATGCTTAGTGAAGGTGAAGTAACAGCAAAATACATCATGTAAGAGGATGAGAAGGAACATTGTGTTTTCCAAGGGGTTTTTTCCCCTGTTTTTGCACCAGAAGAGTGAAGGTGGTAAATTACTGATTTTTTGTGCCTGCACCTGATCACTGCAGCATTGGCAAGGATGGGAGGACACCTGGATTGATCAGGCACAGAACGTGGGAAAGCACAAAGGGAAATACCAGCCAAAACGGTGAAAAAGGAATGAAGCAGTTTTGTTCTCTTTTTTTAACTTTTAATGAGGCTGGTGTTAATACACTGGGGCCTCATTAGCAGCTTAGAGGCGGCTTTAGAGCTGGCCATCTCAAAGGCAGCAGCTCTGCCTTTGTTCTCGGTGGACACCTTGAGATGTGCTACCGCAGGACGCGGCACCAGCAAGCCCGTGGCACTGGTGACATCTAGAGGACTCCAGCTCTCGGCTCACCCACAGCTCCGGGCTGTGTGTGGAAGGATGGGCTGCCCCAGCCGGGGGCTGCTCCTGCTGCCAGCCGGGCTCATGGCACAGCCGTGGGGCACAGGGGGACCCTCAAACCCAGCCCTTGTGGAGGTACAACTGCTCTGCTCCCCTCCCTCTGCAGCCCTCGCTAGAGTTTGGGATTTCATTGATTTACGGTGTAAGCTGTGAGGAACAGAGACCCCAGTCTGCTACTCCACTGACTGGTTTATCAGGAGCCTGGGTGGGGAAACTGTGACACAGTTCCCAGAGCCAGGCTCGAGTGACGAGGGTGACACTGAGCAGAGGCAGCTGTTGTGCCCTGGGAGCGTTTCCCCCGTTCCCCGGCTGACCACTGGCAGTATCTGCCCCTGGAAGCGGGGCACAAATAAGCAGAATTATTCCTGCAGCCGCAGCAGTGGTGCATTGATGGCTCTATTTTCTGCAGTCCTAATGGGAGGCGAGAGGCAGGTGCTCAGGCAGCATGAGAGAACAGCCAGAGCAGGTGTAAGTGGGAGCTCAAGCTCCTCTGCAGGGCTGCTGCCTCCAGCTCTTTGAGGCATGTCACTGCAGTGCCTTCCGAGAGCCCGGGTTTGCTCAGCCCCCTCTGTCCTGGCAGCTCCAGCTCTCCCTTGGCTCTGGAGAGTGTTGGCACAGAGCTGTTCAGTGGCAGAGCTGCCAGGCTGCCCCAGGGCTTGCCAGCAGTGGGGATACCAGCCTTGCCCACCTTCCCTGTCCTGCACAGCCAGTGATGCTGTCGTGTTCAGTGCCTTTTTTTTACCAAGAAAGTAGATCCCCTATTTCTCTGACATTTTCTCCTTTAAAGCTGCATGGGAACAGTGAAGTCTAGCAGGCAGAGTCAGCCTGACCCAGTGCTTCAATGGCAAATATTAAACTGCAGCGCTCAGAGAAATGATGAAATCTTTACTGGTAGAATTTAACAACCTACTTATACTGGAGCCAACCAGGAGAGATTTATAAAGCTGTAAAATCAGCTAATTCTGTTTTAAATTATTTCAAAACCTAAACAGCACAAGCTGTCTTTGAAATCAAAGGGCAAATTTTAAAATGAGGTTATACTTTATACGGCCAAAATTAAACACTGTTGACCCAATCATATAACAAGTATTTCTGAGGAATGGCAGGGAGAAGGATTTCTGGAATTGTTTCCACTCAAACAGGAAAGGGATGGCAGTCTCCATCTCTCTCAAGACTGTCCCTCCAGTGTATGCTATTCTAAAAGTCCTCTTTCATATTACTTCCTCCCATGCCCACAGCACCCCTCTGCTACTTGTTGGCTCTTTCTCTCCCTCGCAAAGCGCTGCAGGACCATCAGTGCCCAAATCAGGGCCCCGTGTTTGCAGAGAGCTTCTCAGAAAAGCCCTCGGGCTGCACAGTCAGGCTCGGGACTTGCCACACTTTGGGCATTAGTCACTTAAAGCCAGAGGGCTGTAATTGCTCCATCACTGAGCCTGAGAGGGGAGCGTGTAGCACTGTTACCCACTTCAGTTAAGTCTTGTGTTAATTCCGCGAATAAGAGCACTGACATATGATACAGTATTTGCAGGATGGAGCCTCTAACCAAAGCAGGATGCTGGCTGAACTCCAGAGCATACAGTTGTTCTTTGCTTATTACACCAAACATACAGTTATATTATCCAAATCGTACATCTGAGTAAGAGTTTGCTAGGTCAAGTGAAACGCTTTGCTCAGATCTTACTTGTTTTTTCCAAAAGGTTATGCGATCTTTTCAGACACTGATTCAGAAATGAGTGTTCGTGTCCTACTGGTTTAATTAGTCACACGGACCGAACAACACGCTCACGGGGGAGCACACAGCTCCTCCAGGCTTGGCTTCAGCCTTCTCCTGCAGGAAGGCAACTTGAGCTCTTCCAGGATACGAGCGCAGACCTGGAAGGATGATGGCTGGGAATTGCATGTTTCCTAGGGAATACAATACAATTGCAGCCGAGCTTTTAGCCGGGCTCTGCCTGCCTGCCGTGTGTGAGCTCCCGAAGCCGAGCGAGCTCCCCTTGCCGGAGCGCTCGCCCCGCCGCTGCCCGCGGGCGCTATCTCAGTACGTGGAACCGCACGGCTTTGTTTCCTCCTCCCCGGGCTGATGAGAGCCAAGAGATGTCAGTGCAGCCTGAACAACACGGGGCCGTGCCCTGCTCGGGGCTCTGCTCCTGCAGAAACCCCCCGCCCTGGGAGCTCCACCAAAGGACGGCTGCGACATCCCTGGGCGAGGGGGAGAGCGGCGCCGAGAACACTGTCGGTGTGTTAGGGGCGGCTGGAGAGGCTCTCACGGCTAAAAATACCCGCCCAAGTGTTTTTAAAAACACGTTGGAGGGTCCTTCTAAACACACAGACTTTTGTTGACAGAACAAGACTGCTCATTTATGCTGTGTATTATCCTTGAAAACCTGCTCTGTTTGTGCGGGGAGTCCCATGACAGCCTCGGCTTGCCGAGGGTGCCACAATGATCTCAGAGCAACAAACGTGTCCCTTTATCTGCTGGAGAGGGACACAGGGGAAGCAGGAAGTATCTGCTGGCTGCAGGAAAAGCAGTTAAGAAATGGAAATAAGCTGATTTATCAAAATATTGCTTTGCTGTTTTCACAAGTGCAATGCCAGTGGTTTTCTAGCCCAGCTCAGGGCACCTCGTCCGTGGCAGGTTAATGCCAGGTATGTGTATAAAGCCCAGTACAATCAGTGGAATTGGATAGATCATCTGGTTAAGTGATGTCTGAATGGAAGGAATTTGACAATGGGATTTCCTCTTTTTTCCACCTGAACCATCAATTTGTTTTCAGGTGACTGCTCTAGGATGGAGAAGGCCACTGTAGGGAACCTCATGGGTAAAAAAAAGAGGTAAATATTTTGATATTCCTGAAGGCAAATTGGGACACGATGCTGCAAACAAAAACAGTCGAGGGAAAACCAACCATAAAGATAGCCAAGGGGAAAGGCAGCGAGTTTTATTGTATTTGAGAGGGAAAAGTTTGTACTTTGGAGTTTGGATGGTGAGAGTGGCTGGTTCTGTGCCCAGTGCAGCCTCCCTGCCAGGGAACTGTTACCTCCCCAGAGCACGGCTATCACCACTCCTGAAAGACACCTCCAGGAGTGCCTTCTCAAGTTTGGCAGGAGGAATGGACCCAGGAGCAAGCAGTCACACCTTCATTTACACCTACAGTGTCAGTCTGAACCCCTAATGACACTCTCAGAGATGGATATCCAAGTCCCACTGCCACCTCTGAATGCCCTTCTTGCACAGCCCGTCTTTTATCCCTCACTGCATTGTCAGGCCCAGAGAGAAGTCAAAGTGATGAAAGATCTCATGGGAATTGCTTTGGGATAACTACCATCTGCATAAAGTTAATTGGCATATCAATAAGTTGGACACTCATCTCTTCAGCTACACACAGGGAAGAGCAGAGCTTTGCTCCTGGAGTCCAGCACTTCTCCTGTGGCCTATGGGAACCCAAGATGCACTGGAAGGGTCTTTCAGTCAGAACTGGCATTTAGACCAGGACATTGTCCCCTCCCACAGCCGTACCTATATGCTCTAGTCTCCCCACATAAAGACTTTGCCCTTTTTATACATGGAATGGACTGAATATCTTCCTGGATGGAGGTGGCTTTGCTCAGCCCGTGTCCTACAAGCCCAGGAGGGATGGTGAAACCTGCTGTGCAGTAACAGCAATACTGCATTTGCTGACCATGTCTTCAGAACGCTTTCCCATGATCAGAAGCACCAACACTTTTTGTCATTTTATAGCTGCAGTACAGTTCAAATGTGGCTAATTCTACCTATCGTGCCTTATCTGTGTATCATGATGTTTACTCTACAGATGAACCAGCTTTTAGGTAAGGAGACGTGACGAGGCCACTGATGGTGGCTTTGTGGTTTTACGTATCTGGAACTCTTGGTTTTCAGACTTTCTGAACGAAAACAAGAACATTAACAGTTGAGATTGATATTTAAACAAGAATTTAAGAATCCAAGATTGAAGTTAGTCACCATTTTAGATCTAAACTTCAGTGTAGGAAACAAAGGAGTGACAGCAAAATAAGTAATGAGTGAAGTAAAGGACCAAAAGCACAAGGTGGATAGAGCCTGCTTCAGCTAAAATTAATGGGAAACTCTTGCAGTCTGTAGTAGATGTTCAGTCATATAAACACTGAGCAAATTCCTCAAATGTAGACTCCTCTCCTTATGCCCCAAAAGCCCTATTTTGCACCTGGGTGGCACGATTTACTTTGCGGGGTGCTCAGCATTCTGTGTTGCTGCAGCCACGCTGTGCACAGCCAGCCCAGGGCCCGTTTCAGAAGCTCATGCCTTCAGTCGAGGTGTCTCTAAGCACAGTGCCAGCCTACAGCCACCTCCAGTGGAAAAGCTGAGTGCCCTGGAGAGGCTGCCTGTGGGAGGGCAGCGCTGGCAGCGGCTCCGACACGTACGCGGTGCTCTGCATCAAGAAATGAAGACTGTACATATAGATCACTTACAGTAACAGGGGTGGGAGTTTCAGTTCAATCCATTATTTTCCCTCCCAAGGTACAAATAAATGCAAATTTTACTCATTTACATTTCTCTTGCTGTCATATTTCCTGGTGTTGCTCCAAGTATTTTTGCTTGTGTGTCCATGTCTTCTTTTAACACTGCAGTCTCACAGTTGTTGCCTCTCTTCTTTCATGATGTTTTTTGCATTCACAGATGGCCCACTCTGCTTTTTAATCTCTCCACTTTTTATTTCCCCCTGTTGCAGATGGTAGAAACAAGAGAATAAAAATGCAGAGAGATCTGTAGCCCAGTGCTTGGGGAAGGGCAACTGTCATATTCCCTCCCTGCTGGGAGTCAGGAAGAGGCAGACTTTCAAGGTAATTTCCTCTTTTATCTTTGAAACTGTGTATGATTTCAAAAAGCTGTCAGTCTGTGTCATGCACTCTTTACCCAGGTGAAACATGTGACTTTATTCTTGCTGTCACTTCTTGCCACCAACTAAAACTGGTGTAAGCTGGAAAGGGATGAACCATGACATTATAAACAGCTGGAATTCAAGTAACTACAACTATGCTATAACTACAGGCAGGACCATAGCTAGGGCTATACCAGGATGTGAAATTTCTGATTCCCTGAAACAAGTAATTGATAAGTTTTATGAATTGTTCTAGGGGGTTAGAATAATAGGAGAGAAAGCCTGTCTTGCACTTCAAAATCCTATTTCATTTTCAGATTTCTGCTTCAGAGGATACGTGGGAGAGGATGGACACTGCAGTGAAGGCAGGCTTGGTGTGCTTTGTAGAACTTGTCACCTGCACTGGAAAAGTTTTCAGAGCGACAAACCAAGACACACTGACTTTAAACCTGTCTTTGCTGTGAATTGCACAAGCAGGAAAACTCTGCTTGTCTACCCTTAGAGCCAGGACAACAAATTCATAGGCTGAATGTTTCGTACTAGTTTCCCATTTTAGCTTTTGGGTCGGTTTGGATTTGTTTTCCTCCCAGCCCTAGAGAGTTCTCTTTCCTTTTGCAGGTGGCACATGGACCCAGAGCACTTCAAAGAACTGTCCTGTCTATAAGTAAAAGACTCCTCTTGTTTGAGTCTCTCCAAAAAGCACAGGAAGAAAAAGAAAACTGCTATTAATAATCTTCTAGGCTGACCTTTACATTTTCTTGTTATATTACATTCTCAGGGATGTGTTCATCAGAAGAACGAACTCTGGGTCCCAGAGGAAAAGGCATTACAGCAGTGGAGACAGAATGAGTCATGTGGGCATCTCAAGCCTGATGTGAGATGGATTAATTCCTGCTACAGGCAGCAACTGCTGCTGAACCTGGGGCTAACAGGGATGTGTAATGTGAATTTGTCTGCCGTGTCATGGTTTAATTTGTACACTTACTAATTGCTGTAACAGACAGGTAGCAGATTACTGATTAGGTGCCTTGAGTGGGACACAGGCAACATGATGAAAGGGAAGGAGGAAGAGACAGATGTTGTCTCCCTTTGTTCAGGTGATGTCTTTCTTCAGGAAGAGACACACTAACTTTCCACAGGATAGCTTGCAGGAGAGAAGAGGTAAGAAACCGGCACCAGACCTGACTGAAAGTGAGTCAAACAGAAATAAACTTGTTGAAATAACAAGCATCCTTCCTACAAGGGACACACACAGAGCATCTCCTTATAGAACAGATATGAGTCTTTCCAGGCATGTCCTCACTGTGAGCACGTTTGTGTCTGCCTGAGCCCAAACTCACAGACCATTTAAACACCTCTCCTGAACCTCCTTCTGGCAATCTCACTTGCTCCTGGAACCACTGTGGGAAGAGAACAGCAGGGAGCCAGTCTGCAGAGAAGCCTGAGCTCCCTCCTGCAGGACAGGGTGCAGGGTGAGCCTCACCAAAACCTCCCTGCTGCCTGCCAGGACCGTGCTCTCTGCTGGCCCTGGGGCTCTGCTCCCCCTCTGCTCCAGAGCAGCCAAATGGGTTCATTTAAGGCTGGATGCCAAGACTAGGAGTAACAAAAGGAACAGAAAAGAGTGCAGGTTAGGTCACCTGGTTAACAGTGACCTCCGTGGGCAGCTCCCACCCTGGCAAAGCTGTTCTGATGCGTCAGCAACAGAAACCCTCCAAGGTGTCGTAGAGGATATGACCTGCTCAGCCTTTTGCGTGGTGTTTATTAATAAAGAGGGAAGAGAGGGTCACTGTAGTAGTAGGATTTGTCTCTGTCCCTTCTGCTGACACGGATCTGCAGGAGATTTTGAAAGAGAACATTTTCTCAAGAAGACACTCAACTTGTGAGAAAGCCCTGAGAGGAGAAATAGAGATTTTTGGTGAGAACCACATAGGCTATTTGCAGAAGGCAGGCTACAGCACAAAGAGCTGGTTGGAAAGCTTTAACTCCAGAGTGCAGGATGTGTGGCCAGGCCCCAGAGAGTATTAGTCATCTAAGTGAGTGCTCCGAGCTGGCCGGAGATGAGTACAAAATACAGTATGACAAAGTTGGCAGTGCTGTGCATGGACTGTGCTGCCAGGGAGGGGGGCACAGCACAACCAGCATCACCACCCCAGGCCAGGTGAAGTGACAGAACTGAGGAGGTGAACGTGAAGTTTGTTGTTAGAAGGCAGATGTGGTGCCTCCAGAGCAAGTTCTGTCAGTAACTTCTGCACTAGATGACGGCATTGGTAGAAAATAACAAGAAGTCACTGACAAACACATGTGTGGCAGGAAATGAACTAAAAACGGGGCATGAGAATGGTGCAGGTCTTGGTGTCATGTCCTTCTTTCCTCTGGGCTGAGGTGTTGTGTTGGAGGAGCTCTGGTGCAGTGTCCAAACTGGACATGACCTCTCCATGGGCCAGGGCTGTCCCTGCAGCATCCTCATCACATGCCAGAGGCTGGGATGTCACCTCGTGTCCCCACCTGGACCCCTGGCTGGGGCAAAAGCCTCACCCAGGAGGGGGTGAAACACCAACCCAGCGCTGGCTCCGTGGGTTTGGGATGTCGGGAATGGGGAAGCGCTGACACCCCCGGCTCTCCCGGTCCCGCAGCCCCTGTCGGGATGGCCGGTGAATCCTCCTGGGTGGGCGAGTCTGCAGCCCGGAGAGGACAGGAGGGACACGGAGGGACACGGGGGGACAGAGGAGGGACAAGAAGAGACACGAAGGGACACAGGGCGGACACAGGGGGGAGACAGGAGGGACACGGAGGGACACGAGGAGTCACAGGGGGAACACGAGGGGACACCAAGGGACACGGGGGGACACGGGGGGAACACAGGGGGGACACGAAGGAACACCGGGGGGACACGGAGGGACACCGGGGGGCCACCGCGGGGACCCCGGGGGGACCCCGGGGGGCACCGGGGGGCCCCCC
>JAWWEE010000051.1:11090042-11137745 GCA_035221455.1 Xenops minutus | reverse complement strand
GGGAGGGGATGCTCGGAGCCCTGCCCGCCTGTCCCCGCCGTGCCATGCTGTCCCCTCCGTGCCGTGCAGTCCCCTCCGTGCCGTGCTGTCCCCGCCGTGCCATGGTGTCCCCTCCGTGCCGTGCAGTCCCCTCCGTGCCATGGTGTCCCCTCCGTGCCATGGTGTCCCCTCCGTGCCATGGTGTCCCCGCCGTGCCATGGTGTCCCCTCCGTGCCGTGCTGTCCCCGCCGTGCCGTGCTGTCCCCGCCGTGCCGTGCTGTCCCCGCTGCTGTCACACAGCCACGCTCCGGCACGGCAGGAGCGCTTCATTCAGCCGGGGCGGCTCTGCTGTGAGCAGAACTCCTGAGTTTTCCCCTGTGCGCGCCTTGGTGTCTCTGAAGCCCACAGCGGCGGAGGTGCAGCCTGCCGGGCTGTGCCGGTGCCATCCTCGCCCCTGCCCCCGGCAGGGGATGCTCCTGCACGGTGACAGCAGGCACTGCCTTCCCTTGGGGTGTCCCGTGGAAAGGCACCTCTTTTATCAGCTTGCGTGGTGATGTCTGAGCTTGTGCGGTACATGACCCCAGCCAAAACGGTCACAGAGAGCCATGTGCTGGCCTTCAGGTAAGTGGAAGAGAATTGGAAGGTTTTCTACTCTCTCTTCCTCCCCAGCACAATGCAGGTGGAATATAGGTTATCCTGAGCGTCTTGGGATAATACAGAATATTTTCAGATGCCCATGAATAACTTAAGCGCCTCTTGCTCCCAAAGCATGCATGGTTCTGCAGGCAACAAACAGCCCTCATCGTTTTGGTGTGTGTTTGTAGCCTGTAATGGAAGAGCTGAAATTGAAGGAGCTTTAGAAAACAATATTTGTTCTCGTTTTCTGTGTCCTAGTGGTGAAAGTTTTTATTCCAGAAGTGCATCTTCTTTTGATGTGGTTGCAGCTGTACTGATGTGAGTCTGTTCATGAAGGTGAACGTCCTTCTCCTGAGAAGGGGGTTGAGCAACACTCGTGGAAAGAGTAAAGCGTGCTGTGTGCTGTGGCTGTGTTGGTGAGGAATCACACCTCTGTCCAACTTGGCATTCCAAAGCACAGGCTACTTGCAAATCTGTTATGCTTTGGTGTTTTGTTTTAACCTATTTCAAGTTTGTTTTGTAGTGAACAAGTGCGTGAAGAAGGACCCGTGAGAACATTTTTTTTCTTTGTAGATTAAATAACTAAGGAAAAAATCTCAAGGGTAGGGCTAATTTTGATGTTAGTCTGCAGACCTTTAAGTCATAGAGACTATCTGATAGGCTTCTGTATTTGCAGTAGGCGATATTTCAGTTGTCTGTTTTTAATATTGCTTCTAAGACATTGTGCCACAGAACTGGTTTTTGCAGCAATGACACTGAACGTTGAGTGGGTTAAACAACATATCTTGGTGGTTTGGAGTTGTCTATGGTGAAGCCAACAGAGAGAGCATTCTTTGTCGAAGTACTGATTTATAAATCTGATGGATATGAGTCAGTGTTATGCTGGCAGTCGTTTATTATATTTCGGCCTGGACTTGAATAGCAGGAAGTCACTTTTTGGCCCTCTTGTAAATCTTGGGATGCCTAAGAGACCCATTTCCCTGCTCCTTGCACGGGGACTGTCAGTTTTCCAGTTAGCTTCCTTCCCTTGCTGCTTCTCCCCTGCATCCCACTCTCACTAATGCTTGGTGAATTTTTTGCTTCTAAGCTGGAATATGGAGTTTGGGGCATATTTGGTTATGTTTAATTTATATCAGCAGGTATTGCAGCCACAGCTGAGCGTGTCTGCTGAGACTTTGCCTCAGGTGCTTAGAGATTGCACACACAAACAGAGCAGGGTAGTAATGAATGAGGAGGCCAGGAGCATCTAGTTGGGACTTAAAGCTGCAACTGAGTTTTCTAAGAAACAGAATTGAGGTGGGGAGAAAAGACTGAAGAAGGACAGAGCCAGGGATGTCTCCTTGCTTGGGGTGAAGCTCACTGACAAAAGCTGCAGAAGGTACTCGTGGTTTCTTACTCGTGCTCCCAACTTTTTAGGCTGAGGAGCTCCTGCAGGAGCAATTCACTGATGTGGACAGAGAAGGACACCACAGGTGCCCTCTCATTGAGAGTAACAGAATTTAAATGAAAACTGCACTGACGATTCAGGTCTGGCCTGTCCCCACGGCTAAATTATTTGCAGTAGCTCATATATTTCCAAGGGCTGTGCTGGAGATGTAGAGTGTTTCTTCCTATGCTGTGCTCAGCTGTGCAGAACCCAGGGTGTGCACAAAGTCCCTGTCTGTGGTCTCATGCTGTAGTGTGTGTGTAACATACTACTCTGTTACTCAAGAGTACTACTCGGGTTAGTTCTCTTCAGCTCAACTGATACTTATGTTCTCACATTGGGGTTCCTTTTTTTGGAAGGAGAAGTTCATAATTTTATCAGAATGCTCAGGGATGGGCAGTGTCATTACTCAGTGTGTAGTTTTATTTTTTTTAGGAATCTAATAATTTTTCAGTTCATCCCCACAGTTGTATCGGGTAAATTCCTGAGTCCTGGAACTTTTCTTACTTTCAGTAGAGTGAAGATGTTACACCTGCTCTGTTTTGGAAGCAATAATCTGACTTTGTGCTTGCAATGTAGTAGTTTTTTTGCTTTGTTTTTGTGAAATGCTCAACCAGGTGTAATCTCAATGGATTTTGTTTAGTGAACTGTGCAAGTCACAACTTCAAGATTACAATCATTGTTATGTTGGCAGCATAGTGAGTTCAGGGTTACTACTGGGAATTGGAGGTTGATTTTTTTCAGTGCATGGGGGTTGTTTTTTTGGTGAGAACAATCCTGGCTCTAAAAGTGAAGGCATGTACTTATGGGGGAAAGGATTCTAAGCTTTGTCATAAAGCAATTATTTCATTCTGTGTGTGCTTTCTCACTGGTGACAGTAAGATGGATCTTCCTCTATACTTCTGTTTATTTTTTTTTTAAGACTTTAAGGTATATATCTGGTTTTCTGCAAGAGAGTAAACTTGAGCTGGTCCCCTCTCAGTGCTTATTTTTTTCATTCTCTCAGGCTGAACTCTTGGCCATGTAAAATGTTCTTGTGGCTTATTCCCATATTGAAAAGGAAATGGAGATATCAATATGCCAGTATAGATATATTCACTTGTGACCTTAGTTATTTTTCTTAAACTACAATATATTAAATAATGGCCATTCTGAATCTTACCTACATCAGTGCTTAGGTAAAAATGCTTTTAACAGAAATATTTACACTGGTACAAATATGAATACAGGGCATGCAAATGTGAAGTTTTTATGGGGGAATATGTTATATAGAAGGAAAACATACTTTAAAAAGCTGGGAAATATCAGCATGAAGACTAACCACAGTCACCCTCTCTGTGTGTGCTGCATGGTGAGCCCCTCCGAACCAGATCATTAAGGACTGTCTTGTATGGTTTACATTGTATTTTTTTCCACAGGGCTGGTACTTCATTCAGGGCACAAGATGGATGTTGTGCAGTGAATGAGCAGCCATTCAATATTCTTATCCTCCTCACACAATGTGTCACCCTGTGCCCTATTTACGACACACCATCCATACCCTGTGCTGAATAAAGAACTGTTGAACTCTTCGTGGGCTCTGCTGTAGTGCTGATCCCTGCAGGGACTGAATGCTTCATAAATGTCAGTGCAGGGCACTGCTGTGAAACGAGGTGGGACCTTCATTCGTGGATGCCAGAGTGGGAAATGCCACCAAAGACTAAAGCTGAAATTATCCGAAGCTCCCGCTGATTCTAAATGCCTGGTCTTTGCCAAAGGCTAATTTTAATCTGTAGTACTCAACTGTTTTTTATCAGTGACACTTCACGTGTTTAGAGCATGGGCCTCGTTGTGATCACTCAGCACTTTTGCAGTGTGAGCTTCAGATGCTCTGAGGAGCAACCCAGGGGTGAGAAGCCACAGCTGGGCATCCCTGCTGGAAGGCGTGGGCTGCTCATCTGGCTGTGGCACCTGTGTAGCAAACTGAAGCTGCTCGGGTTCTCCAGGGCAGCATTTAGTGGCAAATCCCACAAAATATTCCTTCTCTTGTCGTGATTTCCTGTTTAGCTGGCTCACACCGAGGTGGTTATCTTGGTTCTGCTTCTCTCAGGGATTGGATGGCTGAGGAGGGGGAGACACCCAATTATAAAGGCCAGATGTGTTGAAGCACCATCTTGTTGACAATAATTTCATTCACTTGCAACCAATTTGTTTCTCATGCCCCATGTATTGAGCTGGAAGAGAGGACATAGGCCCTGCCAAAAAGCATGTGATCCTTATCAGAAGATCATGTAAAAGATGTACAGGACAGAATGGACTGAAAATGCAGAGGGAACTTTTATCCTGGTGCTTCCTAATTGTTGAGAACATGATTTTTGATACTAAACATCTTACACCAAGTTAGTATTTGATCTCCCCTTTAAGGAAAGCAGGAATGAGACCTAAAAGCCCTAGAGGATGTTTATGATGTGTGTGTCTTGTTACAGGGCTGCTCTGCTGAGCAACCTGCACACTGTGATGGCAGCTTGTGGGGCACAGTGTGCAGTTCCCCAAATGGACTGTAATTAGTGGTGAAGCAATTACAATATTTTCCAATTGGGTTCCCAGTAATTACCAGATACTACAAGAACTCCTGGACATGGGAATCTCTGTGGTTTCCATTTGCCCAAACATGACAATCCTGCTGTGGACACCAAGGAGGTGGAATGCTAATTATGGGTCTTCCTTTGCAATGAAGAGCCTCTGCAGGAGGAGTCCTACTTGGTTCCCACTGCTGTATCCAAAATGTGCAGCCTGCTTAGTTGGTAAACAGAGATCTTCTGGGTCTGGAGCACGTTCACACCAAGCAAAAATACCCGGCAAACTTTGCAGACTTTAAGAAAGCTTTACCCAGTATCAAACAATGCTGTCTGCAGGACCGTGGTGTGATTTGGTGATGGTTCACTGAGTCTCAGAACAAGCAGGTGCCTTCAGCAGTGGCACCTCTGTGCTTTAGATCATTTACTAAAGTAGTTTCTCCCCTGCTCCCATTTTAAAATGTCATAGAGAGGAGACAGGCAAACTACTTGTCATTCTCTGCTTTTTTAAAAAAAATTATTTATTTTTTGCTTGATTGGTTTTGTTTGGATGTTTTTTTCCTTGAGAGCTCCTGACAGTGGCTTTTTCCTTGTACCACCTCCACATAAACAAAAAGATCATTAGCCTCAGGCAGACACATGGTGTGGAGAGCTTCAGCCAGCATATTTGAAGTTTGGCAAAGTTTGAGCTGCTTCAAAGAGGGTCTGGCAGGCAAAGGTGTCAGAAAAACTACAGCAGCACTGCTGTAAGTGTGTGCTGATGGAGGGCTGCTGATGGATGGCAGTGCTGTGTGATGTAAGGTGGATGTTCTATGTACAGAGATCTGGACTGGGAAATAATTGCTGTTACAGTCACAGCTAATGCTGAGGGGATCCTCTGTGCATGGATTTTGTGGGAAGGGGGTGAGGAGTCTGGGGGATGTCCCAATCCCCAGGATCAACCAAGCCTGTGCAGTCACAGAGCAGCTTAAACATACAGGATCTCTCCCCCAGCACAGATGCAATCTCTCTGTTAGTGGTAATCTGTGTTTTCACTCTTTAAATGCCTGGTGGGATAAATGTCATCATCACTCACTCTAGAGACCCCACATTCATGTGTAGCCATGGATTTAGTTTCGGAGTTTTCAGACAATTTTTATTTTTAAAGCTAAAGCTCCACCCCAAAGGTTTTCTCTTTTTGACTCATTGCTTCTTAGCTGTTTGTTCCAGCTCTGTTGTTCTGGAGGGGCATATCAGCTTGTCTTTTCCACTACTAGAATGGATGGCAGTGGCACCGACTGGCATCTCAAGTAGTGAGTGAAACCATCCTGTTTCTTCCCTGAGAGAAGCTAAGACTCACCTGGCACACCAGAGGACTGGAGTCAGAAATTTGTTTTTGGCTGAGTCCTATGAAGCTTAATTTGGGAATGGGAAGAGGGTTTCAGGTGTGAATGGTTAGCCTGACTTCAGAGGGCAAATGCAAACTTGTGAAAATCTCTATTTATAACCTTGATTTAAGGTGACAAAAAGTTACCTGCTGAGCATAATACCAGATAATTGGTGGTGCTTAGGTCTCATCTGTGCTTTTATATATATATCACTGGTGGCTGGCATGGTGAGCTAAAGCTCCTGCTGGTTTAGGTGCAGCAGGGCTGGCAGGAGTTTCTCATCCTGTAGCTTGGTCAGCACCATCTGCTTTCAGAGCAGGCAAAATATCCTGGTTGCTGCTGTGCAACTGCTAGCTCTGTTCTCCACTGGGGCATCTTAAACTGCACTGTCTTCTGTGCAAGGGCCTCCCTAGAGGAAAAGCCCTCAAGAGCACAGTTAATTACATGCAGCTCTTCCCTGGCTCCCTTAAATTTGGGAGCGTCCTTATTCACAAATGTCCATGATTTCACAGAATTTCCCCCTAACTGCGATAATTTAAAAATGTCAAGAAAAAAACTTGGAAATTCCCTGATGCAAGCACAACTCAGATGCTTCTCCTAAAAAAGCCCAGTTACTAGGCATATCAATCCATGATGGTTTAGATATTCAGACCTGAAAAATGTGTCTTGAGAAGCTGAACTCCATGACTTATTCTTATTGTTCCCCTGGTCAGTGAAGCATTTGAGAAGCAAGCCATGTAAGCTTTATAAATAGCTCAGCCAGAGTTTGCTTTACTTTCTCTAATGTGTTCCCTCTGCAAAGAAAACCCACAGTGTCTGTGTCTGGGCAGCATTTTGTAAGATCTGTATGTCACTAAAAGGACAAAAACGTTGGTGAATATTGAGGAACGTGAGGAGGCAGCAGGTTTTACACAGGTGTCAGAAAGTTGCTATTTATTTTGCCAAGTGAAGGAAGGGGATGCTGAGCAGGATGGGTTGGTTCCTAACAAGGAATAAGATGTAGTTTCACAGTCTAAGGTCTTGCTCTGTGTAGCCACTTCTGTCTCTGCTGTAGTGTGTTGGAAAAGGGAGGAAGTGCTGAAATTCCTGGGAAACCCAGTTAAATTCTGATTACAAACTGGAGGAAGAGTTGTGGGGAGTGTCCTCCCACTGAAGGACTATTCCTCTTCCTTTTCCTCATCCTAAGCACAATTAAATGTTCTGACAAGAGGGATTTGCATATAGAAATCATAGACAACACACCAACCAACCAAACCTGGTGCCTCCAACTGCCTGGCATGTGCCCATCCCACGAGGCTGAGCTTGGCACTGGGCTGTCTGTGGATTTGGTGCTAGTTTCAGAATCCAAATCCGCATGTCCAAGGAAGATGTTCTTAGTGTTACTCTGAGCCTCTCATGTTGCCTTGTGCTGTAGGAGAGAGATATCAGGCATCAAAGCACTGCTTTAGTCCTTTCTGACCCTTTCATTTTGCTCGTGGCAGTGTGAGTGGGACATGAGCACCTGCTCAGAACCACTGCTTACCTTATCAGAGTTCATGGGCTGTGCTGGCCTCCTGGTGGAGGTGACAAACACATCTGAGCCCTGTGTGGAAACCAGCAGCTCATCTGTCCCCCAACTATCCCAGACTGGGGGAGCAGCTCCAGTCCCTGGGGCTGTGGAAATGAGAGAAAAAGTCACTTTACAGGGTCTGGCCTCTTCTTTCTCCATGACACTCTCATCACACCTTCCACCACAACCTCATCCTCTCCCTACCCCACCTCCTCCCCAACACAACTTTTAGTTTGTGGGCTGTGTTTGTCTGGATTTGCATTTCTCTTGGTTGTTTTTGGTGCTGAGATCTCAGGATCGCTGGGTAGCCAGGAGGTTTTCTGGAGTATGGAAGGATTTGTGGGAGTGGGACTTTACAAAGGGAGAGAATGGAGACACTGAGGAGAAGGGCATGGTATTGTGAGCTGAAAACCTGCATTCGGATTTTGTTTTTTATAAATACCAGTTAAAACTGTCTGCTTGGAAAAAAAATACTGCATGAAACCCTTTCCTGATGCTTTCCCTGCCTTACTTCCACACAGGAAATTCACAATTGGGTAGAGAAAATTTTTCTTTGTTGATGAAAAGCATGGAACAAATTTCTTTTAGGCTGCAAAAGCTGAAAGGTATTTTCTCCTCTAAGCCTGATTCCTTAGCACTACCTGTGCTCTCATTTCTTTCATCCTCTGTGAAGTTCAATCTTGTCTGTAGCATTTTGTGGTTTTAGGTGGCAAGCAATGCAGGGCTTCACTTGCACATGTCAGAAGAATATGTATTTGTTTTTAACAGCACTTCAAATATTTACAAGGAAAATGATCTTTCTTGTCTGTTTTTCTCCAAAACAAAAATCAACATAAAGTTTGAGTGGATGGTCCTTAAACATATACATATCCATGTATCCAGAAGTGCCATGTGGGCTGGTGCTGGAAGGTCATAAAGAATTAGCAAGTGGATGAAATGGGTAGAATTTCATTCTTGGCCTTTGGATTGAACCAGGAGTTTTGGTCTTGCAGACTCCACAGCAGTCCTGACAATTCCACTGGGACTATTCACGTGAGCAGTGGCAGTGCCCACTGTCCCCTCAGAGCCAGTGAGTCCCCTGTGCTGCCATCCCACCAGCGAGGGGACAAGGTACAGAGACGCACCGTGACATTGTGTGCAACCCAGTGCAGTGCAGAACCAGCCAGTGCAGCCTGGGTTCCCCTGGCAGGGCCAAACTGGGGCTTTACAGTACAAAGGTGTTTAAGCAAATGTTATTTGAAACTTTGCCATCGAATTATTCTGTATTAAGTTTGAGAATCTGTTGGTTCTGGTAGAGGTCTAAGCTAGAATCTAAATACTTCAGATATTTGCCATTCAGGCTTATTTTGGGAGGGGGCTGAGGAAGGGCCTGATAAGTTATGTACTCGACCACAGGTAGTTAAAAATATTATTTGGAATATAAACTTCCTTGTCTGAAGACCAGCTTTATGCACAAAGTCAAAAAGCACAAAAAGCAGTTCTTCTGGCCTCTGTAAGTATACCTTAATGCTGCTGAATCCTGGAAATTATGCAGGGCATGCTTTTTAAATGTTGATTTTGACTTCTTGCCTGGGACCAAGTGTAAAGTCTTTCCAAGGAAATACTTAGAAGACTTGCAATGAAACCCAAAAGCTGCTGCCAAACCCCAGTTTTTAGAAAGGGAGTAGGGGGCAATCCAGCCTGTTAAAAACTTCCAGTTGCTTGTAATTAAATCCACTTCTTCTGTGCACAATAAACATATACTCAGAAAAAGATCATTTTACATAATACTTATGTGGTTGACTTCTGCTCTTCAGCTGCTAAAAATCAAGCAGTAGGTTTGCTATTTTAGTCTGGGAAGGTTACTGAAAGCTGGGAAGCCAGGGCTGATGCAGCTGTGCCACCGCAGTGGCACCTAGCCATGTATCCAGTGGTGACACACAAAGCGAGCCAGGGAATCCTTTTCTCATCACAAACCATCTTTCCCACCTCTAACTAGTTCAAGTTTGTTTTGGATTGGCAGGGATGGGAATGAAGAGGAGACAAAAATATCCCGTCCGCACATCCCTCCTCGCCAGCAGCAGCACCACTCGTGGCTTTGGGGGAAACTCGGGGATTGCAGGAACTTCTCAGCGCTGCTTTGAGGGCTGGCAGGAGGCAGGACCACCAAATCCTCACCACCCTGAGGTTGGTCTGCCACAGTTCATTCAAAATTGTTTCAAATCCACTGCCATCATTCAACTGGAGGATGAGACGTGTAGGGTGGAAGCTCTTGCTGACAGCTGCTGCTCTTCCCAGCTCCCCCTGGGAATGAAGCAACTGCCAAGTCTGTCAGAAATCCCATCACAGTAACACCTCACTAGGGAACAAAGAGGCCATAGTTTGAGTGAGATTTTGCACCCCCTTTTGCAGGGAAGGGCTGGCACCAGCTTGGGGAATGTGAGAGATTCGTGATGTCTCTGCTGATGTCCTGGAGAAGGGAGTGAGCTCAGGCTCCAGAGCAGCCCATCTCTTATCTTTTGTCAGTCCTGCAGTCACCTCCAGTTCTGTTGTTATTGTTGCTTAATGCCAAAGATCAAATTCTGTTTATATATATATATGTTTGTTATGGCCACAGAAGTGCCATCCCAGCTTTCGGTGCAGGCTCTTTGAATGTGCCAAGCAAAGTGCCTGAAAGAGCTCTGATGTTCAGTTAATCAAGTTTCTCATAAACCCAGGTCTTCTCCTTTGTCCTTTATATGCTGTTTGCTACATGCACACGTATCCCTAGCCAGGAGGGTGGATGAGAGCGGAAGGCTGATCCCAGCAAAGATGGATAAAAGCTTTAAGAGCCTTGTCCAGTGTGTGTGACTGCCCTGCCTTAGACCTCTTGCAGGTGGCAGTGATAGCTGGAGAGGGAACAGTTTATCCAAGAGTGGAAGTTTATCCAAGAGGTAAATTTTGAATTTTCCCTTGGCAATGGAGGGAGTTTTTTCTAGGATGACATGGAGAAATGGTCAGTTGTGAGCAGGCAGGTTGCAGGAACTGTTGGGTGCTGTGAAAGACTAGACACAAGGCATGGAAAGAGCAGAGAGGAGCAGCTGAGAGGTATTATTTAATAAGTGACATAAGAAAAACCATGAAGCCTTGTAGAGCAGATTTGTTAGGATTTGAGATGAAAATCCCTGTTGCTTGCTGAGATTATCCCCCAGCATATGGCAGGGAATGTAACAGAGATGTGGAATTGGCTGCTAATGATCTGGACACCTCTTGAAAACAGATGTTTGGAGCCCTGTATAACTGTGTGCTATTTAATGTGGCTGAAATCTGGATTACTCAACAACAGGCCTGGCATGGTTTTAGAAAACTCAGTATCTTCAGTGCCCACTGCCCTCCCCCAGCACAAATAACCTCTTCCTTAGGAATACTGCTGGAGCAATTTGTGCAACGTGAGATTTGAGCAATGTGAGACTGGAATGGGAACTGGGGAAATGGCAATCCCAGCCAGCAGATGGTGCCAGCCAGGGGCCAGAGGGCAGTGGGGGAAGCAGCAGGAATCTCCTCGGGCAACCCCGGACATCCCTGCCCCACGGCACTGCCCTGCTGCTGTTCCCACAGGATGGGCAGTGTTTGTGGTTCCGTCAGAGGATGAGTTGTGGATAGATTCCTATTTCTAAGGGTGCTGCAGCTCAGGAGGAGGTTGCTCAGACTCGATGCTGCTGCAGAGGCAGCACCCAATGCAAACCCCCCTGTTGCACATTTCCCATCAGGTCGTTTGGGTACCCCCTTACTCACCCTGCCTTTGAGCTGTTGGCAGTAAGTACCTGACTCATCCTCTCTCTTGTTTAAGGCACTGAAGTTTCCACCCCAGGGATGTAGTTTCCCCTAGTTTCTCTTTGGCATCTCTTAAGCAATCTCCTCTATTTTGCTCTTGCTATGCTTGTATTTCTTTATGTTCAAAATAATGCTTCCTAAGGTCTCTTAATTTACTTATCTCAATGTGCATTACTGGAAGACATCCTCCTGGAGCTGGAAGGGGGGAAGAAATTGTTAGCTGTCACTTCAGTTCATCTATTTTCCACTCCTTCCTTCATGTTAAACTTCCTCTTGGACTTAAACTTTGACAGTAAAAGCAAGACCTTAACCTCAGCTTTTCTTTCTAAGTGAGATTCTTTTGACCTGGCGTCATCTTTGTTACAAGGCTTCACACACTGCAGTACAATAATATTTTTCTTGTGGTGCAATGAGCTGAACTGCAGAGGCTGTTCCAGATGGGGTAATTTTTTCTCTAAATTAACAACTGTCTTAATAGATATTTTATGTGGCTTCCAAACTATGTGGTATTGCTTGAGCGTAAATGTAATTCCACTGAGAGATTTCAAGCACAACTTTTGCTGGGCTTCCAGAAACAATTTTTTTTTAAAAAAAGATTATTTGCACAGTCAAAACAAGTTTGCTAAAGTACTGTGTTTGCATGTTGTAATTGTGTTCTTTAGAATCAGATTGAAAATAGAAATGTTTTCTGGTATATTTTTCTCCAAGAACAAAATTTTCATGCAGGCTTCTGTATTAATGTAAGGGTTAAACCATATCTTGAAACAACTGGACTATTTCTTTGCATCAAGAGCATAAAGCCAGTTCTCTGCCTCCAGAGATACTCATAAAGCTCCACCTCAGACTGGGTAATTTTCTGTCCTTTTAAAATAATCATTTGAAAAGACATTTTTAATTTGGCCAACTTGCTTCCAAGTCCAAAAAGAGTAATTTATTCACTTGAAACTTCCTTGGAGGGGTGTAGAAATTCTTAAGCACACAAAATCCCTGGTGGTGGCTGCTCTAGCAGGACGTGAGTGGATGCTCAGGAGCATTTGCTTGAATTCTTCTTTGTCACAGACAGATGTGGAAAATTCAGAAAGCCATGAAAAATCCACCAGGATATGATACAAGCCTTAAGATCACAGGTAGTTTTCAAATACTACTTTCTAAATAGAATTTCCTTTAATTCCAGAGGAATTCTAAGATTTTTGGATAGTTATTCATCTAATATCATTAGCATGCCAATAGCTACTATTAAATTTACACTGTGCTGTTTCTAAGTCTTTTAAGACTACAGGATCTGTAATTGCTTGTGAGATGGAGAGTTTACAGTTAGGTCCCATGTTATTGTTGTAGCTCATTGTCCATCCTGGCACATCTGTCCTGAGCCATCAACACTCTCAAACATTCCCTCTGCTCGGCAGGATATTTTAATGCCAAAACCAGAAGCACTATTCCAATTTTTTTTTAATACCATTTTTTTGACACAGATTTTTTGACACAGTTTTTTTTACACAGTTTCACAAAGTGAAAGGCTCTGGACCACCTTCAATCCTTGCCCTGGAGCATCCCACTGTCTGTGCTTTCGAGGATGGGCCGTGATTGTGGTTCACACGCTCCATTCTCTGAACAGCCAGTGCTGGGTAACACACTCCAGCTCCAGAGCAGGGACAGAAAAAGGCCCTGGGTGAGCTCTGATTGTGAGCAAGAACAGCCCTTTGTGTTTGTGCACTTGGGGTTGAGCTCGTTTTGTGTTGGAGCACAGAAGTGGCTCATCCTTCCACGCTGGAGGCCTGTGAGATGCTATTGGAGCTATTGTGTTTGAGGAGAGAAAGCGGGATTTTTGTGCAGCCCAAGAAGTAAAACTGTGCCTGCAGGGTGGGAGAGATCCCTGCCAACTCCCCATGGGAACAGGGCTGGGAGGGCATGAATTTCCTACCCCTGTGGGGAGGGTTTGGTTCAGTGGAGCTCTCCTGGGAAGATGTCACAAGAAGAGTGCGTGCCTTGGTCGTTAGGAATTTGTCCATGCTGCATTTTTACAAGAGATTTTTTTATTTCCATTTTTTACATTTATTCTCCACCTGCATCCTACTGTGCACAGGGAAAATCTTGCTTCTGTCACTTGGGAAGGAGCAGTTTTCCAGCACTTCCCAAAATTCCCTCCAGAAAGGGATTGTGTCACATCTGCCCCCGAGACTTCTGGAAAAGCAAGTGTGTCAGCACAGTGAGTTGTGGGAGGGACCCTCACGCTCAGGAGCTGGTCACAGCAGTGAGGACAGGGGAAGAGGGCTTTTCCTTGCCTTAACTCAAGGACAGCCAAGCACCAGTTTTAATTAGTGAGGGAGAGCCAGTGCTGGCTGGCCCTATTTCCAAACCTTTCAGTTTCTCAAGTGGGAGTGGTGTCCTTGGACCTCTAAAACCTCCAGTGTATTTTCTCTGCCCGTTCTTTGATCAAGGATTTGTTTGTTGACACTTCAGTGGGTTGTGGCTCTGGTGACAGCAGCCCTTGTGTCAACCAAGAGAGAGCTGCTCCCTGTTGGTAGTTCCTGGCTTTGTCTCTGCTTTCTAGATGTGGTCAGATAGAGGTTCTAATGATCTTCTAAGTTACAAGTTGGGATAACTCTCAGTGGAAAAGTTAATTAAGTGGATTTTTGTATTTCTCCATCTCCCCTGTGCATATCTTTAGACCAAGCAGATGACCAATGGCAATGCTATGCAGATCTCTGTAAGCTAATTTTAATAGATTGCCTGCAAAAAGCAGATGTGTAGGATGAAACAGAAGGGTCCTGGTTGTCCAGTAAATATTTAAAAATTTAGTTCTGGACATATTTTCCATTGAAAAGATATCTTAAAACAAGAACCTACCATGGCAGGGTTTCCAGTGAACTAAATGTGGTGTAAAGTTCAGATTTACATTTCTTTTTATAGCTCAGAGGGTTTCATCTTAAAGGGGTTTTAATCAATGCCAAATGTTCTCATTATCTGTCAAGGTCAATTATAGATGGGATTTTTTTTCCCCTATTTTTCCACGGAGCAGGAAACACAAAGCATCTTATTGGAATTGTTCCTGGAAGGTTGAACTTTGCAGATGTGTGAGATTTTTGTATGTCTCAGTAAAATGCTAAAGCTGCAGCTCAGCAAGTGACTCTGCTGGCTGTAACAGAAGATTCCAGCTATGCTGGTTCAGGAGGAAAAGACAGGAGATTGCAGGATTTCCAGCCCTGCCAAAGGGAGATGTCCTGGTGGGTAAGTGATCCTGGGAGCAGCCTGGGATCGATACTGTGTCACAACTGGAAGGGCTGTTAAAATTGGACTGTGTGCACTGTTATTACTTATTTTTTAAGCATAAATTATCACAGAACAGGAGAAAGGATTCATTCACTTGCAGATAAAGTCCTGAATTATTTTGTGATCTTTGTTTTCTTACCTTGACAAACGTGATTTTTAGGGCATTGTTTTCCCCTTATTAACTTTGTCCCTGCCTTTTTACGCTTGGAGTTGGGTTTTGACATATAAGCAGTACTCCTTACCTTAATGTATTTTTGTAAGACTGACACTGTGGTTGTCCCTAACTTTTGGCAGAACAGTCCAGATTCTTTGGATGTTTTGTTAAGCACATCTGCTTTACCATATTTCTGCTTTCTCAAATGTAAAACTCAGGCTTTTTCTGAAACACTCTCAAGGACATGGCAGAACTTCTGAACAGAGCTTTCTCAGGCTAACAAGTTGTAATTTCACTTAAAATACTGTTTTTCCTCCAGCCAGTTTGACAATGGAGCAGGAAAAAACTGGGGGACTGTTTACAGGAGTTCAGAAAAAGCTGAATGTGCATGTCTGTGACCCAGCCCTGGAGGTGGATGTGCTTGGGGTAGAATCTGAGGAAAACAGTCACCAACATGGGTAGATCTTGGATCTGGCACATCCCAAACTGCACATCAGCATCCTGCAGGTGGGAAGGATGCAGTGGGGGGATGCAGCAGGTGCAGTGTGGGCTTTTTGAGGGCCCAGAAGCCTTTGCAGGGATGATGCTGTTAAAGACCAGGGAAAACAGTGCAAAACAGCCTCACCAACCTGCCCAGAAAGGACACAGCAGCTTGTGTGGCCCTTCTGAGAGAAACTGGTGCTTACATCTTCACCCTGATTTTTGTTTTTTAGTTCTATGAACAGATACATTTTCTCACACTGTCTAATTTCACTTAGAGCAAGGAAATTATACTGGAAAAAATGAATTCTGGATTAAGCTGTTTTCTTGCTGTCCTTCCACTTTATCACTTTTTGCAAATATTTGAAGGGATAACTAGGTGCTAACCTTGGATGTTTAATGTTAGGGCTAACTTCTGCTCGTTGTTTACCAAAACAGGGCCACTGTGTAACAGCAATAGTGCAAGTCAGTGTCAACATGGGGCGCTGATATTTTAAGCGAAGACTTGGATTCATAATAAACCGAAGTGGAGGTTCTTAGGGTGAGTTAAATTTACTGCAGCAGCGCCCTCAAGTGCTGTGACACTTCACAGGAGCGACGGTGCCTGTCCCTCGGGACACTGGGCTTTGTGTGCTGGGGCTTCATTCTTCAGCATGTTTAGCCCAGTAAGAGCATGGAAATTATTCTGGTGTCATTTTGAGTGCTCACACAAACCTGTGAGACTGTTTAAGTTAATACCAGCGTGAGGGGAAGTGTGCTGGTTTGGGAGTTTCATTTTTAATTGCTCTGTGGTAAGAAAGGTGTTCTCGGCACCAGTTTGGCTGGAGGTGATGGTGGAAGGACACCTGAGCAGAGGAGCTTTCTTTGGCCAGGTCAGCCTTGGGCCTGCAGGGTGCTGCTCTGTGCTTTGGGATGCTCGGTGCCAGCAGAGCCCAGTGCCCAGTTTTATAAACTGCTCAGCAGCTCCCATGGTCCTTTCCCAGTTTAGGCTGTGGAGTTAACAGAATAGAATCCTCTCTGCTGTGACTCACTACCTCAGCAAAGAATTTGGCTGGATTTAGGCACAGTATCCACTGCCATTTGGTATTGAGGTAACCGTGTCTTGTAGGCTGTGGACTTTTAACCAGCACACACCATTTGTAACAGTATAAACTGCACGGACATGACTATGGCAGTGTAAAATAGCTGTGCTCTGCTAGAGCTCTTACACATCCTAAGTGCATCAGTGTCACTGCAGTTGTGCAAGGACCCCACAGCCCCTGCATTTGCTGGCCTGTGGTTTGCCAGCAGAACTCCAGCTCTCCTTGAGGCAGCTGCTGGAGAGAGCCCTGGCTGCGCTCGCTCCTCTGAGCAACAAAGCCAGTCGCCTCCAGAATTGCAGCATCTCTGTTAGCTGTCTGACAAAACTGTCTGTGTGATTTCCTCTCTTCTCCAGAACTCCCTTATGTTGAGCTCTCCCCCTCTTGTCTCCCAGCACGTAGAATCAAAGTAGGTCAAGTCATCTTTGTTCAGGAGCAGAACTGCCGAGTGATACCGCTGTGTCTGGAGAGGCAAATTCAGCCCAAGGGAATGATTCCAGGGGGGTAGTGCAATCATAGCACCTCATAATTACCTGTATCCACAAAATGAACATTAGAGGCGTTGCTGAGAGCAGAAGGCATCACTTACAACACTCCCCGTGTGAAAATAATGCCCTCTCCTCCTAATTCTTGAGTATTTTTGTGAAGATACTTCAAAGTCTTTATTTAATATTCCTGCATATGCTATTCAAATGTGTGCTCTGTAATGTCCTTTTGTGTGGGTTTCTCTGCATCCAGAGGGAATAGCAATTGCAATAGTGATAGCAATCTGTGGAATGAGGAATTGCAACATTTGGGCCATACCCACTTTTTATATTTGAGTCTTGAATGAATATTTCTAGAATAAACCAGGAAGAAAGTAAGAGGTCAGAGGGAAGAGAGTTTAGAAATCATTCAATTGTTTGACTTATGAGAAAAATAGAATAGTGAAACATCTTTAAGATAAACAAATATAAAGGTCAGTGGCCATATGGAGATTCAGTAGCCCAGGGCTTTTTTTGGCCACTTAGACAAGGAAGTTCTAAAGCCTTTGGCCCCAGTGCTGTTCTCTGCTGCTCCTGTGGAGTTTCACACAACTCCTCCCTTAGGTGACCTCGGGCTGGTTTTGATTTACAAAAAGAGAAAAGCATTGCTTTTCATTTGCTGGAGATTTTACCACTCTGGAGCAGGGCTGTGAAGAGGGGGTTACTGGATTCAATCCCAATTACAGCTGCCTTAGTGCTCCCTGGTACAGGCTGGAGGAAGATGCTCTTAATTACTAAAGGTACAGCACTCTCCAGGTGAGACATCCAGCAGGTTCCTTGGGCATTTGGGACCAAAACACAGGGGCAATGTGTGAAATACTGTATGTTAGATGTCTGCAGGCAGGCACAAAAGAGGGTGAGTTCTTGGGGAAGTTGTCTCTTGATTGTATTTTTCACCAGGATAATTTATTTTTTCAGTCCAGAGGATTTATCTACATATACAATTTTATTTCTGTTTTATTACATTCTGATACATGTAAGGAGCAAGATGACTCCATTCCAGAAGGAACTGTCCCAGAATAAATACAAGCTCATACTGGGTGTGATTGCTAGTATCACACCAAGTTTGTTCCATGGGGACCATCCTGCCTGTTTCCATACCTTGCTCGACTCTGGGGTTGTTCTCCCTGGCTTTCTCCCCTGCCACTTCAGTTCTGGGGTGCAGTTAAATGCACCACTGAGGTCTTGGTTTCACATGACTGGAATCTCTAATCCTGCCCTGTAATCCTACATGACCACAGCTAGAGATGGTGGACTTCTAGTTTTGTTTCTGAAGGTGAAATGTCTGGTCACATGTTACCAGGGCACACTGGAACGTGACATCTGGAAGCAGAAAGGGACACTCCTGAGTCAGGAGCTTTGCCAGAAGTGTGGAAGTGTTTCAGGGCAGAAATGGTCTCCAAGAACATCTTCCAGGGTGGATGTATGTCACTAGGAACTGGAGTGTGTTTTCACAAGAGGTTTCCTCCTCCCCTTGGCTTCTGCCAGGCTGGAGCTGGATATCTGCAGGGAACACCAACAAACATCACATCCCATGTCACAGTAGTGCAGGGACAACTTGCATTGTCTCTTTGTTCTCTTTACACCTGCCTTACCATTGCCCTCTGGAAAGAAGGGGGAGACAAAACCCCAAAAACCAGAATGGGAGATAAAAAAAGAAGTGGTGTTACTTGGCCAAGCTCCAAGAGGAACATGAGCAGGGAGTTTGTTTTTGCTGACAGAAGAGGGGGCCAAAGCTGCAAGGACTGAGGGTGGGTTTCGAGGGAAGAAAAGGAAGAGGGTGACAATGGGAGACAATGGGAAGAAGTCAGGGAAGTGAAGGAGCAGAGTGAAGGACTCTCTGGGTGCACAGGACAAGCCTCTCCAGGCAGCATTGTGGGTGTGAGACTGGCCAGCCCGCCGGGGGAGCTGGGGCTATGTCTGCCCAGCTCAGGGTACAGCTGCCACTGTCCTCTGGATACAGTTTTGACGTCTGCACTGGGTTATTATTTGGGGGGGAAAAAAAGTTTGTTGAGCTATACTTTGCCTTAATAGTAATAATATCAGTTTGTCATGTTGCTGCACAGGCATTTATTCACAGCTTGGGGAAAGCTGTACTGTTTTGTCTCTGTCTTGCTTCTGCTTTTGAAACCCAGAGCGTAGTGCTTCCATGGCAAAGTCAGGTTTTTGGAGAGAGTTCTGCTCTGTGCCTGGTTAGAAGGGACTCCCAGCCCCTGGGCTGAGCTCTCTCTCTTGCTCAGAAAAATATTTTGCTGAGCAGCCACGGCAGGACAGGTTTGTCATGGCAGGTTTGTCCAGGGATGCTCACATCTTCCAGTGTCTCTGGTGCATGCTGGGCTGTCATCCTGCAGCAACTATGGAGGATAATCAGGATTTCTTGCAAACACAGACACAGTTACAACACTGATAACAATGTGGCAGCAAAGTTTCCGTTTCCCTGCTTCAAGCATCTGCTCCCAGAGAGGCTTTTGCAGAACCACCTCTGCATTCTCCTATTAATGACTTTCAGGATCATGATTTTCAGTGATTTTTCGCTTCTAGGCTTTCTGGAAGCAGCCTGCAAATGGCACTTGATTGCTAATGCCACATCATGGGAGGTGCTTAGTCTGAACCTCTGCCTGTAGCAGACATCTAGAAGCTAATGGAAATTGGTAGAAATCTGTGTATTATAATAAAAAAATCATAATGCATCCAAGGAGCACAGCTCCGAGGAGTCTGACCAGCCTGCTGCACGTCTGGTTTGGTGATATGTAAAATTCTGGAAAGGCAACAGTACACATAGACACTTTTTGTTCCTGTATAAACAAAGTGATGTGAGTGCATACGTGGTCGAGCTGTGCAGGGAAAATACAGCCTGAAAACTCCTGTGCAAGGCAGGACATGGTGACGTGACTTCCCACTGAAAAGCCAAAAATCAAGAAGAGTATCAGAAAAGCAACTGAAATAGGGGTGTTGTGAGAAATAAATGTAGGTAATGATGTTGCCAACTGTTATAATAATCTTTTTCTTTGGGTCCTACCATGGTTATTGCTTTTCTTCCCTCAGCTACAGTCCATGGAGCACTGGCACTGAACTTCTGCTGTCAGTCCAAACAAACCGCATTTTCTAGCTCTTAAGAGATCTGAGAAACGTTTCAAGTGTACCCAAAAGCCTCATAACTGGAAGGTGTATTTTCTTTTAAAGTCTCATAACTTTGGGAGGGTTTGACGCCATATTTTTAAGTGGCTGGGATTTGCACATTTATGGTAAATTGCACTAAAATGCTGTTGTGTGGGGGTGGTGGTGCTTGTTGGCACCACTTGGGGATGTGTGAGTTGTCATCTGCCTCCTGGGATTCTTTGTTTCAGCATCCAGGGGAAAATGAGGAAAGCTGTTCTTCCAGGAGAGGGAATTTTAAACCACACAAGTGTGTCGATATGAGATGGGAGGTGGCATTAGTGTGGCACCTGGATCTTCTAAGTGGGGAGGAGTGGCTTCCACTGAACTGGGTGCCCTTGGCACGTGGTTCAGTCACGCAGCTCTTTCTGCTGCACGTGCAGTTTGTGAGTCCTGCACATGGACTAATGGAAGTTCCTTGCTCATGGAACTTTCCAACGCCAAATTCAGACGGTATTAACAGCAATGAAGGAATAAATCCCACTTTGTTACAATCTCCTAGATGAATAATTGTTGCAGATAGCACTGTGTGTGCCTTTGTGGTGCCACTTCTAGACCAACTTCTAGAGCTGCCTCCAGCATTGCCCTCCAGCTCCATTCCATGCCCGACCCAAGAACCACACCTAGAGTTGTCTGGAGTCAATCCAGGAGCTGTTTCCAGCATAATTTCTGGAGCCACCTCTAAAGCTGTGACTAGAGTAATTCCAGCTCTAAGGTCATTTTTAGAGCAGCCATCAGACTTGCCCCTGGGTCGGGCTCTGCAGTCGCTCCCGGCACTCCTCTGGTGTGAGTTAATGTGTTGATCCCACATGGAGCCAAGCTGGAGCTGCTCCTGTAGCCCCCCCTTTGCTGTCTGCGGGGTGAGGTCCTGCCCTGCCCTGGGGCTGCTGCCACCTCTGCTTTCCCTGCTCTTGGCACATTTGTCAGGAGGGCATGGAGGGCATGGGGCCTCCTGCAAGGCTTACTGTGGTTTTTTTTTCTTTCCCGTGTTTTTCCCCCCCATCACTCCTGCCGCTCCCCCCTGGAAGCACAGCCCTTTCAATGTGTGCTTTGTGGCAGCAGGGCTGTCTGAGCCCTTTAAGCGGGAGATGAGCTCAGGTAGAAGGAACGCAGAGAGCTCCTTTCATCAGCCAGGGCCCCGCCGGCGGCTGCGGGGCATGTCCGGCCAGTTATAAATGGATCATGTGTTGCTATTTTTAGCCGGGAGAGGATTGTAAATATAAAAGGGTATAAAGTGCAAAACTTAGCAACAGTGGCGTTTGTTTGCTTTTGCTTTTTTTTTTTTGCCTTTTTTTTTTTTTTCTTCTTTTCTTCCCCTCCCCGTTGGCAGGAATGTTTGGAGAGGAATGAAGTTTAAAGCAGCAGCTTTGCCGGGTGGACTTTGCACTGCGTGCGGCTCCTATAGGCTGAGATATATGGATTGTAGTCTGAGATATTTGGATCGTACTCTGAGATATATGGATTATAGACTGAGATATATGGGTGTGTGTCTCCGTGCAGGGAGGGGGGCACTGATGCTGCTTAAAGCGGTCCCAAAGCGCATCCCGAACCGGGCTGGGAGCGGGGCCGGGGGGGAGCGGAGCCCTGGCGGCATCGGGGACAGAGTTCAGCGAATGGAAAACACTGACACGGGGTAAAAATAGCAACAGCGGGGTTAAAAATAGCATCTGGTGAACCAAACGTGCAGCAAACTCCTGAAAGCCCTCCTGGGAACCTCTCCCTCCCTCCATCCCCGCCCCTGCCCCGCCGTGCTCCAGCCGGGAACCCCAAAACAAACCCCTCAGCAGACTGCAAACATTAAAGCAGAGGACGAGCTTTGGGGGCTTTTTTTGACGGTTTTATGGATTTTGTTTTGTGATTATTATTTTTTAATTTTGTTTGCTGAAGCTTTGCGCCAGAGAAGGGGGGAAACAAATTCCTCTTTTGCTGAGTCTCTCTCTCATGGTTCTGGGACAGACAAGTTAGAAGGTCCTTGGGGTTGTTTCTCATTTTCCTTCCTTTTCACCTTTTTGGTGTGGTTTTTTTTTCCCCTTTTCTTTTTTTTTCTTTTTTTTCCCCCTCTTTCTGCGTTTGGTTGTTTTTTTAGTTTTTGTTTTGTTTTTGGGTTTTTTTCCTGGTGATGTTCTTCCTTTGGGTTTTTAAGACCCTCTTGTCGCTTCTAGGAGTGCAAACTTCAGTCTGGTGGCCCTGCCCTGGCCCTCGGCATCCCCAAAAGGATGGAAACCCCCCCGGCCGGGCAGGATCGGGGCCGGGGTTGGGGTCGGGATGCTCCCCACACATCACAAGGTGCAGGATTTGCTCCAGGGGCTGGCGGGGTGGCAAAGGGAGGGAAGAGCGAGTGGGCGATAGGAAAGGCTGGAGAGAGCTTGTTCTGTGCAGCAAGAGGTTGGCTGGTCCCTTCTCTGATGGGGCTGGAGGTGTCGAGGGTGGGAGGGGGCCAGGGAGGAGCAGGGGCTGCCGGGACGGGCAGGGGAGATGCTCAGGAGGGCTGGTAGATGTCTCCTTAGAGGTCTTTTTGCAGTTCTGGCCATAAATGTGGCTGTTTTGGCTGGACCAGCTAACTGAGGCAGAAACAATTGTTGTGACAGACAGGCAGACCTGGTTCCTGAAGGTGCCCCGCCACAGGACAGGGACAGACTGGAGGCCCTGCAGTTCAGAGGCAATTACATTTTTAATCAGAGTTTTTTGGGGGTTTTCCCCCCAACCAAGCAGCCGAGACTCTCCAGCTGGCTCTTTGTCAGCGGCTATTTCAGGGGTGCGTTTGTTCCAGCTCCTCCCTGGCAGGAGGATGCAGGAGATGCCCTGGCAGGGCTGGACCAGCAGAGCCCCTGTGTACAACACCCTGCCCTGCCCCTGGGACTCGCTGTCTCTGCTCCCCTCGGCTCCCAAACACGGAAACCAGGCGTGCTAAAGGAGATTACGCGAGTTTCTGTCCCGAGACGTTCCCGGGGCTGTGGCAGTGCCCGGCTCCCCAAGGCAGGTTGCTGGCTCCCCGGTTCTCCAGGGCTCGGAGGTGGTGCCAGCCCTGGAGGTGAAGGGGAGGGCGTTTATCTGGCAAAGCGAGAAAGGAGGAGAATGTCCTTAATTGTATTTAGCAAGCTAAGCCCTGAGCATTTAATTACTTTTTTTTTTTTAAAGGATTGGACATTCCACAGCTTGTTTCTCTAGATCATTTTAGATTAGTTTTGATGTTTAAATATATTTCATATGAAGCCTGTCTAAATCCTTTAACCAGTATATTTTTGAAAGCACAACTATGCTTTCATTTGATAGAGCATCTTAAAAAAAAACCCTTTTTATATTTGAGCAAAGCTGTTTTGGTTTTAAATTAGTTTGTTCAAATCCTTCTAATTTGATCATTTCAAATTTGATTCGGCACATAAAAATGATGCAGAAATTCCTGTTATGAACTTAAACTGAACATTCATTTTCTTATCAAAATATTATTATCGAAAAATATTACTCATTCTTCTTGGCATAGTAAACAAAGAAACATGTGGATGTGTTAATTTATTCCAGACCCAGCAAGGAGGGATAGTTTATATAAGTAAAATAAATAATTCTTGACTATTTAATAATTGGATAACTTTAACAATAGTTGACTAATAGTCAGATGTCTGAAATACATCTTGCCCATTTCTATTCTTTAGGGAATTTAACATTTAAAGAGTGGGGTTTTTTCCCAGGAATTGTAATTTTTAAATTGTTACCTTTTTACATACTTAATAATTATTGTCCTCCAGAATTTACGAAGTCAGAACTAGGAGAAAAAAGCTCAAATGTAGTTGAAATTAATCTCTTGGGAGTCTGCAAAGAAATTAAACTGAGATGGTAAATCTTGTGAAGGAGTTTAAGACGAGTGAACACAAGACAGAGTTATTTTACAAGTGGACTATTTTATTGCCTTGCAGAGATTTTGATTCTCAGAAATAGTGATACATTATTTTGTCATTTATTGTTTTTGATTGTGTCAGTGGATTGTTGAATTGTATCTGTCTAATTCCACATTGCAGTGATGGCTCGGGAGTGAAAGCAAAATAAGTGAAAATTTTCCCTCCCTATTGTAGTATAAATGTGCCAACCCTATAGCATATGAAATTCCTGAATTTCTACATCTGGCTCTGCTAACTTGTTAGCTGTTCAATTGTTAGCATTGTCTTCCAGTTGTTTTAGTTGTTTTGCTCCTGTTTGTCGCTGCTTGAACATTTTGTTGTTTTCCCAGCTTTGGTCACATGCCTTTCCACGTTGGTAGTTGATAATAGTTAGCTGAGATTAACTCCTGGATTATGTTGCTTGAGATGACAGAGTTCCACAATTGTATTTTTTCATTTGCCTGAGCTTTAAAGAAATCAATCCTGTGATTGTTGCTTGTAACTAATAAAATTAAAACCTTCTTG
Source organism: Xenops minutus (assembly GCA_035221455.1). Lineage (NCBI taxonomy): Eukaryota > Metazoa > Chordata > Aves > Passeriformes > Furnariidae > Xenops > Xenops minutus. Next base: position 11,113,381 of record JAWWEE010000051.1, on the reverse strand, counting down.
CCAATGTGATGGTGAGGATATTGTTCATAGAATGCAAATATGCACACTAAGTACTTAAATGCTCATGAGTATTTTTACTACCCTCCAAAGTAAAAATAATAATAATAATTTTTAAAAGTATAAGTGTCAGGATCTAGAATGCATTAATAACTTAGCATTTTATTTGAAAGAAGTAACCTATTCTTAAAATGCCAGATAAACTGTATTTGTTTTATAGAGAGTTTTGAGAAGCAATGAAAAATCAGTAATTTTTTGACAATATAAAGAGAATATCTCTGGAAAGTCGCAGCTGAGATCTTGCAGTCCTTGTTTGTTCAGAATGATTTTTACAGAACTAGACTTTTTGGATGCGTGGTAGGGAATTCAATACTGTTCTCTAGAAACTTAACAGAATAATTACATTTGCTAGAAAAAAAAATAAAGCCAGGAATTGCAATGCCAAAAATCTCTAAAAAGAAGATAGTTGCCATTTTTCCTGGTAGACTTTTTTCCTATTGCATGGTATCACAGTAAAGGTATAAAGGAGGGGGTTTAAATCAAACTTTTTGATAATTGCATTTTTCTTTGGAACCTGCCTCCCCTCCCTGTACACTGAATGCATTCAGTTCAAGGTGGCATTAATAAAATTTGTTAATTTAAATTATTGGATAATCTGTTTCTTCCTCATTTATACACAGATGAATAAAATGGATAGAGTTAGTGTTTCTCAGTATTTTGATGTAGTTTTTTAAAATTAGAGGTGGTCCAATTTTTCATGTAAATAGTATTACATTATTATCAGATTAGTGTGCTAAATTTTATCAGCATTACTACAAAGAGGGAGATAAATGAAACTGCTTTACCTGTATTTGATTATTCTATACCTTTCTACTGGCTCAATGCTAAGAAGTCAGTTTTGTCCTAAATGTATTAAACATGCAATTGCAATATCTAAATTTAAAAGTAGGGAATTTGATGGAGGCAACCATGATTAGACATATAGATATCTTAAGTGATGGGAGAAAATAATACCCAATAATTTATGTTGCAACTCTGTAAAATTCCTAAATCTGATGAAAAGAAATTTTTAGCACTTTTCTAGATACTAAAAAATGCTCACAAGGAAAACTAATATTCTGAGAAGCCATAGCATAACATTTCTAAATAAAAGAAGGAATGTAATTAGTGAGATACTAATTATGACATTTGTTATTGATACTTTGAATTTTTTTTTTCCCAGGGAAAGTTAGTCAGTTAAAACAATGAACATGCTGAGGGGATTTGAGAGAGCAGGAACCCAACTTACTCTTGACACAGTTCAAGCAGTAAACCCCACCAAAGCAGAGGACTCGGAGCCCCAGAGTTCTCAGGAGAGCTGCACTTTCCCAGCTCCTGCCCTTCTCCTTCCCGTGTCCCCCAGCAGGAGCAGACACTGAAATTGCTTCTTGGTACGGGGCAGCACAGGAACATCAGGAGGCCCTGCTGGATGGTGACTGGTTTAGGGAGGATTTTGATTATCTATAACTATTTGGCAGTACTGGACCTGCTAAAGTCTCTTTATTTGAATGTATTTTTAATCCTGTTTTCTTGAGTGAGAGATGTAGGGAAAAGGAAGCTTGGCAAAAACCCTCAGAGCATTGACTTCCCGTTTGCATATTTGGGAAGGATTCCCTTTGAAATATTTGTAAGGCTTTAGAAAACTAGAAAGGAAAAAGAAACGTTTTACAGTAAAACCACTGATGTAATTAACATTTCTCAGAGTGATGCAACACTTTCAGTTACCTAAATAGATGCTTCCATGCTAATAACAAAACCGAGGGAGATGAGCAAGCTACAGTTTTGATTTCTTCTGTCGAGTTGTGCTGGTTCTGTTGCTGTCCTGAGTCACTAGTTTTAATTATTGAAGTCTTTGCTATTGCTTGGTAGCTCTGCAGCTTAACTCCTGCTGGTGGGTCTCCTTCACAAGGGCAGGTCTGAAACCTCCAGAACATAAAATGTGTGTCAGGAAGCTCGAAAGTCATGTGTGATTGATTTGCTTGATTTTAACCGCTGTGGGGGGAAAAAAAAATTGGCCATGATTTTGTAGTGATTTATGGTGCTTTCTCTGGATTTATTTTTTATTTCCCCTTTGCAAATGCCTTGCAGTCAGAATAGGCAGGTGTTCAGTGCATACCGCTGGTTTCTTAAAAAATCACCTCTCCAAGATCTCTGCCTTAGGCAGCACGGAGCTGCCAAAGCACACTCCTGCCGAGTAGCAAAGGGCATCCCCTGCAAGGAAACGAGGCTTCTCCCAGCAGTTTTGACAGAGCAGCTGTCTGGCATAAGCTGAGCTGCAGCTGGATAGTCCCAGCCCTGCTCATCCTGCTTTTTTTCTGTCAGGAGTTTATAAATACACACTGCTGCTCATGCAGTTACCCGGGGTCAGGATTCTGGGAGCAGAGAGGGGGTTCGGGGGAGTGCGAGGGACTGAACGCGACGTGTGTTACCAGACCCGCTCCCAGCAAGGAGGATCCAGCTGGCACTGCTTTCTCTGAGCTTTCTGGACATTCATAAAATATTACCAAAGAAACACCGGCAGCTGCCACCAGCAGTTCAGGACCCTCTGTGGGGTCCTTTGCCCACCATTCAGGGCTCTAAGCCACAAAATCTGCAGCAATGTGGTTGCCCAGAGGCTCTCCAGCAGCCTGAGGGAGACGTCCCTGAGTGCTCATTCTTCAAACACTCACAGGGTCTCTTGGATCACTCATGAGCATTAAAACTTGTCCCAACAGAGTCCCTTGACCCATCTCAGGGATCCCAAGCAGAGATCCCGAACTCAGGAGGCTCCAGGGAGCCTCCAAAGGGAGCACAGCCCAAGCCCAGAGGAGGATGGAGACGCTCCGACCTCACTGTCAGCCCTGCTTTGGGCATGGCAATACTGGACATACAAACACAACTTTAGATGGAAGGGTTGGAAAACGTAGTAGTTTTATTGTAACAGATTTGGCCAAGATGGCGAGTGAACCCAGTACTGTAATAATGTGGCTCTACAGGCTTCTTAAAGCAGCACCAGCCCGGATGGGGAGCACCCAAACTCGGTGTCGAGCCCAGCCCAGGGCAGGGTCTGTACAGCTCCACTCCTGCTCTGCCCGGGGAGCTGGTGCAGCAGCAGCAGCAGCAGCAGGTCAGCTTTCCCATATATGGGAAAACCCTGCTCTAATTTTTAAAGCTGTGTGTTGTGGCAGTGCTGAATATGGGAATTTTATAAGCAAGGCTGAATGCTTGTGATGTTCATTTGGGTGCCAGCATCTGGCGCGCTGTCGCTGCGCTTGCCATCGTGCCGCTTGCAGCCTTTATGGGGGCAGGTTCCCAGCATTATCCTGCCTCTTTAGGATTTCCTGACAGCACTGTGGACCAGGGATACAGCCCAGGGCACCGTGCTGAGGTGCTCTAGAAAAGCAAATGACCATGGGATGTTTTGCATCAGTAGTTTGGTGAGATAGCAGGAGAGCGTAAGGATGAGCATGGCAGCAGTGAATGTGCTGGTACAGAGGCCTTATTTGTTAATACATACGATTTTGGTATCATTTGGATTTACACTGAGCTCATCCCTTTACTAATCTCAGTGCTTTCCTCTTCTCCAAGCTGTTGCTGGCTGCCCATACAGTGAGTAGACAAGCAGCCTGTCATTTCTATAATTCTTGTAATCTAATTACTGCCTGCCAGAGCAGCGAGGAACTTCTGCTAAAAACCCATGATGTACTTACTGCCTTGATGCAGATGTCTGATCTGGAGTAAGGATCAGCCAGAAATGTCCTGAGGGCTCCTGGCTGTATCAGGAGGCTGAGGGGCCTCTGGGACTGTGACCAGGGTTGAGTTTCTCTCCTGGTTGCAGTTCTCTGTGTTTCTGTGTATGACAATCTTAACTGTAGCAACTACAAGGTTCAGGAAAATGGGAAGGAAATCTGTGTACCTCTGGGACAAAGTAGCTGCCCTGGTTATGAGCAAGACTCCTGCCCTGGCAGCCGAGGATAGGACAGGCAGAGCTTCCCTCCAGGCACTGCTTAGGATTTTGGGTGCTCTAAATCCACTAATTTGGGGGGTTTTGTTTGCTTTTAAGGAAAAAATAGAACACTAATTGTTATTTGTAAAGGGCTACATTCTCACTACTGAACAGCCCAAGTAAAGTTAATTCATACAGTAGTTACCTTGCTTAAAACATGAAGTTTGCTGCTATTGCCCTTCTGACCACTATTTTTGAGCCAGCAAATGTTCAGAAGTGCCTGGTGGTGCTGCTTGTGGCTGCCTTGGTGTTTATCCACTGATTTGGGGTGGCACTGAAAACTTTCCTTTGATGCCAGCCTGACTAGTCCAGCACCAGCAGCGCCAGCATGAGCAGGATGTGAACCTAGAAAATTTTTTATGAGCTTGTTTGAAACCAACCAGAAAGGAACCCACCCTGGCCATTCTTTGCATGCTGGTTATTCCCACCCCGTGCCCTGTTTTAGGGGCAGCACCTGTGACAATGTGCCATTTTCTCAGGAGCTGGAGAGGCAAGCATTGCAGGTCCTCACTGGCTGGAAACGAGGGATGCAGCAAGCAGCAGCTAGTTGCAAAATTGCCGCTTTAAAGCAGAAGCTGCCTCGCTCTGCCAAAGCTGAAGGGCCAGCCCCAGAATGGAATGCTTATAAAAATAAGATGGTAACCATGCAGCAGAGAAGGAGAGAGACCAGGAAGTTTCAGTGTTACATACAACATGATACTCTGCTTGGAAAAATATTGTCACAGTTATAGAGATACGGGCATGGATCCATAGTTGGAAGGCATAACCCAGTACCTATCATTAGGGTGATTTCAATCGCTCGCTTCCAGTTTTGTCTGTGGAAGAAACTCTTTTTGGCTTGGAAATTCTCATGTGAAACGTTGAGCCAAGGGAGATGTGTCTAGGGAAAAGTCTGAAGTAATTGGTTAGGGCTGGTTTTGAATTATAGAAGGGGGAAAATTTGTCTTATGCCATTTCAAAACATAACGGCATATAGATTTATTTTAAAAACTTGCAGGATGATGGATTTATTTTGGTTTAACCATGTTGATATTTATGTGATGGTTTGGATTTTCAACAAAGTGAAAGAAAGTGCTTCTTTCATGCAACCTGATGGGGAAATAAAAACAAGGTGGCGACCTTTGAAAACATGAATGTTGCAGCTTCTCAGTCATCCTGAATAACAGTGGGATATCTTGGTTTTCAATACTTGGGAAATCTTGCAGTCTGCACAAAACTTTGTCTCTTTTTTTTAATAGTGGAACCTGAATTCTTGATTTAAAAGGCTTTTGCTTGAGCTCTAATTACATTCAGAGAGAGAAGTTTCTGCTGGGACAGTGGCTGTAGAGATGAAGGAACTCATGTAAACTCTCTGACTTCATTCTCCTTCAGGAGTTTCAGGGATACTTCCAAGGAGCCAATGTGGGGCACCAGAGAAGGAATAAACCTGATCAGAGCAGAAGTGCTGGGCTTACACTTGTATTTGTGCTGTCAGCTGGGAAGATGCTAAATTCTAGCACTCCTCCAGATTCAAAAGTTATTTAAGAACATGCAGTTCATAAATGCTGGAGAGGGGGGTGTACTACAATTCCTTACAAATTTGGGAAAAAAATGCTAAAGCACAACATACGTACTCTCTGTCATGCACTCTCTTCTTTTCCTCCCCCTTCACAGAGCACACAGACACTGAATTTTCATCTTTACCCATTAAAGGCTTCTTCACAAAAAAAAAAAAATCCCCTTCTGGCTTTATAACAAAGATGTCAGTGCTGAAGAGTGAGTTGGATGCTTTCTTTTGAGCTGTCAGTTTACACGCAAGCTGTATCTTCTTGTGGGCTTCTGGCAAGAAATCAATCAATGACATTATTATTCCAACAATTAATTTACTTTTTTCGCTTTTATCACAGGAGGGACAAAGTGGTTCATCTCTGGGGTATTTAGGTGCAGGGCAGACAGTTTGTGTGGATGGGGGTGGGTATTTCCACATGGATTTTCCTGCATTTTGTGCTTTGTCTGGAACCTTCAACCCCTGAGCTCGGATGGAGCACCCCAAGGGAACTCACCCCATGGGTGCTCTGGTTGGTTGTGTTGTGTCAGACTCTATCAGTGCCTGTAAAAAATGCTTTTCCAGCTCTGTGTGGGGTTCTCTGTCTGTCATGCTGGAGATTCTGCAAATCCTACAGGGCTGAGAGGAGACCCAGCCCTTGACTGCACTATTTGGGTCCAACCCTCCTCTTTTGCAGCCCTGATATTGGTATGGGTATTGCTTTATATCACCAGTCCTTGCTCTGGTTCTGCTGCATAAATTTTCCACTCCTGCTCTCCTCTATCGTTAATAGATAATGCTTTGAAAGCATTTTATTTGTTAGAAAGACCTTGGCCGGTGTGATTCATCTCAGCAAGCACTGAACATACATGCATATAGATATTTTTTTTTATATATATGTGTGTGTGTGTGTGTGTGTGTCACTTTTACAAGGTCTACCAAGAGTGGGCACTCAAAGGTGGTGCTCCTGTCAGAGATCTAGGTGTTTACAAGCAAGGCAAGACTCTTTAGAACCAGCAAAAACTAGGTCTAACTAAAATAGTTTAAGTAAACAAAGATGTTTCTCTTTTGAGAGGAGGTAGATGTGTCTGTGTAAGGACATGGTCCCTATGGAGTCTGCCCTACCACAGAGTATAAATAAAATAAAAAAAAACCCACAGTGGAAAATAAAAATAAAAAGAAATCAGGAGCTTTTTTGCTCTTGCTTTTCCCGTGTCTCCTCATGGGGATGCTGCTAGTTGGTGTGTCCTGGCTGCTGCTGCTGTGGAAGTGTTTTCCTTGGTGCTTGTCTTGAGGACAGCAGCAGATTGCTGCCCTCCATGTGTGGCCAAACAATGGCAGTTTTCCCCCAAAATTAAGTGGGGCACGTGTATCTTCAGGTTGTGTGTAGCTGCAACGTGGTGAGTGTCCCCCAGCCCTGGGAAATCTCTGCCTGCACTGAACCCGTGGGATATCTCAGCCTTTTTTATTGATGCAGCTGAAGGCAGGTGACCTTTGGTATTTAGCAGGTTTATTGTCCTCTGCTCCACCTCAGGGTTTACCTGGATTTCAAGGCAGTAGATGAAAACATTTGGAAGCCTACAGGATGGAGATCATCTTTGAGAGACATCCTACACAAGTTTCTTTCCTAGGGAAATGATTTTTTTGTTTCTTGTTAAGAAGCTCGTAGCTCTATTTAAACCTCTTTTTTGTGGTCCATAAAGGCAAGAGGAAGGTGCTGTAGCACAACAGCTTTGTATTGCTTGAGAACAGATTGTTTCCCTTGACCTTGGTGGGAGTCTGGATGAAATTGCAGCAAAGGAATACAGCTTAAAATACAGTGTAGAGGGCTCTGCCTGCCCCCTTCTACATCTGTGATAACCAGTGAGCTGGAGTAGCTTCCTAAGAGGCATTTCATAAAGAGCCTGAACTGAGGACTGGTATTTTAATTTCGGTAGATTATGATCGTTTGTCTAGGCAGAAAATTTAATTCATTCCTTCACCAAGCTTTATTTTTGGCTTATAAGACTTAATGCCTTTAAAAAACACCAGTCTCGATTTAAAGTCTTTAAGCTGTAATATAAATACTTGGAAATGCAGGCAGCAACATTATGTTATTTTTAAAAAGTAGCAGAAAAATGTAATCTCTGTGATACTATCAGCGTGCCAGATATCCTATCACCTGAAACTTCTTGGGAGGTTTTCTTACCTCAGAGCCTGTGTGGGTCAACTTTTGCACATTTCTCAAGTGAGCAAGACTGCAAACAAGGATTTAGAGACTATAAAGTAGTAAAATTGCAAAGGAGAGACAGTGGCATTGGAGAAAAGGGACGCTGATATTTAGTTTCTTTTTCTTGGCATTATTTAGACTCCCAAATGACAACGTTTCTAGTTTTCTAGCACAAAGGAGGCTTCATGCTGTTCAGGATCTGCTGTAAAGTTCTAGTACAGATCATTCTGTATCCCAAACAATTTATCTAGTTCAATGATATTTTTATTTCACAGCTACAGTTTATAGACCTTAGTCTAATAGATGGTATTTTTGGAAACCTCCCGTTTATCTAACAATAGGAGCCAGGATGGAATATCAGTTTCCACTTAGATTTTCCTGAATTCTCTCCCATTAAATCAATAACATTATTTTTTTAAATTAAACTTTCTTTTGCTTTTAGGGAGAAAGGCTCAAAAGGAAAGGAAAAAAAATTAAAATTCTATTTAAAACAAATACTGAGGCCTAAAAAAAGAAAAACAGCATTAATTTCAGATAAATAATCTGGGTGGGTTTTGTTACAACACTCACATCATTATAAAATGTGATTTGAATCGCAGGAATGTAGCTGATTTACAGCGTACGCTGTGAATGCTGGAAGGAAACGTGAGAAGGCCATTGTAACTTTATTTTGTGTCCATCAGTCTCACGTCCTAAATCCGAGCTGCTGGGAGAGGGGCCGGCAGGAGAGGGAGGATCACACCAAAAATCCCTGCTGACACACTCACTGCCAGAAAACAACAAAACCTCCTGGGTTTTCACCAGCCCCAGCTACCTGGAAGCAGCTTTAGGCACATGTATAATGGTCGCAGTAGCACTTTCATTTCTGTCACAGAGGTCTAAATAAATGAATTGGCCATCTGCAATTAATTCACATTGTACAAATAGTTTGAAGACTGAGTCGTCTGTCTTCCGAACAGAGCGATCTATTTTTAGCTTCTCAAGCAAGCCTGTTTTGTGTTCTTTGTAGAGTCAGCGACATTCTTTCAATTTTTCAGCTTAATTAACACAAAAGAAATTGTAATCTGAGAAGGCAGCAGAAACAAGAACCCCCCTGAAAACCATGAATTTGCAAGAAAGCAGGAGATGGGAGCCTTGCAAAGGAGAGATGGCAAAAAGAAAGGAAAAAGAGTTCAGAGCAGTTTGTGGGATTGGGAATGGACACTGTATAGGCTAAGTCTATGCAGAGTTTGTTGTTTACAGTGAGTGCTCACAGGCAATTCATTTGGATTCTTTATTCTGAAGATTATGAGGGCTAGAGGAGGAACATTTTCCTGTGAGATAAAAGCCACAGCAGACGAACAGTTGTGAATAAAGCAGAGTTCTGCAGAATTCCATACACACGTGTGTGTGGCCTGGGTGTGAGTGTTGGTGTGTGCCCCAGGGTGGACTCTGTGTGCTCACAGTTGAGGGCAAATCATTTGTCCAAGCTTAGCTATATCCATATATACATATATGTGTGTTTTTTATTAGAATCATGTCCTGAAAAATGCAAAAATATCCGTATATCACAAGGTGTATTCTGCACTACTTTAGTTGGAACGTTTGTAGCAATCATTTGAGAGAAGGAAGGCACAGCTTGCTGCTCAGAGCTATTTGGGTTAAAATGTTATTGCTTTGTACAAAAGAACTGGATAAACAAAGGATACCAACTGCAATCAGTGTGTGTTCAGTAGTACTTTGAAATAACGATGGGGTCTCTGCCTGCTGGCAGGTGCTTTTCTGTTTAGATATAACATCCGTAATATAAATATACAGCACTAGCATTTGCTGTGCATTAATATTATGCATGCATGGCATGTGAGCTTCCCAGTTAAATGTCTTTCCAAGCATCCGTTTGCAGGTGCTTGTCTGAAATAGGCAAACAGAAGGAGGAACAGCCATAAACACTCCTTGAATCCAGGCAAAGAGCTGGAAAGGCTGAAGCACAGCTCCAGGAAGCCCCTCTCCAGCACAGGGAGTGGGGGCACATTCCTGCATCAGGTGGTGCACCCGTAGCCTGGTGTTCCTGAGTCTGTCTTTTAAAAGGAAAATGTAGCTTCTAACTTATTTACAGGTATTTAGTTGCCTGAAAATCCATTAAATTTCCTAATGGGAACATAGTGCTGTAGGTATGGCAAATACATTCACCTCAGATTCAGGTGGAAACCCTTTTGGAGAACTACCTGCATCTTTAGATACAAAGTCCCTTTGGAAATCTGGTCTCCTTGTGCTCTTGGAAACTATTCCCCAGACATCTTGAGTATCAGCTTTTATCTGGTTCCTTCCCAAAAGTGTGTCTGAAGAAGTGGTATCGCACATCCCAGAAAAAAAGAACCCATGCAGAAGGGTTTGTTTAATAAGCTGAATTTAGTTCCCAGAACTGTGAGTACCTCAGAGTGTATCAAGTTAAAGCAGAAGCCGTGACTGACTTCTGATTAAAATAGAATTAATTCTTCAGTTGTTGCAGGACTGGGTTGCTGCAGGATGCCACCAACCTCTCCAGTTCTGCAGTACCAGAGCCTTTCCTCCCCAAAGAAGTGCTGGGGGAGATTCCTCTCACTGCAGAGGGTTTGTGAGACTGTATCCCTGTTTTGCCTTCGCTGTAGAAACAGGCTCTGTTGCCCATCTGTAAAGGACAAATTCTGCTGAGCAGTTTGTTGGGAGGAGGAGGGTTTTAGTGAGAAACAATAAAGCCCCAGTGGAGGATGAAGGAGGTGTGTGACTGGGTGTGCACCCACGTGGCAATGAGGCTGGAAAGAAATGGGAATGGGGAGCAGTGGTGGGACATGGCTTTGATCCCCTGGAAACCCGGGAAAGCTGAGCAGGGTAACCACGTGTGTGGTTAAAAGCTGTCTCACTCCTCATCACTGGTCTTCCCAGTGCCAGGTTTGATACACAGTTCCAGCTACAGGTAGTACAAAAGCTGCTGATTGACGCTGAGAGTTGGTGATAAATATTAAAACTGGGTGAAAAAAGTCAGTTTGCATCTTTTTGCATTAATTTGTGCTGCAAAGCTGCCCCACACACTGCTAAAGGAGACAGTGGAAAATGAATGGGCTACACAGGCACTAATGTTTAAAAGTGTTCACTGCTTTGATTGGTTTTCTTCAAGGACTTGTGGGTGTTCATTAAAAACAATAAGGTAGATTTCTGTGATCTCCATACCCTTAAAAATTTTTGGATCTTTGTTGAAAGAAAAGTGAGCTTATTTTTTTAAAAGTATAGTTAAATACAGTAACGAAACAGGAAGTATGTCCTAGAGTATGTTTGCTTTAAGCACCTTAAGAAAGTCTATTTAAGGATCCTTCTGTGAGGATGTAAATTCTAAAATACCTATTTAGTGTAACAGTTGTAAAATATGTGAGGTAGTCAATCATACCTTTGGCTTTTATACCCAGCCAAGTTACTTGCCAACATAAACAAAGACTTGAAGGCTTATTTTTCAGACATTTCAGACAGAATCCAGTGTGAACCTTTCACTTCATCCGTAATATCCTAAGTATTAATTAAGTATTTCTTAGAGGAATCAACCAAGATTGTCGCTTCTGAAAACCTCACTAAGATATCTTCCACTCCATCCATTTTATTCTCTTCTGATCATCTCTTCAAATAAATAAAATATTTCTTTTTTTTTTAAATGCAAGACAGAATCCGTTGGATAATTTTTTTTAGAGGTCTGCAGCCAATGTATTCTCTGTTGAGTCCTAAGTCATGTCTGTGGACCACTGCCTTGTTAAATAACAGTAAATATTCTTTGCTGCTGAATCACCCATGGGAAGGACAGATAGAGCACCCGGACTGCGGGCACTGAGAGGGGCAAAGTACTCCACGTTGTTAAGGATTCAAGAGAATTGTTTAGCTAATGAACTGTCCACAGCCCTTCTCCATACTCTGAGCCCTGAAAACAGCTTCCTCAACCGAAGCAAGGAGGAGTTTCTCCTGAAATGTCTGTGCTCAGCTGGAAACTAACCTTGCTGCACCAGGAGGTCTGCAACTCCTTCCCAGCGACCACAGCTTGGGTAGCGTGTCAAGGACCATGTACCAGGCTCACTGCAACTGACCCTGGGAAACTGGCTGGCCCACTTTCCAGGAGGAATGGCCGGGAATCAAAGCTGGGCAGTGTTGGTCAGCTCTCCCATCCATTTGTGTTCTTTCCTCCCCACTGGTGGTCTTCCCTTGCTCTCTTGAGGGACCTCTTTAGTCTTTGCCACACGGGGCGTCCATTGAGAATCCTGAGGTTTCCCTGCTTGGCGTTTTGGGGTTTCATACCTGGGACTTTTCACGCTGTAGGAAGGAGTTTCTTCTGCCAAGGAGGACTCTCAGTTTCCTCACCATGTCTTGCCGTGTTGCTGCAGAGCCCAGCAGGCAGCAGAGGGAGCACAAGCTAACAGTCCCTTCTCCAGTGCCATGGGATAGCAGCACTAATTGTGTGGAAGGCAGCAAAGAGGAATGGCAGAAAGAGAGAGAAGGGTGAAAACCGCCTTGGTTAGAAGTTTACTGGACGTAGATGAAAGGGCTGGAGGGAACAGGTTAAATGTTTGAGTATTAGAGAATGAGGAGCTAAATATGGCATCTTAATATGGCACGTGGCAAGAGGCCAGATCTGTTAGTTCATAGATCTTAACCTGCTTCCAATATTTGGTTTTGAGCAGGATTAAAAACCAGGAGAGGAGGTTTTTTTGGGTTCTGGTTTGGACAGGGATGGAGCCTCTGAAGAGCCATTTTAGTGCCATGGCATCCAGCCCCAAATTCTCATCTGGTGAGACCTAAGGATCAAAGCCACAACATTACAGAATAATGTGAGTGCAGCTACAAAATGCATTTAGGTGAGCATGGCTCTCTAGAAATCAAATGTCACACTGCCAACTGATGTTCATATCAAGAAGAGTGTGCAAATTGAGCTTCTACCCCTGGGTTAAAACATGTAGCTTCTCCAAGGTATAATTTTCTCATGCTCTGTGTTAGACGTGTTTATGCAGTACCAGAGCTAGGACAAGTAGCTAAAATATAAGGTTTCTTAGGAATCAGCTGCATTAATGACTTTGTTATAACTGAGGATATAAATGAAAGTGACATTTATATAACAGACTTTCCAGTATAAAAGCCAAAGTCTGCTGGCTATAAACACTCAGAAAGCTTTACCATGAAAAATTATAACCGTCAGGGACTAGATGTTACATTTAAAGAAATGTAGGGTGAGATGCATGAATCTGCTGCCTTTTTCATTGCCTTTTTCCAGGAGGAATGACTTGAGCTGAAGTTAACTTTTTACTGCTTAAGAAGATTAGGTGGTTCATAGAAAAATAATTCAAAGTGCTTACTTTTTAAAGCTTTTTTAATAAGAAAACTTCAAAGAAGCTCATTTTAGAGTAGAATTTGAGTAATGCAGGTAAGGTAGTTAAAAATTCCCTTGCTGAAATGTAGTTTGAAAAATAAACTTTCATGGCACCTATACAAGTATTTCTATAGATCCTTATCTGTAAGAACAGCAACATATTTCTTTTTTTTTAATTAAAGATCATTATAATTGCTAATGTGTGATTGTTTGGGGGCATATATGAGTCAAACTGTGGTTTTGAGAACAGTTTTTGGGAACACCTTAACCTTCAGTGAATCCGCTGTGCTGTTACATCTGTGCTAAATTAAAATCCAGGCCCATGGTGGAGATGCCCTTTGTCCTTGCCAAGGAGAGGAGCACCTCCAAGAGGACGAATGAGAAAGCTGGGAATCATTCAGAGCAACTGAGGAAAAGAATTCCATAAGGCAGTGACCATTTTGCAGAGAAGCTGATTAGCAGTTCTGGAAAGGAACAAAAGAAAAGAACCTTTGAAGCCAAAACAAAGGGGCAGGAGAGGAGTTTCAATTATTTAGGGAAGAGGTGCTGCCTCACAAAGAAATAAAACCTTCTAGAGAGGGATGAGGTAGACTCATTGCTGCTAGAAAAGGCATAGTCAGGCGAAGAGGTGAATTCAAGCCTATTTCTTTTCTTCCATGTATTTTTTTCCTTGCTTATGTGTTTTTGGTAGCTTTTGTATTGTCTTTTATTGAGGGGGAGTATTTTTGAAGAGTTAGGTCTCTGTGTTTAAGCGGTTCCTTTGCCAAGCCTGTACTGCTTTCTTACTGGTCCTCTAAGGGCACTGCTGGAGAACCAGAGTTTCTCACAGCCAACCTACCCTACAGAAATGTGCCGAAAGAACTGTCTCCAGAAAATTGTTCCCTAAGTGTTGATGTGTCCAGATAGTCAGCTTGGGTCTTCCAAGGTAGGCAGTAGTGATTCATTCATGATGGATATCTGCCTAGACATGAGAACTTGATGCAATAAAAAGGTTTCTTACGTGGGTATTAAGAGACTGTAACAATTACATAATTGTTGTGAGGGTAGGAGGTCTCAAACCATGGTAGGTTATTACTGTCATGTCTTGTCCCACCTTCTCTCCATGCAGACTGGTTTGGAGTGTTTGGATCCAGCCTGTGAATCCACATCCTTCTGCCACCTCTCACCTGGGTTGGTCTCTCCTGTTTATGGGTTTCACATTGAGGCTTCTATAAAGACACCTCCCTGAGGACTCTCTTTGGGGCAGTGAGATCCTGCAGCCCATTTTCCTAGCTAGTGTTAAGCATTGCTTCAGCACTTCATGTTCTTCATTTCATAAAGTAATCTCAGTTTCAACTCGCTGGTAACAGGAAATCCTTTATTCATCCTTAGGCAAGGAATTCCTTAACCTTTTTAACTTTACTCTTAAACATCACTGAGCATATACAGATCACTGAAAAAGAGCATTCCTGCAAGTTGTTCCTGCACAGTTTGATCTCGTAGCTTGTGTGTCTTAGACTGGGCCACTGTCCCTACACCATCAGCTCTTCATGCCTTCCCCCTGATTTGGCTGGTACAGCCCACACTGACCCATAGAGAGTCTGAAGTCTGTTCTTTCTATCCCCTTTTCTTCCCTCTAAACCAGCTTTTAGGGTGGAGAAGAATCAATTCTTCTTATTTCTAGACTGAAAGTGTGGAGATGGTCTGTGCTGGTCATTTCTGCTTTGGGCCACTGTCGTTCAGCTGGCTGCAGAGCATCTCCAGCAACACGGGTCTTTGATCCACCGTGGAGGGTGGGACACCAAATAAATAAATGTAAACAAATGTTACAGCCAAGACCGTGTTTGCAAAATAAAACGGGGTTATCATTTTGATGGAGAACTATTTTTGGTGTGTCACAGTTGCCTAGGTCCCTTTTGCCTGCCAGAATTGGGAATTTATAAACTCCCTCACTCGTTTTCTCACTCCAGGGAAGCAAAACCAGGAAACTGAAACTCCATTTTTCTTTCAAATGAATATTAATGGCCAATGTTACGAAGTACTTGCTCAGCTTTGTAATAATATACATGTCCCTTCATGAGATGGTCCAGACAGAACAGACGATTAGGAATACAGAATTTAAGACTGAATTTGAAAAGGCAGCACAGGAACGTCAGCCCCCAAAATATCCTCTGAAAGTTTGGCTTTATTTCACGCTGTCGGACAGGATTCTCCTTACAACACCACGATATTCATAATAAAGAAATAAATTAAATCCACCCCTTCCTGTCTGCCTCACAACACACGGCACTGTGCATGCTCAGCACATGTGTAGTTTTGATAAAGAGACATTATCGAGCCTGAAATCATTTTAAATAAAACAAATAATGTGGCTGCCCAGCACTTCCTCTGGAAGTAGTTCCTTGGACAAATCTTCCTTAACTCTCACATGTATGGAGTTAGTATATATATCCCTCAGTGCCACCAGCGCACAGAAGGAGTTTTTCAGGCTGACTGTGCTGCTGTGTATTTTATATATAGGGTGTGAAGTGCAGCCACGCAGCAGGGCCCTGCCTTCAGCCTGGCACTGCAGGTCTGGCATCTCCCCCAGGGCACAGGGGGTGGCACAGGAGTCCCTGTGCTGTCCCCCGGCGCTGTGCCCGAGCTCACCACTCGCTGCTCCTGTCTGTGGGGTGGCAGAGGTGGCTGCTCAGAGCCACGGAATCCACTGCCCCTTTGCAGCATCCCTGGATTCTTGGGGGGCTCCGGGGGCTTTCCATCAGAGCATCCCATGGGCACGCTGGGCAGAGGGCAGGGGGCTCGCCTGGGCAGCCCTGCAGGGCTCACAGGGAGGTTTTGGGGGGCTGTGTCACTGAGGGGTGCCCGGGAAGTGGGTTCAGCGCCGGGGCCAGCTGGGGCTGTTTACAGACAGCTGCAAAAGGCCGATTGCTGCCTGAGCGAGGGGGTCACAGTGAGACAAAGGAGCAGTGGAAAAACAAATTCGGGGGTGGAACACCACAGAGCATAAAGCAAAGCGGGAGGAGACCCACGAAACAGCACAGCACCAGCTTTCTGTCCTCTTGGGTGCTTCGTGCTGGACAAAGAAAGGCTGAGGAGTGTGCAAGCTGTCTTTTTTTTTCTTTTTCCTTTTTTTTTTTTTTCAAAATAAAAAGTATCTTTGTCTGGTGCTTTGAATGTAGCAAGCATGCTGGTTCTAGCTTTCCTCGGTTTTGCTGGAGGGCCTGCGGGAGAAGGACTTGACAGAATACTAGCAGCTTTCTCAGCGTTTTCACTTAAGAAAAACAGTATTAAGATTCTGAACAGAGGCTATTTTTTTTCATCAGACGTTGCTGAAAATGTTAAAGAGTTAAAGAGGTGTTAAGAAAAGGAAGACAGACTGTTGGAAAAAGAATTGCTTCCCTTTTGAATAATTATTTTATGATGAAATGTGTAGCAGAAGGGCTTAAAGGTCACCAGCGAGATCAGGGCCCCTTGGTTCTCAGTGCTGTGCAGACATGTTGGGAGCAAACAGCAAACCTGTACGAGAGAGGCAGATAAAAGATAGTTGGACAAAGAGGCACAGAAGGGGGAAGTGGCTCGTCCAAGGTCACGCACAGATCGGTGGCTGTGCTGGATTGAACCATCTGTGGTAGATCAGGTCTCCTGGGTCCCGTTCCCCTGTCTGATCCCCACGCTCAGCTCGTCTCCCTCGGCAGTTTGTGAGCGCTCAGACAGGTCTGAGCATCCCCCAGCTGGGGATAATCCTGCACCTCTGCTGGTTTCGCTGTGGTAGAGGCAGAATCCGCTGTTGGATCACAGGTTCTGACCCAGCCCAGGGTTGGAGCTGGGTCCAGACCCTGACCCTTGCCTGCTTCCCAGAGCCCTGGCCATGGATGTCTTTGCTGGCTTTGTCTGAGACAGAGCAACAAGGGAAACCTTTCATTGTGCACCTCAAGATTTGGAGACAGTCAATTGGTTTATATACATTTCTAAAACCTAAGAGGCATGAAAAAAAAAAAACACCAGAAAGACTTATTTCACTGTAAAAGGGTCTAAATTCTGCGACTGCCCTAGGGCGTGTGGGGCACTCTTAATTTAACATCAAGGCACTTACGAAGTAATGGTGCTGTTAGTTTGCCAGACAGACGGATTCTTCCAGGAAAAACAGGGTACAAAAGACCCCTATTCTGTAACTGTGTCAGGATGTAATCTTAGGATCTAGGCTTAACGTTTTTTTCATCTAGAGAAAAAGATAGGAGAAAATACCCTTTTTCAAAGGGAGCACTTTTAGGCCTTTAGCAGTGCAGAGACAGAGGAGCAGAATCACAGTCTTGTTTTCCTTGCAGATCGTCTCTAATAACAGCTCCTGGTATTGAGAGTACAGTGGTTTGCTAGCACCAAAATGTAAAGTTATTTTGAGCATGAAAGCCTGAACGTCATTCTATTTAAGAAAAAAAAAAAAAAAGTAAAAGAAGGAGAGGAATGTTTACAGCACATTAAAACCTGTGTGACAACTTAGCAAGAACTATTTTAACAATCCTCTTATTCCCTTTCCTGTTATGCACCATAAAATGAGAATGCAGTGTCAGTAATAAATAATATTGGCATGGAGGGATGGCTCCTCGTGCTCCTGGAGTCAGGCTGGGTCAGGCTGAGCCTAAGCTAGGCTCAGTCCTAGCTCCCACTCTGCTCCAGTGGGAACTGGCTGGTGCTGGGAGGTGAAGCCGGAGCCTCCTCTCCTCTGCTGACCCCCGGGGCAGGAGAAAGGCTTGGGAGTTTCGTGCTTCTTTGCAGGAACTAACTCTAACCAGTATTTAGAAAACACAGCCGTGCTACTCCTGCCTCCCCGGGCTTTGTGAGCCAGACTAACAGGGATTAAAGGAGAATAGTTCTTTAGAACGAAGTTTGCAGTCAGGGGTAGATCTGCAGCGAATGTTGACAAATACTGAAACTAAATCTGAGAAAAGACTTGTTCCAACTTTTTTTGTTTTTTAATCGGCATTCCATATGTGTTATGTGGAGAGTGAGGATGTGCTGCTGCTTCTGTTACATAAGAGGGATTGTTTTTTTTTTTAATAAAGTGCAGTGCAGAATGTGTGAGGAGTGAGAAGGGCTATCAAGGGAAAAAAACCTGCAGGAAAACAAGCAAAGCTACTAGGTGAAACACACTCAGTATGTTATTTCCATAATTCCATGAGTTCCTGAAAGTCTTTTGTAATGTTTCTGATGAAAAGCCTCGAAGTGAAAGGAGGGAGGCACAGGGGTGTTTTTTTTTCCTTTGGTTTAAAGGAAGGTCTTGGTTAATTCTATTAGTAGACTTTGGGCTTGTTTTTATTTAAAAACAAAACAAAAATCCCTCTCAAGTTTAGAATTTCTGTACGAAAAAATTCTTCTTCTTTGCCAGAGAGGGAAGTATCTCCTTTTCATTCTGCTTGTTTTGGAGTATCTATAGTTAAGTGTGTCGTGTTTTTTCTTTATTGAATACATTGGCGGTGCATTAATTGCTGCCTGACAGTGCTGGTTTCACTGCACTCGGATGGGCTCGTCCCTTCCCATATGACAGACAAACTTGTCCTTTCACGTGATGATCCTGCTTTGCCCTCCCAGGGTTTGATTGGTAATGGCTGCATTTCCTACCTTGTTTACCTTCGAATGCTTTTTAAAGTGATTTTTGTTCTGGCCCCCACAAAGGAAACATGAAAAAACCCCACCGTGAATTCTTGCTCCAATTCCAATCTGTTTGCTTTGGTTTTCCTTTTTAGATTATTGTTTGGCTTTAATTTGTTTGTTTCTCCTTTAAACGCGTTTGAGATTACTCAAGGGTTCCTTGTTCACCGGGTCAAAGGGTAATTTGGAGACTTTGAAACCGTCTCCCTTTTTATCACCAAGTTTTGTTCTTCCCAGAGTCCAAAGGATTTTCAGGACGATAGCTCCTGGAGGATGGCTCCATCCCAGGAAAACGTGAGCAGCAGACCTGAGTCACTGCAAGAGGCTAGGGAAGCTTTCTTACATGAAAAAACCCAATCATCTAAGTCTAAATCAGAACCTTAATTAACCTTTATCTATAACTAACCAAAAGACTAAATTTACTGCGCATTAAATATGCTGACATTGATAGGTTTGATACTCAGCTATGATACCAGGATAAAGAGGATCAGTTCTGTATTTCTAAAGCTAAAAAATTCAACTGACTTCAAACCAGAGAGGTATCCCTGCACAAAAATATACAGTGTGTATTAAAAAATGTCCTTTAACTGAAAGAGTCAGTCTGTCCTGGAGTTAATTCCTGCTTTTAAAAGAAAAAAGTCAGTTCCGACTGCTCAGCCATGGCACTGGGAATTTGTAGGGCAGCAACATAAAGCATGGGGTAATGTAGGCTCCTGAAAAAAAAAAAAATAAACAGCTACTTCTTATTTCTGCTTGAGATTTTAATCCTCAAAGGTGCTGGGCACATGGGGAACTTCTTCTGCACCTTTCTAATATAAATTTATTCACTGTTTATATTTTCCCAGTACTTTAAATCTCTTGAAAAGCGGGAAGGGGAAAAAAGTGCTCCTATAAAATCTTCATTTCTTACTAAGGTCTATAAATATAATAAATTTCAAGACAATCATGGAGTGGAGAAGAATGCATAGATTTTTTGTTTTTTTTTTAAAGAAAGCAGGGTGTGTATATTCAGCTGTGGGGGAGTTACAGGGATGCAGCTTCTCACTAAAAAAAAGATTAAACTGTCTTCCCCTTGCAAGTTCACCTTGACATGAAGAACAGCTCTGACCCAAACTCTTGGGAGTAGAACAGTCTCACAGGTGTGAGGACTGGGGAGAGAAGATAACTGAGATGTGTGTCTGGAGCTGCATTTTCAGGTTCGTGGTGAAGTGACCCAGAGTTTATTGTTCACTGATTCACTCCTTGACAGCTTTAAATCAGAGAGTATTTTTGTGTTGTTTTTCTTTTCATGCACACAAGCCTCCAGCTCTCTTTCAGTTGATCCTGATATCATAGAGAGGAATGTTACAAAGTTTACAGTCTAGGTTTTCAAGTGGAAAGAGTCTAAAGTAAATCAGAGATAAAGGTGTTGCTGTAAGAACCCTTTGCTTCACGTGTCCCCCAGGTTAACTGAGCTCTGTATCCTTGGAAAAGACTTGCTGAAAATAGGCTGTTTCCTACAAACAAAGGAAATTGTACAATTAAATCACCTCTGTTGCTTTTACTTTTTGGGCTACAGATTTTGTCCTCTCTGCTGTGTCTCCTTAGCCGTGGTAGGAACTGGAATACAGGCTATTCCAGTGGCAAGGAAGGCTGGCACCTCCTTGGAAGCTGCAGTGCCATTTCAGTCCAGTTGCTAAGGGATGCTCCAGCGAGATGTCCTCTGTGTCTTCTCTTCCAAATGGGCACATTGCTTTGGTCACAACTCCACCCCCACGGTCCGCAGCCAAAAGTTTACGAGGTCATGCTCGCTGTGGACAGCGAGAGCCCATTAGGAACTGCCCAACTGTCCCATCTGAAAACCAATTAATTGTTTCTTCTTTCCTGGAGGCATCCAAAGTGCTCAGTGCCTTCAGCTCACTAACAAATGGGAATTGTTTGCAATAAGGGTGTTTGTCACCTGGAGGCTTTGGGGGAAAACTTGGGGGTAAGATGGGCATCTGATCTGTGTATAAAGCAGTCTTCTTTAATACCCTATTTTCAAGCCTCACTTCATTAGATTTTATCACAGAGGCACTATGCCCGTACATACAGTTATTTCATCTTTGAATCATTTGTTCCTAAGACTGTAGGTTCTCCAGAAGTGAGTTTTAATTTTATGGTGAGTTTAGGGTCAGATTTTGCCCTCACTTACCCTTCTGATGGCAGAAGTCTTGTGAAACTGAAGTTCATGGATTTTTACAAGATGGAAGCTAATGGAACTGGTTCCAATAAGAAACACAATTTACTCTAAAGACACATTAGCAGCATTATGTTATTTAAACAAATAAAAAAGAGTGAGAACAGCTAATGTGTTGGTATGTTCACTCTCCAAACGATGTGCTCCTAATCAGGACAGCACTGAAAAAACTCCTGGCAGTTCAGTGGGTTTGTAAAGTACGGGTGGTGCCTTCTGCCTTTTGTCCTGTCATATTTCAGAAAGACAAAAAAAGTCTGTAATTGCTGATAGGTTTCACAATTTGGGAGAGTTCTCTTTTTGTTCTCTGTAGCTTTTGACACTTTCACACTCTAATGACACTCCTAGTACAAGGAGCTAATTCTTCATTCTGTTGTAAGTAACCGGGAGCTCTGTGAATTAGCCAAGTGTGTTTTTCCTTTTCTCATGCTTTGTTGAGCCCAAAGACAGAGGACAGGGGATGTGCAGCAGGAGGGCAGTGATTTCTGGTGGAGTTTAACCTCGCAGAGCCTGTCCTGGTTTGTGTTTGGGAAGGGATGGGTGTGCGCTGCTGGACAATAGCATTGACACAGCCATGACTGACTGACTGCCCTGTCTGTGGATGCTTGGGCATATTTACTGCTCCCATTTCCCTATGCTAACGTCACTAACCAAGATTTTAGCCTTTTGTATATCTCCAGTGATGATTTTATCTTGTTTGTGTATATTCATGTTTGGAGAGTGAGATGAGCTCCCTTTCCCCCAGCTGGGACCCAGAGGGAAGCAAAGCCTGCAGGCTGGGGCAGATTTTCCCTGCTGTGTGAGATGGCAGATACTGGCATTTCTGCATTCTCTTCATACCTGAAACCTTAAAAAAGCATGAGGTTTTATAATTTTCAGTCTGAATTCTGCTTTATTGACTCCTTTATGCCTTGTAAAGTCCACAGTTAAAATATATTTGATTGTTAGGTATTACATGGAAGCTATACAAATAAATAAAAGACCTATAAAAGATGCAAGGAATTATGATGATCTTTGCTTCAGATGAATCTGGGCATTGCTGAACCATATCTCTCTAAGACCTAAAACTGCCTTAGCCTAAAATAACACCTGGAGATGTTGGCAAGAGTCTCTCCAGTGACTCCAGAACTCTTAGGCTCTGTGTACCCCAAAGTTGTTGCATTTAAAAATAGACTGAAAGTGCCAAAAACTCCTCAAAGACCAAGATGTGGTGGTGATGTTCCTTGTTTCTCCTGAGGTCTACCCCTCTTTCAGCAAGGGCAGCTCAACAGATGTATTTGATGACATTAACTGTGCCCTCTTAGTTGTTTGCTCTATTCACATAATTATTTTACTGTAGGCGTTTCTAAATATAGTAACTGGATGATGTAAGAAGGTGTGTTCTTGGGAACAGTGTTGTAGATAACTGAATTTTGCAAAAGAGGTCAAATAATATTTGTATAGTAAAGGACATTTCACTAATCTCAGGGGGAGAGTTCTAAAGAAAAACTACCTATGTATTTTAGGGAACTGGATTACATGAAGACCAAAGCACCAACCTTTGTTTTCTGGGCGTAGCTGATAAGTTGTGTAACAAGGTTTCCAAAACATATTTTAGAAAAATAAAATGGAGCCAGACAGCGGGTAAAACCACACAGAGAAGCACGTGGGTGCCTCCAGTTGTCCTCTGCCACTGCACGCAGCATTCCCTGCTACCTCGAGCCCCCTGTCCTGGCTGGGATGGGCAGAGATGGATGGGCAGGGACAGGCTGGGATGGACAGGGCTGGGATGGGTGGGGATGGACTGGGCAGGGATGGACAGGAACAGGCAGGGATGGACCAGGGGTCGGCAGGGGTGGACAGGGGCAGACAGGAGTGGGATGGGTGGGGATGGACAGGGACAGGCAGGGATGGACAGGGACAGACAGGAGTGGGACGGGTGGGGATGGACAGGGACAGGCAGGGATGGACAGCCCCTCACCGGGCTCCCCATGGGCTCCCCAAACCCGGTGAATCCCGGGGTGTGAGCGAGCTGCCCCGCGCCCGGGAAGCGCATTTACCCAAACCCCAGACACAAACCAAACCGTTCAGTCTAATAACTCCTCCATTAATAATTTCCAAGCGCAGCACACAAAGCGCCGGGCACGACTCCCTCAACAATTTATTCACAACTCTCCTATCTCAGAGCACTGCTCCTGCTGTTTTTACGGGCTGTTTTCATCGAGGGGCGCGCTGGCGCTGGGCGAGAGGGGATGCTGCAGGGTGGGGGGGAGCGGGATGCTGTGGGGCGAGGGGATGCTGCGGGGCGGGGGATGCTGCAGGACCAGGGGGATGCTGCAGGACCGGGGGGATGCTGCGGGGATGCGGGGTGCTGCGGGGCGGGGGGGTGATGCGGGGCGGGGGGATGCT
>JAWWEE010000051.1:10958608-11088100 GCA_035221455.1 Xenops minutus | reverse complement strand
CAAGATGGGCTGTGTAGGGAACAGCAAGACGGAGGATCAGCGCAACGAGGAGAAGGCGCAGCGGGAGGCCAACAAGAAGATCGAGAAGCAGCTGCAGAAGGACAAGCAGGTCTACAGGGCCACGCACCGGCTGCTCCTGCTGGGTAAGGGCCCGCGGCGGGGCCGGCGGGGAAGGACCGGGGCAGGTAGGGAGCGGCGGGGCCGGGGATGCGGCGGGAGCGGCGCCGGGGCCCGCGGGGACACAAACAGGGCAGGGCAGTGACAGCGACAGCGGGGCCGGGCAGCGCTGCCCCTGCGGCTCGGGGGGCCGAGGGGCGTGCGGGCAGGGCCAGGAGGAGGAGGAGGAGGAGGAGGAGGAAGAGGAAGGGAGGAAGTCGAGGGAATCGTATGGGGGAAACGGAGGGAGGATGTCGGTGCCGGAGGGAAGCGCGGCCGCAATTGGGGCCGGGCACGGCGCAGGCCGGGCGGGCACGGCTATGGGCTCGGCCCCATAGGGCTTGGGGGGCTCAGCCCCGGCCCCACAGGGCTCGACCTCGGCCCCACGGGGCTCAGCCCCGGCCCCACGGGGCTCGGAGGGCTCGGAGGGCTCGGCCCCCCGCGCTGTCGCACCAGGAATTGCGGAGGCAGCGCCGGCACAGCCCCGGCTCCAGGTGCCATCCCGGCCGCTGCCCCGCTCACCTGCCCTCCCCAGCACGCACATTTCGGCGAGGGGGAGGCCGAGGAAGCCGCGGCGGTGCGGCAGGGCAGGGGGATGTGCTGTCGGGGCTGGCCGTCCCGGCGGGGCGCGGGTCGGAGCGGGGCTGCGGTGGGGGCCGAGGGACCGCCCGAGCTCGTCCTGCAGGGCTGGGTGAGAGCACAGGGTAGGCCTCGCCGAGCTGACTCAGTCCTGGGCTGAAAAACCCTCCTTGAAACGGGGGGGGGGGATTTTTTTTTTTTTATATGGCTGTGAATTTGGAAGTGTGTTTTCACCAGTAAAACCTTTCAAATACTCATTTGAAGGAGGAGGCTTAACGTAAATGGAGAGGGAGTGGGGCTCCAGCAGCACCTGCAGCACTGAGGAGCCTGCCAGGGCTCCAGCAGAAACCTTTTAACAGGGTAATTTGGACTTCAGCTCCTGGGAATGTCTTGGACTTCCAGATTTCAGGCTGAACATTACGTAGATACATAGAAACCATTTGTCATCAGACGGGTTGCTTTCGTAAGAGGCAGAATTTCAGCAAACACAAGTATGATGGGCTTGCCTGGATTTTCTTTCTGGTTGTTTTTTTTTTTTTTTTTTTTTTTTTTTTTTTTTTTTACTTTTGGTAGCTGAAAAATAGTTTAGATACTTGTAAATAAAAATTTGCGTCTGTTCAGCGATGGCAGTAAGGTCATCCGTGTGCCTGTTTTGAAGTGGTAGTTCAGCTGTTACAGTTTCTGTCAGGAATTGTGGATAGTCTGTAACACAGACTCACTGGTGGAAAAAAACACCCTATATAAAACCCCACATCCCTATTATTATGTTTCCTTCATAAGACACGTGAAATAAAAGGCCAAGTGCTTTGAATCTTTTCAAATCATATTCAAATAGCAACAAAGAAGAGCTGCTGAATATTCTAGCGGGTGTGTGCAGCTCCTCGCAGGCCCCACCGCTGCACACGTGCTTGTCCCGCTGCCACGGGCAGCCTCACGGAAACTCATGGAACTCTCCTTGGTGGTGAAGTTAAATGTGTGCCTAATTGTTGGTAAGAATATGGCCTTAACGAGCAGCCAGATATAGAAAAAGGCTCATGTAGATGTAATGCTTCACTTCGGTTCGCCGGTGTTGTATCCGATCCAGAGAACCCAGGTGTGTCAATACCAAACCGTATGTGTTTATAGCAAATGCAACAACTATCCAGCCCCACTCTTGGCCTACGCGAAGTAAAGATTTTGGCTCCCCGTGCTTATAAATGTAAGATACGATTTCGAGTTACAGCCGAAATTTAGTTGCTAATTATTTTTAAATGGAAATATGACTGTAGCAAATACTGCCATTTCTGAATAATTCTTGGTTGTGAAGAGGACCCAGTCTCTCTATCTTAACCCAAGATACTAATTCTGGATCAGTTTTGCCACCTGTGTTTATTGCCTGGTGCAGTCTGCTGGGAGAGACAGAAGGGTATGTGCTACACACAATAGTATAGAATAGTAGTTTGGGGGAGAAGTGGTGCTTGCATAAAGAGTTGTAGATAAAAACTGCTCTCCAAATGCTTAGAAGACATCAGGGAGCAAGGAGAGAGAAAAGGAGTAAGGATCTGGTATTAAAGTGGCAAAACATGCAAGCAGGTTTTATGGAGAGCAGAGCAGGACTATGGGGAATTCACGAGGGAGAAGGAAAGGAAGGGAGAAAGTGTGTGGGGGGACTGTGTTTGTCAGAAAATGAACTTTGAAATATAACTGCTAAAATACAGTTTTGAACATGAGGCTCAAAATGGAGGCTTGTGCTGTCAGTGTGTGCTAGCAGAGGCCTGACATCCTATAAATACAAACTGTACCTCCCTGCCCGTTCTGCCACAGACGTACGGTTCCTGTTGTTGAGACACAGGCTAATGAGAGGAGTAAACGAGTAGCCAGGAGATGCTAAGGGAAATCTTGCTAAATTTTGCCAGGTTGTGATACTACTCTTGCAAAAATATTTTTGCTTTATATAGAAAGCTGCCGATCTGGCAGCGTGGAGCAGCTCAATTAAATGCTGCTGTTGGAGTTGTTCAGCGTGCATGGAAAAACGGGTACTATAGGCAGATGGGCTGCCCTGTGCACTGGCACCCGAGCAGCTCAGCAGAAATAGCATCCATCCACTTATGGAAAGTGGAGGAAAGTGGAGCAGGGGGTTCTGTGCTGCAGGTACATGGGGGAGGCAGGGCAGAGCTGCTCTTTGGAGCAGGCAGCCCCGAAGGGTGGGCTTTGCGTCTCGTTGTGTGATTCTGGAACATGCAGGGAGGGTGGGAGGTTGCTTACAAGACACAAATAAGAGAAGGAGGATTTTGTAGCTTTGTGGGTGGAGGCTTAAAGGGATGCCTTCCTTTTTCAGATGTGAGTATCCACGTAGTTTACGTCTTGTGATTTAAGTTACAGTCTTTGACTGGGGGATGATAAATCACAGCCAGACTTAAAATACTTTACGAATCTAACGAAAATGCTTCAGTGTAATAGGGACTTCAGTCAGTCCTTCCCTTTGTCAGATAGTAGTGACAAGACAACCAGGTTTTGATGTACCCTGTCCTCTATAAAATGTTGAAGTTGTCCTTTTTCTTTCCAAATACTGCAATCTGCTTTTAACGTTGACACTGGAAAAATGGACAGTGAAATGATCCAAGATTCAGATCTGACACATGACTTGAGCTGGGCATTTATTTTTAGCTACAACTGAAGTTTCCAGTGGCAATTATTTCTTTCACTTTTCACTCCTCCACTGAGAAAACCAACTTTCTCGATTCTACCCTGAAGAAAAAATTCTAGTGTGTCCCTTAATCACTCATGCTTCCTTCTGAAATTGATTTACTTTCATTTTCTAGGTGCTGGTGAATCCGGTAAAAGCACAATAGTCAAACAGATGAGGATCTTGCACGTGAATGGATTTAATGCTGAGTAAGTGCATTTGCTTTTTCACTTTACAACGCACCTTCCGCCTGTGCGCCGCACAGAGTCACTGCTGCTGTTTTATAGCTTGGGGGGTTTGCTGCTTGCTGCTCCTCCACTGTCTCTAGAATTTGGATGTGTATTTTTAGATTAGATTAATAGACATTAAGTTGAAGAAGTCAGGCACCAGTCAGAAGCGAGATGTAGCAGTATAAAATTACTTATATCAAGGCATAGCTGATTTGATCAAGGCTTAAGTTTTGTGTGTTTGTTAAGTGCAGTTTCTTTCACAACATGGCTGACACTGATTTACCTCAGCTACAGCACAGGGATTCAGATTGCTCGTGTCAGTGTACAAAATGAGTGCAATTTTCTTTATTTGGAGCAAGCAAGGCTTTAGTTTCTGGCTCCTCACAAAATGAAACCGTACTATGAATTTTGGGGATTCTGTTGTGTTTCCTTGTCCATGTGTTTGTGTTAAACTATGTTTCTAAAAGCTTTTATTTTTTTACACAATGTCTGTTCAGTTATTTAATAATTGTGAGGAGGAGAATGGCATTAAGATAGGGAAAATGAATTATCTTTGTTTTTTTGTCTGAGAAGGATTTGTGTTTGTTAACTTTTTGTCTAACCTTGCTAGACAGTAAGAAGAGATTCTTCTGCATGTTAGTTTATGCTTTCAGTCATCTGTGTGTGCATCCCAAAACCTGCTAAATTAATTCTAATTGAATCAAGGTGTGGAAATTTCAAAGCTTATTCTCTGTGTTTAATTTTATTTTTTTTTTTAGATTATATTTCTGGCTTTGTCTGTCTTGTTGTCAAACATAGCAGTTTTGTATTGTCATCCTCTAGCTTTTAGTGGTATCATCTCTTTTGCTAATCCTGCCTTTTTGAGAAGATTAAGCTTTCACTAGTCTTCCAGTAGTTAATTATTGAGTAAGAATGTCTGAGTTAAAAGTTTAGCCGAGGAGCTTGGACAGTGCTTCTTCCTAATCACCAAATGGTAGTTCAGGATAAGGTACACAGTCTTTCAAATGAAAGTTCAGACTGATTCATCATAAATTACATTCTGTGCTACATGTTTTTAGCTCCTCTTTATAGGGAATATTTTCCTTTTCCAAAATAACTTTTTATTAGTGCCTAGTCGTGTTACTGCTGAGTTGTCTCCATCATTTTGGCTGCTCTTGTTATTAAAGACCTCTTAAAACACTTGTGTGACTTAAAAGATTTGCATGAGTTGACTTGGATGTAGCAGCTCTCAGTATTGGGTGCTAAGTAAAAAATAAATGAAGGTGGGGGATCCCTGGGACCTTTGAACGTATCAATCCATTTAACCAAAACAGTTCCTGTAAGTTTTCTAAGCACACGGATGCTCTTAAAGAGATAATGATGCTGTGCAATGAATGGTGTATTACGTGGGTAGATAACCTTCTGAACCCTGCAAGCTGCCAGCCCAAATTTGGGTGAAACTGGGGGCCCAGAGACCCCTCCTACCAAGGCTGCAGAGCAGAGAGGGGCTGGCACACGGTGGGATCTGCAGTTCCTTGAGCGTCTCGCTGTGCGCGGTGGGTTTGGGCAGAGCTGAGTGTGCAGCTGGAATCCAGGGCAACATGGCAAGTTTGGCCTCAGGAGGCTCTGCTGGCTTCTGCCTCCTCCTAGCAAGGGATTTGGATTACGGAGCAGCCCTGTGCCAGCACAGCCCTGCTGCCAATCACAGGGCATATCCCGCTGCAGGAGCCATGCAGGGATTGCAGGGAAGGTCCTTGCAGCTCAGGAACCAGGGGTTGTCCACCCTCCCGTGGCATTTCATCTTGCAGTCGGTCCTTTGTGCGTGTCCTTCTGTGGGTCGTATGTATTGGAACGTTGAGGTGCATAAAAATCAAATAAAGAAGTGGTGTGTTTGAAATGTACAAGAATGAAGTTATAATGCATCATTTTAGGTTTCTGTTGCCAAAAACAATCAGTAGATCATAACATACACTTTACAGGAGGGAGAAGGCTGTTTTCCAGTGTTCTAAAAGTACAAGAAGTAAGTTATAATACATCATTTTAGGTTTCTATTGCCAAAAATAATCAGCAGATCATAACATACACTTTACAGGGGGGAGAAGGCTGTTTTCCAGTGTTTTGAAATCCTTGCAAGTTACACATATGTCCTTAAGTAACTTGTATTTTTTTCCAAGTAACTAACTGCTCCCTATGCTGGCCTGCTTTCCCTGTTACTCTTTCTGCTGCATTCATTCCCTCTCTGTCCTGCTTACCTTGTGGAAAAAGGATGTGGGATTCAGCTAATGAGAGAGATAGCATGAAGGGGTTTTTTTTGGAAGGATAGGAAAAGTAAAGCATTACTTCTCTTGATGTCCTGATCAGTCATTCTGGAGCATAAACTTGTTTGCATACACCACCACAGTTGATGCCACGAAAAACAGCAGAGTGCTGGTGAAAACTGTATTGTGCTGGAGATGAGGAGACTTTTTTTAATGTTGGTGTAATGGACATAACTGTAGTTTTGAATTATTCCTGTTGGAGTAGCTTATTTGTGTGCCTTGAGAGAAGTCCTGTTTAAAGTCATGTCTAAAACTTGTCTACCTCTGGTTTGGTTGTCCTGTGACAATTGATGTTCGTGGCAGAAAGAAGATACCTGTTAGGAAAAATGTCTAATTGTGCTGCTAACAAAGGAATCAGAAGTTTTTATTTAGTGTTGCTCAAATGCTCTTCTTTGAGGTAACTAAACAGGATACCCAGTGCTAAAAATGCTGGTCTACTTCAGTGAGTGTGAGGGAATTTCACTTCCTTTGGTTTTAGGATTCTGCCCCTAAGTAGTTGAAGGGACAGCTGTCTTGTGCATTCAGGTGAATGCTGGAGCATTTAACAAGGTGAAATCTATGTAGTTCCACAAAACTAGAAGAATTTCCTCTGGGACTCCCATCCTCAATCCCTTTAGCTAATTAATTATTTGAGGAACTGTATGGAATCAAGTGTTCCAGGTAATTAATGTGCTGAATAGTTAAAGCTAAATTGAATGTGAAGGTGGTTAAAGTTTTAGGCCAGTTAACTACAGCAAAGACTGTTCCATTTTTTTCAATGTTCCTTTCATAAGCTGTAGTTGAGTTAGAGACAGAAGTGTATTTCTTATTTTTTTTCTGTTCCTGTGCAAAGGTGGTGTGGGAGTGGAATACTGGAGAGGCAAGGCAACCTCTGCAGCACAGGCTTTGCTGGATGGGTGTTCTGGAAGGGCTTAGCCCTCTTCCAGCTCCTGCAGAATGGCTCCAGGTGGCTGTGCTGGCATCTGACATCTCCCTACAGAAATTCCATAAATATTGGGAGTGTGGCTTCCCCACTGTGTTCTTCCAGTGTTCCTAATCTTGAACATGGAAGAGCTGCCTTTTAAGCATGATGAAGATGCTGTATCAACCAAATCTTCTACTCTTTGCATTGCTGCCAACAACAGAGGCCCTTGTGATGTAGAAAGGGTTTAAATTTGGCTTTTAATAGCAGGAAGCCTGTGACTTCCCTTCCTTTCCTTTCCTCCCTCCTCTACACTTCAGCTGTCTCTTCATGAGGCTGTTCCAGAGGAGTAGCTCTCTACTCCTATGCTAATGCATACAGTGTTTTGTGAGCATCCACTGATAAAGTGGAGCTAGAGCCTTCTCTTTTTGGCTGTGCACGAGTTCAGATGGCAATCTTTATGAACAGGACAGGACTAAAAACGGGAAAGGGAGGACAGGAGGAGTAAGGAACGTAGTTGGAAGAATTAAACATGTTGCTCAGACTGAAGGGGAAGAAAACACAGAAAAGGGTTGGTCTCTCCAGGCAGGGGTTCTTTGCTTCTGTGATGGCCTTTCACTTAATTTTAATTTTTTTAAGTCCTCTTTCCCCTCAGTGATCACTGTGGCTTTGGCTGACAGACTCTAAGGAGAGGGTCATTGTCATGCACGATTTTAGAAAGCGGGAATTGGCACAGGCAATAGACAATTCTGAAGTGTCATGGGAAAAACTGGGACAAGCAGAAAGACTTAAATAGAAATAAATGGTTGAAATGTGACTTACGAAATCCACTACAAAGATTGACAAATAAGGGGAATGTGCCTTTGTGACCAGTAAGTTTGGATGGTATTTAGGATTCAGGAAGTCTTGATGTTGTAGGGAATTTTCAGGTAATGCTTCTCAGCCTCAATTTCCCAAATGATGTTGTAGCATGTTGACACTTTCTTAAACAAGTATTTTGAAGTGTTGAACAAAGGTTTGTATATTTATCAAATCTGTTGATGATGTCAGAAGCAGAGCCGAATAGCACTATTTTCAAGATTTAGATCCTGAGTATATATGCATTTCTCTTGTACTTTTAAAAATTTCTTGTGGTGGAAAAGTTAGGAAAGCCAAGTCACCCTCTTACAGGTTTCAAACATTTTCTCTTTTCTCATCTAGATTTGTGAGGAAGGAAAAGTGGTCAGTGATAGTTTCTAATATTTTCTTCATACATGTTGAAGGATGCTTTACCATCACTGTTTATATTTCACATAAACCAGTAAATGACACTATATAGATACTTTGGTCAGTGTCAGTCTCTTGTGACTGAAATGACTTCAGTCCTGGTAGCTTAACTCTTCTATTGTCTAATACTGTGGGCTTTTTCTGACTTTGGTCTTTCCATGCATGCGATTTTATGGAAGGGAAGTTAATGTCATTAGTGAGGAGCAAAAAAGAAATTCCTTAATTGTTAGGATGTTTAATGTAGTGTTTGTGTGCTTGAAATGATCTTTTTTTTGGAAATACTTTTATTTTCACAGAAAATTCTGTTCTGTGAAAGAGTAAATCTGAACTCGATGAAGCAGCATTAAAAAAATAAAAAAGGAAAAGAACTTTTCAGTTTGTTTTTTTTTCCTAAGTTTCTTGTGGGGTCTTGCCCTAAGGTATAAGACATTGTCCATTAGGAACATGTGCAAATGGTTTCTATTTAGGTCTCCTACTCAAGTGTGTTTTTTTTAATATTTTGAGTTTTCAGAAAGTTCTGGTTGTTTATAATGCCTGCACTGGGCCTTATTTGGCCGAGACTGTTAACATACTGTGGCTCTGAATATTCCAATAGTCAATGGAATAACTCCTTTACCTTGCTCGGAGGCTTTCTGAAATCGAACCATTAAAGTATTTCCAAGTGAAGTGAATTTTTTTCAAGGTGAAAAATGATGTTAGTTAGGTTCCTGAAAGTATTACAGAAGAGCAATGCATGAAGCTATCTAAGAGGCTGGTTGGTTTGATCTGGTTTTAGATGCTCGTGGTAGGCTCAGACTAACCATCAGCGGAGAGATGACAGCACAGTATTGAAAGGAAGCATTGACTTTCATTTTTACATTATGCTTTGTTTTCAAGTGCCTGTTTTGTGTGTTCGCTTTTTCAAGAAGCTGTTACTTAGGTAAAAGAAGGGAAGTGGGAATTGGACATAAAAATTTCTTTATTTTGATAATTTCATGGGAAATTTGGTGTTGCTTGTAGCAAAGCATGCATTTACTGGTTGGGAAATGCTGAATTCTCCTAGAAAAGCATGATTTCAACTACCAGTTTTATGATGTTGCATATTGAGAGCTCTCTGTCCTCTAAATTACTGCTGCTGGCCTTGCAACTTGACATTTGTGCTTTCAGTTAAATATTTCAGTTTTCTGATTAATAAAAAGCCAAAAAACCACCACCACCAAAAAAACCCCATAGTAAACTCATCCCTTAAGCTAAATTTGCATACGTTGTAGACATGACTTGGCATGTAAAGGGACTGGCCAAAAATATGCCAGTAGTTTTATTTGTTTTGAGGTTTAAATTTCACAAAAGCTTTTTAAGTATGCAGCTATCAACCTAGTAGAAAGCTTTACAGTCAGAGCTGTAGAGAGCTTGGAGAGCAATAACTATGAATAGCGGAATAAGCATGAGTGATGTAATCTGAGAAGCAAAAGAGAGAGACAGAAGAGAGCTTAGGACTTAACTATGTGGAAAACATTGTGAATGAGTCTGGGAGGATTTTGACTTTTGATGGTAGATGTGGGATTTTACCCATTAGTTTTGGTAAAAATCAAACAAATGAAAATGAATGCCTTTTTGGAAAATTTACACGTTTCCTTTTACGTTCCTAAACCAGCAAATAAGCTGTTCAGTGGGTAGCTGAGCTGATGGAGTCTGGTTTCTGTGAGTTGTTCTATCACAGATCTTTTCTGGAAGTCCCTCCCAGTCCCCTACAGCATCTGCAGCTCCTCTGTGGGATCTGGAGCTTTCTCACTTCCTCCTGTTTTCTCCAGTCCTTGTTCTAGCCCATGGCCCTGGTGTTCCCTGCAACACTGATCCCTAAATATTCCTGCATCATCCAGCCCGTTATCTTCCTTTTGCTGCTTTTCCTGCTACCTGGACAAAGCCAGCTGGTGTAGATCTCCATGAACTCTTCCTGCTTTTCCTCCTTGGAGCACTAATTTTGGTCTCTCTCCTACTCAGTCTCTGATACGCATTTCTGGAAATTAATTTCTGCAACAGCAACCTTCTTCAGGTTTGGTTGGACAACAGTGTCTGAGACAGAGTGAGACTGAGAAAAGAGCTAAAAAAAGCCTTACTCTTCCTCAATTCACTTCTAATAGTTTTAAAAATATTATTACTCTGTTCCCATTTCTTTCAAGTTGATAGAAGTTATATATATAACTTGTATAAACATTTTCCATAAACTCTTACTCTGCCCATTTGTGAGTTAAAGTGGAAGTGGTGTTTTTCTCCATTTTCTTATCTTAAGCAAACATCTACTAGTATAAGCCAGTGTATCATGTTCTATTTAACTTGTTATTTAATAAATCACAAACTATATTAAATACTGCAAAAAAAATCTTAAGTAACTTAAAAATATAGTTCTCTATGGAGAATATTAAACACATATATATCTACATTCCACACTTCAGTGTCCTTTAGAAAAAAATGCAGTGTTTTTCCTCAGGTTTTCACCAACTCTTCTCAATAATTAGATGTGCAGAGTGGTTACCTTTTTTCTAGCCCGTGTTACAGAATCAGTACTTTGTGAAGAACTTTCTTCTGTAGTATCTCACTGTATTTCTTATTTCCCATATATTTTGGATGGGCAGACTGGGCAGTGCTCTGATTTTTTTCCCAGTAAAAAGATATTTTTACTAATTTATCCAGAATGGATGTGCCTTTCTCTGCTCCTTTGAGCCATCCAGCTCTGAGTGTGGTTTCTGGTTCCTGTTTCTTAGGTTGCTGAGCCCTGTGTTGTTCTCCTGGGCTGGGGGAGCAGGTCTGGGGGCTTCTGAGGCATTTTTTGGGGAGTGAAAACACTACTCTTGTTCCAGTTTTGTGAGCATCCTTCCCAAGCGTCTCCGAGATCAAGGCAGGCAGAGCTGATGCTTTGAAGTTTAATCCAGCAGGCAAATCTCTCTGTCTTTATTTTTAGATATATCATGCATTTGTATATTAGGGTTGTCCAGTCCCATCTCTGATGAAGAGCTGAGGTGCAGAAATTGCTCAGTTAATCCTGGTCATTCAAAGCTCTCAAGTTGAAATGAAGGAGGATTTTTTTTAATATAACTTGAACCCTGATGTCAAAAATAATATGCCCTGCATTTACTTGGACAATTGAGCCTTGAGTTAGTTGTAAATGCAAGTATTTATGATACAGTGCAAATGAGCTGCATTTTTAATAGTGATTTCTACAACTGCACTCCAATGTAAACATGCAGTTAATTAGACTTGTTTACTGCTGAGCTTGCTTACTTAGAAACAGCAATACATCGAGGTGTGTTTTTGACAGCTGAGAGGCAAAATTATCCACTTTTTGAGAAATGGAGTAGTGGAATATCTTAATGAGATGTTTTCTTTGAAGGTGTTCACTATTACAAGAATGCAAAAAGGCTTGTGACCTTCCCTCTGAGCTACTTGTTGCTGACTGTATTCTCCACAGGGCAATTTAATAAGTCATTGTGTTCACGTCTCTTTTCAGTTAAGGCACCAGAAAATAATTCTCTCTCCCAGCTGCACCCTGGTAGCCTCCCAGGAGTGGTGGGAGAGCTAATGGAACAGGCAGAGGTGTGCAGGAGTTCCTTCTGAGGTTTGCTGTGCTCTCAGGAGACCTTCCATTTAGCCTTGACTGGCACCTCCCCAGCCTGCTGGGGGATTCGCTGCTGCCTCCTTAATCACTGGCACTTAAATACTCTCTTCTTGTCTGTAGGGCTCTGTGCATGCACAGGCTTTTGTTGCCTTCAAGTTAAGACACTTTTATTCTGTTTTGACAGTACGGTTATCTATGTAATATAAATGTTCATATTAATTAGTAAATGTTGCAAGGAAATGGGTATCTGGAGTAAATGTCTTCCTTAAGTCTGTAATAACAAAGGATGCCTTGCTCGTATCTTGCTTGATTTTTATTTATTTTTTTTTAATATAGATAAAAATGTGTAGTGGGACACAGCACAGTTACTTGAGGAAACTATGTGCAATGCCTGTTTTAACTTAAAATAAATATTCTAGCTAAATGTGGCATTGCTGTGGAAAAATTAAAATAATTGGTTTCATGAATTTTAATTTAATTGCATAACAGTGATTGGCATAGCCTCACATAGTTTGTGTTGTTTTTAACAGGTTAAGACCACTTGAGAAAAATATGAAAACCTCCAGCTGTAATAACTTTTTAATAAGCAAAAGATAGTAATCATAGGAACGTAGCCATTTGCTGAAAAGATCTTACTGAATACCTTCAGGTTTTTTGTTTTTCTGAAATGAGACTGCAATCACAGCACTGCATTATTCATGAAAACAACTATAAGTACAATGCAGAGCTGAGGAAGGTTATTTTTTCTTTAAATGAGAGAGAAAACTGGAAGGAGACAGGCTCAGTTAAGTACTTGGGTTCTTGGGAAAGCTGAAAACCTCAGTGCCCATCTCCTCCAGAAGCCCCAAGTCCATGCACAGCCCGGGCAGAGCTGCTCTGCCTCTCCTGTGCTGCACTTTCTGCACTTCCCAATATTTGACAAAACAGCTGCAGTTTGGTGTCAGTAAAACAATGAAGTTTTCTAGTACTTTGTGTCAATGTTTTTTGCAGCAAACACATTACACAGCTTTCTTGGAGATTTGCTCTATGGGGTTGTTTAGGGTTTTTAGTTGTTAAATTTCTGTGGGGTGGGAAGTTACTGGATTTTCAGTTCTGGTCTTCAAAGAACACTAAAATAGATGCCTGGAAATTTGATGCAGCCTTTACTTTTGGCATGTCAAAATGATGGAGGGTTTTTCAAAATAGTTACTCCTAAGATCTCATTCTGCTTATGCTGAGCATTGTAGATAAAACATGTCCCATAACTTACACACAGAATACTTAAAAATCTGAAATGGAACTCTTTTGCCTTTTAGTTTTTTGAGTTGGAACTGTGTCACTGGATTTAAATTTCCCCCAGGTCCTGGGGACTTGGGATGCTCTGTGCTGCCTCTGTGTTTCGCTTTCACTTAATTGGACAGTCTTCACTTTATGTAATTGCATCTTATGCAATCATGTGTTTACTTTCCTTATGTTTAGCATCCAAGAACTTCATAGTCTCGTTACCGCAGTATTTTTTTTACACCACTGGAAAATAAGGGGGAAGGAATAAATAAAAAAGACCAAGTTTAGTAAAACATTTCTGCATATTTTGTGACATCACAGGGAGTTGGAAAAAGCACTTTGGAATCAGGTAGGCAGCACTGTTTGGCTTTTTCCCTCACAGGTTTATTCATAATAAATAAATTTTAAAGATATACTTTTCTTTGGGATTAACTAGAATCAGTCAAGACTTCTCTTTTCTTAACTGGAATTAATAAATTTCATTCTGATAATTTCACGCCTTATGAAAACTAATTTAACTTAATTTTTAATAGTATTATTTGGACATATATTTTTGTACTGAATGCAAAAGGTAAAATTATACATAGTTATATAGAGAAAGCAGAAATATTCTTTATGTTTTTATTCCTTACCAAAGAAAGTATCTCTCCATCCTGTATAATGCTGCAAAGAGGAAAGGAAGTTTAGTATCTGTTAGAAGGACAAATACCAGGATAATCTGTTAGAATATGGATATTTTCAATAAGTAATGGACAAGAATCCCAAAGTATTTCCCGTGATACACTATGGGAAACGCCAGTGCTAATTTATTTATAATTCTTAGAAAAAGGGGGAACAGTCTATTGCTTGAAGTTAGAGATTGCCCAGATGCTTGGCATCCAATTCAAGCATTTTAATTTATTATTATTATTCCTTACTGTGGTTTCTTGCAACGAGAGTGTATAGGAAGAAGATCCTTAAAGTTCAGCTTAGCTTCATGTGTAGTGAAATCTCACTGAATGAACTTGTGCTTTTTGGAAAGCCTCCAGGGAACCCAAAATCATTCCTTAGAAATGAAAACCCCTCTCTTCAGACAGGCTGTGCAGTTATTACTGGGAGGGTCAGGTTACTTTTTTGGGGTGATCTGAACAACGTGTTTAAGTTGTATTTCAAAAATCTGTTTTGATACAGCTGAATGCGAGACAGTCCTGCAGGAGTCAGAATGTAGATCATATCTGTAAAATTGGGAAAGGACTTGAAAGCCAATTAGTTAATTACCCCAGTCTGGTTTGGGCTTTTTTTGTGGCAAAAAGACAAATGTAGGCTTGGATGCCTAAAAAAAGGGAAAGTGAAACATAAGTAGTAAAGGGGACTTCCAACACTGATAAGAGTGTTATTAAAATAGTATGTTCTGTGCTGGTGTCTCCACTTCATGAAGGATATGGAATTACTGGGAAGACCTTAAAAGGAAGGTCACAGGAGTTGTCCAGAGTTCAGAGTTGGGGTGTCCAGGGTTCAGAGTTGGGGTGTCCAGATGTGGTTTCATGGACATGTAGAGGTAGAGCTATACAAGAAAGATACCTAAAAGTGAAGGCAGGGATGAGATTGACTTCTGTAGCATTAGAGATTCTTTAGCTGAAATAATTTGCTGGGGATGAGGGAGCCTCATTTAAGCAACCTTAGGGAGATATAGGTTTAATTTTAAAACATATTTCAATGCACCCTCCAAAGATTCAGCTTTCCTGATGCTTGGGCTGGCCACTGTGGCCTTGGGAAGCACAAAGCTCATGAGTGCACTGGAATTACTCAGTGCCTGTGCTGTTATGAGCTTCCATTCCTGCTTTTAGTACCTTGAACATCATTATGGTGTGTGCAATTCTGTGTTGGTCTGTGAAGCCTGGAACCCTTTCAGTCCTGAGAGTGCCTGCTGGCATCACAGAGGTGGGGGTTCACTTTCACTTTTGGCTTTTTCCCTTTAGATAATCTGCTGCTTGTGTTTTGTCACTGTTTTCACTTCTGAAGCATCACAGATTGGGCAGGGGCTGAGGTGATGTTGGACAATCCTCTTTTGTGTCAGACTGGTTGATCCTTACTCGGGGGATGTAGATAAAGTTAGTTGAAGAGCTGGAGGTAAGAAAGAAACTCTCACTAGGAGCTGCTAGGCATGTTTCCATCTTCTGCTGCACAAGGCTTTCTTGATCTCCTTCAGTTCTTAGGACACACCTTTTGTAAGCACTTCTCTGCCACTGCAGGAGTCTTGGGTGCTCAATCTCATTTCAAGTTGTGACCTTCAGGAATAATTGCTTTATTTGAAATTTCATCTTGATACCAAAGTAGATGACAAGCACAGTGCCTTATGTTGCACTGAAAGGCAGACTGAAGTATTCAGCTATCCTCTCTGCCCTAAGATTCTTCAAAATACATCTGTGTTACCTGAGTGTTCCTTGCTGTACCAGGCTAACCCAGGTGAGAGCTCTGGCTCTGAGTTCTGTCCTGTAGAGGCAGACCTGTGTGTGCCTGAGGAGGTCTTGACTGCATTTAGTGCTACTCTGTGATTATGGATGTTTGTACTTTGACAGAAATAGCAAAATTTCACCTTAATGTGGGTAATTCAAATTGGTATAGTTTTGATTTGCATTAGTTTCTCTTAATGAAACCAAGTATAGTTCTCTTCAATTCCATTCATTCTGGACCTTATCTCCCTTTCTGATACATCTCACTAGTTGCCAAGCAACCTCAACAGTAGTTCTGCACATCCAGCAGCATTTAAAAAAAAAAAAAGAAGTGAGTAGTTGTTGCTGAAAATAAGATGCCTTCTGATGACATGAATGAAGAGAGTTACGAGAGAAGGAAGTGGGGAGTGGCAAGTTTGGAGCTGATGTTCTGAAAAAAACTAGTAATACTTAGCACTTAAGTAGTGCTTTTTATTTTTCAAGCACTAATCAAGCAATCATAAGATTATTAAATAAAGACTATTTTTTTCCTTTCAGTGAGTGAAGTACAATTATGTTTATGCTTCAAGGAGCAGAGGGCAGGATTCAATCCCAAGAGAGCAGGAGTTACTTTGGTCCATGTATTTCTCTCTCTGACCTGTATTGACTCCCTGTGTTTCTAGTTGGATGGCAGATTAACTGGAGGATTTTGGAAGATTTTTCTTTGGGTGTTTGCTGATCCACAGCCAGCACTATCTATTCATTTCATGCAGATGCACCTGCAAGGTGTTGAGTTACATTAAAATATTTATCACCTGCAAGGCCTTCCATACTAGAAGTTTGATCGTTTGGGTGTAGGTCCTTCATTACTTGATAATGCTGTAATGCTTATAAAGCAGTAAATAGAGCTTATTTTTACATTCTGTCTCCTGTGGGAAATGTGGTCTGAGCAGCAAACAAACTACTAGAGAAAAGGAGATCATAATGAAAATGAAAGCTGATTGGGGAAAATGATTCTGGTTTTTGATTGTTACGTTTCTATGGTGGCTTCATTTCTGTTCTGAAAGAAAACTATATTACATGTAGACTGACTAAAGCAACATTATTGAGGACACACTTAAGTTAGAAAGTATCTGAATTGGTTGCCTTAATTTGAGTTCCTTTTAGTGTACGACAGCATTGCCACTGACTGCCTATGTGAAAAGGGAATTTTAAATTCTCTAACTAACTCCTAAAAAGCAGTAATCAATTTTAATGCATTTTATTTTAAAGCAGGTTCTGACACTGTCAAGACTCACTTTGCCTCGGTCACAGCCTGCTTGGAATTATCCACTTGTGTGCCATTAAGTTATCAGAGTTAAGTTATCCCCCAAGTTCTGATTTGGAGGACTGCTGGTCCCAGTCACAGTTTAATCCTTCCCTTCCCACTCGTTTTTTCCTGAAGATGTTGGGTTGAGAAACTTGCTTTGAGTCAGCCAGTGGTAGGTTACTTGTTGCTTTTAATGTGAGGACTAGAAACAATACTAGATCATTCTAGGTTTAAGGGTAAATTGAATTAAGGAAGGCAGACAAAAGAACTACACTTGGAAATGGTTAAAACATAATGAAAAAGCACCCCAGTGTTATGTAGTATTTTTACCACGTTCAACTTCTAAGGTTTATTTGTGTTGGACTAAAATCTCTTTTGACATACTGCATCTAATAGAGGTAATCTAGAGATAAAAAAATAGTCTCTGTGTGTCTGTGTGTGTGATGTGTATACAAGAACTGTTTGTAGTGGTGGTATTTTTATCCTCATCTTCCAAGAGAAAAAGACCAGTCCTACTTCATGCTTTTTTTGCAATGCATAAAATACATGGATTTTGGCAGCCTCCTCTTGCCTCTAGGCTTGTAAGTAGGTTTGAATGTGCGAGGTGTGTGTAATTACTATATATACATGCATATATATGTATGTCATGTGTTAGTTGCTGCACCAATATTGCCATGTAAACTTAGTTGCCCTTTTATATATAAATGTATACCTAGTTTTAAAAGGGTAAATATTATAAACTGGTTGCTCAAGAGCAATATGCTATAAAAAAAGTAATAAGCACATCAGTAAAAGTGTTGGAGGTGGTAATAAAACTGCACTATAATCCTTCCACCAATTTATTGAACTCTAACTATAGTTATCTGTGACAATTAACGGCTACATAGTGTACATTAACCCTTTGAATGGGAGCTGTATATGCAGTGATACTCTGTATGGCTGCAGTGCCTTAAACTTTGGCTGTTCAAACAAGCTTGTCCTCTCACTTGATAGGATTGTTTCAACAAAAAAGGACACCCAATTACTTGGGAGAGCATCTCTGTCACAAAAATAAACATCCTTTTTAAGTAAATACATGATTTCTTTCAGATTTTTCTTCAATAGTACTGCAAAAGTTGGTAGACATTTGAACACTGAAATCTTTGCTTCATGGATTAGATTTTTTGAGAAGCTTCTTTTGAAGGTATTACAGAAGTGATGGAATTGCATCTGAATGTTGCTGAATTCCTGAATTCTCTTTTGAGGAAATCTAATGGATTGGGGCTTGGCAGGAGAGTGTCACTTGGGAGAATGGGTTAAATCCCTCTTTAAAAATGGCCTGTAAGCTCAGGAGTGTAAATATTTTGGAAAGTGGGGTAGCAGAAGTATGGTATGGTGAGGTGAAATGATAAACCATTGTTTCTTATTAAATACAGGGAGTCTCCCTTATTATAAGGTTTAAATTTTCTAAGTTCAGCCTTCCAGAAGGTGATTCTTTATATTTAAAATATCCTAAGATGTCCTCAAATTGCTGAAGTGTTGGAAGTCAAGGCTACAGCTTTTATAATTCAGTTGTCTGTTGCCTTGGCACAGAGGTGGAGTTTCTATATAGAGTTGTAGTGAGTGTCCCTTAATTCCAAGAAGATCTTTTAAAATGGCAAGCAATTACGTTTGAAGTTTGGATCTCATGATGTCAATACAGATATGTAGTAAAATATTCCAGGGTGTGGTGATACTTAATCATTAATGATTGAGACTTGGGGCATTTCCTGAATATTAATGCTGGATGTGAATGTTGATTGCCCAAGGTGAAATTATTACCCACATACTTATTCTCTCCCCTCTCTTTTTTTATTGATTGCTAAAGCAGAAGGAATAAATGCAGAGTTAGGTCAGACAAATATTTGAATTAGTCTGAGGCACGGTGCTCAAGACAGAACACTTACACCACCAACACTTGTGGATTTCCTAATTATCATATAGTGTAAAAATGGGTATTTTTTTTCCCTGTAGTGACTTAATATGTAGTTACATAGCTCAGACTGTAAGTTGCCCACTGAGATTTCTTCCCTCAGAAGCACCTGGTAGAATTTAGCATTGTCATAAGCTTCTGGTTTCAAATGATGAAGCTCATAGAGAATTTGCTCTAATTGTGTAAGTGTAACTGCCACGAAGGGTAAACTGATATGATGCCACACCTTGGATGTACTTTAATACTTAATCTGCCCCTTAGGAAAGGATTGACTAGCTCATGTCAGTACAGTGCAATATAAAAAACCTACTCATAAAAATGTTTATGGCTAGGTTTACATGATTTATGTTTTTAGAGAAATGTAGCTTTTTGCTGCCAACACCGACTGCTAATAACCTACTAAAATACCTAACTTAAACATTTCATAAATGTGTTTGGAGCACACAGCATGTGCAGTTGGTTATGTTGTGTTCTATGGGTCTAAACTTTGGAAAAGCCTCTCTTGATTCCCGCCCAGAAGTAGGTGAGGAGATGCCAGTGAATATCATTATGTTGTAGGTACATTGCTGTTATCTGATTTCCAGGTAGTAGATTCATCAGGCATTTCTGCATATAGTTTGCATGTGTTGGAAATACACTCTTGTAGCTGCTGGGAATAAACTTGATTTATCTTGCTGTGAAACTTTTAACAGAGAAAGAGATTTGGTAATTCTGTATGTTGAATGTTTGAAAGGAAAGCCTTTGTCTCTTGCTGTTTGTCAGTGATTGCAACAGTGGGATCCATTTTTCCCTTTCTCTTCCCAGTAGCTGGAAACTTATCCCAAAGAAGCAGAGTCGTGAGCTGTGCTGAGGAAAGGAGCTGTAGTAGAGAGCTGTGCTGAGTGTGAGAGCTGTAGCAGAGAGCTGTGCTGAGGAAAGGAGCTGTAGCAGAGAGCTGTGCTGAGGAAAGGAGCTGTAGCAGAGAGCTGTGCTGAGGAAAGGAGCTGTGCACAGCTGAGTTCCAGCAGTACTCTTGTCAAGGTTGACAACATCCAGTAAATTGCTATTGGACTGCTCTGAATGGTCCAGTATTGAATTTCCAGCTCTGAATTTCAGGTATACAAAAGTACAACCCAGAAACAAGTGCTTTGCCTCTTTATTAAGGCAGGTTGCTCTAATTTTTTTAAAAAAAATTATTACTATTGTTACTATTTTTGAAGGTGGAGGGAGAGAAGACAGGCTTTAGTTCATCTCTTGTTCACTCTCTTACCTCTCCCTTTCCACCCCACCT
Organism: Xenops minutus; assembly: GCA_035221455.1. Classification (NCBI taxonomy): domain Eukaryota; kingdom Metazoa; phylum Chordata; class Aves; order Passeriformes; family Furnariidae; genus Xenops; species Xenops minutus. The sequence goes on along the minus strand of JAWWEE010000051.1, from coordinate 11,068,210 downwards.
TGTGTTTCACCCCATGGCTTCATTATTTAAATGAAGAAATGTTTTGTGTAGTCTGTTTTATGTATCTCATAAATAATATATTTTAGAATTTTGTAGATACTGATGATTCACCAAATTCTTTTAATCCAGTCTGTGGTACTAAGCACACATTTTCTGTAACGTAGTGGGGCATCTGGTCTGCTGAAATTTCTAGGAAGAGAATTTCTAAGAATCTGTGCAATACCAAGTGAGACCAGTGGTTTGTGTAGTCCTGTATTATGTGTCAGAAATGGCACTTGGGGAGGATTAGGGGAAAAAGAGTAAGAGGGAGAGACTCACAGTGATTCCTCTTCAGGCTCTGCCACTGGCACTTTAGGAACTCCGGGAAGGAGACTCGTAGCAAGTTTTGAAGTTGTCATGTTGAGTATGTTTTTCTGTTTCTTTAAAAGGCATAATACTTGAATAATGTAAAAAGTCCTTTTTTCTTTTGAAGTTTCTAGTTTTCTTTTTTGTTTCAAATGGAATGCAAATCCAGCAAATGAGTTGTGCTGCCTGGTTTAATACCTGTGCATTAGCTGGGACACCACTGGGATCAGTCAGATTCAGGTCCAGCCAAGGTATCTCCAGCTCCTCAGAGCTTTTGTTGCAGCCAAAGGAGCAGCTGGTTGGATCAATAATTGTGCCCAAGCAATACTGTTTAAGTAATGTACAGTGTTACAGCAATGCACACTCTCTGGAGAATATTGTGTGTAAGTTTCTCTTTCAAACAATATTATTAATATTTAAAGGACCATGTGTTGTGGAAGGAATCGGACGATTGCGACCAAGTGCTGTGTATTCTAACTGATGAGTCAAGTATCAGCAAATTATTTCTCACATAACTTTTGGCCTAACATTCTCATTTATTATATACTGTCAGTAGGAGCTGTATCTTTTGCTTTTCTGTTATCGTTTAGAAATGTCAGGTCAGGGCCAGGACATGATAATTATGCCATTGTCATAGTTTGACTTAAATTACAACAGTATAACTTCCCTTTTATCAGGGGAAATGATAATAAATGTGCTTATTCAGGTATAATTAATTTCCAATTTTAAGCTCAGTAAAAGGTCATTCTTCTTACTGGTTGAGTTCAAATATATATAGATGTTAAATACAGTAAAGTGAAAGTTTCTTCACATTGTGACTTCCACACTGCTCAATAGGAGCTGTTTGGAATTTTTCCAGTTAATTTGTGTTGCTTTGGGGAAGGCTCTAACTTGGATCCAGAGCCTTCATCCAAAACATCCATGAACTTTCCTGGTTCTAAATGGTACCCTCCTGGTTAAATGAACTCTCTCAGTACCAAAGGGGGGGTCCCTGGAAGTCCAGGAGCATGGTAGATTGTGACCTTGGGGTTGTGTCTTTCACTTCCAGAAACAGCATTTCCTAAGCAGATTTAAACACAAACAAGCATTTTTTTGTGTGTGTTTTGCCTGAAATGTTTGGGGTTTTAATATTGATCAAGGGGAAAACTTTCATTTTGGTAGCATTTGCTTTCAACAACCTGAGCAGTTGTTGAAGTCTTCTCTTTTGTACCTCGTACATTCAGGGTTGGGTTTGCACAAGTGGGAACTGGGCAGTGAATCGGGTTGTGGATCTGGATCTGCTTTGTGCTCAGTTTGAATCTAAAAACTCCACCAGTAGTGAAGACTCAGCCCCTTGGTGTGTGTTGGGAAGTAATCTGCATAAGAGGAAACTTGGGTGGAAAAAATACTCTGCCAACTTCCAAAGAAATTGCTTTGAAAGTCCTGTTGTGTAGGATTCAAGTGGCTGGCACAGAGGCAGGTTTTGTAAGGCACATGAGATAAGCTGAGAAGAGGCTTCTGCATCTCCCCATCTGTTCAGGGCTGACTTAGGAGGAGTTCAGGAGTCAGGCCTGACTCTGTGCCCAAACCCCATCGTTGTGTACTGCATTCACTTAAGATTTGTAACTAAAAATAGCTGCTTGAGACACAGTTAAGGAACTGTAAAATTGAATTGTGGCTATATTGTTCTCTTACTACGCAGTGTAAGTGAACAGGCGTAATGGGAAATAGAATAGCTAGGTAAGGGAAATGTGTGTCATGTTTTCAGATTCATTTCTACAGCTTCTCTGTATTGAAGCAAGGTTCTTTTCTCTGCTTAGTCCAGAGCAAAATTATTTCAGGAGCAGCAGTGCAGAAATTTGTGCTTCTTTCAATAAATTGCCTCCAGCTTTACTGTAAATAGAGCCCGAGATGGCTAGAAATAAAATAGGTATTTTTGATGTCTTTTAGTGACATCTAAAGTCAGACCAGCAAGAAGATCAGGTAGGTGGAACCTGTTGCCTGAAACAATATTCCCTGACACTGGTTGAAGAATTTTGCTAATGGGTTTAATGTGATGATGACTGACTATGCTTGGAAGGAAGTGAGGGTATTTTTGTTGTTGTTGCCTGGTAATATTTGATGTTTACTTACAAATACTTTTCTTATATCATCTTCACTTCTGGTAGTGCAAAACTTTTAATAACTGGAAAAGAAACTAAAATATCTCATATCATATTAAATATAATTCTAGAAGGCTGTTCATACTTTAAAGGTAATTACTGCCTTATACATGTTGAACTCTGGACCACTGGAGGTAACCAGTATGAAAAGATCCGAATTTGGGGTTGTTACCAGTGTGGTGTAGCCTTTGAGACCAATTGGTTTGGTGTCAAGTTCCTTTTGGAGAATTTATTTATGCACAATTATTTAATTTTTTTATTTGCACTTTTGCCTTATGCTTATTCTTTGCAGTGTTGGCTTTGAAATTCAGCATGGTTCATGTCTCTTGCATGGCAAGTTGGTTATAAACAATTTCTGTGTCAGTTCTTGGGCTGTTGGGAGAATAACTTTGCTTGTGTAAGTCTGTCAAGTTATCTGTGTGTAAATACATTGGAACTTTACTGACCATATGAGGAAAGTATGCTAACAGCTAAATTTTAATTTAGTTTTGCTGAGTTTAAAGTTTAATTTGGCTGTACTTAGAGACTGCCTTTCTTAAGATCATAATTTATTTAAGTGATTTTTCACTCCTGTTACTTTGGAGGACTAAAACAGAGAAACTGTTTTCAGAACATGAAGCTGGCCAAAAGCACTGGCAATTGCACAAGTAAGGTGAAATGGAACTTTTCCTCCTGTGATTTTACAGATACAAGGGTTGCGTTGTCTGTAACAATAGGAAATTTGAAAATACCAGAAATCAGATTTTAAAACCTGCATCCTTTTGTAGCAGGAGAGTCTGTGCTTCCTCGACTTCTTTGTTTAAGACTGATAATCACAGAATTTTCCTGTCAGCTGTGTAGGAGACATGACTCCTTGGGTTGTTCCCTTAACAGATATAAACTATACCTTTTTCTTTTATGTTGAGGGCAGCCATAACCTGATACGAATGACCTTGGCTGTAAGTGAGCCAACGTAGCTGTACCTCAGGGCTTTAGGGTTGGAACATGTTAATCTAGAGGGTAAAGTTTTGTGTTCCCTCAGACCGAGGTCACGGGAGGTGTTGGAGCAGCTCTGGTGCTGCAGTCCCTGCGTGCACAGCCGTCACCCAGCGAAGGGAGGGCACCTTCTGCAACAGAAAGCAGGGGTTGGTTTAGCCCAAAAGATTTCTGTTGCTGAAAGCTTTTTTTAGAACAATGCTAAGACCTGTGCAGGGCCTTCCCTGCTGGATTTGCTGTGCTGGGTCCTGTTCAGTGCCCACAGCAGCGCTGCTTGGTCGGGGTTGCAGTGAGCACCTCCCAGCTATGCTGGGCAGAGAGGTCCTTGCCTTGTGCAGCCTGGGCATTCGGCACAGTCTTGTCTCAGTAAAAATGTAGTAGTAACAGCAGTGAGGTGCAACATAAATAGCAATGCAGTCAGGTTACTTGAGACTGTGTGCAGGAGTTTTGGTTTTCTGGTACAAATACTCCCTCGGTGGAACTAACTCGTACTGACTTTTGCTTCTTTTAATTCTCACTGTCTCATGTCATGGTATAATTGCTTCTCTCTACATAGAAATGAATAAGAAGTGTGACTGGCATTACAAACCTGTATCAACACGAGGCTGGGTATTGATCTGTGAAGCTTCATGTGAGCTGTAATCAGGGATAAGGAGCCAAGGGGTTTATTTCCAGTGGATGTTGGTAGACTTGCTCTGTTTAGGATTACCAGCTCACTGACACTTGTGCTAGATGTAAGAGAAGGTCATTTAACAGCTATTGGGACTTTGGAAAAAGTATTTCAAAACCATCCTGAATAAAGTGGAAACTGCTTTGAATTCCAGTTTGGAACAGAAGCAACTGTGTCTGTGTTTGAATCTGCAGTAACAGCCCTGATTAACCAGCATGTTGGTGAGGACACACTGAAGTTCACGAGATAAAGTACATTCCTCATTTTCGAGATGGGCCAGTGTGGGAAAAGCATTGGACATATTAATGTGAAATAAAGACAACTGTAGCTGAGTTGTGGGTGGTGCAGGGGAATTCACTCGGAGACAAGCACTGCCGTGTAGATTTTTTGGAAGCAGGGTCTGTGGTGGATTTTTGTTTTGGTTTGCTCTTTCCTGATATGATGCTTTGACCTCCTGAATGCTTTTTGGAGAAAAGCTTACTTCTGTCATAGTTATCCTGCGTTGCCTTTTGGAGACATAGACCCTTTGCCTCTGTTCCCTTATCAACAAGGATAATAAGCTTGTGCTCTCACACAGAACTGCTGTGATAGATGTGCACAACTGAAGTACAAGTACTAGAAGTCAAAGATAAACTCATTTGTTATACAAATATAATTGTAAAACTCTCTATTGTGGTAACTTAAAAAGCTTTTTAAGTTAGAAATTGTCAAAATTATTATTAAAACTGTTAGCAGCAGCAGCGCTGCAAAATGTGTTGCTAGAAACACTGTTTTAATAAGCTGAGAATGCTGGCAAAGAGCAGAGACTCTGCAGTGGCATACTTTCAAAGCATTTTCTTTTTGAATTGTGTTTTTAGGTTCCCTAGTAGTGTACTTCATTTTCTATAAATTCCATCTAATAAGTAGCAGGATATAATTCCCTTGGTGAAGATATCTCAGACAACATAATCCACACAGAAGCTATTTATTTTTTGTGTTCTCTTTGCTGCATGTTCACCAACAGAAATAAAAAGAACAAGGAGAAAGGAAAACAAAATAATGGCAAATTCCAAACCTAAGCACACGTTTGTTCTCAATCATATTTGTTGGCCAATCAAGGAGTGAAATAACTGTTCATTTTAAATTCTGTTGGGAACAGTCAGAGCAAAGACCATACTGTACCAAATTTTGAGTGATGGCAGTCGGGGAAGGAATAAATTTCAGTGTAAGGTCTGAGACAACATCAGGATCAAGGCAGTCCTACAAGTAGTAGCAGACAGACCCTGTAACATTACCTTTGATGTGTGGGGTTTGTCCCTGGTCCAGGGATCATTTAATTGGCTTTGAATTCTTCTCCTCTGTTTGTTGTAGAGCAGATATTACTTGATAGCATATTAGAAGCTGTTAAAATTCACTGTACATTTGGGACAGAATGACTATATAATCAAAATTTTTCTGTGTTTTTCTTGTGACTTTCAAGTGCAGGGATAAAACAGGATGATTCTTGTGTGTTATTGTTTAGTGAGACTCATTTGATCTCCTGGCAAAAGTCTGCAAAGGATTTTTTGAATTGTTCAGTTTGTTCCTTTAGTAGAAAACTGTTTTCTGAAACTTGGTAACAATTTTTTGAAGCCATATTCAGATAAAACAAGACCAGGAATGCTCTTGGGAGTGATTTAGAGATCAAGGAAGTCACCACTGATCTACAGAGCTGTAGATTTGCAGAGCAGGTGTGGTGTTTTTGTTTTCTACATCCTTGATATTGACTTTATAAAATACTTTAAAGAAATCATATTTTCACTTAAAAACATATAAATTTGCCACACCTGAATGTGTACAAAAGAGGCACGTGCAGAGCTTTGAATACCCCAAATAACTGATGTTAGAGAGGAGTTCCTGTTAAGCCAGTTACAGTTGAACCTGTATCGCCCTGCTGTCTGCAGAGGCAAGAAGGCCATTAGTATTTTCAAACTGCTTCTAGTAGCATCTTATTAAAGAAGTGTAACTAATAGCTAAATTTTTGGTCTTTTCTCCATAAGGCTGCCTAAGTGATCCTCTGTTTCAAAGCACAGTGTGATGTGGCATTTGCCCATTTTCTGTCAAAGAAGGGCAAAGTAAAAATTTGTGGACATCTTGCACATGAGAAGCCTCATCGTATTTTGCCTTCAGAGACTGTAGGGTAACTTGCATCTCTGTGTTTACCTAAGCAGAGTTGGGTTCAACTTATGGTAAATTTTGCTTCCAAAGAGTTTATAACTTAATTGTTCAGTGGAAGAATGCTGTGTTTTCTTCATGAAACATAGGCCATGCAGCATTCTTAAAGGTTCTGGCCCCCATCCATCACAGTACTTAAACCATGAGTAGCCCTATTAAAGTTGATAGAATTACTCATGTGCTTAAAATTAAACATGTGCTTAAGTGCTTTGATGGATTAGAGCCAAAGTTGTCAGCACCTTGCTTTGTTGTGTGCTGTGTTACACCTGCCTCCCTGTGCACCAGCCTGGCTCTTCGAGGGACAGGTTCCCACATTGGCTCATTCCAAGATTTCATTACTCTGTGTTCTGAAACTACACTTTACCTGCACAGTCGTAGTAAATTCATACACTGTCTGGAAGTATAAATACACAACAGCTCTTGAAATCTAACAATACTTGACAGGTTTCACAAGATTTTTTTCTTTTGGTATTTCAGAGGGAATTTCATGCTAATTCTTTACATGGAAACATGACATCTGTAATAGTTTTCACAAAACTATCTTTCTACTGAAATCTCTTTTAATAAAGTGTATAATGGAAATCACCATTTAGATGTGACAGCACGTTATTAAGAACGACTGTGAACTTGAACTTCCCAAGAGCTGAGATCAGTTAGGGCTGTTGTAGGTTCTGCTGATAATGCTGAGTTTGTAAGCATTGAGGCAATTCTATAAGGCTTATGGCAGCTCTTTATCTTTGAAGATAGCTGTGGAAATATTCCTTGATTCAGACTTTGGCCATGGTAAAAATTCCAGATTTAACAGCTGTGAAAAAACCCGTTGATTCAGTGAAAGCAGTTCAATACTGTTGTAAAAAACTGTGGTGAACAAAACATTTAATGCCAATATTTCATTGAATTCTAAGGTCAGCTTTCAGAGTTCAGCAAACAGTTCCCTTGGTTCTGCCCAAATTATTCCCCTTGTATTCTGGGTGCTGAATGTCTACATTCACTGCCTTACCTGCTTTTCTACTGCCACTGTCATTCTGAACTTGGGGGCTGCCAGTACTTCATCCTACAGCACTTAGAACCTTGGTGTTTTGTCACTGTGAGAGACAAGCACCTTCCAGGTCACCTGGCTACAATATCACAGACCAGCAGTGTTTCAGATTATAATGGAGATCATAATCACTAAAAAAAATTAAATAAATAAAAATCAAGGTATTTTCAGGGCCAGGCATGTTCCACCTGTCTCCTCACTCCTTCCCTGCTGCCTTGCATCCTGCCTTGGCTGCTCTGTGTTTATACTTACTTGGCATCCAGCGTTCCAGCCATTTTTATTTTAGGGCTTCTTTCCATTTAATATTGGCACTTGGCCAGCTGTGTCCCTTTTCAGGTTTAAGTAGCAGTGAGGTCATCAGCCATTATAGGAGCTATTCCTCTCATTCTTGCACAGGAACCCCTGAAGAGCTCTGGGATGTGGTTGCCTTATTTTCAAAAGCTTCCTACCCAGTCCTGGCCGAAGAAGTTACTGGAATACAGACATTTGCAAAACAGTGTTAGAGCAAATGAAACTTGTAGGGCACTCATCAAATCAGTGTTTCAAAGGTTAGAGAAAACTGCTTTGAAAATCAAACCTGAGGTGAGAACAAGAACCCCTCTAATGCTGCCTGTATTTTAAAGGAACGGCTCTGCAGTGCCAAGGATGGAGTGATGAACGACACAGCAAATGGCCCGTTTTTAACAGAAGGTGCTGCTGATCTGCCTGTATTGCAGTGCCTGGTCAGCACATACTCACATGGCAGTGTTTTTTCTGGGCATGCAGAGATCAATAGACCCAGTGAGGTAGCTCAGGAGACCCCAGTAGGCTGGGGCTGCTGGGAGGGATGGGTGTACAGGCAGGCAACACCAAACTCTGGAGGGTGCAGCCTGGGAAGTGTCATGTGCTGTTGCACAGCTGGACAGAAGGGTTTCAAAAAGGTGGTGGCCACTGGGCATGTGTCCTTTAGTCTGTGGTAATAATGACTACATTCACAATGCTTAGATAGAGAAATAAATAAATAAAAAAGTCTCTGTGCTTCCTGACAGCAGTTTGATTGTCTCAAAGTAGTGAATTGTACAAGGCAAGATGATTCAGCAATTTGACTGGAATCCTCCTGTTCCTGCTGATTCTGAGGTGTCCTCCCCGACCAGAAAGGAATCACAGAGTGTCCTCCCAAGACTCTCTAGCCTTGTTAATTATTGTATCGAGTTTCTAGAGAGAATATTAAACTTCTGAGGACATTTTTTATTGTAATATGCTTAATTACCTGTACTTAGAGCAAGCAAATGAAAGCGGTGTGTTCCCCTCTGTGTGCACGTCTGGGGAACTACAGACCAGGTTTGCAATTTAGAAAGGTGTTTAATTGCACAGTATGAATTAAAGGGCCTTTGTCAGCCTCATACATCACAGGGCTCTTTGTGAACAATTCTATTTTCATCCCTTACCTAAACTATTGCTAGCTAATTAGTTGAGGTAAATGGAGCAGGATAAGCAGAGTTATGCTTCTTAATATTGTGTCTGTGATGGGCTCTTTGTGCCAATAACAGGTATAAAGGGACAGTAAACCAGTTAAACTGGTTTTATGTAGGAATTTGTAAAGCTGAAGGGGAGCCTCAGGGTGGCTTAAAGCCAGAATAGCATCTCTGTGCCACATCCACCTGGGCAGGTGCAATGAGAAGGGTTCCATGTGCTGCCAGAGCAGCCTCTGGGACTTCAGGTGTGTGTCCAAGCACTCTGCCAGCTCCTGAACTTCATCAGAAGCAAAGCCTGCCCACAATCAGTCCCTGCATCAGAATATCCAGAGAGGCTGGATAAAGTTACCCTTTAACCTTTACACTTGGGGTATCACAGTGGGCAGAGATGAAATAAACGTTGGGTTAATTAGGTTTATATTCAGGGATGCCTTTTGTGGAGTTTTATATAATTCCCTGATGGTGCTGTTCCCTAAGAGAAGGAGCAAATGACACCTCTACCCCCACCACTGCAGTGCAAATAATGATCAAAAATAACAAAACTTCTGTTTTCACAGAGCTGGGATGTGTTTTTTAATCGATGCTTCAATCATTTGCATTTCTTGACTTTAAACTTAGAGAATGGTTCTGTTGTTCCATTAATAGAAGGTGTCCCTTTGTGCTTGTATTCCTTATCATGTTCATCTGTTTATGGCCACACAGTAAGGTGTACATGTAACTCATGGAGGTAAATGCTGTAATGTATTAAAACAAGCCACTTAGATTGCTTTTCCCAATATTTAAAAGGGAACTTGTGGAAGCCTTTTATGTGTTGACTATTCTATATATTGCATCACATATTGTGTGAGAAAGTGATTATGCTTCAGGGCATAATTGAACTAAGTTCTCCCAAATAATTTAGGTCACAATTAGATCTATCCAACATAATCAATTTTTAACTGCGTCTTTAATTCAAAGTAGATAATGACAAAATTATTCAACCTGTTGGGTTTTTCTTTTTCCAAAAGTTGTTATTTATTGACAGAGAAAGCAACTAGTTTATTCTGAATAGCTATTCTTATTCTATTATTACTTCCCTCACAGTAAATTATTTTTGGTAGCTGGATGGTACAGTTTGTTGATACCCAGAATCTCAGAGAAAGAAAACCAAACATCTTCCAAGTGAAGTAGATGTTGGGAAGAAAAGCAGAGTGGTAGGGAGGAGAAACTATGGCTCTTCAACCAGCAGCAGGGAGGGAACAAAGCATTAATGTGGTTAGGAAATCTCTTGCAGCTCTACTGCCAGTGAGGACCCAGGTAAACAATATTTCTTGTAGAGAGTTACTGCTGGAGAACTGCAGGGGTTTCTCCTTTTTGGTCTTGAACAGGACAAAATAGAAAATGTCTTTGAAGTTGGCAGAATTACTGAGGTATCTCAGAGGTGTGGTATAAATGGTGTTCACTCTGCAGAAGATACTCGGTGGGGTTTGCTATTGAATTTTAGCAATTTTGTCTGTAAAACTGCAGCTTTCTCATAGGTGTAATGTGAATTATTTCAGCTTCGCTCTGAATACTCTAGGCAACTATTTTTCCCCATTTTCAAGTGCCTCTAACTTGGCCTCTGCCCTGCTTGCCATTCTAGCTGTTATATTTTGAGGTAATTGCATGTTCTGTTAGAAATAACCTAGGCTGCTGAACCACATTTATCCTTTTGTTGGATTGTAAAGTAGTGCAGGATTTTTGCAATGTGGATTGGTAGCAAAATCTTCATTGAATTTCCTTGCTCATGGTCTCGTGTCTGAAGACCTTGACTGCCCAGCTCTGTTTTGCTGAGGTGGATTGGCAGGTAGTGCTGTTTGCAGTTTTGTTAACTTCCATAGGGTGCAGTAAACAAATCTGAATGCAGATTTCATGGCATATTTATGAAACCTATCAGATGTTTCACTGCATCAAAGACACCGTATTTAGATGGATAGGTGTGCTTAAGGGCCACGTGCCCGTGAAGCGCAGGACTGCCTGTCAAAGAACTGAATTGTGCTTTAAAACCAAATTGATCTATTAACTTCTCATTGCCTCCCAGGGTGTTATTGGGATGGGCTTTTGATGGTGAGCCAAAGGGGATGGCTACTTCCATGTGCTGGTAATACTTGAAAGCAAGTTTCACCTCTGTGAAACACCACAGTGTTGTTTTCTCCTGTTAAAAAACCAGAGGCAAATAAATTATCCTGTCAGATTTTTCTGTTGGCTCCTACACTTGTGAAGTGGCTCCCTGAACTGCAGTGCTTTGCACGGGGAAGGGAAGCTCTGCACTCCCCCGGGGTTGTTGTGTCAGCAGGTTCAGGGGGAGGGAGGTCTGCCAGTGCTTCAGAAATAAAGGTGATTTCTGCATTACCCCATCACTGGAGGGGATGGAAGCTGGGCCGTTTGCAGCCTTGGGAAGAGCTCTGTGATCACATTTTCATGTGCCCTGTTAAAAGTCTGTATCTCCTCTCCAGAGCTACAGAACTTTTCAGCAAGGCATTTGATTTCTTAACCTGTCACTAGCGACCAAGAAATTCAATCTTATTTGCTTTCAGGAATTTACAATAATGCCATAAAGGGGTTGTGTGTCATCATCCATCCCCTCGTTTGTCCATGTGTGTCCCCCCCCAATTCTTAAGTGTGTTTTGTTTTGACTATTCATTTCAGCACTCTTAAAATTATTTTTCTACATGTGAGATATAGAAGGATTCAGGATGAGCAGAATCCTCATCCTCTGGAGTGTTCTTTTTAAACTTTAAATATTTTTTTCCCAAGTAATGGCTATTCATATTCTCTGGAAAGTAAACCAGAAATTAACATTAACATTAAAATTACATTAGTTTGCTTTCTGATAATCTGCTTGGTAATGTGTTCTTTGCAGAAGATTTGATAAAGTCTGAGTAAAAATGTTGCCTTTTTAATTGTAAAACTCAGCCACAGGTGGAGAAGTTCTTTACTAAATACCGATTAGGTTGGTTTTCAAGGAATATTTGATTTTCCTGACCTTTTATGTCATTCTAATTTAATGTTACTTGAATTGAAATGTCATCTTTTTTTTTTTTTTTAATGTACCTAAAATAGACTTTATTAGTTTTCCTGAAAGCTCTGTGCAGCTTTGCTTTGGCCCATTTAAATATTGAAAACAGCAGGATTTGAGATTTTTCTTCTAATCCTCAACTAATAGAGTTTAATGCTGTGTTTGGCCTACCCTACACTGCCTAAGCAAAAGTTTTAAACAAGATTAAAAATACGACCTTATTAACCCATGGCACCTAAAGATCCTGCAGGGACATCAGTGTTTCATTAGGCAGGACAGCACAGTGCCCTTCCCAGTCTGCTCGGGAGCCTCCAGAGGAAAATACCTGGGGAGCCCAGCTGTTTTCTTTTGTAGTTTTGTGCCAGCACCTGGGAAGAGGAGATTTAAAAAGCAAAAATCTATTTCTAAGTTGAATATTCAGTCTTTGTGGTTGGGGAAAATTAAGCACTTTTGGAAATTTCAGGTGCAACCCGGCTGGGATTTCTGGGAAAGGCAAAGGGTCGTAGCTTTTCTGTACTGCCCCTTGTTAGTCCCTGAGGAAAATGAAAGTCACCTTATTTTTATTTTCTTCTTGGGGAGAAGTTTACAGTTGTATTTAAGCTGCTGCTGGGTGGGTGATTGATGTACATGTCGAGTTCCAGAAGAATGAAGCATCTCATTGTCATGGAAAGTTTATGCCCAGTAAACATTACAAAACACAAAACGTGGTGCTGCATTGAGTGCTGTGTAACAGGAGTCCCTGTTTACCAGGCAGGCTATAGGGCCATGGCAACACCTCCAGAAATAGGAACTCGCAGTATCCTCCTTGCAAAGATGAGGATGGTTATCAAGCAGGTTGTTAATTGCTGGAGTTTATGTTTCTCCATATTCATTATCGCTTTGCACTGCTGTTGGTAGCAGGAGGATCAGCCAAGAGGTGTAAATGGGGAGGTTTGAGTGAAACCTGTAATAAAAATAATGTGGTTTATTGCATGGAAGGGTCAGGTAAAGGTGCACCTCGCTGGTGCTGTGAGACAGGGAATCCCAAGTGTTCCAGGGGAGAGAGGGAATCACAGATTGCTTAAAACCAAAACAACACAGCTTTCTAAACTTCTGTCTTTTTTCCAAACCAAAGCAAAATGACTGCATATCATTCCTTTAAATAATTCTTTAAAAATACAGCTACCTTGCTTGGTTTTTGGTGTATCAGTTGCCCTTTCGATCTCAAAGGGCCACGGTCTGGATACTGGTCCATTAAGTTCAAGATCCAGCTGAAAACTGGAGGCAAAACAAAGCCAGACAAATTGCTTACACTCTCATTGATAAATGCTTCCTGCTTTCATACCATTATTTACATATTTTTAATAATGAAACATGATTTTTAAAAACAGAAAGCAGATGGTGGGTTTGCAGCCATATGTGCACCAACTGAGAAATACAGGATTTGTACACCTACCCTAAGTCTTGGTTGTGGAATGGAGAGTTTCTTAAGGCCTAGAAAATACTGAACATAGGAAGGAAGGGGGTGAAAAGTTTTTAGTTTTTACTCATCTTACCTGTTTTCCTTAATTTGTTTTTTTGGGCTTTTCTTGGCTCACTGCCTTGTTCTCATCAGCGGAACGTGGGGGGTTTCCTTGGCCCTGAATGTGACAAAAGTTGCATTAATTCTCCATTTGAGAACCAAAATTCCCACCACTCTTGGAGCTCTGCATGTGCCTTGTTATTTAAGCAGGGGGGGTTTATTTTTTTTCTGCTGCTCTTCTGCATTCCTGATTGGTGAATGTGCTTTCGGTTTCGTTTTGGTTGTTGCTTGTGAATAATTATAGGAAGGAAAAAGTGACAGAAAGCATTTGCAATATGTGTGTTGAATTAACTCAGTGAAACAAAGTTTTCAGGCTGTGGTCTTTAAGCTGGAAGTGTGAGCTACTACCTTTAAAAGGGTGAAGAAAGGAAGCATGCTGTCAGTAGGTCAGAGTTTCTGGGATACTGAGATGGAAAATGTTAGTTTTCAAAAGGAAAAAAAAAACCTGAAAAGTTGGTATAAATATTCAGATAATCAAAGTCTTCTATCAAAACGGTTTAATGAAGATTCAAAGGCCACTCAGAAAATTTAGCTGGGGTTTTTTAGTAACGACATGGCTAACTGAGTTTACCTCAAATTAGTAATTTTACACTGTGTAGGACAAGAAATTAATATTATAAAAAATTCTGTCACAGTGCCTTGCAATGAAGTGACAGTTTACAAACTCAATGCTAGTAATACCTTGAGGGTGCTGGTTGCTGGTTATGCCACATGTTGGCTCATGCCTTTCATTGGACTGCATTGTTTAGCATGGAAAGTAATTGTTGTCAGGTCTGACACTAAATCCAGTCCAAATGGGTTTGCACTCTTGCTTCAGCCTCTGAGGCTGCTTCCTTTGGCTGCACTTAATCCCAAATGATGGGGCTCCTTCCAAGTGCTTTTCTAGCCCATTCTCCTGCTTGAAGTCAAGAGGTGACTTTACATACTTGCATTAACAATCTACTGTTTATGTTAGGTTTCGTGTCCAAACTGTTGGTGTGGATGTCTCTGTCAGGTTGAGTTCTCTGCTCTGTTTTGTTCTCTTCTGGCATCATTACTGTGCTTTCATTTTTTTCTACTCTGAGGTTGTTTGGTTTCCTTTCATTTATTTCTACTTTTAATAACTTAGCCTTTTTGTCTTTCTGTTTGTTTCCAGCCTATATGTTTCTAAAGAACTTTCATTTATGTCCACTACTTGCATTCAAATGGCTCAAAATCTGTTTGATTTTGTAGAATGTCTTAGTCCCAGTCTAAGGCTGTAATAAATTTTTATTTCAGCCTAATTAGATGCTGATTTTTGGATGCAAATAGATGTTACTGTTGAAGCAGAGAAATTCTGAGATATTTAACCAAGTCTCTACAAAAGTCTTCAGTGACTGAAAGCACTTTAGTCAATAGGGACAATACAGTTTTGATAGAGTATTTTTCAAGTTCATGTTTGCTTTCAAAAAGATATTCTGCTTTTGTGGCTTTGAAATTTAATAATGTATCTTTTTATTACAGGGAGAAGAAAATGAAAATTCAGGATATTAAAAACAATATTAAAGAAGCTATAGAGGTAAACTTAGGAGCTCTTGTTTGTAACTATTCCAAGTGGCTGTTGAGACACTCTCTGCAGTATTTTACTTTTCTGTCTTTGCAGACAATAGTGACAGCAATGGGCAACTTGGCCCCTCCAGTGGAACTAGCCAACCCCGAGAACCAGTTCCGAATCGACTACATCTTAAATTTAGCCAACCAGATAGACTTCGACTTCCCCCCGGTGAGTGAGTGCACCTGGCTGCAGCCAGCCCTCTGTCAAGGGGTTGTGAACATATATGGGATAGTAAATGTTCCCCCAAAACACGAGGTGCCTTTGGTCAGTGCTGATCAAGTAAGTGTGTAGCAACCCAGCCAGGATATTCAGCTGATCCTTCAGGAGTGCAGAGACCTCTGTGTGCCTTGGTGCCTTTTGTGCTCCAGTGAAATAACCAGCCAGAGTTCAGAGGGACAGTGCTGTGTGTAAAGCTTGGGCATGGCTGGGAATTGCCCTGCCCAGGAGGAGGGAAGATACACTCAGCACTCTGTTGATGAGTAGCTGGCCTTGTGTGATATGGATTTTCTCTGCTCTGGAAGAACAGGGGAATTTTCTTGCTGATTCAGACCCTGTGTCAGCCAGACTCTGCAGAGCCTCCACACGACGCCCTTGCCTCGGCCCTCCCAGTCCTAGTTAATCATTCAAGGTGCCAGCAGACCCAGAGTAAATGCACAAAGGATAATTATTTGGTTGATGATACAACTCTGTGCCCACTCACTGTGATTAATTTCTCCTCTATCTCAACCAGGCTAAGTAGCAGAAGCCCATGAAAATACAGTTTGCAAACACTGAACTCTTAAACACTGAGAAGATATTTTTATTAATTCCCATGAAGTACCTTGTACTTGCAGCAATGCAGGAGTGTTTCAGAGCTGGTATTTCTCTCTCTGTGCACTGTTCCAGGGGGCTGAGGGGAGGATTTATGATGATGTATCAAAATCGTGATTCATTTACACCAGTTTTTTGTCCATGTGGGACTGGCCAGATGCTGGAAATGAAAGTGCAAGTGCAAATAAGATGTGGGATAGTTTGCACCACAGCAAGGTTTTGTAACTCTTGATTTGTAAACACTATTGAACAAGCTACTCTGTGAAACCAGTGACAGTTACCTTTTCCAACTGTTGCATCTCCTAAGAATTTCTGTGCTTTTGTCAGCCTTTGTCAAAAGAAAAAACCAAACAACCAGAAACGTGCTTTGTGTACAAGGCAGAAGTCACGTGCTGTTAGCACTTAATTGGAAAGACTGCACTGTAATCTTCAGATCCAGTCATTTTCAAAGTTCAGCAGGCACAGGTTGGTGGAGAGGGAGATGTATGATTCTTCTCTAGCACATAAAATGTAGTAGCTGTCATTTTGTCTTAAGGCATCTTAAATAAATTCGAGATTTTGAGATTTTTAACTTGACACCTTTTTAATTTAGACATCTGCAGTGTTATCCGTGGGAATACTTGGTCCCTTCATGGGTGATCTCTCCTGCTGGGGGCACAAAAAGAATCATGCTTTGAATGTAGTTTCAGGAGAACACTGGAGAGAGAAGACAGTGGTTCCTTCCTCCACCCCATGTGCTCCTGAGCTGGCTGGGGGCCCCCAGCTCTCCCTGCCATTGTTTGTGATAGTTCAGGTTGTGATCTCTAACAATGCTGTAACAAGTTCCTGTGACCTACCTCGTACTGAAATATTTGATTTTCCTGCTCTCTTCTAGCTTAGGGATTTTTTTCTTCCATTCAATTGGAGTGCAGTGATACTTATTTTTTTTAATTTTTCTTTTCTCTGAAAGCAAGGGTTGTGTAGAGATAAGTGAATAAGCCAAATGTGTATGTGTTACATTTACTGTTTTTTATATAAAAATTAATATTCACTGTGGATTACATCTGGTAGGATACATGATAGCAAACCCTTGATGTCTAAAGCAATAGAAATATATTTACAAGGTCCATAAATAATTTTAAGTTCAGCGAAGTTGTTGAATTCAGTGTTGAATGACACCCAACTTCCGGAATAACAGTGCTCCAATAAAACTAGTTTTTCTTCTCTGAGCAAAGGTATAGTCTTAAATTTTTAAGCCCTGAGTCTACAGAGGCTTAGGCATGTGCATAACTTTGACTAGTGGCTTATTTCATTGGCACAATTAACTATTTCATATGTAAATGTTTGGAGGGTTGAGGTTTGAAGCTGGATATACATTAGCCACAAATGCTGAAGGACTACTGTTGTCTCTCTCTGCCCCCAGTGATTATATAAGCTAATACATCTCTGATTTCGGAGTTGAAAAACTGAAAAACTGAACCTGCATTTTTAGTTGCATGATCTAAATCAAGTTAAGAACTAGAGTGTCCCTAGGTGTCAGCTCTCAGTGCAAGTGTCAGAAATCACAACCCTTGGCTACTGTTATAAAAATAATTTTGACATTGTCACAGATTAATTACAAGAAGTTGAAGAAAAAATAATTTTCTGTAAGTGGAAAGAACAGCCTTTATGCTAGTTATGCTTTATATCTAAGGGCATCTTGGTTATCTTCCTTCCCCAGTACACTGGGGGAGGGATTGCACAGAGTGGCAGGTAACCTTTTCCTGTATAGAGTATTGATGTAGAAGGAGGGAAGGTGATTTTTAGCCCTGTTAGCCCTATGTAATGCTGTCTGGTTTGAGCTGTAGAACTTGCTTTCTGTCTCTTCCATTTTCTTCCTGGGGAATCTCATTTCAGCTGTTCAGAGCACATGCTTCCCTCAGTGTAGTGTTTGCTGCTGCTCCTCTCTGCTGTAGGGAGAACATGAAGGTAGGGAGAAAGAACATTTGTTACCAGGGGGATGTTCTTTGGGGCTGTAAGCCCTTAGCACCACACTCCTTTAAATACAAGGCTGTTTTGCTTCCCTTTAAATGCCCATTTATCTTTTCCTAAAGGTTCATTCACCCAGCTCTCCAGAAGGCAGTGCACAGACATACAGACACCAGCATTAGGATTGTGGAATTTCTTCTCCAACTGCAGGAGATCTTTAGAACATGAGGCCTCCTCCTTCTGTACATGCAGGAGTAGTTTAAATGAAGTTTCAAGTACACACCAAAATTTTGGTTTATAATTCTAGTTCCCTGACCTAGAATTCAAATTCCCAAACAGCAAGGGTCAGTGTAATGTGAAAGGCAGAAAGAAGTAAAGAAAAATGTAGGAGCTTTAGTGTGATCCCAGTACAGGGGTCTGGCTCCACATTTTAGGATTCAAAGAGCAATTTTTGTATTCTGCTATTCAAATTCTTTTCTTAGTCTGTGTCTTCATCTGTTTGCTTTGCAGTTTTTGACTTGCAGGAAATGTGTGTCATTTGTGTAACCATATTGTTCTGAATCAAAAAAGCCCTAAAAAACAACAGCTTGAGTTAAATATAATGCTACAGTGCAATGCTAGGTTAAACATTCCCTTCCAAGCTGGAAATTGAGTATGTTGGAGATCTATTAATTCAGCACACTTGGTATTAAGAAGTTCAGTTTCTTGAATACAAGTAGTAGCATATGGGGAAAGGAAAAGGGTAGTACTGACTGAAAGTGGCATAACCATGCTGCTGATTTTAAATATTGCAATATTTAGTAGAGAAATCTGTAGTTGAGGCTTGCAAATGGCATTTCCATCACTATTGTCCTCTGATGCATTTAGCTCAATACAGCTGTAAGTTTTCAGTGTCAAAAATCAACCTCATAAGCAGTGTCAGTAATCCAGACTAGCAGTATATCTGTGTCAAACATTGGGTTTGGGTTAGATGTGTTAGAAAGGGGATATTTTTGTGCCTGTTCTGCATACCAGGCAGTAGTTAGGATATTTTCTTCATCCCCAGTACCAACTAGAATAGTGGCCTTTTTCTCTCATTCCTTTCTTTTCGCTCTTACTTTTAGAAGAGGGAAGGAAATATTATCATTATATCAACACTTGACACTCCATGATCAACCAAATTGAACAAAGCTACAAAATAAAACCTATTTATTTTGGGTCACAGTCCCTTTGCAACTCTCAGGTTTTAGTGAAATAGTCAAAATAGCAGGGCAGGATTTACAACTGCCTATTTTTAATTGATCTGTACTCAGCTGAAGAAGATGCCACTTGAAGATACCATTATAAATTCAGAAAGATGGTATTTAAAAAGTAGTAGAATCAGAATATTAGCTATTGAAAGGCAAAATAACAGGGCAGTGACTCCAGCCTTTGGTTCTCTAGATCAAAGATGTTTAGAAGAGATGTGGTCATTTTTAGGGTGTTGGTGAAATTGTCTGCAGGTCTCTTGGTCTGGTCCCCATTTATTTTTTACTACACTGCTCCACTGTAGTTATTTTGACTCTCCCACTGCTGCTGAATAGTTTTATTCTGGTTTCTGAGTGCTGTCCTTGAGGCCAGGCTTTACCACACTCTGGCTTCAGGCTCAAAGCCCAGCTCAGCATCCCGTGTGCCCACAGCCATCCCTTCCCTCTCCTCCACACCAGGATGGCCAAAAAACCCTCCGCTGGGTCCCCGGTGTAAAGCAAACCATTGAACCAGTGCAGGGTAAAAATAACCCTGGTAACCCTGACTCCTTTGCTCTTCTATTTTGGGGAGATTATTTTTAACAGGGATCAGTTTTGAGGGCAGATTTGCCACCTGGCCCGTGTGGTACAAAGGAGGTGGTGCACAGCATGGGCTATAAACGGGCAGCAGGATCAGAGGGGGCTGCTGGAGTCCTTACCTCATTGTGACACCAAGATCTTCAAGAAGGTAACAAGATAATACAGTCTCAGTAAGAAAAGATGTGAACTGGGATCTCTTTGCTGCCAAAAGTGTTCCTTAATTGTGTAGGCAACAGAACAAAATGATGTGTCCCTGTAGATAATCACCCTGGTGTGTATAATGATAGGTATATTATTCTTCCTGTCTAAATACTTCATGGAGGAGGAAGGAGAGAGCTGCTCTGGTTTGACAGCATCCCTGGCTTTGGAATGTCATGACAAACATACTGCAAGGGGGACATTTCCCATGGGGGTATCTCAGATGTCACAGATTTTAGGGTGTGGAAGCAGGCAGAATGTTTCCTTCAGGGAATACACTCATGGGAAGGTGGGAGAGGTGTCTCAGGTGTCTGGATAATATTGTATGCAATTTTAGGGTAGTTATTCCAGAGGGATAATACTGGGGCTCCAGCTTTCCCTTGTCCAGATTCTCTTTAGGATTTTGAGGAAGGCACCTCAGTGTCCTCTCTACTTTTTTTTTAATGCCCTCTATATCTTGTTACCAGTTAAAGAGTGGTAAATATGTATCTTCAAGTCACATCTCGAGGTGCAAAATTGGTAAAAAGTACGCATATGTAACGTATTTTTACCTTGAGAATGTGAATGTTGTTAGCAGAGAGGAGTGGGAAGTCTTACAGACAGTATCAGTGATGTGCTGCTACATCCTCTGAAATAATCCTTGCTTACTCTTTTTTAAATCTCAATTATCTTATCTACACACAGCAGCTCCTTCTAAATGGGCTTCCAGATAATCCAATTGAGTTTACCTGATCAGAGTTTAACAGGATTTATGTAAAGCTGGTTCTCCTGTCTTTGAATAGCAGAAATAACTTCTTGAATAGAGATTAATTAAAGAGTTCTCTCAAAGCCTTCTCTTAGTGTAGGGTCTGTGAGGCAGCCACTTGATTTAATTGCTGTTTCTCATAATTAAAACATATATAACTAGTAATGATTTGCAAATGAATCCCCTGAAATGTCTGATTTTTGTCCACGTGGACAAGATGCCTGATATGAATGTTTATTCTTAGGTGTGACTATGAATATCTAGCAAATTTTCACACTGCTAACCTATTTATTGGAAGTGATTTATTTTTTTATTTCTACAGTGCTTTCACTGAAGTGTTCACATAATTCTGTTGGAATCCCACAAAGAATTTCCTTAAATTGGAGAACCTGCAGTTCAGGACTTTAGACAATGTGCATTGTCTGCATTTCTTTTCTGTAGTGCAGTTGCTTTTATAGTACTAAAACCCCACCCTGTATTTTGCTTTATTATTAATGTATTGGTTAGCATTTGAAGTAAATGCTAATGCTTTATTCTGAACTTGTATTTTTATCCAGTGAAGTCCCACCATACCATATTTTTAGGTTCAGAAGTTCATGTTTAGATTCATTTGAAGAAACTGTGACTTCACTTCTCTTGATACATCTTCGTTGTTTCCCTCAGAGCAGTCTTAAAGAACAAGAACAGATTAATTCAATTTATGTTGAAATAGAAGAGCTGTCAGCTGAATTAAACAGGAAATAGGCCTAATTTAATATAGAAATTCTTAAGCATTTTCTGGTTTTAATCACAGTAAGAAACTATCACAAAATATTGGTGTATGCATAGATGAAGTAAAATTATACCTGTGAGCCTCCCTGGTATTGCAGTGGCTTGGGGAGAGTTTCTGTGAGAGGCTGTAGGAGGACTAAGCAACAAGTGGATGTGTTAATTGCCCTGTAAACACGGGTTTGGCGACAAAAGTGCCTTTGGGCATAAAAATTCTGTAAGGTACAAAGACTTGGAAATGTGGTGGTAAACCTGCTTCTGAAAGAGCTGTGACTTTGGCTGTTAAATTTGAGTTATATCCTGTAAGTGAGTAAAGGATGAACTTGGATGAGCATGGAAGCAGCTCAAAATTAAAAAGTGAAAATCATCATGATCTGTTGTACATTTTGATTCTGTGGAGTAGTCTTTGCTGTTTTGACAAGTGCTAGATGTAAAGTTGTCTTTGGAGGGTGCTTGACATTTCTTCAGTGTTCTGGTATAACTTAAGGGGTTTTTTTAAGCTTCCAGGAAACTGGGAGGTTATTTACTCTTAAAAAGAAATCCCAGCAATTAAATAGAACTTTCAATTAATCTATTTTAAGTATCTGTGAGCTTGATTCTTTTCATGTAGGCTGTATTCTGAGCCTATGAATACTTTTATGAAGACAGATTCTGCTTCTTCAGAAAGCTCATGAGGTGGTTAGTGAGCTGTCCTTGGGATTTGTCTGAATTTAAAATGAGGAGAATTGTTTTATTTTACACCCTTTTCTGCTGCTTTTTGTTTCCAACCTGAAGGGAGGCAGCAGAATTGCAGTGTGGTCCTGGGTGTTTGCTCTTAGCACCCTGCAAGGTAACAAGGCCATTTGATTTAACTGCTTAAGTTTACTGTATATTCATTAAACAAAAAAGCAGCTAAATGATGTGGTACGAAACACATTTTCCAAACCCTGATTTAAGGCTCAAAGGAAATTTCTCAGAGTTTTATTAAACTTGCCTTTTTAGCCAGAGATCTACAAAAATAGCTGATGGTTGAACTGCCTCCATTACCACTCTCCACTGCCCCAGGAGAGTGATGGAATGGGGTAAAGACTTCTCTGTGAGCCTTTTATGCTCTCAGTACCTTTGAGCCCTTCATGAATTGCCCTCTTTCCATGTATTCCACCCTGAAGAAGCAGGGGACACTGATTGTTCAGTTTCAAACTGCAGAGGAATCTTGATGGGATGGGGAGCAGGGTCCACATTTGTGGCAGCTTCCACCTGGGTGCTCTGAGCACCAGTGAATTCTCCCTCCCTGAATGCCATGAGGAGCTGTGTGAAAGGATTCCATCCGAGCTCCTTGGAGTGCCACCAGGCTGAGCTTCTGTGCAAGGAGAGCAGAAATAAAAGAGTGGCATTTTATGTTAGTGAGGCCTTTTAACCAAAGGCACTTCGTGAGTATGGATTTGTGTGTTGGCACATTTCTCAAATGCTGTGGTGTTTTGAAACTCTTAACAAAGGGGAATAATGTAAGTTGGAACTTGACAGAAGTTTCTTAAATAAAATTTGCTTCCCACAGGCCATTCCTTGCAGCAACATCCAGTTTAGTTCGTGCTGCTAGAAATGCAAAAATACCATAAGCAGAAACCCCAAATATTTCAGCATCATTCTTCTTTTCTAAGCATGAAAAACTGTTGATAGTGAGACTGAGTCCTTGCTGAAAATATTTCTGACTCAGTTATGGGAAGTGCTGAGTACTCTGGCCTCTCCCAAAGAGTTTTGTGTTCAGCTCTGGACACGTGCCAGTAACTGGAGAATATCTTCAACTATTTGTAGGTATGTGTTTCCTTTGTGATATCATCAGCATATTTTCCCTAAAATAGCAAGCAATAATTAACACTTGTTCACACCATTAGGAATGCAGATGTTTCCCTATTCAAATAAGTGGCTTATTAAACTGTCTGATTTGACAAATTTAGCACGTTCTGGTATCCCTGCACAAACACAAGGGCAACAAAAAGAAGCCATGAGTTTCCTTCTCCAAGTAGACTTACAGTCAGTAATAATCACTTGATTTCGGATACAGGCAATGAAAAATGAATCAGTTTGTTGTGTATTTATCTATCCTGGAAGGAGAAAATCCACTTGTGCAGTTTGTCTTGGAATGCAGCGTGCTGCCCTGCCATGCTGTGACCTTGCCTTGTTCCCATGTGGTCAGTCCATGGAATGCAGCAGACCTGCCTGGCTGTCAGGAAAGGAAATTTGGAGTGCCCTCACCTTGCAAAGGGTCTGCAAAGGCCTTTGAAACCAGTGGTCAGTGTTAATTTTAAAAGCTGAACACGTTGGGAAGCAAATGTCCTCTAAGACAGAATTTTACAGTCAGGAGCTGGTTTGGTTTGACCTTTAATCATTAGATTTGTAAGTTGGTGACCTATTTAAAACTCTTATTATGAAATGTGTAACTCCATGGGACAGTGAACTTTGCCCAGGAATTGAATCCCAGTTTTAACCACAGTGTTGTGTAATGGCTGTACACACCTTTTAGTAGGTATGGTTTTTTTCAATGGCACTGACTTTTGCTGGAATTAGTAAATAAACTGTTCTGATGAAGGATCCACCCTATATTATGCTCTACAAAGGAGAGGTAATGTTGCATGTCCATGCTAAGTTTCCTGTGAATGCAGTGTCACAGTGGCAAGAACTCTGCCAGTGTTTGCCCCTGCCAACATCCTAATGCCTGTAAAACATTGCTTCATAAACATTTTTTAAAAGTCTTCTGAGTATTTATGTATCTGGAGGGAACAAAACCTTGCAGACAGGATGTCCAGCTACTCTCTTTCATTTTCTGCTAATATTTTATCCTTTTAGAATGCCTCTCAAAAGCAGACTGTAGTTCCTTTATTTTTTTCCCAGGCCGGGACGTTGTCTCTTGAGGATTATTTTTTTTAACAACCAAGTTCTTCAGCACTTTCTCTGGTGTGACTTTTAGCACAACCACTGTTTACCTGCTGCCATTTATTCAACTTGCTGAAATTTTCCAATGCAAGTTGGTTTTAAATTTGATTAGGTTCTGCAGTGCCCCTGTTCTAATCCAGAATTGTGCCAGCAAGACCTTTCTGGAACAAAGTGCTGTTTTCCAAGCATCCCTTTTACATGATGATTTCCACTGATGGTTTTCTTTTTCTCTAGAGGTCTGCAGAGATTCCTGTAAGTGAATACAAGTGATTTGCAAATGTTGCCTATTGACTGATTGTATTGGTGAGGAAAGTATTGCCTAATAAATAAAACACTAATAAGGAAATGCCTTTCACATAAATATGACTTTCTAAGTATTATGGTGTGATGAGAGATGAGGCTTCCTCCTCATCAGCAAGTCATGGTGCTTCATCCTTCAATTATCTAAGTAAGACCAGAGAAGTTTTACCCAAAGGGAGGATTTTCTGAGTTTTTTATAGTTTCTGTAGCCTGTTTGGTCGGGATTGTGCCCAGAATTCTAACTATGCCCAGCCCAACCTCAGCAGATCCAAAGTCAGGCCCTGTTTGTTCTGTGCAGATTTGTGTTACATTGGCATTCTTTTCCCCACTCAAGGATGTCTCCCTCTTTGGGGTTATGTTAGCACTTTGAAAAATGTAAGGTCTGCTCTGGTGGTGAATAAATGCTCCAATCCTCACATAATGCTTAGGAAGAATTCACTTCTGGCCTTCCCTGGTGGTGCCATCCTGTCACCACTCCTGTTGACTCTTGCTGCTTTACACAGCTTCCCCTGCAGTTCAAACAGGATCTCGGGGGTGTGTTGTGGAACTGCAGCTTTTTTTTTTTTTTCATGGAAAATGACATAATTTGAGTGTATTTTTGTTGCAGTTTTAAGTATCCATAGGGCAAGAATGGATAATGTGATCATACACTGCAAATCCTATGGATCCTTTGGAGCCTGACATTGAAATCCTGTTTGTTGTGGAATGTCATCTCCAACCAAATTGTTATTTAATATTGTGTGTTTATTTTAGCTGTTTTCTTAGGAGTTCCATTTTATAGTTCAAGAGAAACCTGTGTTGATGCTGCTGTAGAGTCTGTTATATTAGAATGTGCCAGCAAATGAATCAGTGTTGTGGAAACAAGAACCAGACATGTAAGGACTAGTTTTCTGGCTATTTCTTTTCAGGAAATTTTCCTGCTACTTTTGGTTAATTTGTTTCCTAACGCATTATTTTTAGAGCTCTCATACAAATTAGACCTGTTTAACTGAAAAACAAACCCTGTTGCTGCCTTGATTTTTCTAGTGGCCTCTGAAGCCCCTGTTTTACCTAAATACCTCACAAATCTTGTGGTTTTACTTGCCTTCCCTGAGAGTAGCCCCAGGCCACGTTCCATGACTCAAATGGGATGCTGAGGATTTCTTGTGTTATTCTTTTTCTTAACATTATTCCAGAACTGTGGTTAGTGTAGGTGTACTGGGGAGGAGGGAGAATCTGGGGTTTTTTTGCACTTAGCTACTATGTCTTAATTCCAAACACAGTCAGTGCTGTAAGGAGGCTCCTAATAAAGCAGGAGGGGAACTCTGCAAACCTGGGTCTGGCTTTGCTTTGAACACCTTCCTAGTTTGCAGTTGTGTAACCTGGGTCAGCATCAGCCCCAACATGTGTGAAGACGTGTTTGGTGTGGCCTGAAGACAAAAAGTGGTTTATTAATAAGAGGCCTTCGTATTTGACTGTCACAAGTCATGTAGTAGTTCAGTTTTTAAAACAAAATTAATACAAACAGATGACCAAACAGAAAAGACCAAAAGAAGCATCAAAAACCCACCCCAAAAAACCCCCTGCTGTGTCCTGGTGTAATAATCTATTACTCATTACTTGCTGTAGATCCTGATTTTGAAATGCCAATAAAAAGTTCAAAGAATGTGAACTTAAATTCTTTTTCCATCCCACATGGACAGTTAATAACCATACTGAGGAGATTGCTTAAGCATTGCTGGTTATAGTTCAGATTAGCAGGACAGGCATAAAGGCAGTCTTAAATATTTTATTGCTAATTTAGCCTATCAAGGCACAAACATTGATCTTTATCCCATCCTTGTAACACATATTTTCTTAGAAGTTAAAAATGCCTTTAAAAAAAAGGGAGGACTCTTCTAAACAACTTGTAACTGGTATGTTCTGCTGAACCAAATCCTGGGCTTTTGACTATCAATGTGTTTGTGCTAAGGCCAGAAACTGGGATTATTTTCATCCCATTTTAAGAGTCTGATTGTGGAAACTACTCTGAATGTTTCTCCACAAGGTATGATGGAGTTGAGCAGTTCTTTGAGTTGCTTTGAATTGCTCTCTACCAGAGTGTCGTAGTTGTAGTGAGAAGCAGTAATGAGGAGGGATTTTTGTGGCAGAGTTTTACTATGCTGTGACTTTTTTTTATTAAAACACTTCCTTTTTTTTTTTACTTTAAATCTACCTTTGTAGGTGATGCTGTTTTAGTGCATTTTCTGTGAATGTATCTTTGCCTGGTATTTGTTTCCTTACTGTAATGCAGATGAAGTGAGTGTTTGGGGGTATATTTGGAGATAATTGGCTTGGCAGATGCTGACCCCAGTTTGAAGCAGATGTCTGTATTAGAACTCTATTTCTGCCAAACAGTTAATTAACCATCTGAAGTCTGGTGTAAGTTATCTTGATGAGATGAGAATTGTAAATGGTGTGTGTCCATTTGACTTAGCTGTTGTTTCAGAAAAAAAAAGAAAAAAAAACAAACAAAAAACAACTTGTACAATTGCTGATTCAATTTTTCAATTTCCCAGCTTTGTAGTAATAATTTGAGTGAGTCAGATGATGTTCTGCATTGGACAGCTGTTACTTTTAAAAATAAATACAGAAACCTGTCCCAAAGTGGGTTTGGTACAAATATAGTGCGATTGCAGATCATTCCCTCTCTCTCCTTTATATTCTCTTGCTTCTCCTTTTTGCTTTGCAAAGATCCTTTCCTCACTGTGATGTGATAGAGTTGAAGATTGAAGGTAATGACAGACCCCCAACTGCCAAGAAATTGGGAATCCTCAAAATTAGAGCATCCAATGAACATAATTCCAGCAGTGGGAGACAGAAAACTGGACTGGAATTAAGATTTCGATTCATTTTTTACTTCCCTTAATAGCAAAAGCAAATGGTTGTACAATCTGCAAATATGAAAAATCAAGTGATTATCTACTAATGCAAGAAATCTAACTCGTCTTTTTGTTCATTAACTGTTTGTAAAAGCAGGAAACAAACCAAAAAGTGCATCTAATACTACATATAAATTTTATAATACCTTTAATATAAATCAGAACAAAATTTCGATGTGTATTTTGCATTTACTAGCACTTGTCTGTATGTGCAGCTAGTGAATATTTAATAGCAATAAAAGCAAGATCAAATGTACATCTGATAGGCTGCTTCCATCATTGGTATTCACAACTGTATGATCACACAATCACATATGCATCTTACACAAGAGGATGCTTTGAAAATCAGCATCACTAAATTTACTGTAAGGTGCCATTATGTATCTTTAGGATGCAATTTAAAGATCTGCTGTTCAGGTGGTAGTTAACATTCTGATAGGAAAGGGAATTTTTTAAAAGATATTTTCAAGTGAAACCTTTGAAGTCACATTTGGATGTGGTCCTTCTTTCTTCATACTGCACTGATAGTAAAAGAATGTGAGAGACTGATATCCCAAGAGATGGGAGAACCTTGAAGCTGTAAAATGGCTATTCAAATACATGCTTTTTCTTTGAAATAATTCTCCTGTAAGTAAAAGGCTGGAGGGGGAGAACAATAACACATACAGCAACTATATTAAAGGTTTTATGCTGTTCTAGATTAAAAAAAAAAAAAATATTTGGAATAAGTTACCTGAGCCACTTAACATCATAATGAAAGTATTTAGTCCAAAACACTTTAAAGCCCTGCGAGAGAGCCAAGAAAAGCCCATGGTCACTGATAACAGGAATGCCCACAGTGGTGTGTGTGTTTTTAAGTCATCAGGCTGCTGCTGCTCTTTCCAAGTATTCACGTTCTTAGCCTCATAGCCAGAAATACAATTACTTGTTGCACACACCCTGTTGGAGCCTAAGTGAATCCTTCATATATAGAAAAGAAAGGGCTTCTGGTCGTGTTTTGTGTTTGTGTTGCAGGTTCAGCAGAGCTGAAGCGTTGCATTTTTGGCTGTCTGCTTTCGTATCTTGGCTTGTAATTTTTAAGGTTGAGACAAAACATCATCTGGCCTTGTATCACTGTATTTCTTCCGTAGTTCAATGTCTTTTAACACTGTAAAAGAATACATTTTGCAAATACTCTAAGTGATACAGACTTGAGTAAGATACAGATGTCTGTATAGTCCCCGAAGATCCTCACTGACTTGCAAGTCATGTAAAACCTAATCACATTTGCTGTTTTGTGTTAAGAATTATTGAGAAGTGTTTCATTGAAGAAAAAAAAAAGTGTCAGCCACATAAATGTAACATGCAGTGGAATTGTCAGTTACAGAACAAATGCTACAAAATAACATTGATTATTGAAATGCCACCAGATATGTCATTAAGGAAGAGTTCACCCTTCTTACCTCACAGTTGGATTCAGTTCTTTGTTACAGAATGTTAAAATCAAACTAAGTAAGAAAGAAACTGAGCTTGAGTCACAGTTCTTAAAGTGTTACAGAATGTTAAAATCAAACTAAGAAAGACAACTGAGCTTGTAGTCAGGTTGTGAAAACTGTTTAAAGGGTTTTGTTAAATACCCTGGCACTTTCCATTCATGGCATCACTCAATGATCCCTTCCATTTGCTGATTCTCCCCACCTCTAATCCGGTTTGCTAACACTGTTTTCCTCTTCCAGGAGTTCTATGAGCACACGAAAACGCTCTGGCAAGACGAAGGTGTGAAAGCCTGTTATGAGAGATCTAACGAGTATCAGCTGATTGACTGTGCACAGTAGTAAGTATTGCCTCCTTTGGGCTGTAGGGGTTTGTTTTGAGTGTTAATGACACTGATTTGCATGTGTTAATGGGGCACGGTGAACTCCTGGTAATCAGCTATGCACACTGGTGGGACAAACTGGTCCAGGTAGACAAGGTCTGTATTGAGAACCTTGCAGATGCCTTCAAATGGTCTGGCCCCTTGATGAGGGGACAGCTGTATTGTCTCAAGGGCCAAATGTCCTGCCTCTTGCACTTCAGGTGCTGCAGCAGGTTTCAGAAGCTGGAAAGTATGTTGGTGTGGAGTAAGCTGGTGTTTGTCACTTCTGTTTCTAGTGCAGTTTATTTATCCCAAACCAAAGAGATGGCAGCAGCAGTGCTGGGAAGCAACCTGTGCTCAGTCACCAAGACTTCTGCCAGTGTGCCTTCGTGCACATATCTGAGAGCTTCATTCTCTTCTGGTGTTTGCAGCACTGTGATAATTAGTATTGTCTTGGGAGGCTGCTGCATGTTTGCAGTTACTTATCACATACAGCAAATACCATGGTTCCGAATTTCAGGGCAAAGTGCTTGTGATAATTGTGAAAATTCCCGGTGTTTTTGGTGTGTTATACTCAAGAATTGCAGGACTTACATTTAGAATATTAATAGTTAAAAATGGTATTTGTTAGTTTATACTCTCTACTTCTTTTGGAGAAGCTGAAATAAGGTTTAATGGTCATGGACATGCAGGTTTCTCATTTCACACTGATGGGCAACTGCAGTTTGTCTCATACTGCATCTCTTAAGGAGTACTTGATGAAATAAAATCTGTAAGGTCCTTTTTTTGTTTGTTTGTTTTGGTAGACTTAAAGGTAAATCAACAATTAGCTCTGTTTGAAAAGAGACAAGAGAGATAATTTTACTATGACTTGCACAGCTCCAGGTCTGTAGGAGCCCCTTTGAAGTTTTGCCATTGTTTCCAGTGTGAATTTGTTTGATGTGTAGCGATGTCTTTTGCATTAGGTGACTAATGTTTGATCATTTGGCACCGAGCTCTTTGCAAGTTCAGTTGCTACAAAATAAAAAAGTGCTACAAGATTTTCCCTTTCAGTCAACTATCCAGCAAGTTTTGTGTTTCTGGTGTGAAGTTGATAGAAATGAGGAAAAGCTGGTTTTGTTTCTGGTGGTGCTTGTTTATCTGTGTCTGGTTAGTGTTTGCTAAGAATCAGCTTCTGTGCTGGGAAGAAGGAAATATTGTTGAGCACTAAGGGGGGTTTGTGTTGCCCTTTCTTGAAAGAGGAGCAAATTTTGTCCTGCCCTGAATGCACAGAAGAAAGCTAAAATCCTTATCGTGCCCGGACATTGACTTTGCCATGGATCAGCAAGGGAGGTGGCCTTCAGGATGGCTTTACCGTCCTGCTCCATCTAGTGGAACACTTCATTCTGCATCATGGGCTGGTGAGCCAAAAATAAACCTTGAACATTGCTGACAAGTTAGATTTTTTCCCTAACAACAGAAAAATAAAATTAAAAAAATATGATGTTACAGTCTTGCAGGAGGAGCTTTCTGATTGTTCATTTTGGTGGTTCTTGTCCTTTCTGGTATGTTTGACCATGCAGTGGTGTTGTTTTTAATAGCAGAATATGCATAGTAGGAGGGTTTTTAATAGCAAAATGTTTGCTTGGAGGTTAACATCACTTTGTAGTGCTGAACTTGTTAATAGCATATTAAATTTACAAGGGACCTAACAATATGTTATTTCCTGTCTAATCTGACTTGATTGATACCTTGAAATTAACCTGGTGAGGACACACTAACAAAAATGTAGCAAAGGCAAAATCCAAAATGCAGCTGAGATTTTATCACGTTGGGGCTGTTTTAATCTGAGTGTGCAAGCTGCTGTTAGTGCTAATAGAAGGTGGAAAAGAAAGTTGAGCAAACTGTGTTGGGGTTGTCAGCAATTTCAGAGAGGAGTTTTGGGTTCTGAACACTATCTCCTTTTGAAGTCCTCATTTAAAACAAGAATGGCATACTGGAAATGGGAGATGGAAAAGTGTTTTTTCTCTTTCAAGATCAATCCAGCTTCCAAAAATCCTTTCTTGCTCTTGAAAGTTGAATAAATTCTTAAATATTAATGGATTCTTTGTTCAGTGACTTGCTTTAAAATTCTAAACGTTCCTTGTTCACAAAAATTGACTTTTTATAGTTGTCAAAAAATTTAATTTTTTCACCTGTCATTTTTTGAAGCGTGAGTTGCTCAGTGTAAAGTTTGTCTCAGTATGGGCTCATTTAGCATTCTGCATTTTTTAAAAGTGAACATTTTTTTCACTGTTGTGACACGGTTTATATATAGGAAGCTTTGCAAGGGGATTCTGCCAAGTGTTTAAAAATCAATTTTGCCTGTCTTTTAGCAGGGTGTATCTTACAGGGCTTTGTTTGTCTTTTAGAGACATCAATATGAAAATGACATTAGTTTCTGTTTCTGCCCAGCCTGCATGATGGTGGCACTGAGGTACAGGGAAGGCCGTGAGGACTTACCCAGTCCCCTTCTGGCTTTGCTGCTTCCACAGTTCTGCTTTTCACAGATAGAAGCTGATTCTCCATGTGGACAGTTGAGTTCAGCCCAAGGGAAGGTCTTGCCAAAGTTCAGGGCTGGGTGGCACAGCTGCAGGAGGCTGGAGCATCTGGGAAACAAGGATCTTGGGGAGATGGTGGCTCAAACTCCCGCAGAGTTTGTGCTGAGGGAAGAAGGGAACTTTCTGATGGGTCAGGAGCACCCTGAGGGCAAAGCCACTTTTTGCTGCATGTTCATTCCCGAGAAAGTGGAACAAATATAATTGTCAACCTAATGTGTTGTACCTCCCTAACTCAAATGGAGGTGTTTAGTCTGGAAATGGCATTTTTCACCTGTTGCTCGGCAGTAACTTGAAATACTGCAGTGCTTCCTGCTGAATCACTACAACTTCCATGAGAAGTGACCATTAATACATGCTGTTATCAAGTTCCTGCTTGGGTTGGCTCAGAAAGGACAACTTTACCAAAAGCCACCAGGACCTTCCCATTTGCCTGCAGTTGGCATCTCTGGAGGTGTGAAGCTGGGAGGCCTGGCCAGTAACCTCCTCTGCTGGGGAGCCCTTCTGGCAGCCTGCCCTTTCTCCTCCAGCTCCCTGGCTGAATGAAAATGTCACTTTGGAGGAGCCCAGTTCATTTGGAAAGAGGAGCTGCCTCTGCTCATCGTGAGCTTTACTGAACTTCCTGCCCAGGCATATTTGACAGTCTTGAGAGGCAGAGAAAGGAAGGGCAGCTTGTTTCCCTTTTCTTGACTGGACTTACCGAGTAATTAGTTTCAATTCTGCTTTTAGAGCGGCGTGGTCTGTGAGGTTGTCCGCAGTGTGAGAGGAATGTGTTGGGTGAGGAGGGAGCATTAGCTGTGAGGAGAGCAAATTTCATGGCCCTTGCATCTTGCAGGGATTTACACAGAGGAGAAGGAGCGTTCGTGCTGAAGCTGCCATGTGATCCTGCTCTTGGCTAATAATAAACGAGAACACAGAGAAGTGTCTAGAATATAGAAAATCCCAAATGATGTTAAATTATTTACCACCCTTCATATTCCTTCCCCGAAGGCAGAGGATTGCCTTTTATTTAGAATATATTACTTAACATTAAAAATATAGGAGCATTTCCACTGCGATGTGCCAAGACCTGTTTGACAAATATATGCCTTCTGTCAAATATGAACAAACATGATCTCATTGAA
Organism: Xenops minutus; assembly: GCA_035221455.1. Taxonomy (NCBI): domain Eukaryota; kingdom Metazoa; phylum Chordata; class Aves; order Passeriformes; family Furnariidae; genus Xenops; species Xenops minutus. Next base: position 11,035,305 of record JAWWEE010000051.1, on the reverse strand, counting down.
GTGTTGTTGTTGCTAATACTTCTACCTCAGGTTTCCTTTGAGGAGCTCTGGTCTCAAAGACTCCCAAATACACAGCAGAGTAGTCGGATCTGTCCCATAGGAATATGCTGTTTGTGCCATGAGGGCATGAAGGATCGGCACCGTCCTGGAAGGTCTGACCCAAAGTCTATGGGTGGCTGAAGAAACTTGCTTTGATGTCAGCAGTCTTTGGATTAACTGTGCAGGAACTCAAAAGCAAAGCCTTCTAGAGCTTTCCCCAGAGCTGCTAATATTAGGCTGTGCCCCCAGATCCTCCACTTTTTGCTTTAGTGGCCTTGGCCGCTGATTGGAATTTGTGCTTCGTTTTACGCTGCGCTTTGCCTACCTATCTCCCTGCTGGCCCTTCCTGGTTTTGGCTGGGGTGGAAAAGGAAATACTGTGAGAGACAGTGTTTGCAGCAGCCCCTCTCACACCCTGCGCTCTCAGGAAGGGCTGGAGGCAGCGGGAGGGAGCCCATTCTCACGCTATTTCCTGCCGCCCGCTCTTCTCCCGCGCTGCCATTTCGGGAAGGAGAAGGCGCGGGCAGGCGGCTGCTCGAGGGGCAGAGCTGTGGTTCTCCAACTTCAGCACCAGCACAGCCTCTCTGATACCTTGAAACTCTGCCAGGCTGCTCCAGAAGGGTTTTATGAGAAGTATTTTCTAAGATGTTTGTTTTTAAAATACTTATCAAAGAAAGGAGGGGAGTGCAGCTATTAACCGACTGCTGTGCAGGGCTGCTGAAGGATCAGTGCCCGTGGACGCACTGCTTTGTGATTTCTAATGTGCTATGGGTTGTAAATTATTTAGATTTTTATTAAGATTTATGGTGTGTTTTATTTCTGGATTTGCAGACTTGTAGAGAGCAATTAAGAGCCCCGATCTGAGCACTTAATGATTTTCTTCCACGTTGATTTCACTTCATGACAAAGTTCCCTTCATGGAACACGTAGTAAAGTGTGTTTGCTCAAAGTCTTACCTTTTTAAATAGTGGCTGATTTATCAGGGGTACTACTGCTGGTCTAGTTTCTTATTCATATTATTTATTACTTTTTTTGGTGTTTCTACTTTCTTTCCATTCGACGTGATTTTGGCAGGGGGGTTTCTCTTGTCTCCTGCAGCTCTGCAAGCCGTGTCTGCAGCACAGGAATTTCCCTGGCCTGTATTCCTGGCATACACGAGCTTCTTATGGACAGTAACAATTATATTGTTAAACATTCCCATGAGGAAGAATAATACTCATGTCCCCTTTGACTGATCTAAAACTGATGAGCTTGCCTACTGCTGTGGGAATTCCTTGGTGAGCCAAGGAATAGACCCAGATCATCTAACTTTTAATTCTTGGTCTTGATTACAAAACCCACCCTTCTTTATTCCAGAGGACTTAGAGATAAGTGAATTAGGGTCTTCTCTGTGCTCGTCTTCAGCCTGGGGGAATATCAAAGATTATGTTTTAAACAAGTTTAAATTTCAATTTAATAAAATACAGCCCAGGTTATACTTTTTCTGCAATCCAGTGGGGCATTAGGTGTAGAAATAGGTTGCTGTAGATAGTAGGAAGTGCAGTAACTCCTGTCTTTGCATGACTGCAGTGAAGTCACTACCAACAACATGAGTCCAAATATAAAATAGCTGAATTATCCCCAACTCCTCCATGTGTGTGCCCTTTCTTGCTGACTGTCAGTAGCAGGGATGTGCCTGCTGGCAAGTGCTCTGAAAACCAGATTACCTAAATTTAGCCAATAAATGGATTATGAATCCAACACATGTTCCCACTCTTGTCACAGCTAATCATAAACTCATAATTTCAAGCTACACTCAACCCCAGATAAACTTCTCTGTCTCCAAAATAAATTGCATCCCAGTATGAAGCAAGACAAAACAAATGGTGTCCTGGAACAGGTTGGTTGAGTGTTATGAATTAGGTGTTCCAATAAGGGAAATACAAAGGTGATGGGCCATAATGACAGAAAGACCTTTACAAGTCCAAAATATAAATGCTTGAAGAAGTCATACCACAGGCTTTTGAGGTCTGTGTGATGCCCACTGCATCATTCTGAATTATTGTCCAGGGGTTTAACTGTTTGCTCCAGGAATGCAATTTCTGCCTCCACCTTTTGTAGCTCCCAGGACCCATTGCCTTCGTTCAGTTCTGCTCTTATTTCTCCTTTGTTTCACACATCTGTTAATGTGCCAGTTCCTTTCTGACCTTTGGCTGCAGATGCAACTTCCTTTCCCTGTCTAGTTGTAAATTTTGAGGATTTGCCTTCAGCTGGTGAAGGGCTGACCTGATTGAGGAGCGTGAAAAGGCTGGGTTGGAACTTCTTCCCCAATTTCCTGACCCAGTTCTGCATCCAAGTACTACGACTTTGCCCTTTAGTTTAAAAGCATCCCTTGCCTAGTGCTAAGGATAAACCCTTGTGCCCATGGGGGCCTGATTCAGTGGCAATGGATGTTCATTTCTCAGTGTTAAAACGATTTGGTTTCACATGGAAATGGAGCATTTGCTCACACAGGGCTATTTCTTTGTTTCAGTAACAGTCACAGGCACAACATTTGCTCAGGTTAGGCATGCACTGGATCAGGAGTGTTTTCCAAAGTTTGGCATGAATGGTAGCATTTTATTTAAATAAAATTTGTCCATAAAATAGTAATTTTTTCCCTGATCTCATAGGCAGACACCCACAGGATTTGGTCAGTAGATTGCTTTGTTCATCTAACAGAGAAATTTCATTTTGAATGTCAGAAGAACATCAGGAGAGTGTCATGAAGGCAGGGTTAGAAAACAGACATATTGAGATTTTAGGTGGCTGGAGGAGAAAACTCTGTGGAGCTCCCTGTGTAGTTTGCTCAGGATGTATCTCCACTAGTATTTTCTTTTAGTAGTCTGCTTTGAAACTGAAGATGATATTACCAAAGAATGTGAATGTGTAACTACTGCTGTCTAAACCTAAGAATGATGCATCTTCAGAAGATAATTCTGTACTAAAAGTATTTGGCTACAGTTCAGAATGCTGCAGACAAAGTTCTTTAGCCCAATTTCTTGATGGGTGGCCTATACCCATAATGTTAATTATCAGAGTTAAAAATAAAGCACTGAAGACAAGAACAGATTCCTTGTTATTAGTGGTAAAAACGGCAAAGTGTGTTGTTTGATAAAGAATATTAGGCCTGCATCACCAAATGATTCTGAACATGCAGATAATGCCAAATGTGCCTAATCCATGAGATTTCTGTTTCAAAAGAGAAAATAATCCTGAGGGGTTTTTAAAGCAAATGTTGGATGCATATTTTTGTAATTGCTTTCAAGTCTGTTTGGTTCAGTGCTGTCTGGACTTCTTAGTCAACATATTTCTGATACCTGTTCAGGCTTCTGCTTTGTTTTTTGTGGCTCTGTTCTCTGCAAACCTAGAAATGCAAATGCAGTGGAATTTTTTTGTGGGTGAAGGGAAGGAGTTGAAATGCAAGGAGATGGAATATAAGCCAAACCTTTCTGTTAATTAAACTCTTACTAATTTCTGCATTTTAATGGCAACAGGTTCCTCATCCCTTCCCACTGTTTTCTTTTCCCTCCCTCAGAAGTTTTTGTTGTGGCATTTAGTAACAGTGTGAGAGAATATACAAGAAACATATGAGAAAACATCGTTTGCCCACTGAGGCTTTTGGAGGAGACGCTGTGAATATTGTGTTGGTCTCTTGCTCTGTTGATAGGTATGAGTTTGTAATAGAAGGAGAATTAGTGAGCAACACTGGCTCTGCACAGAACTGGGTATTTGTGTACAGATGATGCCTGAAGCTAAACTTACCTGGGCTTAGTGATGCAAAACAGGTAGAGAGTTGCCACCCTGAAAAGTACGGTTACCAACTTCTAGTCAAGGAGATGTATAGGGTTGACTTTTGCTCATTATTTTGCTTGATGATTTGTTAGGTTTTGAGGCTTCATAAATAATTTTCCATCTAATTAAAATATTTGTCAAACAACTAATGCAGCAGTAAACAAGATGTCGTGTGGGTTCGCAGCCCTGACTCAATGTGCAATCCATTTTGAGCGACTCATCACTCTTGTTACACACTTGACACAAAATAATTTATTCAAGAAAGGAGTATATGTATTGTTGCATAAGGTCATTAAATGCAGCTCCTACCGTAGTATTACCACACAATTTTACTCTTCTTTCATGCCTGTGAAGATTAAGAAAACTGAAGAGCCTGGATTCACCCTTGTGGGATCTCTCCTCCTGTGAGCTATTTCACTAACAACAGGTTTCACAGGCATCGCTGATGGTGTGGATTCCTCAGTGTTGTGCTGAGCAGCCTTTCATCCTTCCAGCCATGCCACACATTCCTGGAGTGAGGAGATCTCACCATTGTAGTAAACACTGGGCTGGGCTGCTCTTGCAGAGCTGGTGAACAGACCAGTGGTGTGTTTGCTGCAGAACAGACCTGGTGTTCCATGAGGTTTCACACACACAGAAACTCAGACAACTGGCAAAGCTGCATAAATGCTGAGAGCTCGAGATTCTTGGGTTTGCTTTCACTGTACATGGGTCTTGCAAATGATACTGCTCTTTTTTCTGTATTTTTGCTTTCTCTAGGCCCAGAATATACCTTTTTTGATGGTAGGGAAAGTGCAACAAACTCACCCTAAAAATAACTCTGTTTACTGCAGGTGAAACTTCTGTAATGGCATTGCTGAAAACACATATTTCGAGAAAATTAGAAGGGGTAAAATAGTAGATTATTGTGTACACAGTAATCCTTCAACCCTCTGGTTTTTGTGAAGACAGGTAGTGGTCAGTCTGAATTGGGAATGAATGAACGAATTGGGCCAGAACGATTAGGGTGAGAAGTGAAATAAGAGGAGGAATTGTGTCTATGTAAACTCTGTAAGTTTGTCATGCACCCAGGCTGTAATAGACTTCATTATTTATTGAAGTTCTACCCATTAATATAAAAAGTGTGCCCAGTTTTACTGTAAAATTCCCATAATCTTATTAAAAAACAGAGTAAACAATATCTTGGATTGTGAGCATCAGACTTAAAGGTATAGTGGTCTTGGATTTTACTGGTTGAAAACCAGTAGCTGTCAAGTGGTGAAAGTCAATCAAAGTGACTGTCACAACCCTTATTAATCCCTGAGAATTAATTTTCACTCACCCTTCCCTCCCATGCCTGTGCAAGGTCCCTTTGTGCAAACACAGAAAGCCCTGAGCAGCGAGGGTTGTCCTGAGCTGGGCTCCGAACAAACAGTTCAGCAGGAGACAGAAACAAGCGGAATAAAAGCCTTCCCCAGCGGCTGGAGCAGCCTTCCCTAGGAATCCCTCCTGCAGAGGAAGGTCTGCAGGCACAGAATACGGGGCAAGCTATAAATAAACCCTCGAGGAAACAAGAGAGAGCGTGGCATTGATTGCATCATTTCTGCACAGCCTGAGTCAGGCCGGAGCGCTGTTCCTGGGTGGATTTGGTGGTCAGAGCGCTGGGATAGCTGATGTGGGTGCTGTGCTGGACTGACTGGGGGGCTGGAGAGGGAACACCCTTGGAGTGTGTCTGGCTGCTGCTGCGTGGAAGGCACAGCAAACGCTGCTGCAGCAGGAAGGGCTGCTGGAGTGATGTGCTTCCTGGGTGCCCCGAAGGTGGAGCAGGTGTCACTGGTGTTTTTAGGGTTTTGCAGTTTCCTCACCTGGGTGGGTGAGTGGGTGCTGGGAGTTTTTGCCTGACCTTGGGAGCTGCTGGTGCTGGTGTTCACCCTCAGCAGGCACAACAGCTCTCATGGCACAGTTGGTTGTTGTTTTTACGAGGGCTCTTATAGCTCATGCTGGGTTGCTGCAGAAAAGGAACGTGTCAAGATTACAGGATGACAATTAGGAGAATACTTTTATGAGACTAAGACCTAAAAGGATACTATAAAACCTCATTAAAGACTTGCTTTTAAAAAAGGAATTAAAAACAACAGTGTTCTGAAAGATAGAAGACAACAGCAAATTCCTGATTCAAGGATCAAATGAGGCCAGTACATTTGCTGGTACAGTGTGAAAGCGCCAGGTTCGATTCCCAATTTTTCCCTGGGCTGGAACGCTGCAGATAAATCCCTGCCAGTCCCAGGGAGAGGGAGCATTTGATGCTGTTGACTGGCATGTTCTCTCCCTCATTTTCCTCCTCTGTGGACTCCACTGTTCAGTGATCCACCTCTTTGCTTCACTGGGAACTTCAATTTAAGTTTTTTTTGCCTGGGTGCCTGCCTGCATTCCCAGGTATTGCTGAAGTTCCTGCTTTTGAGAGCCCCCTGACGAAGATGTCTGCAGTACATTTGGTATAAATTTACCAGCAGGCTCAAAAGTTTATTGAGACCATGTGCTTGCATGCAGAGAACATGGTCATAAAATCCTGACTTCAGGAGGGGCAGGCTGAAAATTAAAAAATAGATTAAATTCATATTAGGTGAAGAAGTTCTCAAACTGAAGCCAAGCTTAAGTAATCTTAAAGTATTTTTTATAGTCTATCTCTAAGTTCTAAATAGACTGAAAGGAATTGCTGTCAAATTTTACAAGTGATTAAGAATAATTTTGTAGCAGGATGTGATTGATATGTTTGGTGATTTGAAATACCTCCTTTTAACTGATTACTTTGTAGAATATTATACATTGATTTTGTAGCTGAAACGTGTTAGAATTGTATTTAACTGTGACAACTGAGTTTGTGTTAACTGTGTTTGTATTGTGGTACACTAATTAAGTCTCTGAGAAGGATATGCACCAGTAAAGCTGAATTGTAGTATGTTCATTACACAAGTGATGGGTTTCAGTGTCTGGATGGTCATTTACACTTGACACGTGTTGACTGCCCAGCACAGTTTTGTGTGAAGTGCCTTGGGTACTCCACAAGGTTTCCCTTCTCCCGAGGGCTCCTGTACAACTGCAGCCTGAGGAAAAGCTAGAAAAGGGCTGTTTTTAGGAGAGCTGCTGCAGCTGGAGGAGGGAGGGAACCTTGGATACCAGAGGAGGGTCTGGAGGAGTGTGGTGCTGGCAGGTGCCATGGCCAGCCCAGGTCGGGTGGCCAGTTTCTGCTGGGGGATCTTTGCTGAGAGATTTGTGTTTTTACAAAAAAAAATAATTCCTTCTGGAGCCTAAGTAATGCTTATAAATAAATGAAAATAGCAGTATACTCCCAGGGATATGTTCATTTGCCATTTTTGATGGTTCATTTATTGCCAGTGCTGGAAATACTTGCTAAGTTGCTGACGACCACACTGTCCACCACTTCTGCTGTTGAGGCATCTCAGAGGGACTTTAATTGCTCATTTATAGTATAAGATGTCAGGGGCCCATGTGCATCTTGAAGCTTCATATCTGGCAAGGCACTTATATTCCACGGTTTCATGAAGGTTATGGCCATTCTCTGGCTAATCTTTCATCACACTGAAGCTCAAGAGTGAACCAGTCTTGCTCAAGCCTCCTGATTATTTTATTTTGGTCTTTTCATTAGCTCTGCCTGTAGTACATGTGCCATGAAGAAGAGGTTTTGCAGTTAAGGTGTGCAGTCTCCTTTCTTGTCGTGCCTCAGTCTGAGTGGCTTCTCCTTGTTCCTCCTGGAGCAGTCACTGTTCCCCTCTGTTCCACAGAGCTGAACTGCTGCAGGATACACACATTTTGTCATCAAAGGCCAGGCTTGGGTGAAACAGAGTTTGAAAACTGGTGTTTTGATCTATCTCTTATTCAGGAAAAATATAAAAGCTCACATCTGCAAAAACCCTTGGATGATTTTGGATAGTGTGAGGTTTTAAATGAAATCAGATGAGTGAAGGGTGATCCATCTTTTGTGGTACTAATGCCAAGAAGTATTGCAACATCATCAGGAATCTTGATGTGACAAAGTGGTTTGGTAGAAGGCGTGAGAGGATGGATTTAGAGATCTCCTATTTTACCAGCATAGCTTGATATATTCTCCAAATGGGTATTCCAGATTCTGTGGTCTTACTATGTCACCTTAAAATGTGGATATTTTCAATGCTGACTCTTAATTCTCTACCCAATTGTTCAAAGTTTGTTTCAAAAGCCAGGTGAATAGTATGCATGAGTGTGGAATAGCCTTATGTGAGGTTACAAGTACAGTGGACTCATCAGTGTCACAGTGTGTTATCAAGGGAACCAGTAATTAAAATGTCTAGTTTTAAAGAGCCATTTGGAGAAGAACATGTCAGATTATAACTCACTTTATTGAGATTTATGTGGCTGTTTCAGTGACTTTGCAAAGATCAGAATTCCTTTGTGATCTTTCAGAGCTCTTGGCTAGGTGGGATCGTTGACCTTTTGCCATGGCCTCTGGAGAACTCCCCTGTCCAGCCCTTTTCCATGGACCTGAACCACTCTACACCCTGAGCAGTGTGTTCTCATTTATGGTTTCCACCAGCTCTCCCCAGACCTTTAGTGCTCCGTTTGTTTTCCTCCCCAGTCTCCTCTCTGTGGGTTGTGCAGCTGCGCGGAGACATTCCCGGCTCCCGAGGAGGGGGACTGGGGATCGGGCAGGGAAAAACAGGGCAAGGCAGGACTGGACAGGACAGCTCAAAGCAGAACTGCTCTCATTAAACTAAAAAAAAACCCAACCGAACCCCAAGCTTGGCCCTCCCCCAATTTTTCGGATCAGAAAGGTGTTGAGCCATTTCCCAGTTTCAATCTGATTGGAGCTGAGCCTCGGCAGACACTTGGGAAGCCGGAGCTCCACTGCTGCTTAATTGCTTCTTGTTTTGAAGGGTAATTAGGAACTTTATTTAAAAATAGTAACTTTAGTGTTCAGTCCATTAAATTTGTCACCAAGATAATTTCATTAGACTCCCAGCTGTATTCTTATTGGAATTGTGAACTAAAAATAGGGAGGGTTTGTGTTGTTGTGTGCAGAGGCTGGTACCTCCATTTCAGCTCTGCCTTTCCCTGCTACTGTGAAATGTGTTTGTTTCCCTCAGAGCTTTTTTCTGCACTGTATTTAAGAAGGTCCTGCTAATTATGGCAAAATTGTGCACTGTGGTTTTCTGATAAAGTCACGTGGCTGTGAAGAATATGAAACTGATTTCCCTCAAGACAAGCCTTACAAATGAAAGATTGATGCCACACCCAGTACATTTTTCTTTTTCACCAGTCTGTAAGAGATGTTTGTAATAGCTCAACAAATACCTTTTGAAAACAAACAGACACTAATGAACACAGGTTTGTTACTATTATTATGAGGGGTGTGATTTACCCTCTCAGTTCAGTTCTCATGAGCAGTCCCTTTGTTGTGCATAATTGAAATCACAATGTAGATTGTGAGATAATGTGACAATTACCGTGTTTGCGCTGTATGAAACAGGGATTTTTTTGAAACAAACCTCTGTAATTACCAGAATCTGTACAAGCACATGCTGCTTTTATACATACCTGCTTTGCAGGGCGAATCAGGCTGTACTATCCAGGTTTAAATAGTGTCTCTTTTAAACTGTGAACTGTTTCATGTCTATTCCTGATACCCACACCATGAGGCATCATAATGGTTTAATGCTGAACATGCAGAAAACTGATTTTTCTCCACAGTTAGACACGTACATGTCTGTGTAAATTTTTGGCAGTTTCCCTTAGAAATCACTAATCACAGAATGGGTCAGGTTGGAAGGGACCACTGAGGCCATCCAGTCCCCTCTCCCTGCTCAAGCAGGATCCCCTCGAGCACCTTACTCAGGATTGTGCCCAGGCAGCTTTTAGAAAAGTTGCATTTTTTTCATTGTGATGTAAATAAGAGATTTTATTTTCCCTTGGAATACCTTTTGACTGTAACCCTGCTAAGTGTGTGGAGTTTGTGCAGTTAAAAATGAGTGTAAATAACAGGAGGAAGTTCTGCTGCAGAGCAGTGTGGGGCTTGTGGGGTTTTTTCAAGGCTTGGTGTTTGGAGCCACGATCAAGAAAGTCAGTGACCCGAATGTAAGTTACATAGACCTTCGGGTTTTTTTCTTCCTCATTCTATTGTCTTCAAACAAAGAAACTGAAAATCATCCAATGTATTAATAAGATGTAGGTCTCTCCTATGTAAGCAGGTTCATTCAAAGGAGGGACATTTTCTCCTTTAATTAAAATGAAGGGTATGCTTATCTGCAGAAGGACTCCAGTGATGTTCCCTTAAAACCTGTATTTAGCTGCAGTGTGTAATTCTGGCACGGTTTATTAGCGTCTCAGATCTTTTTTAATTTTCTCCTCTGCTTGTTGGCAGCCTGTTCCTTGGACTTCCTGTGCGTGTGCATTTCTACAAAGCAGATAAGTGCAGTTTTACAAGCCGAGGCTGAACGTGGGTGGGATGGCGTGAGGGAAAAGTGCTGTTTTGAAAGCTCTGCACCTGTCACTAGTTTGGAGCATCACAACCCATACAGGGCAGGCAGTGTGTGCAGGATGCTGCAGGAACCTCTGAGGCAGCAAAATGCAGAAGAAAAGCAGGAGTGGCTATATTTAGCAGTCGCATATTATTAACTTCTGTGCAACGTATCAGTTGCTGTGCTCAGACACCCTTTTTTGTGGTGAGTCTGATAATTTGCCACTGAGTAGAGGAAGTAGAGTTAAAACACTGTCATGTGATAAAAGCTGTTGCACATATGGGTATGGTGTTTATAGGCTGTGTATGTATAAATAAGCACCTGCTATGGTGTAGGTAATGTAGGAACACGCCTCCCTTTCACCAGAACCACAGAGTGTTCTCCCCAGACTTTCTCCCTATCTGACCCATGTGATCTGAGTCTCTCCCACCATGCTGCTGTTCTTAGTGTAAACCATGATCCAGAAGCTCTAACTATAGTCATGCAGAGCAAATGGGAATGCTGGAATTGTCTTCAGTGCTCTTGAATGGCAGAGGTGCCAGTTGCAGGTATGAGAGCAAGAGGTGAGCCAGCCCAGGGTTGCTCCCCTGGAGCTGCCCCGTGCCTCTGCTTCCCAGCACAGCTTTGAATGGCACATTTATTTCCCCAGCCATGGGCTGTGAGTATCACGTGGCCACAAAGTCTTAGGCACGTATTTGAACCCTGAAGGGTGCTACACATCATTTAGTGTTTCTTTAGAGCAGGACATTAGAAGAGGGTTGCTGGGTTTATGTCTTTATGTGAAATAATAGGCTTGGATACTGGGCAGCCAAAAGACCCGTCTGGGTTCAAAACCCCTGAATGAATGTTGGTGTGGGAATATGCACTGCATTTGGGGAAGAGAAATCTATCCTAGACCCCTTCTTGTCTTTCCCACTGCAGCAATTATACCCATGATTTTTAGTGTCTGCTTGAGTTCAGTCCTTCTCCTGAGACTGTTTAAATGTTTCTTTCATGTAGAAGAGGAAATTTGTAATCTGTTAATGAATAATTCATGTTTAGGGTTTCAGCCATTTAAGGTGCAAACAAGAGACACTGCCCTCTGCAAAGAGGTGGTCAAGGAGTGCATGTCCTCTGGAATCCCATGGCTTTTAGCCATCCAGTGGAATCTGGAGGTTTCTTGGAACTTCAGTGCACACCTTGGGCCCTTCAGTTTGTCTTTTCCTTCCTTTGGATTCTGTGCTGCCCAGTCGTGATCGAGTGCGAGGGCGGGGAGTCCACCCACTTGTGGTGCAAAAATGAGTTGTTGTTCATAGCTCTGTGATACTTCCCTTTCAGTGCACTAAAACAAAAAAGCATAAACCAGCATCCCTGGAGTTTCAGAACCAGTGCCTTCTGAGATGAAATTCTTTCCCACCTCTCAGTGTTTGTTTCCTGCCACCTGCACAGGTAGAACTCAGCACACCATTTTGTATTTCACAGTCATGTTGTCTAGAATCTTTCTTCCTTAAGGAAAGGTGGGACTGGAGTTCAGGTTTCCAGAGAACGTGGCACTAATTGGAATTTGGCAGTTTTGTGCAGCATAGCTCAGTGCAGGGGTGGAAGGAAGGGTGGTTTGTGGTCAGGGCTCTGGCACTGCCTGGGAGCAGAGAGCTGTGGCAGGAGAGAGGGATGGGGCTGTGGGAGAAGGCTTTCCCAGCCCTTGGCCTCTGGAAAGTCAGCCAGCAAGCAGGCCAGTGAGGATGCTGAGACTGCATATGTGTCACCCCTGGTACCTCCTGAATCTTAATGTTCTTTGGAGTATAATGTTCCAGTTCAAGATAGATCTGTCTCTTCTGCTGTTCAGGGCTTTTAGAGTTGTAACGCTGAAATAAGGGTGTTCTATGAATAATACATTTAGTAATTGTTTAGGTAATTACAACACTTTTATGTAGGTAATAAATAGAGTCGATAAAGGTAGTTTAAAAGAAGTAATTCCACCTGAAGCAGCTGACTTACAACTTCCTCATTTTAACATTACAATGTTACAACACAAGCTAATTAGAGAACAAGGGGTTCTAAAAGTCCTCCCAAAACCTCCCCTCGCCTCCAACTCTTTCTCCCACCTCCCTCCCCCACACCCATCACTCCAGTCCTGTCTCAGTTCCACGTTTTGCAGCACCTGACTGTTCCTCTGTGAGTCAGAGGCTGCCATGGAAAACCTCGCTGTGCCGAAACCAGCCGACGTGACTCTTGGCTGGGAGAGGAAACAGGCAAAGCTTGTGCCTTGTCAGGGATTTTATTTTTCCTGTGCACACTTCATTCTAAAGTCTCTGTTGCTTCAGTGTTAAAAGCACACAGCTTAGAAAAGTCCACGTTAGAAAACACAGGTTTTTTGCAAATATTAGAATATATTTTGTAAACACAGAGTATATCCTACTGTCTCTTACACAGACATTTGAATGATTAGTTTTTAAGGGTTCTAATAGCCAGTTGTGTGTTTGAGAGATGAGGTTTGAAGTACATATTTTTATAATAATTAAAATTCAGCTTCAGAATTAGTTGAGTCGAGTTAGCAGGTCAGTGGGAAAGAGAGGGGGACGGGCCAGAATATTTCATTTAAAGGATTCTAAAATGGTATGACACATCCCTTGTTAATTTGGGGCTGCTTGTGAGCCTTTGTAGAGCCACATTGCTCTGTGAGGTGCAGGCTTAAGAGCCCTAAATACTCAAATGCACTTTGGGGAGAAGTTCCATAGTCAGTGGCTGTGTGTTGGTGTTATCACAAATATGTGAGTAAGCAAAGAGGGAGGGGTTTATATTAGATTTTCCTTTTAAGAGTAGCAAAACACTAAGCAAAGAACAAAGCCATGAAACTGGGTGGCTGACAGGCTTTTCCTGGAGAATAAAAAAGGAGTGCACAATTGCAGAGCCATGGTCACTCCTGTGAGTGGCTTTCCCACATAAGCAGTGTGGTCACCTTTACTGTTTACATTTGATTTTGGCTTCAGGTTTGATTTCTTGCTCCTTTCATCTGCCTGAATGTAATGTGTACCACGGAGAGACAAGACTTCAGTTTGACTTGTTCATTTTGTATGGCAAAAGAACACAGAACCAGACATTTGTAGGCAATGCTTTTTATAGTAGCCAAGGACCAGTGTCACTGCACTGCTCAAAATTCACAGTATAGAATTGCTTCTGCACCTCTGTAACATTTGCTTGGTTTAAAATGCATTTTTTAAACATGCCTGGTATTAAATTTCATGATCAACCCAATGCTTTCAAGAAAAGAAAAGGAATAACTTTATGTTACTTCTGAACAAGAGGTGTGCTCTTTACAGATGCTTTCAATACCAGATGCCAGGCTGTGTGTCTGCTTTACAGAGGCCTGGAGATGGTTTTGCTGAGTTGAAAGCAGAATGTTTAGAAAAGAAGAGGAGGGGGAAGCCACATTCCTCTGAGAAAAGGCCAAGCTGAAATGTGAGCTGCTGTGAGTTGTTGGAACTGTCAGCCCCAAGCAGGTATTGACAGGTACTCGGTCCTGTGATGGCACCAACTGCAGTTACAGTCCTGAGAGCCCTGTGAGCAGGATCAGAGGCAAACCCACTGCCTTCTTCCTAAAGAACCTGACTTCCTAAAGTGCTGAACACAAATCTCAGCTGGGATGGTGCCTGAGTAGGCAGAATTATTAATATTTTAAATTATTCATATATTTTTTATTATTTATTAGGGATGACACTAATTCTGTCATAATAATGGAGTTTTTTAATTATATATATGTGATAGTCTTTATGAACTGAAACCAGTTCTACTGATTTGATGGCACTGGAGGGAGCCACAGACCATGAGGTTCATAAACATACTTCATTGAAACACAATGAAAGGATGTGCCATTAGGTTCACCTGTTTTAATGGCTCAGAGCAGCCTACAGTGAGGGACATAGACTTATAACATGCATAGGTTGTTTTATATTAAAAATGACAGCTGGAATCGAAGGAAGCTTTCATTTCCTGTTTTGGAATGAAATATGGGAGGATTTCAAACAAATTTATATTCTGTAGAGGCACTCTTTAATTTAATTGAAAATTATTCCTCTAGAATTTTGCCTAAATGACTTTGCTTAAGCAGGCTCCTCAGTCTAAGTTAGCAGCAAATATTCCTAAACCCTATTGCACCTGATGGATTTAAATTAGATTAGATTGTGAAAAAATATTAAATTTAAAGTTTCTCTCCAAGTTCAGTCCCCACAGAGCACAGGAGTGATGCAATTGTGTTGGTTTCTTCTGCTCTGTACAAGGTCTGGGACTTACAGCAAATATCCCTGAGCTTGTTCATAGGTACAGACCTTTCTCCACCTTTCAGAAAACAGGCATGACAAAAACTATGTTAAGAATATGGATGTTTATGGGGAGCAGGTGGGAGAGAAGTTCAAAGTCAGTCACACTGGAGTTGTCACTAGTCCAGCCTGATGGTTTTATAGACAATAAAGACCATGGAGACAATTTGTTATTTTCTTGCCATTAAGTATTACAGCTTTTAAATCCTTGTGTAAAATTAAAAATTGTAGTTTTTAGTGTGCAGAGCTTTTGCTGAAATAACTTGAAAATATACCAAACTTGAGGGAGTACCTGGAAGCTGGTAGAGCCTTTGGGAGTCACAGGAGGTTAAAACCATTTCCAGCATCAGGACAGAAACAGGGATAAGCAAAAGTGAAGGCAGGCAAGCAAAATTGCTTTAAAGTAGAAAAGATAAAATATCCTGTATCTAAAGCAATAGATTTGATAGTGTTTTGCAAGAAATACCCTCCTTAATTAGATCCAAGTCTCTGGTGTTTTCAGGCCCACCAGAATTCAGGAAGAAAAGGTGGAGAAGGAGGACTGAAAACAAAGTGCAGTGAGAAATTTTGTTGTGTGAACATTTAATTGCTTTGCCTTTCCCATGGTTTTTGTCTTCTTTTTGCAGCCTTGTTAAAAGAACAAAAAAAGTTACTAGGGATTGCGCCACGTCCCTTCCCACTCGCTGAGCCCCGGGCTTGCCCTGGGATCACATCCTGGTGCGCTGATCTCATCCACACCCGTACCTTCCCTTCTGTTCCCAGCCTGGGCTCGGAGCAGCTCCAGGAACCAGGGCTGGGCTCAGGGGATCCGGGGCTCATTTCACACACACGGGCTCGTGTGGGGGGAGCTGCTTGGCTCTGTCTGCTTTGGTGCTTGGGAGAGTGCACAAACACCTTCCTACACGCTTGCCAAGTGGGAGTGAAGCATCTGGAGCAGGCTGGGGGCTTGGGGTCGTGGTGGCTCTGCGTGGGGGTGTGTTGTGTGGGAGCTGGGAATGGGCACGGGACGTGGAGCTTGGGCTGAGCTGTGCCCTTGGTCGGTGTGAAGGAGCACAGGTGATCTCCGGGGGGTACAGCCTTCCAAAGCCATGGCTGGAGGAGGGGCATCCATAAGGAGCATCCAGCCGAGGTGAAGGATCAATGGCAGAGCTGGCAGGTGTCCTGGGGGTGCCATGGAGGCCCTCCCACAAAGGACTGGAATATTGGCCATTTGGGGTTCTACATCTTTCCCCCAGGCAAACCCGCAAAGCTTGTCCATTAGGTGAGGCAGAAAGTACTGCCTCGTAGTAACTGCTTTCTTAAGGAAGAAAAAAAAAAAAAATATATATATATATATATATGGAGCTCTTTTTTAATATAATTTAATTCAAAACTTACAGTTGGGGATAGGCTCTTAAACTGACTTGGAGTATCTTTATAAGAGCCAGTAAATCCTGCCCTGCATGTTATAAAGTGCATTATCCAAAATACATCTGTGAAAACCGCTGTTCCTGAAGCGTTCATTGTTCAGATGGCCGGGGAGCAAACTGGATGTGGTAAAAGGCAGGGGGAAGGGGAGGGAAGTTTACATACAGCTTTAAGCCTGGGTGGAAGTTACTCTACAATTTTTAGCAATGAAAATATCCATGTAGGGACCTAAAGGAATCCTGTGGGCTGATGGTGCAGTTTGCGTGGAGTGCGTGCGCGGTGCCTTCATGGCAGACGGAAGAGATTTGACTGTGGCTTAATGCTTATTATAGCTGCAGTTTTTTTATTACCATCTGTAGTCTCTATTGGTTTTTGATAGAGCAACTAAGATTTTATATTTTGGGAGTGGTGTTCTCTGTGTTGTATCACGCTGACTACTACTTCCAGTGTCTGTGAAATAACAAAGCCTCACGACTTCAGGCTGAGTCCTGAACTGCCGCTTTCCTGTGCTGTAGAAAATATTGAATCTCCTGATTATACAAATGTCTTCTGTTGGGTAATATTGACAAATACACTGAATAACATTTTTGACATAACATTCTGTTCCCACACAGATAATTTGGATGTAATTGAATGGGTTGATCAAGAGTCTGTGCTAAAAATACATCATTTTCTCACCCACTAAGTGGAAGAAAATGCTTGCTCCAGAGGCCGTTCTGTCGAGCAGGGCCTTTGGGAAGCGGGATGGGTTATTCCATGGCTCCAGATCTCCAGCTCTCCCCCCAGCTCAGGCTGTGCTCAGGGCTGCCCTGGGGTGCAGGCACTGCGGGTTGGTACCCTCGGCACAGCCCAGGGTTTGGGTCAGGGCTCCAAGGGGGTGATGCTGAGGTAGGAGCAGCCAGGGCTCCAGCCTGTCCCAGGGCTCTGGGACCCCACCCCAGGGTTCTGGACCCCACTCCAGGGTTCTGGACCCCACCCCAGGGCTCTGGGACCCCACCCCAGGGCTCTGGGACCCCACCCCAGGGTTCTGGACCCCACTCCAGGGTTCTGGAATCCCACTCCAGGGTTCTGGGACCCCACTCCAGGGTTCTGGGACCCCACTCCAGGGTTCTGGAATCCCACTCCAGGGTTCTGGAATCCCACTCCAGGGTTCTGGACCCCACTCCAGGGTTCTGGACCCCACTCCAGGGCTCTGGACCCCACTCCAGGGTTCTGGGACCCCACTCCAGGGCTCTGGACCCCACTCCAGGGTTCTGGGACCCCACTCCAGGGCTCTGGGACCCCACTCCAGGGCTCTGGACCCCACTCCAGGGTTCTGGGACCCCACTCCAGGGTTCTGGGACCCCACTCCAGGGCTCTGGACCCCACTCCAGGGTTCTGGGACCCCACTCTAGGGCTCTGGGACCCCACTCCAGGGCTCTGGGACCCCACTCCAGGGCTCTGGACCCCACTCCAGGCTCCTGGAGGCCCCAGCACTGCTTCAGGTGGGGCAGATCCCGGCCAGGATGCCTGTCAGCCCCACAGCACCACTTCAGTACGCTGGAGCCAAAAACCTACAGAAATAGTTATTGGAGGGGGGAAGTTTTGAAGATCTCTTTTCTTTCCTTCTGTTTTCCCTTATTTTAATGGTCTCCTGGGCAAAAGGCTGCATTGTTAGGGTTTCAAAAGCGGGATGGTTGTGCTGCAGACGGGGCAGGGAAGGGGGGGGAAGGAAAGAAAGAAAAATAGACCTTAGAGAAAGGCTGGCTGTTTAGCATGCAATAAAGTGACTTTTATACCTCTCCCAATCTCCTATCAAATAAATCTCGTGCTAACAAGCAATCCAACCCGTTTCCCTGCCCAAACCCCGCACGGCCCGAGCCACATTGTACCTTTGCAGCCTTTGAAAGTGGCTGTGCCTATTTTTATTTGTCAGGCCGGGGCTGGGCTGGCCCCATTCCAGATGTGTCTCACAAGATTTGGTGCTGATGAGCTATTTATAGCGCTGTGGTTCCATTGTCATGGCAACCGTGCTAGAGGCCAAGGCGGCTGGGAGCTATTTCTGGACTTGTGCTGTAATGTAAAACTGATTGGGAAAGTTAGTGCATCCTCTAAGCCAGACTAACTTTAGACAGGCGGAGAGGGGGGAAAGAGGGGAAAAAAAAGAAAAAAAAAAAGACAACTACAACCTCTTTAAATAGACTTTTTTTTCTCCTTCTCCTACCTTTTCCCCATTTCCCTTCTGGATGGCTGGCACTTTTTGGAGGGCTGCTTTGCCTTCTGCTGGGTCCGTGTCGGGCTCATTCATGCGGATTGCGCTGTTCTAATGAGGCGCTTTGGGGAGCCGGCTGTGGATCCAGCCTCGCTTGTAGGGCAGGCTTTGAGCTTCACGGCGAGCACACAAAACTAAAGGCACTTTGCTGCTGGGTCATGGGGTTTTTTGCAATAGTTGCAGTTTTTTATACACCCCCCCCAGTTTTAATATTCTATTTTTTGTGTGTGTGTGTGTGCTTCATGTTCTCCATGCCATATAAGGAACTGTAACCTTGATTACCACAAGATGATTCCAAATATATGGAGTCATACTTTGCAGCTTTCTCATTATTTGCTTCAAAATTAGACCCATGGTGCCCCTCCGCCTCCAAGTGGCTGGAATGCTCGAGGTTCTTCTGGAATTACAGCTGGGGCCGCTCTCAGAGTCACTTTTCTGGGATATGGACGCATTAATGCCATCTATAATTAAATTCTGAGCTTTAGACTCTTTGTAAATCTTTTCTGTGTGACTTGCTACTTCGATAAGGACATTATAATAACCCCTTGACTCAGAATCGGGCATCAAAAATATATTTGCAGCTCTTTGGGAAAGTTTTCTGGAGGGTTGTCTTTTATTTTACTTCTGTTCACGTCCTACACTACATTCTGAAGTTCATTTCCAATATAAATCTGGTTTTGAATGGGATCCTTATGTTTGAGGTCTGATGTGCGGGATTTCATTACAGGAATATCATATATGAGATGTTTTTAAATGCAATGTAGTGCTCTCCTAATTATACCAATAGTACTTGTTGCAGGACTGTCCCTATGTGCCTGTCTCTAAAGGCTTTTTTTCTTTCCTAACTGTGAAGCAGTTAAAGTAATTGTAAAGATTTTGGTGGAGTTATTTTCTCTATCTAGTTTTGTTTAGGCAGAAAATAGAGCTGTGCCTTTCTGAACAATTCTAATCGTCCAGTACCGTGTTTGTGGCACGTCTTCAGTGACCAAATAATAGAAAATACTAATCTATCTTTAAAAAAAGAAACAAACAAAAAACTACTGGTGTCCCAATTGTAATTTTTAACTTCATTTTGAAGAAAAACCCGACAAGCTTGGTTTCACATAGTCCCTGTTTGCAGGATACCATAAATACAAGCAGCATAGCTGAAGAAAGAATTTATCAAATAGTTAACTGGTGAGCTTTTAAAAAAGCTGTTCCTGAATAACATACAGGATTATGGCAAGGACTAAAAAGGAAGTAAAGTAGAAGTAAAGCATGATCTGTTCTGAAAAATAAAATGTACACTCGTGTTTATAATAAACACTGTTAATGTTGGGTTAAATTTCAGCTTAAAACTCCTTTAGGGAGCGTTGTGTTAATTTTGTAGTCCTGATAAAGTACAGAGAAATAAATACAAATCTGCTGGGCGTTTGCACAGTTTGGTCTTCGGGGAGATCAGTAAACAAATAATAATTTCTTTCTGGACATAGAAACGTGAATTAGAAAGACTGTTTTAGAGGTGATCGGGGTAAATGCGACTGTAATTCTTAGTGAAATCTTGAGAATTCTTAGTAACATTCTGGGTGGTTTCTTAGTAATATCTTGGTAGAAACACATGACTCAGTGGAAATTTTCATTTCCACTGACTCAAGGGACTCTGGGCAATGAACTGCCCCCCGTGTGCCTGCCCTTAAGCCAGGGGTAATGGCAGGTGTGCCTTTGGGGGTGCGATGCTGGAGGCAGGAAATGCAGCCTCAGTGAAGGCAGCAGGAGCTGCGAGGGGGATTTACTCTCTGTGAAATACCTCGAGGCTCTCAGAGGCAGAAACTCCACAAATACGGAGCTCCAGTGCTCATTGAGGGCTATAAACAAATGCTCTCCTTAGCTGGGATTGAAAATTTCTTGATTTGGAATATCTTACTGACACTGAAGAGGAGATCTTAGTGAGTCTTCTAACAGAGACATTTTGTATACAAATTCAAGTTATGACTTGACCAGAAAAAACCCCAACCTGATGGGATAAAACTCTTCAAATATAGGTGTGTGTTGTTTGGAGAGACCTTTCCATTGTTGCTCTAGACTGAAAACAAAAGCTCTTCTTCACACAGCAAAAAAAATAAAAATTTAATTCTCATCTGCCAACCATTTTGTCAGATGAGAGAGAGTAAAATTTCAGTTCGTGTTTATTGAAGAGCCTGTCAGGAAATGCTCAAGGAAGGGCAGGCTGAGTTCCCCTCCGGGCTGGCCCAAGGGGGGTTTGCTGCTCCTGAGGAGGAGGGGGCTGTGTGTCACACACCTTTCCAGCAGGGCAAACAAGCACTTTGTCTGGCAGCAGCTCTGCCCAGGGAGGAAATTCCACCCCCAGGGACAGAGCAACTGTGTGAAAGAGCTCCAGGATAAATCAGGGACTGCCATACAGCTTGGTGTGAAATGGGGACGTGGTTTGGACAGAATAGGCTTCGTAAAAATTGGGAAAGAATTGGAGAGTCGTGTGGGATGTCATTGCTTTGACATGCAGGATAAAGGAAAGCCTCTGTGTATCTCTCTCTGTCAATCTGTCTCCTCAGAGCACCCTTAAAATTAAAGACACTTCATTCATCACAAAGATCTGTTTAAAAAATTTCACACGTGTTTTTCCTTCCCTGGGCTAGAAAAAGAACAAAACAGGAGCCTCAAAAATGAAGCACATTTTTTATTTCAGATTGTTCTAATTTTTTGTTAATACCTTTCATTTTAATATCTCAGACACACCTCTGCTGCTGTGCTAGAGCTGCTTCTTCTCATGTCACTGCCTACAAATGACTCAAGTCTTCTTTGGGTTTTTTTGTCACAGCAGTATCCACGTTTCAGAACACGGGCAGAAGCGCCTCATACTACGTGACAGTATTTAGCAGAGCAGTAGCTGATCCTGTTATTTAGTCCTGTCCAGAATCTGGCCCAAAGTGAGAATTGGCAGCGATGCTGAATGAATTATTTGCTTTCTGGAAAATAGCTTTTCCATATAATCTCTGGGAAAATGTTACAGAAGAAAAAAACCGACTCCGTAACTTGGGGCGAGACTCGCTCGCAGTATAAAATTTGGTTTCGTGGTTTGACAGTTTTATTTGAATTATTTCACCAAGGTCACTTCTGTTTCTCCCTGGAAGTTCATTGCTGACACAGGAGATGGTGGGCACATCTCCAGTAGGCTCAGAACAGTCTCTAACAGCAGTGAATTCTGCACACAGAGTAGTATTCCAGTGGCCTCACTCGTGTTTTGGGTAGGGCAGGGCAAGATTAAAAATAGAAATTAATGATGGTGAATTTGTGTTTATTTTGAATTAGGCTTTGTTCTCATCTGACTGGATTATTAGTTTAATTTACTGGATAAATTGTGTGGTCTTGACTAACATTGACTGAGAAGGCTCTGAACACAGTGTATTGATCTTTTCTGAACTCCTGCTGCTGCTCCTTATTTTCGGTGTATCAGACTGGTTCAAATTTCTGCTCTTCTTTTCTCCTTATAGACACATTTATTTTTCCACTGTCCAACTGAAAGAATAATCCCCTTTCTTTACATCTGAGCAAAAAATCCAACTGGCTTTTAATGCCTTAGGCCTTTTCAAAGGACAGACTTTCATGAAAGGGCACACACACAGGAGGAAATCTTTATTTAACAGATCACTCTGCTCCCTTTTCCCTAAAATGCCACTGGAAGCAGGGTGGGTTTTCTGGGAACTGTCACACAGTGAAAGACTTCCTTCTCCAGCGAGTATTGTTACGAGGATCAGATGTTACTGGATGTTGGAACTTGTTTTGGGGGGAAGAAGAAATGTTTATTCCACCCGAACTTGTTTTACCTGGCATGAACACTGCTGTTGGAATTCATCTCAAGTACAGTACTGCTGCTCCTATGTGGCTGATGTTTTTCAAGGAAATCAGAGGCCTAAAAATAGTCTGCATAAACAACACTAAGAGGTTTGTACTTTCAGTTCCAGGTTTTAGCAATATCTTGTTGTTATTTTCTAATTTTCAGTTTCCAAAATCCATTAAGCTGATTAGCAGAGTGTTTAAAAATAAAACAAAATACAAAAACCCAGACCCAAAACAAAACCAAAAATTCACCTCTTGTGGAACCCAGCAGAAAATGTTATGCTTGGATAAATCCATACAGAAAGGCTGGCTCATTGCTGTAATCACCTTTGTATCTTGATGAACATGTTCTGTTTGGAACATTTTTCAAGCATCCTCCAACTTGTGAAGTTGCCACGTGATTCTGAAACTGTGCTCTTAGGGGGGAGTGTGGGGTGGAAACGTGCTGGTTGTTGGACATCCTCTGTGTGCTGAACAACGAGTTTTACTTCTTCCCTTTGGATTAAAAAAAAATAAAAAATAAAAATGAAATTAACAGCCTGGAAGAGATGGGGGAAAAGTCCTGCTTGCAAATCGCAGAGCACAGTTTGTCATCGTTTTTATCCTTGTGTGTCTGTCCCCATGTCATGGAAATCGAGCTTTGCACTTGGCCCCATGTTTTTTGTAGCGTATTTATTAAGGTACATTTGAATGTGTCTAAAATTCTGTAATTCAGACTAAACAGGAATTACTTTCCATGTGTCTCTGAAACAAGATCATGTAGTTACTGTTGAAAAGGACATTGCACTGAAGCACTTGTTAAAATATAACATTTTCCCCCCTCCCCTTCTGTAGGTGTTTTAGGAAGTCACTTGGGCAGCAGGGGCTGGAACTGGGGGCTGAGTCCTGTGCTGGTGTTACTGGTGCTGGGTTTTTGAGTCATGACTCTGGGACGTGGCTCCCTTTTCCCCTCCTTTCAGTTGTTGCCTGTAACTGTAGTTAATGCACATTGAGAGAAGGGAAAATCCACCTTTCCTTTGTGAGTTCTGCTTTGGAGTCAAAACAACCTATGCCAAGGAATTCCCAAGGGAACTTGAAGGATACTGGTTTGGAGACTGATTAATCATTAATGGGACAGGGCAAGGCACACTGACGTGGGAGGTGGCTGAGCACTCGCTGTCCCCACGGGGTGCTGGGGGGACACAAACACCCCAAATCTGCATCCCGAGCTGCTGCTTTGCCTCCTCCTCCAGTCTGAGTGACACCACAACAAAACAGAGTTCACAAGGTGCTTCCCTGAGATTTGTGCTCTTTGAGTTGAAGTCGAAGACAATGAGGAGGTTATAGTTAATTGGCAAAAGAATTCGAAAGAGTCCAGAGTATGAATTTGAATGATATATATGTTTTAGTACCTATTTAGCCTGCTAGTGCTGCTACAGAAAGTGAACTGGAACACTGATACAGCAAGTGACAGAAAAATCAGGATTCCCTCTCACTTGACTGAACTTGTGCTGAAATTGGTTTCAGGATTTCATTTATTTCAAGAATTATAGTGATGATAAGTTGTTTAAAAATACTCATTTTACTTTCAGGAAAAGTGCATGTAGGCAATTTATTTGAGTCACTGCCTTACTGTTGGCAGTAGCAGGTTGTGTTGTAGGATTTATATGAATAAATGACTTAAATTAAACTCCTGGTATGTTTGTGGCAGAGGGAGCTGGCGGGAGGGGCTGGAATGAGATTCCCAGATGGATTAATTAAACTGGGCTCGGCCCTCTGCTGGCTCCTGCTGGGAAAGCACAGCCAGCGACCAAGCTGAGCAATTTCAGTGTGATTTTTCAGCATTTTGTGACTCTGAGAGCATTAAAATACACCAAAACCTATGTGGGGACTGTGAGTTACTAAAGATTAGGTAAGTGGTCTGATTTGAGAATGACAATCTCTCTTTTTCTTCCCTGCCCCCAGTTTTCTAGACAAGATTGACATCGTCAAACAGAACGAGTACACCCCATCTGACCAGGTATGTTGAGGAATCACAGCATTTTCCTGCCCCTCTGCCTTTGGGGATGCTCTCTCCTTTTATAAATGCCATTTCTGGCACTAACACAGGTATTGCCATGCACTGATTATATTCAGTGTTCACATAGAGTCCTGTGAAATGTGACTGACATCCCACGTCTGTGGCACCAGTGCTGCCCCAGGTTTATTGCCATTGCTGGGTAAAGGAGAAATTCCCTTGTACCTGTGTTGAGTCAGTGACTTTCCTTTTATGCTCCAGGATCTTCTCAGATGCAGAGTTTTGACATCAGGAATTTTTGAAACTAAGTTTCAGGTGGATAAAGTAAATTTTCAGTAAGTATCCTTATTTCTTGTTTTTATTTTTTGTCGGTTTTTGCTTCCTTAATGCAATGCAGACAAATAGCAGGGTAAATTGGAAGAGAACCTCTCCTATAGTCACTGAGACTACTGTATTTGTTAAGTTGATGTTTAATAGAAAGCAAGTATTTTATGATTTTTTAATTTAGTGGTCTGGCTTGAAAATGCAATGCAAATTGGTGTTCAATATTTTGCTTTTATTTTAAATCTCAAAGAACAAAATGGTTTAGATCAATCTTCTCTGCATGCACATGTTGGGCTGTTTACCTGTTCAGGTTCTCGTCATCCTTGATTCCTTTTAGCTTTTATGACAAAGAAGTCCTAAAATTTCTTACCTTTACTATTTGCATTTGGGGATGGAAAACAAAAATGAACACAGAAACAAACAAAAAACCCCCCACAAAAGGTATCCTGATTGGATTTATGTTTTTTTCTCAGTATGTTTGATGTTGGAGGGCAACGAGATGAGCGCCGAAAATGGATCCAGTGTTTTAATGGTAGGATTGGAATTTGTTTGCTTTTTAAAATAGTTCTCTGTAAAACTCTAATTCCCAATCTTCCCTTTTCTCACTGAGTGAAAGCTGTTGTCTTTCCCATGTGCTTTGGTAAGGAGTTACCTGAACTCTTTCTAGGGGATGGAAGGTTTTTTTGACTTCTGTAACTGCACAGAACACCTTCAGGGGAATGTTATCCAGTTGGATAATTCAAGTTGGTCCATTTTCTTTGGCATCCCTGTCTTCATTCAATTAGGTTTTTTTGGTGGTGGCTTTGTGCATTATTTTCCATCTGTGTGAGTGTAAATTCCAACTTATATTCTGTCTTCCACAAGAAGGTTTACCTGTGCCTGTGCAAAATACAGAACTACAGGATAATTATTAAATGCCTCAAATCAGAATGTCAGATTTTGGCCTCATTGCAGCCACGTTGCTGTCGTGGTGCTCCTTTCCAAATGAGCCCTGAGCCAGCAATGCAGAATGAGGCTGTAGGGAGCATCTGTCTGGTTAGACCTGGTGTCACATTGGGAAGCTCTGGAGTCCCTCAGCACCATGTCCCCACCAGTCTGGATCAGGGGATGATGTTCTTGACTCCCTGCCTGACATTAGGTCCTCCTGAAGTGTGACATGTACCCTCACTGCAGCTTTGTTTTACTCTGGATCTGTTTGGAAGGTAAACCTTTCTGCACCCATTTTCTTAAAGCTAGAGGTGATGAAATTATTTTTTTCCCTTGTTGTTTGACCAAAATATTGACGAAGTTACACTGAAGCCCATCTTTTTGTAGAGAAGTTACATTGAGCTCTTACAGGATAAATAAAGTAGGATGCAACTTGGAATTCATGGGATGGTTACTGCCAGCATCACCTGAGCACTGTGTATGTGTGTGGAACTGCTGTGCAGTGTTTTCTCCTGTGCTATTAATAACAGATCTGTTTGGGTTTTACCTCTGCTCCTTCCTCTTCCTGTTACCTCCTGGGCTGGCTCGTCTCTTCTGCTGCTGCTGAGCCTGGAAGTCAGTCAGTGTAGGGAGTCTGGGGCAGCACAGGCACCCAGAAACAGGGCTGGGTTCTGTGCCCCTGGGAATAGCTGCCAGGGAAGAGATGGCCCCCCAAGTGCAGCACCCTGCAGGGGGCTGGAGCAACCACCCGTGAATTCAGTTGTCATTGTTACTCTTCACCCAGGTCACAAGTGCTCTGTGTCCTCAGGTGTTCCCCCCTGTCATTTCTTGACAGCTCAGAGTTGTTTCAAGTTTTCTTTACACTTTTTCAATCTTTTCTTTAAATTCTTCTCTTGGCTTTCTTCAGTTTCTCTCTCTTGCTTCAGTTCCTTTCCTTTCTACATTTTCTGTCATTCTGTCAGCTTCTGTTCTGGGGCCTGCCTTGCCTGTCTCTCCTGGTTTCTTCACTTTCTTTTGATTCCTGGTACTTGGAAAGCTGTCAGCAGCAGCATCCCAGCCTGTCCTCTGCATGGAGCTGAAATCTGGCAGCTTCTTATAGAGCTTGGGGATTGCTGGATGTTCCTTCTGAAGTTGGGTGTTAACCAAGGGGTATTTCTCGCTCTAGATGTGACTGCTATCATATTTGTGGTGGCGAGCAGTAGCTACAACATGGTTATACGAGAGGACAATCAGACCAACCGGCTCCAAGAAGCGCTAAACCTCTTCAAGAGTATCTGGAACAACAGGTCTGTGAATTGCACTCTTGTTGCTCCTATCACTGAAATTGCTGATCCTGTCCTACTCTGCAGTCAGCACTTGTGCGTGGGCCTGGCTGGGGCAGAGTTGAATTTCTCCATAACAGTTCATATGGGGCCATGGTTTAGATTTTGACCCAAACAATGCTGATAACACACTAATCTTGTAGCTGTTGCTGAGCAGTGTTTGCCGAACATCAAGGCCTTCTCTGTTCCTCACTCTGCCCCCACAGTGAGTCCACTGAGGGTGTGCAGCAGGCTGGGAGGGGACATGAGTGGGCAGACCCAAACTAACCACAGAGCTGGTCTGTGTCACATAACTGAGGGGCAAAAGAAGGGATTTGGGGATGCTAGATGGGGGTCATTGCCCTTGCATCACTTGTGCTGCTTTCTCCTCTCTTCCACGTACCTTTCACTTACTACCCAACCATTCCTGATGGCTGAAGTAATGAAAGCAGTGGTGGAGCAGCACACTGGGCATGGATGTGCTTCCCTGGGTGTGGGTTTGAATCAGCAGCACAAAGGGATAGAGGCCCACCAAGCACCCTCAGCATTCAGGTGGAAAAGGAACCTTGCAGAATGATCTCCCTGTGTCACATCCTTGTCTCCAGACCCGGGCTCAGTTTCTGTTTGATCTGGGCTGTGTCTTCTCACAGGGTTTGTTTCCCCTTTCCCACAGGTGGCTACGGACCATTTCAGTAATCCTTTTCCTGAATAAACAAGATCTGCTAGCAGAGAAAGTTTTGGCAGGGAAATCTAAAATTGAAGACTACTTTCCAGAATTTGCTCGCTACACTACACCAGATGATGGTAAGATTTTTAAGCTTTATTTACAATTTATCATTCCCTTGTTAATCACATTTGTAATGTTCTTGGTAGCTTCAGCTAAGACTTGAAAACTCTTAAATAGGTGTAAAGTTCATTGTCTTTCAGTGTAATGTTGAATTTAGGTATTAATAATGAGAGAATCCTGCCTTTTACACATTTAATGTATTAATAATTTGACCATGACAAAGTCTTGTTCCTTTGGCATTGACCACAATCTAACATTTTGTCACAAATGTGTCCTTTGGATTCCCTGCCTGGGGTCATTTCTCTCACCTGCCAAATGACAGATACTGGGGCCACTGTAATAGTCCTTTGTTCTCCTGAAATCTTGCTGTTTTAAACAATGGTATGGTTTGTCTTATCTCACAGTCAGTTTTGCCAAGTATATTTCCATCATACATGAGCAGAAAACAGAACAAGTTTAAGATTTTTAGGTGCTATTACCAGAAAACATCTGTTTTAATAAGATACTTATTTTATTATCAATCAGCAACACCAGAGCCTGGTGAGGATCCCAGAGTTACAAGGGCCAAGTATTTTATTAGAGACGAGTTTCTTGTAAGTATTTCCTTTCTTTTGGCATTTCTTATGTGATTCTCCTCAAACATAAACTCTTGTGCACCTTCTACCATTGCAAAATACTGTCACTTCCTGTGTTGTTTATATTTAACATCCATTCTGCTTGAAACAGTTATGTTTAAGAGCTTTACTGCTGTTTTTAGCTGCTATTTGGGTATTTGCTTGTTGACACAGTACATAATTAAACAGCAAAAGAATGGCTGAGAATTGAGAAACCTCAAATAGAATGATGAACGAAGCCCTGCTGTTATTAATGGGGCCAGATTTTTATTCCATGCCTTATTTCCAAAGATGGAGACTGATCAAAAGATGCATCATCAGTCAAATATTAACGTTCTTTTCATATTATCCTTCCCATTACTGGTCAGCTGAAGCTATAATAGACAGAGATTATTTTTTTTTAATATTGTTACAATTACTTACAATGGTGAGCCTGGCAATCAAAATGTGGGCTCATTTTAAAAGGGAGCAAAATGAAATGTTGAGGGGGGTTTTCTGGGATAAAAGCCTTGTGCAGGAAGGAAAAATACTACTTTTTTTCATGGCCAAGTAGACTAGGAGTTGTGTTACCAAATTCACCAAAGCTGCCCATAAATAATGGCACTTTCTTGAGTTCTTATTTGACTGAAATTCCCCAGTTGGCAGTGATCTTCTCACTGTGTGGTTCTGCTCATTTTAAATGTCATGTTTGAGATGAGAGAGTGTCTTAGGTGAGAAAGGGTGGCTGTTTCCCCACTTAGTCCCACCCTTTGAAGACACAACCCTTGCAGAGGCGTCTCAACCTTCCCTTGGCCGAGCTTTGAGAGGGTGGGGGGGTTTCCCCAGCCGCTCTGATCCTAACACAGTGTCTGTGTGTTCCTTCCCCCAGAGAATCAGCACAGCCAGTGGAGATGGAAGGCACTACTGCTACCCCCACTTCACGTGTGCCGTGGACACAGAGAACATCCGCAGGGTTTTCAATGACTGTCGGGACATTATTCAGCGCATGCACCTTCGCCAATACGAGTTGTTGTGATGGAGAGCACTTTTTTCTGTGTTTTGGACTCCTTATTCCTTATTAAAAAACAAACAAAACAAAAAAAAAAGAAAAAAAACACCCTTGCCCACATAGGGTGGAAGAGAACTGTTTGAATCTCCCATTGATTTGCACCCCTCAACTTTTTCTCCTTGCTGGACAATAGCAGCACTTCTAAGCTTGCTTCTGTACCCCTCGGACAGTTTGGGATGGCCCCTAACACTTAAAAAAGGCCATTTCCATGAGGATTCCCTAACACTGTTATTAACAAAAAAAAGAAAAAAAAAAGAAAAAAAGGAAAAAAAAAAGGCAAGAAATAAAAACTAATTAATTAAAAGCCCTGAATGTGGAGCACCTGAAAGAATTGGGAATGAAAAAAAAAAAATCACAAGATAAAACAAAAATTGGGGGAGAGAAAACCTTAGGTAATTTAGCACTGTTGTGGGCATAACCCCAGACCCCGTGATCTCCACTTTGTCTCACTCACTGCATCCGAGTAACGAAGGTGCCGAGTCACAGCCCGAGTGTGAAGACAGACCTTGAGTTTGGTTCTCTGACTGTAATGTGGCTTTGGGCGGAAACACTGACAATTCTCCAACAGACCTAGACAGTGCAAAAACCAACTGCTACCTTTCAGAAGGGTATTTTTAAAACCAGTCTTGGTGGTCTAAAGACAACCATGGACATTTGCGAATCGAACTGCTTATGGCCTGTGATTGCAGAGAGAGTTTAACCACACACTGTTTTCAGTTTGTCCACTGATGATCCCGTCTGCTCTAAAAATCATTATCTGGACTGTAGTCCTCACAGTCTTTCCCTTCTTTTTCTTCTTCCCTCCCCTCATTTTTTATTTTACTGCTGG
Source organism: Xenops minutus (assembly GCA_035221455.1). Taxonomy (NCBI): domain Eukaryota; kingdom Metazoa; phylum Chordata; class Aves; order Passeriformes; family Furnariidae; genus Xenops; species Xenops minutus. Next base: position 11,005,350 of record JAWWEE010000051.1, on the reverse strand, counting down.
ATTATTATTCTTGTACAGACTGTAAAATGTATTATTTTGTACAACTTTATTGAAAATAACTTGTAGAAGATCTTTGTGCCTTGATTATGGCTGTACCTGTACAATGAGCTAAGATGTAAGTATGTTTGATTGCGCTGTACAGCTTTGTCAACCCTATCTGCAGCATTAGCTCAAGGTAGGGAAAATTTATCTGTAGTTTAGTTTTTCTGGTTTATAAAAGAAGGAAAAATACTGTTTAGTAAAAAAAAAAAAAGGAAAAAAAAGAAAAAAAAAAGAAAAAAGTACAAATTGTGCAAACTTAACCACTTTAAAAGTGAGGTCTTCAACAAGTGACCAGATGTTGCAGCATCGTGCTTTTTAATTTTTAGCTTTAATTCATTTAAATCTCTATCCAAATGCAAAACATGGCTTGTTTCTACATAAACCAAATTTTGCTACAAATTATAAATGTTAGTCTTTGGTCATTCATAGTCCTTTTTTTTTTTGCTAAAGACAAAAACCAGAACAATAACAAGACACGTAGGGCATCATGCAGGTCTGGTGACCATCTCTAGACTGGGCCAAATACCCACCAACCTCGGCTGGCGCTGCGTGGGCAACGACTCCCAGAATGACAAGGTGTGCACTGCCCTTGGATTTGGCCACTGAATCCCAGTTTCAAACGACATTTTTATTTCTCTTTTAATAAAGAGATACTTTAGAACCTTTTTTTTTTTGTTTTATATTAACTATATAAGTAGCTTAAAGTGAAGATGTGTGGATTTTTTCTTAAACTTGAATAATTTATGCAAATTATATGCTTAGAACAACATGTGGTACAGTAAAAAGAAAAAAGAGCAAAAATCACTGTAGCAATAAGAGAGCATGTAATTTTAGTAACTACTACACTGCTTTATATTTTATACCTAGGTGTTTTATGTCTCTGTGAGTGTGTTACTTTTTCATGTGTCTAAACCTACGTGTACAATTTGTACAGAGTCAGAAATTACAGCTGTAATAACACATCTAGAACAGTGTTAGCCTATATTACTCAAACACCCCTGTCCCCCCTTCATTTACACCCCTAAACTGATCTGGATCTTACTGCAGTGACTTTAAAAGGAAAAGAAAAGAAACAAAAAATGAACACCAAAATACTTGCCTCTTTGCCTTTCACACTAGCTTCCCTCCACCCAAGAGACCCTGTTAGCTTTTGTTTTTTGGGAAGAGATCCAGTTTAAATTAAAATGAGGGTGTGGTCAGTGATGTGCAGCTGGATTTGCTTCAGGTATCGGATGCCTTTTCAATACTCAGAACTGCAACTGTTCAGAATTGTGAGTTTTCATTTGCTTTTGTGGCTAAAGTCTTAAATCAAAGTGAATCACCTTGTCCATCTCCACCAGAGAGCAGGGACGTGATGGAGTTGCTGTCCTCTCTCGGTTCCAAATGATTTGTGATCTTCCAGAATCGTCTAGAAATGTTAGCTGCAGTTGTTCCTTGCCTTTGCAGAGTGATTTTCCTGTTCCCAACTTTAGACAGTTGCCACCTGAACTTGGCAGAGCTGTAGGAGAGCGTGACTGAAATTGGCCCCTCCAATTCCGAATGTATCCAGTGCCTGTAGGGTAAGGGCTGGCGTTTCCACTAGGTAAGAGTGGGACACACGTAGGGGAAAGGAAACTCATTGTGAGCCTTAATTTTAGTTACAGGAGCCAAAATCTTTATTTCAGTGCCAACCCATATCTTTTTAAGCCTAGGAGGAGTTGGTGTGGACACCAAATTTATACATGGAGAAAACCTGATGCGGTGTGAGGAATGTAATCTCTTGTCTGAGAGAAACAAAGCACCTCCATGAAAAAAATAAACAAAATAAGCTTCTTCCTCTGATAATGAGGACACATAATAACAATGAGCTATATAAGACAGCGACAGTTTAAGAAACCTAAAGCTTTATACGAACAGAAATGTTTAGGGGATGCTTTTTTTTTTCTTAAGTGAGGAAAAAGGCAATTGTTTTGAATATGGTTGAGTTGCACAAGTACAGAGTGTGTGTGTGTCTTAACGTCTCAGTATTGCCTTTGTTAGTCTCTTTATTAGTCCATGCAGTTTGGTGGCCTGGTAAATGCAAGTCTTATTTTTAACAGCTTTCTTTTTCTTTTTCTTTTTTTTCTTTTTCTTTTTTTTTTTTTTTTTTAATACAAAACCATAAAGCTTTAATGCTTGCTATTTAATAAGTAACTGTGTTTTCTTCTGTCTCTAATTTAGTGGCCATAATTTGCAGTTAATTGAACCATTCCAACCTAATGCTTACCCATATTTCCTAGTTTTGTTTTATTTATTTATTTGAACTTCTTGTTTTCATGATTGAGGACTGTCACTTCTGTCTCATTCATCTGTTTGGAAACTTCTGACCTTACAGCCAAAACTTAACTCATTCTACTCAGTATTCATCGTGATGCTGAAGTGTAAGATACCTGCAAATGTAAACACTACCACTTTTATTAATAAAAGCAAATACAGTGTTTTTAGGGCATATTTGCATCACTGTAGTTGAGGTTGTGTCAGTATTTCCATTGTAAACCTAAGGAGGGTTTCTACCTTGGCACTAAATTGCCCTAAGCTGAATCTTTGCCATACAAGGCTTCTGCTCAAGCATGATTTGGTGGGTTGGTTTTTAAACAGTTTCCAACACAAACTCTTGTTTCTGCTTTAAGTTATACAACTGTTTTGTTGGATGGGGGTTGGTTTAAAAAGAAAACAACAACAACTAAAAAACAACAACAAACAAACCTGGTTCAAGATTGTTTTTGGCACTTCTGTAACTCAGAAATGGTTTTGATTTTAAAACAACCTTCGGCAAGCCAGTAACCTACAATATGGTCTGATCACTTTGGGTATTTTGTAAAAATAATAATAAATTGTAGAGATGTTGTGGTTTCAAAATCAGCTACTGTGCATTTGCAGTAACTTATTTCAACCCAAGAATTTTTAGTCACTTTTTACATGAGAACACGCATTGGATGTGATGCAGCAGAGTAGTGATAACTTCCTGAAGGCTTTTTCTTTTTTAATAATGTGGAGAGGTAAAGCCACTACAGACTAAAAAAGGATTCAGCTGCCTCTGAAAGCATCAAAACCTGCTCTCTTAGAGGCTGAAACTGGAGCTGTGGAAGTTGTTAGGAGCAGACTTTGATGCAAGAGCAGAGGAAGGCGTCCTGGATCAGCTGTCAGACAGGAGCCCTGAGGGCTTCTCTTCATTTATCTGAAAGCTTTTGAGTCGTGGCATCGAGGATAGGATTTAACTGGGGGCATGTCCTTCACTCCAGAGGAGGAGAAGCTGGCTCTGCTCCACTGTGCTGCACGAACTGAGACCTGCAGGATAGTTTGGACCAGGAAATCTATGCACAGAAATGTTAATGTTCATCACTTCAGAATCTGAGCACCTTGTAATTCGTCGTGGCATGGCATTCCTGTAAATGGTGTAAGATGTTTTGTATTATTTCTCCTATTTTCCAATGTCATAAATTATGTACCAGTGAAAGCAAAAGATATAAACATAGGAGATTGACCCCAGATCTGGAGGCAGAGCCCGTGACAGCTGAGTGCCAGTCCAGTGCCTTAGTGACAATACTGTTGGTTATTGGTGCTATACAAATGTCTAAAAGAGTGATAAAGTTGTTTTAAGTTATAAAATTATGTAAATCATTCAGGAAGAGAGTAAGTTCTCTTCTCTCCCCAACTGTGTCTGATATGCTATATGTGTTCCTAACAATGCTGGCACTCATAAGACCTTTCCCATGGAAGTAGATGGTAAAATTCCTACGAACTGTAATAAGGATCAGGGCCATAGATTACTGTCAGTGGAAATCTCACACAGTAGCAGGTCCTCGTCCCTAAAATACATGCTGACTTTGTATAACAGTAAAAATATTTACAAGCAAGCATCTGTTTGCAGTCCAAGCCCAACACTGTACTCTTCTTCCTCAGCTTGATACCTCTGAAAATTCATCCATTCGGAAAAAAATCTTGCTGTTCTGTGACAAACTTTGAAGTTTCTTTGTAAATAAAATAAGCTGCAAAGGGGATTTCTGAAGCTCTGCTGATGAAAACCTTACACTGAAAAGTCTCTCTGGTGACTGACAAGACAAATTCTAAGAGTGAACCTGTTTTAATCGTGGTCATAACCAGTTGGCTTCCATCCTGTGAGTGGATATGTATCAGTTTTGGGGAGGTAAATTGTTTCAGAGTGTTTACTGTAGTGCAGACATGGCTAAAATTTCAGCCACAAGTGCTGGCTTTGTAATTAAGTGTTTTCAACCCTGATTCTCATCGTATTAAAACTTCAAACTGCTTTTTATCCTGTCTAATTTCAGTGTACTGAGCTGAGCAAAGCGGGTGCAGTTTAAAGCACAAGTCTTACCTGGAAAAGCAGCCTGGGAGGAGGTGGGGAGGCAAATCAATCTCTCACTGCATTAAACAAAAAATAATAAGGTGGGTTTTTTCTGACTTCTGTATCCTGTAACCTTAGCCTGGTTATGTGGAAAAAATAAGGAGTTCCCTAAGGTAACAACAGCAAATGCTCACTGATACCTCTGCAACATGGAGAATTGACCAAATATGTAATAGATAATTAAAAAGAAAAAAACAGAATCAGAATTTACAGATTTTCCTTTTTTTTTTCTCACTTAGGAAGTCTGCCTCAAAAAATTAATAACAGGAAAAAATGAAACCTTTAAACATTGTCCCAAACAGAGAGAATGATGCATTTTTGAGGGAGAAGATGCTCACAGAGGATTTTATGTAACAACGTGCTTTCTAAAGCTGGGTTACCAGTAGAAAAATGTAAGCAAATTCAGAATTAAAATGTGAATGTATCTCTTCAATTTACCCAGTTGTTTTATTAAATGAGTTGGCTAATTTATTTTTTTAATATACTACTTCTCAAGTCTGCAGAAATACAAGCTTAGGACAGAGAGTAATGTTGGGAATTCTCTCAATTCTGTTGTTCTGTTATGCAAACTAATGTGTTTTTAGGCTGTGAACTCTATGTGAATTATTAACAGTGAAGTATAGCATTTCTCTCTGTAGTTTCTTGGTATTTGATATGACTTTGGAATTGTGTCATTGTTGCAACTGAAATGGCAGAGATTGGGCAGGGGAAGGAGCTCCTGTATAAGGGGCAGGAATTGCCACATCAGGCCAACCTTGAGTTCTGTTTCTCACAGGACAAAACTCTGCTGGGCTGCTGGGTCAGACAGTCTGGAAACCCAGAGCTGCCAAAGCAACAGCTCTTGGGAACCTGTTTGTGGTTTGAAACTGGGGAGTTCACAGCCAGTTGTTCTGTCCTACAGCATGGCCCCAAACCTGCTGCCTTTGGATTCAGCGTTCTCCTGTCCTCACCCCCTTCCTCCTGCAGTGATGTGGTGGATAAGAGAATAGAGCAGTTAGGAGACAACTTCAGCCAAAGTTAAACAGTCCTAAATCCGTCACCTTGGACACTGAGATACAGATTTAGGGGGAAATTGTTCATTCCCCAGGTGAGTGAGCCAGTTTGAGATCCTTATTTAAATTTTCCATGCCAGAGAATGTATCCATCTGAAAGGCCAGGGAACTGCAAAAGAAAGCACTTAGTGCATCTGTTACTGAGCTGGGACATAGTTCAGTGAAGGATGAGTGTAATGATCAGTGTACAGATCAGCTGGAACTTGCTTTGAGGCAAGAAATGTTTCCACTGTAGGTCATCTTGAAAAGTATTTGGGGCATTGTGAGGCTCTGCTTTTAAGCAATTCTCAGTATAAAAATATAATTCCAACTTTTCAGCTGCTGTTTGAAGGAGGCCAGAGTTGCCATCGTGTCAGCAACCCTGAGCCCACCCTGTTTTGTCTCAGAACCCCTCTGTTACCTGGCAAAGGCTCACCTGTTCGATGGCTGGAGTAACCAGGGACTGCCAGTCTCCAGGTACAAACACAAATGGTCACTTGAGGTTCTGCTGGAGAAGGAGAAACTCTTTAGCCAACACTCATTAGCCTAACGATGCTGCTGTAATTTCCTACTCCCTTTGAAAGCTATTACCCTAACTCTAGTTGAATGTATTGGCTGCTTTGTAAAGGGCTAATGATTACAAAATATGAATTTATGCTAAAAGGATTTGTAGAGGGAAAAGAGCAGAGGGAATGACAGAGAATGGCAGGGTGGATATTTTTAAAAAATATATGAATAAAAGGCAAACAGTTTTATTGGAAGTCGGCTCTTCTGTTTGGGGTTTTTCCTTTATTTTAGGAAGGAACCAGATGAAGTTGATGGATCAACTGTATTACATTCAGCCCTTTCGGCAGCAAATCTTGAAGTAGAGTTGTTATATAATTTGCTTAAAAATCAAGCAACACATTTTGATAGTTGGGTGAATTGAAACTCGAACATTTGATACTTGGTTTATTCTTCTGTGGGGTTTGGAGGGGGGGGTTGGTTTTTTTGTTTTTTTAAGGTTAAAAAGAAGAAAAAATAAGGTAGTTTTCCACATTCCTCTAGGTCTGGCTCTTTTTACAGACATTCACTTTCCAGAATACCTTTACTGCTTCTTCAAAGCATGCAGCAGAGTCTTGAGGCTGTCCTTCCCAGGGTATTTATTGGGCTCAAAATTTAATCTGTGTCTCAAAATTTATCTCAACATTTGCTCTCTGCCCCATCACTGCCTCATCAAAATCTCATCAGATGGGAATTCCAGCTCAAGAATATTTTACACATGAAATGTACTCAAATAATGCATCTAGGGAAAAATTTGTTGCATAATAAAATCTTGCAGGGACATTCAGGTAAATCTAAGTGCTTTTATTTATGAACATTTCAGTGCAACTTTGTAAACCACAAATCCCTGTGGGGGAACACAGTTAAACTTTAGAAGACAACATTGTTTCCAGAGTTGGAAAAGTTTAGTTTGCCAAATCAAGTCTGGTACATGTAATGTTGTGTCACAGTGTGAGTGATAACCTTGAAACTGTTGGGTTTGGTTTGATTTTACCTCTTGTTTACTGACCTGAAGTGGGGCAAGCTTGGATATTGCAATGCTGCAAAGGGCTATTCAGCAAATGTCTGGCTGTTACACATCCCTAGTTTTCTCCTCAAGGAAAGCTGAAAGTAAATGCTTTGAGTATTGTTCATTCTTTATATATTAAAAAAAAAAAAGAAATAAAATTAATAAGTACTTTTTTCTGTTACTGCAATCAAAATAAAGAGATATAAATATATTAAGACAAAAACCTTCCAGTTTTAAGATTCAGGCACTGAAATTCCTGGTATCAATACTGTCTAATACCACTATGTCTCTTACAGGCAGTTGGTGCTGTGGACTCTTCCCATTTTCTACTCAGCTAAGCAGGAAGTTTTGTATCATAATTACTATCAAGGTCCTACAAGTTCAACTTTTGTCACTACACTGAAATTTTACCTGACAATGCTTCACTGAGGCTCAGAACTATTTCAGGCTCTGGGCACAATGAAATTCTTCAGAGATACACAAATATCCTATCCAGGAGAGGCAAATTCCAGTCATGGGAGAGGAGCTTCTTCTACCTGTAGGAAAACATCTGTCATACAAACTTTATTTAGTTGGGCCTTCTGGAAGGAACTGGAATCTCCTCCTAAGCCTCATCAAGTCTCAGCCTTGTGGTTTTGCCATCCAGTTTCCTTGGAATGTTAGTTAAGTTGTGGCCTTGCTTTTTCTCTGATTTTAAGTTTTCTGAATCTTCTATTAAGACACCTTCAGAGAAATATCCTATACCTAATTACACACCTTAGAGCATCATTACAAGCCAAAAAAAGAGCTGATGAAGCTCAGGAGGTGTATAGGTGTTTCTTATGAGACTCCCAGAAAATACTTTTTCTTTCTTGGTTTAGGATAAATTCAGATTTTTCTTAGGAGTTCTGTCTGCTTAATCACACTGTCTGTTCCGAGCCCACTGCTATTTTCTCATCTCTAGGGGATGGAAATTGCCCGCTAACTAAATGGAGATGAGCCAACAGCTTTTTCTCAAGGATATTTCCATTGGCTTCCAGCCCCAGCCTGTCACTTCACTCCGTTTGTTCCTCATAAAAAATGGCCTGTGACTCCAGAGTTGTTGAAATGTCCCTCACTGTCTTCCTGCCTGCAGTGTCTGGCACAGGTAGGGAATGTGCCTGTTGTGCCTCTGCTTCAGTCCATGCTTTTTATTCTGGAAAAGTCTCTTTTCCTTTCTGCTGGCAGAGCAATAAGAACATTACCCTGGGCTCCCAGAGTTGTGGAAGCAGCGTTTCAGGAGGGGCTGGCTCACCACTGTAGAGCAGCACACGACAGCACAACTCGCTCTGTGCTGCACTTGAGGTGCTGCTGCACATTTTCTCCACTGAAATTCGAAGTGCAGTAAATGCTCTGGTCAGCACAGTGACCACCCTTGAACAAGGACCGTGGCTGACAAGATCCTGCAACAACTTCTTTCTGAACAGGCTTTTTTGGCCTTTCTTACCGAGCAATTCCGTGGACTGCATGGAAGACGATGCAATCTCTTTTTACTAGTGTTCAGTTAGAAACTGAATGAGAATAAAGGACCATTTAAGTGATTAATCAGCAATGCTTTGGCTGCCCTCCAGAGCCCAGAACACACCCTCACCCTCCCCTTTCTCACAGTCAAGCTCTTGTACAACTGTAGAACAGGAGTGGATGTGAAGAGGCACAAAGGGACTCTGTTTCTCTCACATGGTCTCAGTAATGCCCATCTCCCACCCGAGGCCGCATTCTGTCATCAGTTTGCATTTCAGACTTACACCCTCTGCATCTCACTGTAATTCCTAGTCCCATTTATTAACTCTTTTTCCTTTTTAGATCAAAGCCTTCAGGATTTTGTCTTAGAGTGACAGTAACACACAAAAATTTGGTACGCAATGAGAAAATGTAGAAATGTTATTTCACATTGTTCTCCAGCAAGTTTTGGACAATCAGAACTACACTGATGCTGGACCTCAAACTTTATCACTAAAATCTGGTCCTAAAGATCTTACCACTTTTGTTCTTCAAAGTTATCTTTTATTTTTTTTTTATTTTTTCCCTACTTTTTAGTTTTTCAACTCTGCCATAAATTTCATTATTTCTATCAACTTGCTGTTGTTCATCATTCTTTTCACACTTCAGGAAGAGCAAGAGAGGGAACTGCTGTTACCCAGCTGCAGGCAGGAGAGCAGCACATCCCATGGAGAGCACATCCTATGGAATACATCCCATGGAACACATCCCATGGAGAGCACATCCCATGGAACACATCCCATGGAGAACACATTCCATGGAGAGCACATCCCATGGAGCACATCCCATGGAGAACACATCCCATGGAGAGCACATCCCATGGAACACATCCCATGGAACACATTCCATGGCGAGCATATCCCATGGAGAGCACATCCCATGGAGAGCACATCCCATGGAGCTGCACATCCCAAGGGATGTTGCCGGTCAGGGCAGATCGATGTTAAATTTCCACCGGCTCCTTTTCCCCGCCCGTGCCGTGTCCCTGCCTGGGGATGTGCCTGCCCTCAGGGTGTCCCCACACTGTCCCCTCATTGTCCATCCCCCCTCAGTGTCCCTGCCCTCAGGGTGTCCCCCCGAGCCCTGCCCTGCCCTGCCCTGCCCTCAGGGTGTCCCCACCCTGTCCCCACACTGTCCATCCCCCCTCAGTGTCCCTGCCCTCAGGGTGTCCCTCGGTATCCCCACAGTGTCCCTGCCCTCCCTCACGCTGTCCGCGCAGTGTCTCTGCCCTCCCGGTGTCCCCACACTGTCCCCACACTGTCCATCCCCCCTCAGTGTCCCTGCCCTCAGGGTGTCCCCCCGTGCCCTGCCCTCCCTCACGCTGTCCCTCCCCTCACGGACTCCCCCCCCTCCCGCCCCGCCGCCATTGCGCTCCGCTCCGCCCCGCGGGTTCCGGGGGCAGCGGGAGGAGCTTGGAGGATCCAGGAGGAGCCAGGACGGACCGGGAGGGACCCGGAGGGACCCGGAGTGGCGATGGAGGACGCGGAGTACCTGGAGGGCAGCGCGGCCGAGTGGGGCGGCGAGGCGGACGGGGCCGCGGTGAGAGCCGGGGGGCCCTCAGCGCTGAGGGGGGCGGGCCGGGGGCGGCGGGACCCGGCGGGGAAACCTCTCCTCCGTGGGCTCCCTGGTGGGCCCTCCGCTCCTCCGTGGGCTCCCTGGAGGGCCCCCGCTCCTCCGTGGGCTCCCGGCCCCTTGGTGGGCTCCTCAGTGGGCTCCTTGGTGGGCTCCCTGCCCCTTGATGGGCTCCCCATTCCCCGGTGGGCCCCTCATTCCTTGATGGGCTCCCCGCCCCTCAGTGGGATCCTGGGTGTGCCCCCCATCCCCCGGCGTGCCCCCCATCCCTCGGTGTGCCCCCCATTCGGGTGGGACAGCGGGGGAATTCCCTCATGGAAAGGGTGGTCGGGCTTTGGGAGGGGCTGCCCGGGAAGGGTTGGAGTTCCCAGCCCTGGGATGGGCTGTCCTGGCACAAACAGTGCCATGGGCTGGGGGACAGGGTGGGCATCGGGCTCTGGGAGGGCTTTCCCAGCCTCGGTGATCCTGTGATTTCTCCGTGGAGGAGCTCTGTGTGTGAGGAGAGCAGGTGAACAGAGGTGGGTGTGTTTCTGTGGGCAAAAATGGCCTCAATAGGGGGAGACAGGACAGGAGAGGGGTCTGACTGCACTGTGCTTGTGAGCAGCAAGATGACGAGGATGGGGAGGGAGAAGATGATGCTGAAGTGCAGCAAGAGTGCCTGAAGAAATTCTCAACCCCTGACTATATAATGGAGCCATCCATATTTAACACCTTGAAGAGGTGAGTGTAACCCGAGGTGTGTTGTGGAGCGTGTTGTGTAGGTGTTGTCACTTTGTGTGGAAGTGTGTGTGAAATGTACAAACGCTGCTATTGCTGTCCCTTTGTTTAGAGTTGATTTGGGAGTTTCATATGACTCAAAATAGTTCTTTTGTAATCCTTTCATCAGATATTTCCAAGCAGGAGGTTCTCCAGAGAATGTAATCCAGCTCCTCTCTGAAAACTACACTGCAGTGGCACAGACTGTAAATTTGCTGGCAGAGTGGCTCATTCAAACAGGTACAATAAATGTTGCAGTATAATTTGGGTCTGTAGTCCTTCTTTTGTCAGAAATATCTGAATCACTGGCAAATTTGACCACGTACAGGAAATGGATTGTTGTAAAGTTGTCATCCTCTATGTGGCTAAATCCTTTATAATAATATGTTTATTCTGCTCAGCAAATAATGAAGTAATCTGTTGATGAATGTTCGGAAATGCCAATAAACTGTGTTACAAAGAAACAACTGCATAAGCAATAGTTTCTTTTTATTTTCATACAAAGGGCAAGGGTGCTATTACATAGTATTAGAAGTGTTTGATATTTTGTAACAGAATTAAATAATTTAAATGGAAAAAAACAATTCCCTTATTGCTAGTTACTATTTCCTCTCAGTGGATCAGTGGTTATATTGAAGGTTCTCTTACAGAGAGCCTGAATTCTCTGTCTGACACAAGAATTATGTATTAAGCCTTTTGCAAGACATGTTCAGCATTATCTTGTGGTATCTCTGTCCCTCAGCTAGTGGAAATTTTTGTTTACAAATTACCAGAGTTATTATTCTCTGATTTCAGAAACGTATAACTACTTATTGCTACTCATATATTAATTTGTAGGATACTATCAAAGGTACTGATAGCCAGTATATTAAAAGGATGAGATTTAGTCTATAGTAAGGTGGGGCTGTGATCCCTTTTGTGGTTAAGATACACCTGCATTTTGGTAGCACACCTGGTAACAGTGCCGTGGGATGGCCTGCCTTGCTGTTTGTGTGTCTGATGAGCAGGGCCAGAGAAAGGGGCATAGTGTGGCCTGTGGTCTGTGATCCCAAACAGTCTGCTTTTAGGAAAAAAGGTGCAGAATCTGTAAATCTATCTGTATCAGTATGCCTCAATAGTAGAACTGGTGTCTCCTCTGATCTTCTCTGTGTTGATAGATTTTAGTTTCTGTCCTCATTGGAAAATGTAAGATGTTGCTGCCATGGTGCACTGGATTGCACCTGCCAAGTTTCCTGTTCCTTCTCTGCAGGTGTTGAGCCAATGCAAGTTCAGGAGACTGTAGAGAACCATTTAAAGAGCTTACTTATCAAGCACTTTGACCCTCGGAAAGCAGATTCCATCTTTACCGAGGAAGGAGAGGTGTGCATGGAATCCATGTTGCTGTCTCTACACGAGTGGGTCCTACCCTGGCACCTTCATCTGATGGAGTAATAGATGGTGGGGAAAGGGAATTTGTATCTTCAAGCTCTTTGGTTAAAAAACAACTGGTTTAGAAAAACCAGCTCTGTCTCGTGAAGTCCTCAGAGGTTTAGAGAACTTGAAATGCATCCTTTGTAATAAAGTTCTGTAGAACAACTCCCAGGTCTCCTGAGAGGTAAAAGCCTTACTTTTAATGATCTTGACAACTGGATGTTGCTAAGTTTCTCTCTGTTGCTCTGATCTTTTCAGACTCCAGCCTGGCTTGAGCAAATGATAGCACACACAACGTGGAGAGATCTCTTTTACAAATTGGCAGAAGCCCATCCTGACTGTCTAATGCTTAATTTTACTGTGAAGGTACTGTACTCAAGTCTAATAAATGAGAATATCCATAGAGAGCTAATTGTTCAAGCATCAAATATTAGCTGTGGTCGTGCTTGTACCTTCTATGTATTCCTGCTAATACAACTTACTAGTGCAAGTACACATTAGTAGGAGGAATTGTGCTATAGGTTGCAAGCAGTACATATAATTTCCCAGTTTGAAGTACTACTTTTTGAGGGGGTTTTATGTGGTTTATTTCCTTTTTTTTTAAAATTTGTGGAATTTTTTTTGGTCGGTTTGTTAGATTTTTTTTTTTCCCCTTGGACCTATATTTGAAAATTGTGGGGTTCTGGTGCAGTGGAATGTTTCAGTCAGTTTTGTGGGTTTCTGTGACAAAAAATGTTACATCTTGCTGTGCTCTGAAATATTTTAATATTTTGCTACATCTGTATTGGTTTCCTTTTCTGTAGAGTATAATATGAATGTAATTCCAGTAAGTGTAAGCACAGGTGAATCTTGCATTCTGTGTGCGCTTCTAGACTCCTTATCTGAAATATAAATAACAAGTTTTCTATGATGTTTTTGTAGCTTATATCTGATGCTGGATATCAAGGGGAAATAACCAGTGTTTCAACAGCATGTCAGCAACTAGAAGTATTTTCCAGAGTGCTGCGTACATCTCTGGCCACAATTTTGGATGGAGGAGAAGAAAACCTTGAAAAAAACCTCCCGGAGTTTGCTGTAAGGTTTTTTTTATTTGTGGTTTTTTTTTTTCCTTTTTATATGGAAAAAAGTGTTTTCCTCTCTGGTTAGTAGATACAGATCATTGTGGGATTGTAGACAATCTTGCTGTCTTGCCAAGTCTTACAAAATCTTATGAAGAGAAGGGATATCTGAGTTAAACCCAGAAATTTACGCTTTTTGGTCGTTCTGTGACCAAGAATTCCTTGAATTGCTTAAATGACACTTCTTTTATTAAATGGATTGTGAAAAGGTGAAGGTAGAAATGTTGTCTCTCACGTTTGACGTGAGAAGTTAAGATCAGTCTTGTCAGTCCCTTGGCAAATTAAAATAATTATTTTATCCTCCACATCAGTGTGAAGGTTGCCATCTGAATCAACCCAGCTTGTGTTCTGGGTTGTGAAATAGCAGCATGATTTTTGAATGGCCTTGTACTTCTCTTACTGTTCAAACACTGCAGAGAAAGTGCCCAGTGCAGGTAGAATCCATTTCCCTCTCACTTGCAGAATTTAAGCAATGAAGTTCTTAGTTTAGCCACTTCTTCTTATGTGGTGTCAATGCCTTCTTCTATCAGTACTTCCCTCTTGACTGCTGAGTTTTTGGGTTAGTTACTTAGTTGTTTGTGTGTTGGCTTGTTTTTTTTTCCTTTGCAATTTTGCTGTTGGTTTTTTCCCTTTGCTCCCACGGCAGTGTAACCCCAGGAGCTCCCTGGGAAGTTTCTTGTTGAGTGGTAAGCTTTGTGCTGTGTGCTTTCACAGAAGATGGTGTGTCATGGGGAACACACATACCTCTTTGCTCAATCCATGATGTCCATCCTGGCTCAGGAGGAGCAGGGAGGCTCTGCTGTCAGGCGCATCGCCCAGGAGGTGCAGCGATACGCCCACGAGAAGTAAGTGGGAGTCAACAGAATCTTTAAACTGCTTCCTTTTGCTCAGTCTTAATGCCCTTTTGCTGGAAAAAGGAGGATTCTTGGCTGCAACACAGCAGGCTTCCAGAAAAAGCAGAAAAGTTCACTGTCCTGTACCAGGGAGACCAGAAACTGGAAGAGCAAAGAATTGAAATTCCCGTCTATTTTTATTGTTCTATGAACATTTCAAAAACAAACAAAGGAAATACAGGCTTATTTTTGTAATTACCCAGAATAAGGGGTTCAGTCTTAAGGCATTACATTGCAGAGAATGTGCCCTGTTGATTCAGTGAGACTTAAACTAAAATGGCTGAATGAATAAGTCACTGTGTGTGTTTGCTCTTCATGCAGAGGCCACGACGCCAGTCAGATCACTCTAGCACTGGGTACTGCAGCCTCCTATCCCCGAGCGTGTCAGGCTCTTGGTGCAATGCTGTCCAAAGGAGCTCTCAATCCAGCAGACATCACTGTCCTCTTCAAAATGTTTACAAGCATGGACCCACCTCCTGTAGAACTGGTTAGTAGGTACCTGTCTGTAACCTCTGAAACTTACTTCTCCTACAGCAGCCTTCAGAAATGTGATGTCTTGTTGTGCTAAGTGTTGTGTGGACACAAAAGTGAAATTAGCACTCACTCATCCCTCTGTAATTGTAAGTAATGTCTAAATAGGGAACTACGGCTTGTATTCTGTTTTGCATTAGCTTCTCGGTATTTTTGTTGGGTTTTTTAATTATTCTAAGGTGTCTTTTTATATATAGCTAAATTAAAGAAATTTGCAATAGGAGATAAAGATGGCAAGGAAATAATTCTTTTAACCAAAAACCTGCTCACTTCTGCAATTTCTTATAAGCAGGCCTAAATGGTACATTTCATATTTCTCACTGCCTCATTCTAACATGGTTCTGGTAACAAAAATGGTGCCATTTAGATACTTTAGCAATATGGTCTGTAACTCTGCTTCCTTTTTTTTTTCTTTTAATTTTTTTTTCTGTCAAAAATTTGGGTCTCTTCAGAAAACTGTCCAACTTACTCTCAAGGGGAAGTGTGTGTTATCTCTACGTGAGATAGATTTTTTTCAGATGCAAAACCTGTATTTTTAGTCACCTCTCATAATTCTCAGGCCTGATAGACCATTCATTTTCTTCACAGATTCGAGTACCTGCCTTTCTGGACCTCTTCATGCAGTCCTTGTTTAAGCCAGGTGCTAAGATCAACCAGGACCACAAACACAAATATATTCACATACTGGCATATGCAGCCAGTGTCGTAGAGATGTGGAAAAAGGTAAATATTGAGTTCTGTGAATAATATCGTTTTTTCCTATAGCAGCCTGACTGTGCTGGAGAAAGTGTATGGTCATGAAGTTACTTATTCTAATATGAAGTGTTTCTGGCTTCCACTGACATGACTAAAGAATGTAGAACCTGATGATCAAATACTACTATAGAAATGTATTCACAGCTCTTTGCAATGATTTTTCAGAACAAAAGAGTCAGCATAAACAAGGATGAACTCAAGTCAACTTCAAAAGCCATCGAAACTGTTCACAATCTGTGTTGCAATGAGAACAAGGGAGCATCAGAGTTGGTTGCAGAGCTGAGCACTCTCTATCAGTGCATCAGGTGAGTAGAGAGGCTGGTCCCCAGAAAAGCAGTATTTGGGAGAGGCAGTGCTGCTAAAGGGAGGTGCCTTTGTGGGCTACTGTGTGAGGGCATCCTCACTGTAGAATATGTAAAGATATGGTCTGAAAGCAGCTTTCAGAATTGTCCATCTGACTCTTTGCAATCTCTCATGAGGACATAAATCCTGCCTCACACACAGCTTGTTATCCTTGGGTTGCAGAACATGCCTTTCTATGCCACTTTGTCTTCCTAATAATGCTTTCATTTATTTTTGTGCTCCTGAGCTAAAGTGATCTCTCTTTCTGCAGGTTCCCAGTGGTGGCTATGGGTGTGTTAAAGTGGGTGGATTGGACAGTGTCAGAACCACGATACTTTCAGCTGCAGACTGATCACACTCCAGTTCACCTGGCACTACTGGATGAGGTGAGAGTGTATATAAAGCCTTGCTGCAGAGCAAGAACAGTTTTGATGCTTGTAACAACCAGTCCACTGAATGCCTGTCATTTGCAGTAAGTTAGTAAATATACAGAGATTAATCTATTCAGAGTTAGTTATTTGGTTTTGTCAGCTCAGCTTTATTTGCTCTAGGAAAACTTGGGCATCAAAGAAAGAAATGGTGGAATAGTTTTCTAAATGAATTTCCATTTGGCACTGAACATCAATGTAAACTTGTCTAATAAAGACTGCTGCACTGGTGTTAAATTGCAGTTCTGAGGCTCTAACTCTGCTGCCTTGTTTGCAGATCAGTACATGCCATCAGCTGCTTCATCCCCAAGTTCTGCAACTTCTTGTCAAGCTCTTTGAAACGGAGCATTCACAGCTGGACGTGATGGAGCAGGTGACTCTCATATTAGTTACACTTTTCCAAGTTAATGGCTTTTGTTGTCACAACTATTTTAAGATCTTAATTTAGGACTGAATTCAGATACTGAATCAATAACAATTGCACACTTCTGAGAGGAAGTTCTGATGTACTGGTTGTTCCCTGCCTGCCCCACCAGCTGGAACTGAAGAAGACTCTCCTGGACAGGATGGTGCACCTGCTCAGCCGCGGGTACGTCCTGCCTGTCGTCAGCTACATCCGCAAATGCCTGGAGAAGCTGGACACCGACATCTCGCTCATCAGATACTTTGTGACAGAGGTCAGCACCCAAAACTCCCCATGCACAGCTAGAGAGGAAGTTTAATAGCACTTGTATGTGTTTGGATATTAAATCAGCTTGCCTTGGATTCAGAAATAGTCCAAGCAATGTATGTGCAATCAGTTTTCACCAGGATGTGACTTAGTCCTACTAACTCTGACTTCTGGACAGAGTACCACAAGAATACAGGAATTACTTGTATGAGGAACAAGAGGTCCTAAGTGCAACTGCTTGTATGCTTTGAAAACTAGTATGTGAATTAAATATTGTCCCTACTACCCCTGTAAGTGGAAGGATAATTTCGTTTTGTCCCTGTTTCAGGTGCTCGATGTGATTGCTCCTCCATATACCTCAGACTTTGTGCAGCTTTTTCTGCCAATCCTGGAGAATGAAAGTATTGCAGGTACTATAAAAACAGAAGGTGAACATGATCCTGTCACTGAGTTCATAGGTAAGTCACATTTATTCCTTGCACACCTGCTTCCATTTGTGTTTGTTACAACTTGCAAATAACATTTAGGAGAATTGCTAAAAATAGGAATGTCTTCCCTTTTAGGGGCCTATGTTTAGAAATAGGGGTAGTAGTGAGGAACTTGGAGATAAATACTGCTTTTTGAGAACTAGCACTGCAGCAAGGAAAGGAGAGAAGGGAAGGAGCCTGTCATAATACACTCCTAGGCTAAAACAAAAACATCTTCCAGACTCTAAAATCCTTAGTATTTACTTAATGCAGAAATCCACATGCAAACAGATAAATCAGAGTAATGTACTGAGCACTGTCTCTTTTTTTTTTTTTTTCCTTTTCAGCTCATTGCAAATCTAACTTCATTATGATGAACTAAGCAGTGGAAAATATCAAGACTGCAGAGGACATGATCACTACTTTGCCATGCTCTCCACCAGTAAGGCTCTGTAACTGGGAAATGCAGCAGGAACAAAACCAACAAACCTTAAAGGAGGAAGAAAGGGGTGAAGGGCATTTGATTGACTTGCAGGGTGACCTTGAAGTTCCTATCAGAGAGCTGTTAATGTAATTTGGCAAATGGAATAATACTGAAGGGCTTTCTATTATTCCACAAATCAGTATAAATCTGAATGTTCTAAAGAGGATAGCAAGAGAGAAACAGATTTGTTTCAAAGAATGTTGTTTTGGTTCCTTATAGAATTCGTCACTGATTCTTTGTGTAATTCACAACACCTGAAGAATGGGGAAGGTAGTTCTTAAAACACTTTGCAGATATTTATATAATATGCAAAATTCTGAATAAATCTTGAATGCTCTACGCTTTGATATTGCAAGTTGTATAAAAAGGAATTTATGTGATTAGCTCTGTGCTGCAGAGAAGCCCTGCTGCCTCTTTCTTCCTTTTGCATTGTATTAGAATTCTAAATATCCTCCATAGTTACTGCTATGAAAAAACCTGTTTGATGCAACAAAGTGGAGTTGTAATGATCAAGAATAGTTTTGTATTAAGGGATGACTTCTTTGTGAGTGTTACCTTTCAGAATCTATTTTTTGTTAAATAGATGCATCAGCTGTTACTGGTAAGTTTCATTACCATGTCAGAATTCCACTGCTGTCCAAAAATATGAATCTGTGCACAAGTTTCGTTACTGCTTCTTGTGGCTTTGTTTTTATACTTATCCCTGTCCTGGTTGATGCCAAGCAGTGGGGATACACCCAAGAATATGAATTACCTTTAAATAAAGGTGTTTTTTCTTTTCCAGAGGGTTTTTTTTCTTTTTCCAGAGGAACCTTTCGAAGTTTCATTAAGATCACTGAGCTGGATTTCTCTTTGTTGAGGCAAATTACCATTTGTTTAAAAGTGAGGGGGTGTAGACAAGCACATTTTGCTTTTCGAAAGAACCTGCTTTCTAAAAGACACTGATACTGAGTCCAACTGGATGTAAATTAAAAAAGGAATTTGCTTTGTTCCATTGATTCATGTATGGAATACCATAATTCTTGAGACAGCAGCCAGTGGTTTAGATTCTGCACTCTGTTTCTGTACAGACTGTTGTCAGTCAGGCCTTTCATAAGAGCCCAGTAAAAGCAGCACCATCCTGGGTAAGCTCTGGGGGGCTCATCTGGCACCTGAGACAGCTGCTTAAGTAAATCAGTGGGAGACAACCAAACACATGGATTAATAGATCTTATTATAAGTAGCCAGTCAATTCTGAGAAAAAGTCTGTTTATTAAATGCAATTAACAATGCCAGTTAGTAACATTTGCTATGGCACTGATTTGTCACTTAAAACTGAGTCAGTTATAAGGAAGAGAATTTGCCTCCTTTCCTCAAATTAGTGAGGAGTTGTGAGTTATGGCATTTATCCTTTGCCTCTAGGAGAAAAATGGCACAGTCACTCACATATTAAAGCAAGACTAAGTAAGAAATGTTTAGACCATTTTATGATCAAAGTAATTCCTGCTATATCATTTTGATGGATAAAAACAACTGCATTATATGAGATTTCCAACACCACTCTTCCACGAGGAGGCAAAGGAAACAGGGGATTTAGTTTTTGAATTTATCATAATCTCCAGTATAAGCTTTGGTTTTTGTCAGAGAATTTAAAGTAAGCTCTAGACCCAAATATTGAGTATACTTTTCCAATACATCTACATGATTTGTATTTTTTTTTAAAAAAAAGATACTTACATGTACAGGTTCTGTGATTAGGTCAGTATGATTTAAATACTGTGCATCAAGACAGACAACTCTCTCATGGGTAAATTAAGCTGTAAATAATTATCTCAAGGCAGCTCTGTACTTTTTGAAGACCTTGTGTGATGCTATCTGGGCTAATTTTGCATAACTGCCTGATGGTGGTTGAACTGTGGGAGAGCCTTAGACAAAAAAAGGCTGTGCTGGGAAGCTTCCAGACAAAGTGGTTCCTAAACAAAGATGTACAATGTGGAATCAAGGAAGAATAGGATCTCCATAGGTACAGTCCTCTTCAATAGCAAGGTTGTAGTCTGCTCCTTTCCCACCTTTGTAGGCACTTGTCACAATTCTCAGCCACCCTCTTTCGCCCTGTAAAGGATTTAATTTGCATTGTAAATTAGAAAACACAACTATAGAAAATGTGTGTTGTTGAGTTTGTTCTGTCTTCCACACATGAATTATTCATAAATGAATGTAGCAATTCACTCAAGGTGAAGTACAACACTGGGTTCACAGGGCAACCTGCTTTGGTGAATTTACATCCCACTCCTCCATTCCAGGTGTGTGACTTCATTTTTGCCTACAATGAACAGTAACTTACATTTGCCCATAACACGAGCTGCACAGAAGGGTAGAATTTTGGATTGAGCTGACATCAGATAGCTTTGGATGAAAATCCTTGTCTCCAGCTCAGGTAGGTTTCATTTTTAAACTGTTAGTCTGGTTCAAAAAGTTTGAGTTTCTGTATCTGCAGGCCAGCTCTGTAGTTTCTACCCCCCAAGTGAAAAGCCCCACCCTCCCTCCAGAGTCACCGCCCAGATGTGTCTCCTTACCCAGGGCTCGCCCCACGAGTTCCGCACGATCCAATACTCTGTCCCATTTTCCACGCCCCAGCCAGCCACAGACACGATGTGATTCACCGTGGGAGAGGGGTTGTACTCCATGTAGAGGCCCCCTGTGTAGGCATCCAGCTTTTCAGTGGCCATTATTCCACAGCTGTAATAAAGCAGAGAAAGCAGTTTTTATACAAGAGGAAACACAATTGGTTTTCTTGCATTTTGAATTCCGAGCTCAGTTTATGTACAAACAAAAGCCTGCATAGTGGTACAGAGCTGTTCACATATGCTAGAGTGGAAAACACTCTGCAGTCATTGCATTGAGTCTCAAGAATTTTAACCCCAATACTACCAGCAGATAACCATTTTCCTTTTTACCTAATTGGTCCATTAGTGTAGATTTCTGCCATCATTTTTTCTCGCCCACTGACAGACCCATAGTCAGCAACTTTCCACAGAGTGTAGTTCTTGATCACGTGGCATTCTCCAAAAGTGACACAGGTCCCACACTGGTTGAACTTCTTACACTCTGTAAAACAAAAGTGAGATTAGCCGTGCAGGAGGGTGCTTTTCTTCATGGGAATTCATGATAGGACACTAAGGGTTTTTTAACTTGTGAGACAGATATTAATAAGAGCAATTATTAATACATATTCTCTCTAAATACCTTTCTGGAAACCACATTTAAAGTCCCTGCTATCACTAGTTACTATTTTTCACTCCACAGGCATAAGGCCTTTGATGAGAATGTGTTTCTCCATAAAGAAACCATTCCAGTCATACATGACCAGACAAAGGTTCAATTTCTCCTTTGTTTAGCTTGAGGTGACACTTGTAAATACTTCAGTACATTAGAGATTGTGTGTCACAGATTTAAGAGATTGAATTAAAACAATTTAGCTGCCCAAACTTGCCTGGGCATGGTTTAATGCTACACTGTCTGTCTGGAGCAAGGAGAGACACACACAGGCCTGTAAGGAAAACCTGTTCTGTCAGACAAACAGCAGGAACCGGTGCACTGAAAACCCAATAAAACTCTCTTTTTAAATATCCTAAGACCTGTTAAACCTGGAAAGGAGTCCTAGAGCAAAGCATACTTTGGTCCTTAGCCTGGTAGTTGTTGCAGGTCTCGTCGGGAATGCCGTGGTCGTGGGCGTACATCCAGACCCCCGAGTGGTCTCCCCCTTCACAGGAGCCCGCGCCGGCACAGTCGATGACATTCTGCACAGACAGGTAGGCAGAGGGCCACGCGCCTTTCCTCTTGATGTTGATCCGATCTGCAGGGATCAGAAATGGGGGTTCTGAGCAGAATGTCTGGGTGGCCATGCTTTGCAAACTGTTAAACTGTCTCCTTTCCATTGAACCTGCAGCTGTTTGCAGACAACAGCACTTGTGGTTGCAAAAGCCTCCACTGTCAGCACTGAGGCACAGCATGACCTAATTCAAACCAGAGGCTGAGTTATTACTGGGGGTTTCCATTAGAAGGGTTTTTGTTCCATTAAAAACTCAGTAAAAATATGCAGATGAGTAAGATCTGTCCAAAGCCTGGAAGAGCTCTAGACCTCTTTTACTTCAAGCTTCTGAAAACTTCCAGATCTGTTTCCTGGCTTTGACAGTAAAGAGTTCTCAAATACACAACCCAAAACCAACATTCACCAGCCTCTCTTACAGAGTAGAGAATTATGCATAAGCCATTGCAGAGTCATAAGCCCACTGGCTCTGAGAGACAGTCTTAAAGCAAGGGAAAGCTTTCAGAGTTATCTCCTTGCTGTTAAACCAATATCTCAACTGTTATCCTGCCATCTCAGACAGGCATTGCCACACTGCTGCCTTATTATGTCAGAAATTGGCTTACTTGGCAGAAAAGCATCCTGATGAGTATTTATAAACTGCTTCTCACCCTGCATTAACAGTCTTAGCTGTGCCACTGTAGTACTTTTAATCCTATTAGTACTAACAACATCCAACATTGACAGAACTGGGAACTGTTATCTCAGTCTAGTCTTACTGAAAAAAAAAAAAGGAATGAATGCTTTAACTACTCATAACAATTAGGACAAAAAAAAAAATCCTCATTTTTAAAATTACACACTGGCACACCCACATATCCAATTAAGTTTTAACCAAAGTTATATAATTAACAAGTTGCTGTATTTTACCTGTCCTAGTACTTCACTACATCCTGGCAGGTATCACACATGCCTGAATTCTTGTACTGCTTAAAAATGTACCCCTCGTGATTGCTGCTCTCTGCTTACACCAACATTGTCTTCCCATTTCTGCACAGTTTCCTCTGTTTCTCCTTCACAATCCCTGTTCTTGTAGCCTCCCTGTGCAAACAGAACTTCTGCAGCCTGGAACTTGTGCATGCAAATCATGTGTTCTCTCTAAAGAGTTCACTTCATCTGTAGCAAACCACTACTTCCCTTTTCCTAAGTCACAGGCTGATATGAAGATTGCTGCTGAAACCAGAATGTCTGTGCCGTGATGGTTCCTTTGACTCACAGGCTCCTGGAGCAAATACCCCTCCCCACAAAAGGCAGCTTCTCTCGTTTCCTCATTCCCTGGCATGGCAGGAGCAGCCTCTGTGCAGGCTGAGGTACCAGAAAAGGGAAGCAGACACAAGAATTGCTTGTGCATCTGCTGCTGCCCTGGAGGAGAGGGCAGACCCCCTGGTTCTCACCACAGGAGCTGTGAGCACACTCCTGTTTATAACCACACCAGTGTTCCCCCTGTTTGGAGAGGGTGGGCACAGCCTCCCTCCCATTCTCTGCTGAACCCAACCCTTGCCTGCATCCTGGGAATTCCCACAGCTCCGGGTGTGCTCCCAGACACCTCAGCCTCTGGTTTTTTACTGAGTTAGTCCCCACAGCCATTTAGCCCCTGGTCCTCACACCAGCTGCCAGTCCCCTGGCCACGAGCATCCCCTGCTCCCCCCAACCCACCGATGCCGGGGGGCAGCAGGGGGTGCAGGGGCCGAGCGGGGCGTACCTGCCAGGGCGCTGGTGCTGCCGTGAGCCCAGCAGGACCCGCAGTACTGCGGGATGTGCTGGTTCCGAGTGGCGCTCGCGTAGTTCACCCCGTCCACGTTCCTCCAGTCCCAGCTCCGCGGCAGCGCCGACGGCTCCAGGTACTCGTGCGGCCGGGGGTACGTCCTGCCGGGGCGGGGACGGGCGTTGTTTTTTTTAAAAAAAGATTGAAAAAAGCACGGATTCCGCGGGGTTTCGTAACGAGGCCGCGGGTGACCGGCCCTGCCCCGCCGCCTCGTGACCGGCACTGTCCCCAAGGGTCCCCTCCCTCCCTCCCTCCGTGTGTCCCACGGGGACCCCCCGAGCCCGGCGATGCTGGGGGGGGTCTCTGGGCTGCGCTGGGGCGACCCCAGCCCTGGGGGGGGCGGGGGACAGACCCCGGGATGGGGGGGGTGGTGCAGGGGGAGAGACCCAGCCCCGGGGAAGGGACAGGGGGACAGACCCAGGGAGGGGACAGCACTGGGGGGACGGGGGGCAGCCCCAGCTCCGGGGAAGAATGGGGGTCAGACCCCCGAGGGAGGGAGGGCAGCCCCAGCCCGTGGGGGAACAGGGGGACAGACCTCGGGGTGGGGGAGGACAGGGGGACAGCCCCGGGGAGAGGGGGGACAGGGGGACAGCCCCGGGGAGAGGGGGGACAGGGGGACAGCCCCGGGGAGAGGGGGGACAGACCCCATGGGGGAACGGGGGCCATGGCCAGCCCCGGGACGGGGGCTCGGACCGGGAGGCAGCTCACCTGAGCCCCGGAGGCTTCCGCGGGGCCGGGCGGTAGCAGCGCTGCCCGTCCCTGAAGTGCAGCCCGGCGCGGGCGGGCGGGCAGAGCCGGCACGGCCCCAGCAGCAGCAGCAGCAGCGCGGGCAGCAGCGCCGGGGCCATGCTGGCACAGCCGCGGCTTCCTGGGATGCCGGCTGGCCCGGGATGAGGGGCGGGCCGGGGCGGGCCGGGGCGGGCCCGCAGCGCTCACCTGCGGGGGAGCCGCCCCCGGGACCCCCGGGCTGTCAGGGCAGCCTCCCCGAGCTGCGTCCCCACGGGCATCCCCCTGCGCTGCTGGGGGGGAGGAGCCGTCCCACCGGCCCACCGGCCCACCGTCCCACCATCCCACTATCCCACCATCCCACCATCCCATCATCCCACCATCCCACTATCCCACCGTCCCACCATCCCATCATCCCACTATCCCACCGTCCCACCATCCCACCATTCCACCGTCCCACTGTCCCACCATCCCACTGTCCCACCCCCAGGGAAGTCTCAGCTCACACCCAAAAGTGAAGCAGTCTGGTCACACAGGTCCCAGGAGCACTCGTGTCTGGGACAGGCTTAGAGATTCCTTTACCTTTGGCCTGACACCTCAGCACTGTGCCCCGTGACACTGCAGAGAGCAGGCTGGGGGTTTGGTTTGGCTGTGGTTTTATCTTAGTGCAGAGTTCTGAATTCCTCAAGCCCTTTAAAGCTACAATTTGCAAAGGAACACAGGCCAAGTGTCAATTTTTAGGCTGTTCTTTAGTGCTCAGGACACCTGAAGAGTCTTTGCTACTCGGAAAAGCCAGGTCCTCCCAAGCAAACCATATTTAAAAAAGAAAAAAAGGTATCCCAAAGTGCCTCCCTGCACAGGCCTGTTTGTTGCTAGTGGATAGCATTAAAAAAAATAAAAGAAAGAAAAGAAAAAAATAAACAACAAACCAACCAAGGAAGACAGAAACAATGACAAAAAAGCACAGTAACCACAAAAACCTGGCTTGTTCGTGGTCTCAGCTTTAGCCTGTGGTATCGGGGCCCTCTCTGAAGGCACTGGAAGGGGAGGACAGGCTGATAATGGACACTGCCAGGCTGTTGTAGATGTGCCCTGTGCCAGGCTGCCCCTAATCTCCAGTGCCAAAAGGGCCTGGGGCCAGCCCCTGCTCTGGGTCCCCCCCGGCGCCGCTGCCCCGCTAATCTGCAGCAGCACATGTGTGGGGGCTGTGCCTGGGGAGGGCATGGGGCAGCAAACAGGCTCAGGGTTACCCAGGGCTGAGGAAAGACAGGCGTGCAACAAGCTCTGCACAGAAACAGGCTCCTCACAGGCCAGGGCTGGGGAAACCAGGCGTGCAGGGAAAGCCTCCAGCTGGGGAGCAGAGGTAAATGAGCCCCAGAGCCACTTCTGCTTCACAGACCAGCTCAGGTACTTGACATCACATGCCATAATTTTTAAGACTATATGGAAGTGCTTCAGAGGAGGCACATGATTTCAGGGAGCTAGTTTTAGCAAGACAAAAACGCATATTAAAGTGATTGCATGTTTCTTCCACTTCCCTTTTCCCCCCTTTCCTTGTGAGATGCGCCCAGGGAGTATATCTATTGCCGAAATTATTTTCCCAGATTTTCTGAGCAGCAATTTAGCATCTTCAGCCTCTTCATAAGCTGTATGTATAGTAGATGAATACATTGCTTATTTTAAGTAGTAGTATTTAGTGGCAGCAGCTCTCTGACACATGGTGTCAATGCAGCTCCCATCCAGAATGCAGCAACTGAATATACAGCTCCAAACTGCACTACTTCTTTTAGCTAAAGATCTTTGGAGAAAACAAATACGTGCCTGAATAACATGAGACTTGCTTTCAAAGTAAACATCCAAATAACATGTTGAGAATTTTCTTAGGAAATTTTAGAAGATACCCACTGGATGAAAAATGTTTGCTCGCTCCTCTTTTGCAATGCACTTTTGGTGCTGAGCTCTGTCTTAGGAGCAGCTGTCTGTCCCTTCATGGACTGGTGGGAGAAGTGGAAGTCATCAAGGGTGGGGGGAAGTCTGGAATAAGCTGATTTTTCTTCTGGAACAATATGGAAGCTCAGACATTCCTTATCTCCAGCAAACCATGGAGTGGTGAAGTAGTAACTTTAAGCGAGTCAAGCCCTTCCACTGTCACCATTTTATATAAAATAATTTGAGGTGCTTTCCTAATGATAGTTCCTTTTCCCATCCTTAAAAGGAACACTTGCAAAGCAGTGACAGTCATTTGACATGCAGTGAAACTGCTCTAAGCTCCAGAAGGCAGTCCATTCTGGGTTTCTGCTGCTCAGTGATACTGGTCCTGGTTATCAGCAGGCAACATGACTGGGCTGTGTTCTGCTCCCCCTCACATTGTTTCCTTTAACACAGTGAAGCATTTCACACAGTGAATATTATAGTTCACTTCCCAGGAACTGGGCTTTCACCTCTAGTATTTTCCTGGCAAGTTCTGAAGTACAAATCAGATATAAGAAAATAATATTAGAAATATTAGAAATGCTGTATTAATGGCAGGAAATGAAGAGACAGAGAGAGAGCACCTGTGCAAGTTAGTCACAAGTTAATTCAGATTTTGTCTGAAATTGGGGGATACTTATAGTTGTTTAAGGAATATACATCACTGAGAGTGCAGTGTTACATTTACTTATGTGTTACAAAATATTATTGGGTCCTGATCCTGTCTTCCTCCTTCATGCAGTCACCCACTGGGAGTGATGCTTATTACTGAACTGAACTTTGCCTGGCAATGTGTTGAATGCTGTGCATATAGGAAGATACTGCTCACAAGTGGTTACTGGTTTTAATATGGGTGTTGTCCTGTATGACTCACATGACGCTAAAATTTAAATTATGTGGCAGAAGCACATGTGCTTAATAAACTAAGATCACTCATTTTTGGCTATAGTCTCTGTATATGCACATATATTTGTATAACATAAAATATTGAAACACAGGTAGAATATGCACATATATTCATGCATCACACTGCTGCACACAGATCTGGAATGGACTGTGAGGGGGTGCAAGGCACTCAGTAAAGCACCTGAGCTCTTGTACCCTGTACCCAGGCAGTAAATAGGCACTTTGCCTCCTTGTGAAACGCTGAGCAGCCTGAGGAGCTGGCTACTCCCCTTGCTGGCTGAGTGACAGTCCCTCTGGTATAAAAAGGCCCCTTGGGATGGGCTGGGCTGGGTGAAGCTGATAGAGCAGCAGCAGGAGGGCTTGTTGTGGGGACTGCAGCTGGAGAACCTGTGAGAGGTTGTGGCCACCAGCAGCTCCACAAAATGCGTGAAATTGTGCACCTTCAAATCGGGCAGTGTGGGAACCAAATCGGAGCCAAGGTAAGGTCTCCTTTCAGCATTGTTCCTTGGTAGTAGATCAGTGGGAGTGGGTCAAACATCATCCCCAGTCATGGGGATGCTGTGGGACTTTGTGAACTCTCTGGCATGTTGGCAGGCAATATGAGTATTTTGGTATGAAAGGCAAAAGATGGGCTTGTTCCTCATGCAAAGCTTCATGTCCATCCGCAAAAATTATGGCACAGTGATTGTAAGTGCTCCAGAGCATTCCTTCTGGGACTCATATTCCCAGGGGAACTAATATAGTCTGCAGAATACTGGGCCAAGTGGCAGAACCAGTAATTCCAGGGCTGCAAAGTTGTGATGCCAGTACTCTAGCTCAGCCATGCAGCACTAACTGACACATTATATTCATTATCATAGGATGGTTTGGGTTGAAGAGTCCTTAAAGATCATATGGAATCACACTAATCAATAGGATGACTTGTGCTACTAGAGAGCAATTAGGTTTTTCTCAGTGACACAAAGTGCCTAACTGGCCTCCTGCAAGGATAGTCATGTCACTGGGAGTATTTTTGTGTAGTTCAAACATTCTCATGCTATTGCTTAGAGAGAAGTCACTATTTCTGACTTTCAATGTTAGGAGAAAAAAAACCACCATGGCTTTCTGCCATGTGATATTTATCTTATTATTATTATTATTATTATTGCTAAGTAGGAAGTTGTCAAAAATTATTTGGGTTCATTTAGGACTGGGAGGTCTTTAAGGACATGATAGCTGAGGGATCAGTGTTGTGTTCTACTTCTTGCTCCCACAAATCTCACCTTGATTCTTTTTAATGGAACATGAAGCTGTGCATGGCCGTGTTAGAACGAGATAGTTTGAATGCAGCCAGTGTGACAAGGGAAAGTTTTTTTCCTGTTGGCTTTGACCTGCAAACCACTTAGGTCTAATAAGACCTGTAGAAAAGCACACACCATGCACATGTTGGAAATTATGTATTTGTACACTCATAATAAGACTGGATGCTAACCCAGGAAAACCTTTAATATTAAAATAGCCTGGTCATTACAGAGGGTGGGTCTGTCTACATGAACACTGCTGTGGCTGCTCTCTAGATAAGAGCCCCAGCACAAAACATATGAGTGTCAAGATAGAACATTCAGGACCAGCAGCTGTTCGTGGAAAGCCTTGCTCATGTACAAATTTGCCTGTGCAGCTCTGCCATGCCACAGTCCCACTTGTGAATAGCAAGATTCAAAGTAACCCTCCTTAATCCACCCTCCCCATGACTTTTTTTGTTAAGCTAATACCAACTGGTACCTGTGTTATTTACACTATTTTATTTTCTTTTACTATAAAGGGAACAAATTGAGGGCCTCCACCCATTAGTGCATGGGTGATAGCTAAGCAGCATATATAGTCCACTAAACTTTTCCCTTGAACTTATCTGGGGAGAGGGAGAGGAGGATCCCTGCTCTGATCTAGAAAGTAAATGGCAAAACATCCCCTGCTTCAGGCACAATTCCCATCAGGCATGAAAACAGCAGAGCTTGTGCTGAAAATAAACAAATCTTTGCTAAGTGTGCTGTACCTCTTTCCTTTTCCAGTTCTGGGAGGTGATTGGTGATGAACATGGGATTGACATTGCTGGAAACTACCGTGGGGATTCACCACTGCAGCTCGAGAGAATCAACGTGTACTTCAATGAGGCCTTCTGTGAGTGCTCAGCACTGTCGGGTGTTGGCAGAGCAATTCGTAATTAAAAACCCCACAGAAAACCTAAACCACTATAGGTGGATCGGACTTTTCAGGGTAGGTTGTAAGGCTGTCTGTTTGATGTTTAACAGCAACCATTTGCTTTTATTTTGTTCTGTTCTAGCCCATAAGTACGTGCCCCGTTCCATCCTGGTGGACCTGGAACCTGGCACGATGGACAGCGTACGGTCCAGCAAAATTGGCCCCCTCTTCCGACCTGACAACTTTATCCATGGTATGTATATCCTGCTGCCAGCAAACTAACTGGACTCAACTGGCCCAAAATGGGCTTTGAACTCCTTTCACTGCAGCCTTTAAAAAGTCTCTCGTTAACTTTGTGGTTCTTCTTTCTCTGTTTACAGGTAATTCAGGTGCTGGAAACAACTGGGCCAAGGGCCATTACACAGAAGGTGCTGAACTGATTGAGAATGTCATGGATGTGGTCAGGAACGAGTGTGAGAGCTGTGACTGCCTTCAGGGGTTCCAGCTCATCCATTCCCTGGGGGGTGGTACAGGCTCAGGGATGGGCACGCTCCTCATCAACAAAATCAGAGAGGAATATCCCGACAGGATTATGAACACCTTCAGCGTTGTGCCTTCACCCAAAGTATCCGACACGGTCGTGGAGCCGTACAATGCCATCCTCTCCATCCACCAGCTGATAGAGAACACAGATGAGACCTTCTGCATTGACAACGAAGCTCTATATGACATATGCTTTAGAACTTTAAAGCTCACCAATCCCACCTACGGTGACCTCAACCACTTGGTGTCCCTAACGATGAGCGGCGTCACCACCTCGCTCCGCTTCCCCGGCCAGCTGAACGCGGACCTGCGCAAGCTGGCTGTCAACATGGTGCCCTTTCCTCGCCTGCACTTCTTCATGCCAGGCTTTGCCCCGCTGACAGCTCGGGGCAGCCAGATGTACAGAGCCCTCACGGTGCCAGAGCTCACCCAGCAGATGTTTGATGCACGTAACATGATGGCAGCCTGCGACCCTCGCCGTGGGCGCTACCTGACCGTAGCCTGCATCTTCAGGGGCAGGATGTCCACCAGGGAAGTGGATGAGCAGTTGCTGTCTGTCCAGACCAAGAACAGCTCCTACTTTGTGGAGTGGATCCCCAATAATGTCAAAGTGGCCGTGTGTGACATCCCCCCACGGGGGCTGAAGATGGCAGCGACCTTCATCGGCAACAACACGGCCATCCAGGAGCTCTTCATCCGCGTCTCCGAACAGTTCTCAGCCATGTTCAGAAGGAAAGCATTTCTCCATTGGTACACTGGGGAAGGGATGGATGAGATGGAGTTTTCTGAAGCAGAAGGGAACACCAATGACCTCGTGTCCGAGTACCAGCAGTACCAGGATGCCACTGCAGATGTGGAGGAATTCGAGGAGGTAGAAGTGGAAGCGAGCCCAGAAAAGGAAGCAGCGTAAAGACAGCATCAAAACACTCTGAATAAGCCTGTTGACATTCACCAAAGACTGAGAAATAGCCATCATCTACACACCAAAAATAACACATTTCTTCAGAATGTTTCTCTCCATCTGCCAAACAGATCCAACTTTACAATACAGTGCTTTTGAAATTAATGGCAGCTGTTTTACTCTCCTAAACAACTGTTGACACTGAATCTCTCCTAAAAAAGATACACTATGAAGGTGTCTCATAACAGCCTTTCTTGTAAAGGTACTCACTTTTAGTACATAATCAGCAGATACTGAATGTACTATACAGCCACTGTGCCTGTGTACATACATATCACGACAGTAAGCAACAGCAAAAGATGCTGTCAACTCATAACATTTATTTATTCTCAGGTAAACACAGTCCCTGTTTTGATTGTGAACTTGTTACTGTTTTAGGAACATGTGCACATCTGTAAGGCCTGTAAAGGCACTCTGTTTTATTGTCACTCCACAGACTGATGTAGATCTGCAGGCAAGTTCGCCTCCCTGAGTTGCAAGGGGAAGGCAGAGGAAACAACACGGGGCAAAAGACTGAATATATACATTCTTACCTTTTTTTAAGTACTTTAAGTTTTCACATTGCTGGCTTATATTATTGCAGAGCTTGTATTCATTACTGTGGTGTGGTTTGTTTCTGGTTTAAACTATAGGTTGAGTTACATTAGCACACAAAGTTGGGACACTGTGTAAAAGTTTGGGTGTGGTATTTTTTTATTCCTAGGTACTAACTACTGTAAATTTTTTTCCTAACATTCAGTACAACAAAAATGATAGAATGGTTTGCAGCTTGTTAGATGAAAGTTCCAGGGCAATCCGTATTTTGACTTCAGGAAAGAAAAATTTCTTGCCATCACAGCCTTCTACTTAACAGTGTATTTATAATACTCTTTTAAATAAAAAATATATACCATTCTGTAAGGTACTTTTATACTTGAAACATCTGATAGACAAAAAGAACATAATTTATTCTTGCAAGGACTAACTTGGAGTTACATGAAAAAATGGGAGCTTGTTTTATTATCCTCTTAGAAGTCAAAGTTTATTGCACTCTGAAGAGTACAGTGCAATGTGCCTCTTCCAGCAGATGGAGCCATCAGAGGTCCTCTTAATCACTGAAATTATATGCCTATGGTCTCTGTTGACACAGATTTTGGGGAGGAAAACTTTTTCCAAACCAATAATTAAAATGCAGTAGGCAGAAAAGTTTTAAACAATTAACTCTCCCACTCATTTACATACCTGAAGTATCAGCACGAAACCCAACAAGAGATTTGCCCTAAAAATAAACAAATGTTGCTAGTGAATGTCAGACTGTGATAAAAACAGCCTTTTATTTTAAGAGAAAAGTAAATGTCTCTGCAAAATGGAGGACTTTGTTTCCAGATGAACAACGCTTTGCAAACATTCAGCAAATACATTTATTAGCATACTGGTTTACATACAGAGGCAAGTTTTACAGCTGCGATGACATCAGGCTGTAGTCTTGAGCTTTCCTAGAGCTTTGCAGTTTGCTCTTATTCACCACAGAGCGGTTCCTACAAGAGATTAAAATACAAATTATGCACTTCAAGAACATGTAGAAGATACACTTCAAACAAAATGCAGTAATATTTAATCTCAGATGAGGAACAGAAGCTGTTCTATTCAGAACAGACACCACTTCAGCTGCCTGTGATGTATGCCATGCCACGAACAAAGGTACAAGGCAGCATCTGCTTTCCCAGAGAGCAAATAAACCTTGCAAGTGTGCTCGTCAGTGGAAACAGCAGTTCAGAGAGCTTGTCTGCTGGCTTAGGAAATATGAACATGTGAGCACCACTGCAGACCTGTGTGCATCACTATGGAAACCTGTGAGCACCACTGCAGAGCCCCAGCTGTTCTGGGTGAGGCCAAAACAAGCCTGAGCAAACCCCAAACGGTTCAAGGCAGGGCTTGCTGGACAGGACATCTCCCTTCCCTGAACTAATGCGATTAAACAGCTTCCCTTCTCACACACAATCAGGACACTGACAGCCGCAATCCCCTCCCGTCCCTCGCCTGAAGGTCGGAGCTGATCCCCCCCAGACAGTGGGGACTTACGGCCTCAGCAGTGACAGACCACCCCTGCCCCGCACTCAGCGCTCCAACCACGGCCCACCCACTCACATTTCACTCCTTTTTGGGCTTCACCGTCTTCACCGTGGCCACGGCCGCTCTCTCCGCCTCCGCCTTGTACTGCGGCTTCATGGCGGCCCGCACGGCCTGGGCGCAGATCTGCGAATATCGGATGTAGCTGCGGACGGGGGGCAGAGGGACGTGAGGCCCGGCCCCAAAGCCGCATCCCGCTGGCCCCAAACCCGCCTTTCCCCGACCCCAAAGCCCCTTTCCCACCCCCCCCAGCGGCACCGCCGTGACCCCGCCATCCCCCCCGGACCGCCATCCCCCCCGCTGTCGCGGTGCTGTCGCGGTGCTGTCGCGACAGCGGTACCTGAGCCCGGCCTGTCGCCAATACGCCACCATGGCTGCGGCTCCGGACGGCAAGGTCAGCGCGCGCCGCGGGTGGGGGGCGCGGCTGGCCAATCAGCGCGCGGGGAGCCCTCCGCGCGGGGCCGCGCGCCTCCCGCGGCGGCCAATCAGAGGGCGCGCCTCCCGCGGCGGCCAATCAGAGGGCGCGTCTCCCCCGCGCGGCTCCCGCCCTTTCCGCCCGGGGCGCGCCCCGCCCCTGCCCCGCGGGCCGGGCGGCCCCGTGTCCGTGAGGGGAGGGCGCCGCCATGGCCGCGCCCGCCGAGCCCTCACGGCTCGTCCCGGCACATCCCGCCCTGGGGAGGGCCCGGCTCCGCCTCAAACTGTGCCCAAGGTGTCCAAAACCGCGGGAGGCAGCGTGTGCGTGGCTCAGAAACGGTAATCCGCCAGAAACGGACCACACGTCAGTTTACTGAGGGACAGAAATTGGAGCCTGGGTCTTCTGTGGGGCTCATGGCTGGTTATATAGTGCTTAGGTTAGTTACATATTAACTCATTCCTCAGCAGTCCTGTTGTAATCTAAGAATTCAAGGAAGTTAAGGTTAAAAGGGGGTTTTGTGCAGCTAAGTCAGTTGTCATCACCCCTCTGTGCCATCAGTTCTTGGCTTTTTCTAGATAAAACGCTAAAGAGAAAAGCGTTTTACAAGGATATGGGGCCAGATGTTGATTTATTATTATCTTAAGCAGACTGGCTTCAATTAGGAGTTTTTTACCCCTTTGGATGTGGTGCCTTGCCATGGGTGTCCTTTGGATGTGAGACTGTTGATGCAAACACCTGAAATTATGTTCAGTTATTTGCTCCAGACAAATCCATAAAAGACAACGCGGCAAACTAGAATCTCTCCTCAGGTGCTGACACAATGCAAAAAGAGACCATTTTTCATAGATAATAAGCAAAAAGTTATTAGGAGACTCAAATCACTTTGAATTTTGGAAGGAATCAGTTTGGTCCTAAGCTAATGTTCATTTAACTAATTAAGACTAAGGACTTAAAGAGATTGTATATTGCGTTTTTAAGAAATCCTTTTATGTGTACCCCTTCTCTTGTTTCCTTCAGTCCAGAACAAAACAATTTTTAAAGCACAGAGTAATTTTGAGCTTTATTAGTGATTTCATTTAGTCCAGAACCATTGCAATTATCAATCCACACGTGATAGTGTCAGGACAGAGTTACCAGAACAAAAAGAACAATTGTTCACCAAATATTTTCCAGTCTTTCTGCAGGACAACATATGACAGTAAGATACGGACAAATGATCTGTGATTTTTTTTTAACTGCTAAACAACTCTGCTTCTATTGAATTTGGGGTTAATTACTTGAATTAATTTTCCTACTTAATTTTAAAGAAAAAACTAATGTAAATGAGGCAGAAAACAACTCTTATTTCATGCATTTAGTCCCTTATTTATTTTTTGTGTGAGCCATATTTATCCTAATTTTGAGACAGAGGTGGTGTATTGGAACAAAGCTTTCCAACTTGAAAAAGTTAAATCAGTTAAAAAATAACTTGTTAGGACAAATACGTTTCTTCACTTTTAGCACAGAAATGTGCCAGTGTTATGATACTGAAAGGGAACGTATTTTGGTTTCTAAACACCAACAAAAGCAGTGATATCAAAAAGATACAAGACAGCACCAAAGATTTTGGGAAGCCTCTCTCTGCTACCTAAGCAGCGTATTGGATGCATGATGAGTAACTGCAGTACTTACCTATATTGATAAAGGGGATGTTACATACAAATGCTGCTTTAATCGCAGCATTTGATTATTTGAAAGGTAAAATAATTAGCAATAAGATTATTTTAAGCCTTATGGATAGCC
Organism: Xenops minutus; assembly: GCA_035221455.1. Taxonomy (NCBI): domain Eukaryota; kingdom Metazoa; phylum Chordata; class Aves; order Passeriformes; family Furnariidae; genus Xenops; species Xenops minutus. Next base: position 10,970,193 of record JAWWEE010000051.1, on the reverse strand, counting down.
CAGGCCAAAATAGCAGTTGGACTTTTTTTTCCAGCTACAGATCCTTGTATTCCTACCCCACACCTCTGATTCCTCTCCCTACCCCCTGTTTCTCACCTGCTTGTTTTTCTCCACAATTATCTGTTCTCTCTGTACCTCCCTGTGAAATGCCTCCACCTGCAATTCTGTGAAATTAACTCACATTTAAATCCACAATGGAGATATATGATGGGGATGTAATTATTTGCACATTCAGCTCTATTTACTATTTATTGGTCTTGATAGGTAACAAATCAGCATGAACTGAAGAAGTAAAACCTTTGGGAGAGGTACCAGCCTTGCTGAGACAGACTGGAAATCAGAGCAGTGACAGAACCTGTGCTCTACAAAAATTCCAGAATATATCTGGATGTTTATGCAGCTGTTACAAGGCACCGTTAGATTTTTACAACCTGTTTTCATGCCCAGTTCTGTTTAGATGCGAGATATTTGTAAAGCCCTAAACTTTCCTCAGATGAGAATTTTGAGGGAGAGAACCTAGGAGAGAGCACATAAAGGAGGACAGTTCAGAAAAGAGAGGTTGGATGGAGAGGGACTGTGTTAGGAGGGTTAGATGCAGAGATCAAGGGAAGCTGAAGCAGTGCGATTAGCAACATCCAGGAATGTGAGTGTGGACAGGTCTGGGGGAACTAAGGGTGTGAGATTAGACATGTCCAGAGAAACTGGGGAAGTGAGGGAAGAAGCATGGTGAAAGGTGAGACTGGAGACATCCACAAAGGGTGTAGAGATGAGATTGGAAACATCCTCAGAGGTCGACGAGGACAATTCAGAGGAGCGCTGAAATAGGAAATAGTTAAAATCAGTGAGGTCTAGTGATTCTGAAGAGGTTGAGGAGCTGTTCTCTGAGATGCCTGGTGAGGATGGAGGGACTGTACAGGAAAAGTTCAAGGAAGCTGAGGAGGCGTGGCTGGAAACATCCGTGGAGGACGAAGACGTGAGACTGGAGAGGTCTAGAGAGAGTGAAGAAGTAGGACTGGAGAAACCTGTGGAGGATATAGAGGTGACACTTGAGAGGTCTAAGGAGATTGAAGAACTATCGCCAGATTGGTCTGGAGAGCCTGAAGTGAGACTTGATAGGTCCAGTGAAATTGAAGAGGAGAAACTGGAGCGCTCCCAGGAATCTGAAGAGGTGAGACTGGAGAGCTCTAAAGAGATTGAAGAGGAGGTACTGGAGAAATCTGAGGAGACGGAAGATGTGAGACTTGAAAGGTCCAGAGACGATGAAGTGAGACTGGAGAACTCAAGAGAGGATGAAGAGCTCAGACTGGATAAATCCAAAGAATCTGAAAAGGGGATTTTAAAGAGTTCCCAGGAGGCTGAAGTCTTGACACTGGAGGGGTCCAGGGAGGCCAAAAAAGTGAGACCAAGTAGGTCCAGGTATGTTGAAGAGATGACACTGAAAAGCCAGGTAACATGACTGGTGTTAAATCAGGGGTATTTTAAACCAAAGATCTCTATTACCACATCCAAATAAAAGAAAAAGACAACATGACCTCAAATAATATTTTGAAAATAAAGACTTAAACCTCCAATAATAACAGACTTAATGTGAGCGTTGCCCCTTCCAAAGGGACCAGTGCAGAGGTACAAGTACAGAATCACACATACAGGAACAAACATTCTTCTGTCCTGGTGTGTCTGTCCGTCAACCAGATTTCAACATTTTTGATAACCTGACAGAGAATACCCTCCTGTCAAGTGGTATTTCCCTGTCCTGAAGGTCTGGAATAAAATAATAGTTATGTGATAGAACAGATATTAAAACACTTCAGCTTTTCCAGATCCATGGGATATTCAGAGCCAAGGCTGCTTACTGGTTGTGGAGAGAGATTTTAAACAAATATATTTTTGGAAATTGCAACAAGTCAAACTGGGCCTCGACAATAAAGATATGAGGGATTATTTTCCTTTGATTCATAACATCAGCAAAAAAATACGGATCTTCCTGATGATTCTAAGAAAACTGGCAAAGCAAACAGTATTTTTCTGTGCAGCACGTTCAGGATTTGTTTTTGGAAGCTAGCAATATGCTAAACTGGTTCTGTGTCCAAGAAATACACATTTCAGCATATTTAGGTCTACTTATTTTTCAGATAAAAAGAGGTCTCATTTTGTTACTTTTATTTTATAAAACCAAATCTGGACATAATCCCAGTATAATAACAGTAATGTTTTTATTTGTGAATTGTTTAATAAAAATATGCTAAAGAGAAGCTGTGATAGAAGACAGACCTATGGTTAAAAAGGGAACAGAACAGCTTATATTTCAGTTCATAAAGGTGCATCTAATTATAGTCTGGGTAGATCAAGAGGCTGACCCACAGCTGCCTTCTCTCATCTCCAGACTGCCCTGCAAAGCAGAGCTGAAACCTCTGCAGACGTGGGCACAGGAGGGCACAGAAAGTTTCTCAGTCACCAGAGCCATATTTTGTGGAGCACGAAGGGGGTGCAGGGAAAGCTGCAGCTCCTCAGGGGAGCAGAGCCCAGCTCTGCCCCTGCTCTTACACAAGCAGGGGCCAGATGCGCGTGTAATGGATTTAACATAATCACCATGGGCACAACTCCCACTGAGGTCACCTCTTCCCTGAAGCAGGTGTCTGCTGCACAGGGGCTGAAGTTGAACACTGTCTTACTATGCAGACATTAAAACTGGGGCAGTTAGCACAACACAAAAATTACCAAACTAAAAAAACTAAAAAAAGCTGCTTATGTACCGAAGATGAGACCCCACAAAGTTCTTGAATACATGCAATATTTATTCATAAGGCTTCTGTGATTTCAGAGCTCCTGCAACAATCTTGCAATTGTTTCAAGAGTAAAATGTTTATAGATCAAAAGGCAAACCAAATTAATTTTTCTAAACATGCATAATTTATGATGAAATTACGAGTTTGCTTGCTGCCCTGTATTCTTAAAAAAACCCATAAAAATAATTAACCCCTTAAAAATCCCTTGCTATCTAAACCCACTGTCATTTCGTGACTAATTTTAAAAGTTTCAAGTGCATTTTACAGGGGAGGACAAATATTTAAACAAAAGGCAAATTACAATACAATAAAAAGCCGGTGTCCAACAGGTTATAAATTCCATAATCACTTCACTGTGTTCCTTCTGTCTTAATTTAAAATGACAGAGTTACTGCACTTTTTCCTATGAAATAACACTGTGAAGAAATGTGGAATTTTCAACATGGTCACCATTGTATAAAATGTACAGGTCAGTAATATAGTTTCCTACCTGGTGTAGCTGTGGATTTACCTCCTTTCTCTGCCTGGGTAAGCCATACTGGGCTGTGCTGGTAAAGCTCTGCTGTTCCCTCTGCTGATGACCCTAATCTGTTCCACAGCCACTGAAATCATGCCATGCTGTTGACAATACAGGTCATCTCCTGGTAAATCTCCCGTCTAAGCACAGCACTCTGCACAGAACACCAGCAGGAAACACACCCTGAAATCATCTCTGATCTTAAGATGAAGATGCAGTTCTGCGCTGTCTCCTACTACAGGACAATATTTTGAAGGTTAGTTGATGAAGCAAAGGAAGACATTAATTTTTAACTTTTGGACATCTCGATTCAAAGTAAAAATAGTTTTTCAGTGTCATCCAAGTCCTCAGTTGTCTATTCTACAAAATCTGGCATAAATAGTCTGGGGAGGGACCCAGGATCTGCAGAGCAGAATTCAGGTACACTCAAGTTTTAAGAATCTCCTGCATTACTTCCTCTTTTAATTTGTTTAATAACTTGTGTTGGCTGTGCTACTTTCTAAATGTGGCTATGACAGAATAGCATGATAATGTAAGACATTTTGTCTACAGTGGATGATAGTATTGAATAAAAGTTTAAAAAACACCTAGGTGACATCAGTTGGTACCCCAAAAAACTGTTGACAAGAACTCACTCAGATGTTGCTACTTGCCATATCAGAAAACAGATTTCTTAGCAAGGTGTCTCCAGAGTTGAGGAGGCTCTAGGCACACCAAAGTTCACAGCAAGGGCAATTGTTTCATTTAATTTGGTGTAAAAAAGGCTTGGGTATATGATTAGGAAAATACTTAATACATATGTTGGTCATTTTATTATATTCTAGCTGATCTATTCAGCTGGACTATATATATATTTTCTAGATGATCTATTCAGCTGGACTATATATATTATCTAGCTGATTCTGTTTTTTTAGTTCATTGTTTTTAAACTTTTTGATTAAAGAACTGCCAGACTGTTCTGGAGAAAACATATAAAGGCCATTGTGTGCTGAACTTCTGTAATATACATGTCTGAGAAACAAGACTAACTTAACAATGTTAGTGTTACAGAGCTATAATTTTTACTGTTAACAATACTCTCTCTAGTAGATGCAATATGAATTTATTGTAATACATATTGCAGAGGCAGTATAATTTCAGCCCACCCAGTCACTTCCTACAGATCAGGAGCTCCTCCACTTCTCCTCTTTCAGTGTCTCACCATGCTGGTGGCTGCATAAAAGTGGCATCACTTTATAAAGGTTGCATCACTTCTCGTGGTCATGGGGTTTTGGCTCAACAAAGACCACTGTCTTCAGCACAAGGCAGGGAGGACAGCACAGCCAGGCAAGAAGGCTGGCAGACACACAGCACTGTTTCCTTCTATGAAGGTAAGCAATTAGTTCAGCTTAGTTGTAACATGTACCCTTTAAATAATTTAGTTCTACAGCAACATATAAAACAAATTGAAGAAAGAAATTAACAGGTCCCGTGCAAGTGACAGAACCTTCACTTTGAGAAACGGAAGGATTTTAAAATGACTCAGTGCTTCCACACAAGGTCTCTTTAATCAGCACTCTTCAGTTCTTCCATAAACATGAACCTCAACAGGCTGCAGACCTTCCCTTCACCTTCCCTGGCCATCTGCCAGGGCCAGGGGCTTTGAAAGGTCACAGGTACTAGACTGAGGTGCTTAGGTTTACTGTATATGACACTAACTGGAAACATGCTAGACTGCACAGTTTAACTGCAAGCATAGACCACAACAGACACATCAGCAATGCTGCAGGAAGTCGTGGTTCAAGTTTTTTCTGCTTTTTTTTCCAAGCAAACACCTGCTTTACATTTATAGCTAACTGCTGTATGACTGAACAGGTGCTTGGTTGGTAGGGATCCACCAGAGACCACACCACATTCCTCACCTTTGCCCCTTCTGCTCCCCCATTTTTTCCCTCCCTTCTTTCCTCCTGATCCTTCAGTTTTGGCCCTCCAGCTCTTGCTCCTTTCTTTTACCCACCACTTCCTCCATTCCTTCTAATCCCCAGAAACCACTGCTTCAGGTCACTCTCACTGGTGTATTCATCCACTGCACCCCACATTCACCAGAGTGAATTTGGACACAAATCTCAGTCCAAATAGATTGAAAATCTTTCCACAGGATGGAAAGATTTTCCACAGCAAACTGTGAAACCTGGTCACAAGGTCTCACTGTGTCGAATTTGCAGAAAAGCAGTTACTAAGAAGCAAAAAATGTGCAGCTGTGAATGTGCATTTTAGGATGCACATTTCAATGAAAGAAGCCACTCTGGACTATTTCTTCACCTTCACTCCCCTCACTTTAGATTACTCACCTGGTACTTATAGAACTCAAACAGACCAGAAAGTTCCAGGAACTAGTCAGAATTCAAATAAGATTTTATTTAAAAAGCGCCACATACAGAAAGCCATACTCTGACAGAATGAGAATGCAGGCATATAAATAAAACAGAAGAAAGAAAATTATTATCTTTCAAGAAGTTGTTGAATGCCTGCAAAAATTAAAGTTATGATTTTTTCAGTGCAGGGCCAAACTGAGTTCATATTATGCAGTCCTTAGTGCAGAAAAATTTGGAAAAGAAAAAACTGACTTTAAAATATTAAGTGATGCTAATGGTTAAACAAACACATGAGTTTCAAGCAAAGCATTTTTATCAGAAATGATGGTACAGATCTGCATAATTTTCACATTTTAAAAACTGAAATGCTATTTCAGTTGTAATAATCTTCTGTAAAAGCATGGCAAATCTCAATGACTTCAATTTAGTAAGGTAGTCTCAAATAATTTCTTTTTAGAAAAATATTTAGAATTGTTAGTTTTTTAAAAGTTATATATCTCTATACCTGTTTTCTTCCCCCAACACAAACTGTACAGAAGAATGTGTTCTCGTGTGTTTACCACTTAAAATTAGCTCTGGTTCTCTACATAGCAGACACTACTCAATAGGCAATTTGATATAACAGAAATGGCATGCAAAATAAAATATGCTGGGACAGGTGACATTACAGTTCATAAAGGCTAAGAGAGAGTCTCGAAATCACTTGTAAGCTTAGAATCAAAATTCCAGGAAAAGCCTCTGGCACCAAAATACCACCATCAGCTAATTCAGGGCTGTGCCTTTGCATTTTTCTGTCACACTGACGGAGCCTCATGGGACAGAGTCCCTGCTGAGGTCACCAGGACTACCAGCAGACTGGCACATCATGTGAGTAAGGGTGGCCAGGGCTGACCTTTAAGTTCGTGCAGCAAATGACTGGTGACAGTACCAAGAACCTACGAGTACCAAGAACTGTAGAACACTAAATGAAACCTTTGAGAATACACAGAGCCTTGTATTGTGAGCAAATGGATCTGGAACTTAGAACACTGTTTCAATTAAAGGACAACAGAATATGCAGCTGATGTAGCAGGTTATTTTTGGAGTGTGGTCAAGTTAATGAGTATATTGTTAAATATTACTTCCTCTTATGTTTCGGTATCTCTTTAGCCAAATTCACAAGGGTTTTTTAGTCTTTAATTGGTTCTTTGAAGGGAACACCTTGTAGCAACTTGCAAGATTTTAAGGCTCTATGCTTATTGCACCCCTTTATTTAATGGACTTTTAGACTTATTATAGAAGTTAAAATTTTATTTTCAGGTACTGCATGCCCAGCTCATTAATATTGCATTTAGGTCTTGGTAGGTAAGAGATACTTCGATGTTTTACCTACATTGACTGAAAAATAATTTGAGTACCATGTTAGTTCAACCAGTCAAACAAGTTAAAAAGCTTATCAAAAATATTTTGTACATTCTTTTGTATTTCAAGCATCAAGTAATAAGCTTTCTGTTAAACCAAGTTGTATTACACAACTGTCAAAAATTAACAAACAGAACAATGCTGGAACAACCATTCTGCTTAATTTTGGGCTTGGTCCCAAAAGAGGTAGTCCAGAAGTCACACAAAAAAAAAAAGTTCCACAGAAGTTAGCCTAACATGCCAGTGTCCTCCACCATGTGCAACCTCATCACTAAATGAGGCTATTTCATATCTGCAAACATTATAAGTTAGTGTTCATGTCAATACAGGAACTATACTTGAAAATTATTTCTTCATCTGTAACCGAAATCTGGTCCAGCTGATCCAATATATTAAATAGCCTTTGAACCTCAGCCTTATAAGAATTCAGCTTTTCTCCAAATTACATTTGTAACATGCCTAACACACAGGTATGTCTTTAAATAACAAAGGATACCTGCATTTAGGCTTGGAGAGAAGCTGCAGATTGTTAAGCCTCATTAGTGACACAGGTATAAGTACTATCATTTCTCTACAAATGCTGCTGCTGCCATCGAGTTCCTCATGGTTCCTCTTGCTGAAGCTGCAAACTCTTCGATTTCAGCATTCAGTCTTTTAATTACCCATTCCAGTGCTTCCCGGCCCTGCAGGTAGAGAAAAGTTTAGCAGTGTATAAATCTTAGTAAGTAAGTAAATTGGTTAAATCCTGTCTTACTGAAAATGACTAAAGATGCAAGAGTTGAAAAAGGAAGAGAAGGCACAGAAATACATGCCTCTGGTATTTTTTTATTTCAGTAACTGGAGTATTACAGGAACATGTTCTGCCTTACATTTAATAAAAACAATTCCTTAGGTCAGCAGTGATGACTCATGTTATGATCCACAAAAGACTTTTTATCCAGATTGTTTTATCATTCTTGAGGCTGAACTCAAGACACCTTTGGATTCCTAGACAGACTCTCAACTAAAGCAACCTCTCATTACTCCCATATAACTACTTCAGATCTGTCTGGATGTAGATACTTTTTCAACAGCAAAAACTAATAGATGGCATCAAGAGGGCAGCATAAGAATGACAGTGCCAAGGCTGTTAAGTGAGGTGTTTTCTCTGGTGAGGATGCTGAGAGCTTTGCCAGTAATAATTTATTATCTACAATCACAAGAGGAAAAAGAGGGAGAAGTTCAGCACACCGAACATTCGGTCTCTGCAGTAAAGGCAGTGGAACTATGTGACCCTTCCTAAGGTTGCTGACAAAGCCAGAAAGTAAAACAGATTTTTATTCCCTTTGACAATCAGCCAGTGACCACACCTTTTACACAAAGGTCATACTCACTTTTTTAGCATTAGAAGAAATCGTGTTTGCCATTAACCCTTCTAGGTAACTGCTGAGACTGACACCTTTGACAGATATTATTGCTTCTTGTGTCAGAATGGTTCTGAAACAGAGAGCAGGAAACAGAATTATTATGAGTAGTTTTAAAAAGAATGCACTGCTGAAAGCAACTTGCTCCTTCCCAACAACTGCATTTCCTCATCAGCTTGGTTGCGTCACACAGCATTTCCTGCCCCATAAACATAATGCACTTCCACACTGTGTAGCTGGTTTATGCTTCTGCTCATAAAATAAAACCCAAGTCCAAGTCCTCTTTTGTGGCACTCAGCCATTTCCATCTTCAGCAGAAGGACATTAAGAGTGGACACAACAGATTCAGAATACTGGAATTTATTATTAAAACATCCCGTTCAACAATAGGAATTTAACATTTCTAACTATCATGAGACAAAAGAACTCCTGTGTGAGAATCTCTAGAATGATCCTTCAGAATTATCACTGCTTCCAGCAGTATAGAGTCAGTAAGCTCTAAACTTGCCTTAAAAACCCCAACCATCTGCCAAAACACAAACCTCAAAAATCAGGCAGATATATGTACTTTAAAGTGCAGATTCTGTGCTCGAGCTGATGAAGAGATGAGAAAAAAGGAGCTGGAAACTGCAGATGTACAAACTCAGTTCCAGACAGGACAGCCCTGAAAAGCTGAACTGGACTCCTTCAGCATGACCCGAAGTTTCCCAGTGGTGCTCTGCAGAAGCAGTGTCACTGGAGGAAATGACAGGCCATTTAATCCTTTCTTGGGACAAGCTGCCATAACAGAGGCCATGTAAACCTCATCTTCTGTTCAAGGGAAACCATGGAAATTTTTCAAGCAAAGTCTGTACAACTTCAGGGCAATCTCAGAGCAGAGAGATACTTACTTGTGTGGTTCATGAGGGTGTGGTTTATAGACAAGCCTCTCATCTACTGACACGAGGTTTGTGAATGAAATCTGGAGAACACAGCACAGAATTACTCCTTGATACAAATATTAAAGGGATGAAGCAAATAAAACTGCAGATTCAAAACTAATGCTTATATTGCATTTAAACATTATACTTTTCCTGCAAGTATATGATTGTAGAACAAGATAGAGAAATCTCCAAGTTCAGCACTTGCTGATCTATTTCTTTTAAATTTTTGGATTGCTTACCAGCTACCACATTTATAAGAACATCTCCACAGTGGGATCAGACCGATGGAGTAGTACAAAGGGAAAAATCTTACAGGACTGGGAAACAGTCACAGTGTCCATACACCAAGTGCCTTTAAAAAAACTCTTTAATACCACCCCCAAAACTCCTCCTGTCCATCTGTATCTTCAGATGCTTCAGTCCTGACAAGTTTCAAAAGCCTAGAAGCTCATTCCTGAAAAACAGAACTAGTCAACTACAACCCCATTAGTTAAACCTTTAACTTGTATTGTTCTAATGGAATTTTCAAGTTATTTTTGTTAAGATTTTCCTTTTCTAAAGGTCAAGGTGCTGTTATACTCTGTAATCTATTGAAATTGCACAAGAACAGCTACTTACATTACAGGATTTCAGCTCCATTGTTTTTTTCACAGGGTCAACAACAGAGTGTTCCTGAACATATGTCCTTGTTCTGCATGTGCCAATGAGCTGGAGGAGAGGCCAACATAGATGGGATTAATTATGCTAACCCACTGCAATTTTTCTGCTTTAAAGGTGTAAGTAGTGATAATTCCATTGAACAGGCACCGAGACAACAGAATTAGGGTTTAGCTTAAAGTAAGACTATTGTGTTGAGGTGGATCTCATTCTCCCAGTGGAAACAATCTAAGACCCAGGCAATTTTTGGCTATCGGGAAGTCACTACATGTCCTGCTGTTGAACTGTCCTGATACATTAACGCTTATATTTTTAAACCATTAGGGTTATGAAATGATACGTGTCTGTTACAACACCCAGCTCGTGAGCTTCCCTTCCCCTCCTTAAGGGATCCTTTTCCAGCCCTGTGACACAATACACACCGATTTCACAATGGAGGGAATTCCCCACTCTGTGCTGAGGAGCCTGTGGCTGTGCAGCTTCCCACTGGGATCCACGTGTCTGTCCAGGACATCCACTCCGACCACACTGGGGTTCATGGGGTTTGGGTATTTCCGCATGGCAGCCGTGGTCACAGTTTCCCAGGGGTGGCTGATGAAACAGAAGCAGGACACAGGATTTCTATTAAAACTGAATGGTACATATCAACTGATTTATATTTTTAAAGCAGTTCCATTTCCAGTTCTCAACTGTACACATATCCTTTCTAAAGAAAAACCTCTCTTTCATGGACTGGACAGTGCCACATGCAAGTCAAACATACAGCACACCTCATTAATCAGGTGTCCTCAGTTCTATTATAATTTGATAAGAATGTTTCTCTGAAATGTAATGCTAAAAGACTGCACTGTATCCAGATTTTGGTAATACTGCAGTGATTTATTAAGCTATTACTTTCCTCTAACGAGTATTTCCTTTGGATTACTTTTAACAGAGGTGTTTTGGAGCACCTGAGCCCCGACACCATGAGGGACCTCATCGTGCTTCGCTCTGCGCTGCCCCTGCAAGGCGAGGGCAACACTACAGCCCTGAGCACAGCCGACACCGCAGGTGGGTCCGCACCGCACGGGACAGCCCCGCACAGCGACAGATCCCGCAGGGGCACAGCCCTGCCCAGGGACAGCCCCGCACGGGGACAGATCCCGCACGGGGACAGCCGCTGCTGAGGGCCCGCAGCCCCAGCCCCAGCCCCAGGCGCCTCCCCCGCGGGCCGTGACCCCGGGCCGGCAAGGACACGCGGGGAAGGTCACGGGAGGCCGCGGTGTCCGGAGCGGGGCCGCGGAGCACCCGCGGGGCGGAAGGGCGGGCACAGCCCCCACCGCCCCGGCCCGGCGGAGCGCCCCCGTGTCCGGCCCCGCCGCCCCCTGCCCTGCCCTGCCCGGCCCCGCTTGGCGCTCACTCGAACACGTGCTCCGAGGTCCAGATCTTCATGTCGGCGGCGGGGCGGGCCCGGCCCGGCCTGACCGGCTCCCGCTCCCCCTCCCGCTGCGGGCCCCGCTCCGCTCCGCGGGCCCGGCCCGCTCTGCCGCCGCCTGCGCGCGCCT
>JAWWEE010000051.1:10909454-10958508 GCA_035221455.1 Xenops minutus | reverse complement strand
CCTGCGCGCGCCTGCGCGGGCCACGCGCCGCGCGCCCGCCAATCGCCGCGCCGCGCCGCCGTGACGTCACCGGGGCGCTCCCGGCCCGGGCCCAGACCCGGCCCGGATCGGATCGGGATGGATCGGATCGGGTCGGGTCGGATCGGATCCCCCCGCACCCGGCCCCGTCCGGTCCGATCGGATCGGATCAGAACCTCCTGCACCCCGCCCCGGGGCCGCGTCGTCGGCCGCCCGTGTGGGTAACGTGTTTCCGTGTGAGGTGCCGTGCCTGTGTGCGCCGCGCTCAGCTGGGCCCCCACGCCCTTCGCCCTGCCCAGGGGCGGTGGCCGCAGGTAGCCCGTGACGTCACAGCAGGGCCACAGGTGACCGGTGACGTCACATCGGGGCCTCAGGTGGCCCGTGACGTCACCGCGGGACCGCAGGAGGCCCGTGACGTCACGGCGCCGGTGCCGCGCCCTCCCGGCCAGCAGGGGGCGCTGGGGAGCGCGGTGACGTCACTGGCGGTGCGAGGGGTCCGCGAGGGGGTTCCCGAGGCGTTTTGTAAGCGGTTTCGTAAGCGGTTTTGTAAGCCGTGTTGTAAGCCGTGTTGTAAGCGGTTTCATAACCAGCAGCGCCCCCCGCGGCAGCCGCGCTGCCCCGGCCGGGAGGGGTTTCCACGACCCGCCCCGCATCGTTTCGGACCCCGCTGATTTAATGCTGATCACGCGGGCTCAGCCACAGCAATAAACAAACCCACATGCGGCCGCTGGCGCCTCATCAAGCGTTTTCTCCTAAAATTCTAGACAGTGTTGGAAGTGTCGTGAGTTGTGTGGAATTTAATTATTTTTTTTGGAACAGCCGGATAACGTTTCATGGACACAGCACATCGAGGGAGTGACCACTGTGCGCTCCCGACTGCACAGAAAGAGGCTCAGTGGAAAAGGGGCAGAGGGAAGTTCCCCAGAAACAGGTTACTGCACACAGTGACACTCCTGCCATCCTTGTGCAGTGCAGAATTCCCAGCTTCACCTCCAGGGAATATCCCCTGTGCATCTTGGTGTTTGCACTGAACATCAAATCCAGCAGCTGTGTTACAGAGAAACTACTATTTGATGATACAGTACCAGATTCAATCAGGAGCAAATATTTAAATGAGAGCCATGAAGAGAATAAATGTTTGTGGGAGATAATCAATTGATACTATTTTTCCTGACTCTTTAACCTCATGGGACTGTTCCTAAACATTATCATGCTGGTGATCTATCTTAGTGTACAGTTATTTCTGGAAAATCAGTCCTAAATCCATTGGAGTCTTAATGCCCACTGAGCAATTTTTTAACTGGAGAATTATGCAAAGGATGTTAAAAATGTTTGAGAGGTCTCAGTGTGACACTCAGTTGTGCAAGGTGGGGACCCTAAATAGACCGATCCCTGATCCATCAGGCTGCCTGTAGCCTCTCATCTGTTTGTTTGGGGTTTTTATCTCTGAAAGAAACCTTATCTACTGGAAGCAAAGCAAAATGTCATCTCCAAGAAAGAAGCATGCCAACATATGGTGCAGATTAGGAGCTAAATTTCAACAGTTCTTCACAGAAACTTCAAGTTATTTTACCAGGAGTTTGTTGAAGTAAGTTTGTGCATTTGAGTGATATCAAGGGCAGAATGACTTATAAACCTGACTTGTAAGAGGAATAATTACAAATAATAAAAAATTTGTAACTGTAGAGGAAAAAGTGGCACATCCTAAACATCAGAATTCTTTACATAGGTGGTGATGTATCTTGAAAATACTGTGTACATTTTTATGACCAAGAATTTAATACTGTAAAATTCAGTATCTTTTTCCCTGTATGTTGACCGTATCTGTCTAATAATTGAAATCAAATAAAACATCCTTTCAGTTAAGTCTGTCCAGTCGCAGGCACTCCCAAGATGAGCATTGAGGACCACAGTGGATATCTCCCAAAGAATATAAAACCCTGTGGAAACCCACGGTGAGATTCCTTAGTCCATACATATCTTTCAGGAGCTGTTTGCTTACAACAGCTGAAGGCAACTGATGCACGAAACGGGCCTTGTGATCATATGTTTCATAGGGATTTTGGCAGAGCAGTCTCCTTGGCGTGACTAAGACATACTTGAAATGACTCTAGGAATTGTGTCTGAATGTGCTCTGAGGTCCCAGAGAACTTATTTGGAGAACAAGTGATTATGTTTTTGTGTTTCCAGACCCGTATGTGCCAGCAGGGAGTCATGACTTGATCCCTTTGAGTGGCCGCATAAAATATCCATCAATTCACTGAAAAGTGCGAGTATCAGAAAATAAATAACAACCAAAAGTCGTTTTATCTCCAGCATTAGATTCTGATCGTTCCTGCACTCCATAATGGGGACCAAAAGCCCAGATTGTCAAACCTGCTCAGGCCTACACAACGATGGGTTTGGTTTTCTTTCAGAAAAATAGAGGTATTCTGTCTCACTTAGGAAAGCAAACACCACCCTGGTTCAAAGCCCTGTTCCAGAGGTTAACTAGAGCGCTCTGCAGTACAAAATGTCTCTAAATTCTAACCTGAAGAGGGTTGGGTGACAATGGCAGCGATTCAAGCTGCACTCCTGAATGAAGTAAGTGCAAGTCAGGAGTGCCATTAGTAATGGATCACCAGAATTGTACAGAGATGACTGAAACAGAAGAGTAAGTGGGGAAAGGTCTGTACTGCCCTGCTGCATTCCCTTGCCTTGGCAGGATGTGGGCTCTGGTTGCTCCCCCTGCTTCAGGTATCACAACACTTCACAGTTTTTGTTTCTTACACTTAAGAAAATTGTATTTTGTCATTTATTTTTTCCTCTGCCATATTCTGGAATACAGCTACACTGCAGCAACACCACACCAGTTCCTTGATCTGAAATCCAAGTTTCATGTGTGTGAAATCCTGGTATTCCCAGGCAGTGTTAATGAAAACCATTCAAAGGTCTTGCTCTTTTATTGAGCTGGAAAAACAAGTTCCCACTCCCTTTGTCAGTCTGGCAGTAGAACTGGCAGAGAATTGAAATTGTCAATGTTGTCTTTTCCAGACATACCTATTCAATGACTTCCATTATACAACTCTTAAAGGCCACCCCATCTATAAACACTCTTTCATTAGCTGTAAATTCACTATCTGAGGCTGTTCGTGCTTGGCTTTATGTTCCTGAATGTATTTCTTATAAAAGCTTTGTTGGATAGCAAAGCTCCTTTTCTGTGCTTCCAGAATTGGCTCTTTAATGCCTTGCAAGTCAAAATACATCTCATTAAGAGACGGTCACACCAAATGGTACTTCTGATAAACAAATACCCTTCTTTCCAGAAAGAAAGCACAGCAATACCCCAGTGTAGCATGGTACCAACTCCTCTAGCTTTGCTCACACTTTAATAGGAGTGGTGGTCCAGTAATTTTGATCCTTCTATCAGCTTTCAGAGAAAACATGCAGGAGTTTATATTTTTATTAAGAAATAAGGTCGGATTGATTCCTGCCTTCTGTGTGGAGAAACCACGAGAGGGGGCTGGATCACACGTGTTCTCTGTATTCCACTCCCTATACATGGGGCTTCACCTACTCCAGAACAGTCTTTTAGACTTCAATTTCCACAAGTCCTCATCGTGATGAAGCAGCTTTTCTTTCCTTTGCAGATACTTGTCACCACAGACACAATTACACCACATAACTCTCAGGGATGTGAGCTGAATAAAGCAGGTCCAGAAAAACCTGAGAGCAATTCAGAGTGCAGGTGTCCTGTTGGAAACCTCAGCACTCAGTGTCAGGTGAGAGTGTTTGGTACTTTAACTGTGGGAACAGGGAGGAAAGCCTGGGCCAGCTTGCACAGAATGCAGTTAGGAAGCTCTTAACAGGAGGTTAAGTATGTTCCCAAATGAGTTAAAGTAGTCTTTAGCTGAAGAGAGAATGATCTCTTCATCTTGATCATGGAATTGCTTTTTCTTGGAGAAAGGCAGAGTTGCAGTCAGAAACTAGATATGAGAGAGGTGGATAGAAGATGATAAATCTGCCATCAGATTCTACCCTGGATCTCATAATACCCACAGAGGGAATGACACACCCCAGAGAACCCTTTGTAAACTTGCAGGATATTCTGACCAAAGGTCACAGGATCAATAAGCAAATTCTTTTACTATTCAACTCACACCTGAAGCCATTCTTAACAAGTAAAAAAAATTAGTGCTAAGATATCCAAACACCTGTGGCCACCTGATGTGAAAGGATAGCATGGGATATGAACTGCTAATTGACCACACTGCTACAGCTGACTCGGTTTTAGCTAATTAGAGCTAAGAACGTCAAGGGGAGAGTGAGATTTTGTTACCTAGAATTCAGTATCTCTCCTCCAAACAACACCCCCCACCTTGCAAAAAAAACCCAACCCCCAAACTCCAAACCCCACCAATATCCTGTCCCCTCGAATAAATTCAAACCCAGACATTATCTTTGCTTCAGAACATAGAGTTTAAGTTAGGGCATATTAAAAATGTGCATTTTTAATAGCATAATCTGGCACTAGCCCTGGGACAAACATTTGATTTCCAGATGCCTTTTATTTTATTTTTCTGCCATAAAATGAGCCAAGAGGCTTAGAGCTTGAGGCTTTGAGCCCACCTTCAGAGGGCTGTTGCCTCATACACCATCCTTATGCAGCCTGTGATACATCTCCTGCAGTTGGGAAACACACTGTCTAACACTGCCTACACTAACCAGGCTCTGGTGCTGTTTATATAATTTGAATGCAAAGAATTATTTTTCTTATCAGCTTTCCCTCCCACCTGACAACATCCAAAATGTAAACCCAGTGCCCACAGGATCCCACCCAGCTGCCCAGCTCACCTCCTCGCCCTGAGCTGGCGGCTCCCAGCATTGACTCTTCACCTGCTCCCTGGGCTGTTTGGTTTTAACATGCTCAAATTGCCCCAGTGAAATGATTTACCACATTATACAGCTGCTCTTGGCTTTGTGTCTGACAGCAGAGGTCTTAAACTGGCACTACATGGCCCTTAAATGGCTTTTGGCTAGGGAATGATATGGTTTCAGTTTAAAAACTGACTCAGAATTTGTAGCAAGGTGTGTGCTGTTTGACTTGTTAGAACAACAAATTCTGATTTTTTAAAATTTATTATTAATATTTAGATTGTGCTGTTTCCTTGACTTCCATAGTTTAGGCAGGTTGATTTTGGCTGTACAAACAGTTCCATCCTGTCTGTGTCATTAGTGGGAACAGCAGCTGCCACCAGGTGTTTGACTCGAGTGCAGGTACCCGGCAGTGTGCAGCTCATGGATGCAACAGGACTGTTCTGTTGTCTGGGAAACAGTCTCTTAAACCCTGCAGAATATGACAGTTACCAGCCAGATAATGTTTTCTCTTGCAAGCATCACAAATGTGCATGTGATCAAGTAGGCAGATGATAATCACATGTTATCACCCACAACTCATGAGCAAGCACAGTAACAGCACAATTAAAGACAAAACCACAAATTTTAAAGTACTTTAAAAATGCTGATGATTTTGTGTTGTTTGGAAATAATCATGTTTCTTCCCTAATCTGATCCTTGTGGAATTCTAATCAGACAACAGTTCTTATAAAAACACACCATTCTCTCAAATATTCATTGAATGCAACTTTCAATGCAAAACCTTGAAGAACCAGCGACAACAGGTCGTGGTCAGAACTACGTGTTAAATCACAAACATAACTCATGATCTTCAAAATTTTAATCAGGCTCTTTGTGCTTGATCAGCTATCTCTGGACATGGCTTTAAGAAACCACAACCTGGAAATAAAAGTTGAGAATTCATCATACACAAGCTACTGCCTGAAAGTAGCCACTTAGTCGTCAGTGCTGGCTTACCCAGAGAATTGTCACCAAGACAATTATCAGATCAATTATAAACCCAACAGGGTTGAGACATCTCTGGCTTACACCTGTCAGTGGCTGACCACAGAGCTATGGTGAAGGCAAGCCATTAAATCATTTTTGTTCCAAGTTTTGGGGGCTAGAGAACTGGTAGATCCTGGTTTTAAGGCTCTTTCTGCTGTCCTTAGTGCTGGGATTGTACTTGCCACCTCACTGGGAGGGGGAGGATCCTGTCTCAGTAACTGAGAGCACAAGACCTCATTGCTGGGACCACAATCCTCAGATCTTTAACAGTAACAGCAACTTAAGGCTCAGTCCCCACCTCCTCAGCTGGGCTTGACAGCAGGAATTCCCAACTCCAAGCTGAGAAGGAATGCTGGTGTTTGAACAGGACTGACAATCCACAGAGAAATAGTGAGACTGAGAGTCAAAAACTGTACCTGAAAATGATCCTTGTCCTTCTGGGGATGAGACACTCCAGCAGTTTAATACTTTCCATATCTTGTCTGGTCAGTGGTGATTTCCTGTTTGTACCTTCACTGAAAACACATTTCTTTTTCAATCAGCCTTCTGAGGGGTTTTCAGGAGTTTATTTCGTCTAACCTAAGGGACAAACTATTAAAAAAACCAAAATAAATGATGAGTCCAGCTTGGTAAGTGCCCGAATCTGCACTGTCTGTAACCACTGTCTGACACTTTCTACAGGTGGTTTTTTATCTACTTAATGGTGAAATCTCACAGCACTTGAGGAAAGTGAAAGGAATGTATGGGAACAGTTATAAACTTGGAAGTCCTGCAAAAGAACTCCACTACATTCTCTAGAACTGTGCTGATCCAAAGCCAAACACATTTATCAGGCCTGTACAAACCTGCTGCATACAGAGTAAGAAAATTTGAGTGAAATTAATGCAACAACTTAAAGAGGTTCTAAAAATTTACTAAACATTACAAGAAGGTATGAGCTGTGAAAATCCATTTACAGAACTTGTGGAAAACACCAAGTTAACATCATCATGGCCTGAAATCCTGCTGTGCAGGTTGGGCACCTGCAGACTCAGACACTCTCACATCCCACTCTGTTCCAGGAATGGAGAGTGTTCAGTGCACACAACAGTTCTTAGATAGGCAATTCAGGCATGGACACTTGGACTCCTGTAGGTCTTCCCCTACCCCCTTCATTGCTAATTTGTGCAGCTTTATTAGAGGTGATTAATTAGAGAGCCCTCTGGGAGAAAAAAGCTTTTTCTTCATTTTATTGCCTGTACTTACGTGATGCTGAAACTAAGCTGTCTGCGACTTAGTGTTCCAGCAATAATTAAAGGAATAAACAATATGTAAAAATAAAAAAAAAAAGTTAAATTCCAAGCACTGAGAAAGCCTCAAACTCATCACAGTATGATTAAGCCAGCTTGGATTAATGCCATCCATCTCCTGAGGATAAGATGAAGAGCACAGAATCTCCATCAGCTCTTCTTTTTAATCAAGATATGCATCCTATGTGTCTTCTAAGTCAGGGGCTCCCAAATGTGCAGTGGGCTGAGTAGCATAGGAACAGAAAAAGCAAATAGTGTGTGAGCAGCTGAGCAGCCCCTGAGCAGATGGACTGACACAGGCACTGCTGCTGCCAGGTCCAGGAGCCAGGACAGCAGCAAGGCGAGCTCCAAGGCAAACCACCAGATTCATAAGGAGCCTCCACAAAGCTTCACTAAACACAGAGCTTGGAGACAACCCAGCAGCAGAAACAATGAAAACTTGTTTAAGTTGGTTACTCCAAAATTAATGTTTGTTCCTTTTATAAATGTGTGTTTCAGAGTGTCATATATATGTCTATATATCTGTATCTTTATCCCTGCTGATAAAATTAGGAGTACTTTCAAAACCATCTGAACACTCCTACAGGGAATCTGCACAGATTTAAACAAAAGTTGACTACAACTACCTGTAAGAAAGACCCTTCTTTAGAAAGGTGATGGCGAATGTTCTTTTTAGTTCAATAATTATTAATCTGATTATTAAAATAATAGTGAGGATCAAAGCCATGAAAAAAAAGTCAGCAGAATTAGGACTCAGGCCAGCTCAGGTGTTGAATCTCTTCTGTGCTAACTCAGAAAAGATTTTCTTCCAAAAAGTAATTCCTACCTCATCTGCTTGTAGGCTTTTTTTAATGCCTATTTTAAGAGTATGGTTTGCCATCTGGTTTTTAATTAGTGTATTTTTTGTTGCCTCTCAGAGAATCTATTCAGCACATGCATGCATTCCAAAAACTGAAATACTAAACCAAAAAAAAAAAAAAAAAGATATTCTGTTTTCTGAAAACCATGGCTATAAATGAAGAGAAGAACAACTGCTAACCTCACTGTAACACTTGGAATTTTTGGAAGATGAACAAAATGGGATTATACCTGTCAGTTTTGTTAGTTAAATTGAGCACATCAAGTTAATCTCTCTTTTCAGAAGTGAGATGAGAAAGCGCTGAGAGCTGTGACAGTTCACAGAGACTCACGAAGCCCATGGGGAATACCAGCCCTGGGAAGATGGAATCATTAGAGGTAACAATCTGGATAACAACCTCTGTGGCAATTATGACATATGTCTCAAACAACAAAGCTTCCAGAATCTAAACTGTTAAAGAAAAGGTTGAGAAAAAAATATTCTTTTGCTGTATTGATTTTCCATGGTAAAAGTTTGAGTACCTACCAATTGCCTGCCCTGAAAATAGCTGACATTCCTTTTCACTTAAGTCTATTTCAGCATTTCCCAGGCACATTTATTTACTAATACTAAGGATGTAAATATTTTGAAGGAAAGAACAATATTATTTTCTGTGTTGACATTTTATTTGGCCCATGATATATCCCAAAAGGGGAATGGCAACAAGTTTCTCCCTCATGGAGCCTTTTCCTGTGAGTTGCCCACCAAGCTGTGCCAGCCCCACAGCTCCTCATTTCTGTGATGGCCAAATTATAAGGACATAAAAACATCACTCCATGTAAATGATGATTATACAGGTATCACTGCATCCCCCTCCAGAGGGGAAAACAGTTGGGGTTCAAAACTGACCTCTTTCTGAGTAGCTTTTGTTTTCCTGCTTCCCTGAAGTTCACTGGAGGTACTTGAATTGCACCATCAATTCATTGTGTTTGGATGATTTCTTAATGCATGTTAAAATTTTATCTGTAATCAGAGATATTCAGATATTAACTGTTAGCAAATGTTCCCTTTACAAGCCGTAATAACTAATATTTTGTGTAGGAATAAAAAGGTAGGAGATAAACTTCTTAGAATGGTTTGGGTTGGAAAGGACCTTCTTCATGTGGATGAATTTGATTAAAAAAGAGAAGATAAAGTTAAAAAGTGTAAATTTACAGTCTAAAGATACAGTAACTAAAAAGTAGACTCTATATAATTAGGCAGGAAGCTATTGACATCTGACACATTAAGTGATGAATGAACACTAACCCAAACAACACCTTAAAATTGTGTCCCAGATTCTTTGATGGCTTTATTGTAGGAAATAAAAAATACTCATGCCCACAGAACTCCAGTGAAATAAGTAAGTAGTAGTATCTCAGACATTACAAATATGAAAATGTTGAGGAGATTTTCTCAAAGCTCCAGGAGCAGCTAAGGACTCAATTCCCAGGAAAATTTAGTGGGAGTTGAGCTTCCAACTCACATGTTATCATTTTCAAAATCTGCCTTAGAAGGCTTTTCTGAGACAAAAGAAAGGTTCACCTTGATTTAAGAATTCACAGTTTCCAGTTCAGTCAACTGAGCCACATTTTCTCACTGTTCCTTTTTATGTTTTGAATTTCATTTCCATGCCAGCAAAGAAGGATGAGTGTGTGAAGGAGTCCTTGCATAGAATACTTAAAAATTTGCTTTCCTGAAGTAGTTTTACTAATGGTGGTTGGGGAGGACAGACCATCTTTTTTCCCCAAACCTTTGCTGATAACAGAGATTTGGAAAGGTTGCTGTAATTTTAATATACGTTTTGTTCCATTGCTGTATTTTTAATTTGAAGCTGCCTTGAGGAGTTTATTAAATTGCTCAATACTTCAGAGACTTGGTTTTTATTAAAATGAACCCTGAAAGGATAGTTTAGCAATGGATCTTTACAAACACAATTACTGAAATATATACCAAGAGGAGAGCTGTTGAGATGACTGTTTCCATAACAGCATCTCCAGGATGGTCCTCAGAGACACAGGATACTGTTTCTATGGCAATAGAATGTCTGAGTCTCAAGGATGCACAGAAATCCATCAAGAAAAATAGCAACTAATAGCTGAGATTTAAGAGGCTTCCTT
Source organism: Xenops minutus (assembly GCA_035221455.1). NCBI lineage: Eukaryota > Metazoa > Chordata > Aves > Passeriformes > Furnariidae > Xenops > Xenops minutus. Next base: position 10,948,321 of record JAWWEE010000051.1, on the reverse strand, counting down.
TTCCATACTTATCTGTGTTTAGCCACATGTTATACCTAGACTGTAAACTTTTTAGGTTGGTGACTCCCTTTAGCTTTTTTTCCTAAAAACATAGGTGGTATCTGCTCGTGCTGTCTCTCCTCCTCTTACAACTTTTTCAACTGTTGGTTAATTTTAACCCAAGTTACCCTGTGGCAGTGGTGTGTGTCTCCTGGCTGGGGCTCAGAGTGCTGACACTGGTGGAGTGTCCATACAGTGAGTTCACTTATGTTCTGTCCCCTGCCAAGGCTGAGGGCACAAGGGACTGGAGGTACTGCAAAGAAAGCAGTTTTAGCAGCAGTTTTAGTAACAGTTTTAGCTCTCAGTTCTTTGGGCTTTTCCCATGTTCCTGTATCCTGAGTTGATCAGATATTTGGCTGAAAAAATTCTCCCAGATTATCCTACTGGGGTCAAATTTACAAAGGATCTGTAATATGTTAGATATTGGAGTTAACATCAAGCATATTCACAACAGAAACTCTGCACTTCTTTGCTGGGGACCACCAGAAATTAAAACTAATACAACTAAAAGGCAGAGTATTTTCAGTCATTTTGGAGCACTGTGTCTGGGTGCAGTGAGTGTCTGGATGCTGAAGACTTTTCTTAGCATGTACCCAGTGTTTCAGGACAAGGAGATAACACATGTTAATAGCTGAAAAACTGCTGATACAATTTTGGTGTCTGCTTCTGAAAATCAGAGCCATTAATGGTGTCAATAAATTACAAAAAGTCATGGTAATCTAATTACTGCTATTTTAAAACACTAAGGTTCCTTTGTAGCTATGGAAACAAAAATGCAGACATTAATGAGCAAGGGGGAAAAAACCCCGGTGTTTCCTTGACGACAGATAAAAGCAAAAGCAAAAAGCAAAGCTCCATGAAACCCAAAGGGGAGAGGGACAGAAATACCTCTTACCATGACACCCAACTGAAACACAAGTCCAGTGCAGTGATACCCTTCCCTCTGCCAAGAAGCTGCAAGTGCTCTTTCCATTTCCCACCTGTATCCTGAAGTTATCCTTGCATGCATGAGGCATTCTGTATGTTCACCTCTAGGAGGGTAAGGACTGACACAGCACCTTAAAGGCTGTGCTAAGAGCTGGAACCCTTCTGAGTCATGCTTGGAGCAGTGAGTGTTGCACAGAACGTGCTGAAAATGCTTCTCAGACACAGGCAAGAGGTAAATGATTGATCCCAAATCCAAGACTGACCTGGTCCTTTGCAGGGTGAGTTTGACTCCTGTGCTCCACAGAAAGCTCAGCATGGGCAGAGTAGACACCACCATTGAAGAGCAGCTGTTCCCTGGAGTGCACCATAAATTCTGTGTACGTGTATGAATTTATATATAGTACCTCTTCTCCCAGTGAAAACCTGTATAAACATTAGGTAAAATTATGACACAGGTACAAGGAGTTTGCAGCTGCAACTGAATTATTATCACTTGAAATTTAGCTCTCACAAAATCCAAAAATTAGAGGAACTCACCATTGTTCAAAGATAATAAGATAAGAGAGGAATTATGACAGAGGGAAATAAGAAGACACCAGTAAGATTACAGGCTGTTTTTCAGTGGATAGCATATAACATAATAGAATATTGATATGTAAAATAATTAATAAAATTAATAAATATAAGAGCTAATTGGCAAATTTCCCACAGGCATTTTGGAAGAACTGGACTTTCAAAAAAGGTCTCCCTTTAACTCTATCCAGTTTATGGTCCAAGTGAAGATCCCTTCATAGTGAGAAGGAAAGTGTACCACTTGGTTCCAACTCCTGAACTGATTTGTGTCTAGAGCAATACAGAGCTAGATACCAAGCTACAGAAATGGAGGGTTTCCTTGACAACATGTGGAGAAGAAACACAACTACATAAAAACTTACAGGGAAAATTAAAAATCCAAATAGTTGGGTTGGCTGGATGGTGTAGACTGTGGGTTTACCTGTAACTGTGCTGGGCTGGGGTCATGGTGATGGGAATGCTTCTATATTTATAGTAACTGGTGCTTCCTTTTACTGGTTTTAACACTGATCTGAAAGTTGGTTCAAATGATCAATGACCCTGTCAAATTCTATTCTCTTTTTCTGTAAAACACATTTAAGTTTGTGTAGTTGGGAGTTTTTAGAGCATTTCTGACTACTTTCAGTAGTTCTGGTTATCTGTTTTTCTATGACAAATAAGAAACAGATGGAAAAATTAATATGTCTATAGTTTGAGCACGTACAAACCAGCAAACCTTACTGCCTTTTTGAGTTGAAGCAACTGTTCCTCTGAAAGCTACATTGCTTCTAAGTGTGTTATAATTGTAATTACTCATATTTAGGATGTGATATGCCTGAAAATTGATCATTAATCCAAGAGAAATTGCAGCTCATTAATCCAGCAATCTGTAAGACCTGGAAAGGCCCTTCATATTCCTCCTGCAAAACATCTGTTTTGTAGAAGAGGCACCAGAACATCCTCCCCTTTCTAACCTTTTAACTGTCAGCAAAAGGATGATTTGAGCAAGGAGAAGTAACTGGACCTCTTCATTCCCACCCAATCACCTGATACTTTAGAAGCAAAGCTGGACTCACACATCTGCCTTTTCTCTCTGATATCCAGGTTTTTTCTTGGATTGTAGGCTGTCCTTGTAAATTAATCCCTAAACCAGTCCCTCACCATACCTATTTATAGTGAATTACTACGAAAAAGCCAAATCAAATAACCCCCCAAATCAAACTGTGTGGTGATTCAGTATTTAGAGCTTTACCTAAAACACATTCAATCTAAGTTTGGAAAAAAGGTCTGTGGGATTTTAATGGAAGATGGTTTGAGGCTGGACTTTTTGGTTTTTTCTCTTTGTTTTTCTTTCTCCCCTCTGGGTGAGTGTCTGTCTGTCCAGCCCTGCTGCTGGGCTGTGAAAGGAGCCCAGGCACTTTAAGGATGCCATTCCATTCTTAGTGAAACCCTGAGCTGTGTGTACACCCAGCTGAACCTTCTCAGTGTTGTGGGTTTGCATTTTCTCAGCAGCCCTTGAGTCTTTTCCCTGTGGGATCCATTACTTTTGCCTTCTGGTTTAGTTTGCCTTGAACTGCCTTTTCTTTGGCAAGCACACCCGTGTTTGCTTCGAATGAAAACTGTCTCTCCCTTTTGCTGTTTGAGCACATTTTTGTCTGAGTTTTTTTCTCTTGGGCTTCTTTTTCCTATGTGGCCTGACCAGTTTGTGAGGGTTTCACTCCTCTTTGGGTGGTGGTTCTTGCTGGCTCAACAAAGACAAAAGTACCAAATGAATTTCAGTAGATGTTGTGCAGTATTGATAAGAGGGCAGTAGCTGGCTGTCCAGTTTACTAGACTGTTTTCATTTCTCCTGCTTTGAATATTTTCCTTCTATATTAATTTTTTCCCCACATTTTTAATAGTTGCTTTAAGAGATTCTTTCACTTTACAAAGCTATGATCTTTGTGAAAAAAAAAGTCATGGTGGAAATGTGCCTTTAGTCAAATGAAAGATGTGTAGAATACCATGACTTCTGTGAATTCAAACTTCAGCGTTCATGTCTCTAAAAGAAATATTGTTATTTATGAGAACCAATAGCAATACTACATAATGGTTCTTCCTGGGGATCGGTCCTTGGAGGAGGATTAAGTGCATTTAGAGATTCCAGGTGTTACTTCACCTGCAGCAAAGTGGCCAAAACTGTGGCAGGAATGGTGACAGCTGCACTGACTTGGAAACATGATATCTATAGGGTCACATAATTGTCCATGCCACATGGAGGCAAAAATGAGCAATAAAAACCTTTCAGAGTTACTGCTTCAGGTTATGTATTTTGGTACTACACTTTTCCAACTGGGGCAAGAAAATATTAATATCTTTTTTAAAACAATGTGAATTGTAATAAAAGATTTAGCTGATACTACTCATTGATAATGCACAATGTTTAACTGGGCAAAAAGGGTCTTCACTGAGCAGACCTTACACAAAGAAAAATTTAAGAATTTAGAGAAAGACAAAAAAAATTTGAGGTTGCATTTGTTTTTTTTTACTTCTATCCAGATAAAAAATTTACAATGCTAGGAAAATTACTGGTGTTACTGCATTGATTTAAGCCATTTCAGTTTGCAGTCCTCATCAGGCTGTACAATGGCACTGGGTCTGCGTGGATGGAGCCCTGCTGGGAGCCAGATTTCCTGTCTCTCCAAACATTCACTTTTCTATATGAGCTGAGGCCACAGACATTTCTCCAGCAAAATTATCCTGGGGCTGACCTCAGCTCTTGGGGTGTACACGAAAGAAGAATTTAAGCTTCTACTGTGGTCAGTAGCCAGACCCTACTTGGTACCAAGGCTGTAGTGGCAGTATCTCTGAGAGTTTTGCCAGATCTGAAGGTTCCTTTTCATTCACTGTCCGGTGATTCACTGTTTAAGTCCCTTTATCAGAGACTTTGTTAAAGTTTAGGATTAGCAGTCTGAAGTCCTCCAGTCCAGTCTTGCTGGTTTTACTGACATGCAGCTGTGGGTGCCCAGCCCTGGGAGCTGCCCCTGCCTCCCCCTGTGGGCAGGAGATGAGCTGAGCACTGCCAGGACACCCTGCACTGAACAGCACCGTGGGCATCACAGTGTCCCCTCTCTTTCCCACCCCCTCGGCCTGGGTTTCCAGCTGCCCTGCTTTGGATTGTCAGCACAGCACCAAAGGCAAGGGAAATCCTGAGTGATTTGGGGCTCATCTGAATATTTGACAAAATAGACACCTAAACCTCTCCACTCCAGAATGCACAGGCCTTCTGTCCAGGCACGTGGTTTTCAAGCTGGCTGTCCTCTCTCAACATACATGAAGATAAGTATTTAAGTGTTAGTCCCTGACTATCATGGAGCAGCCAAGGTTCCTTGAAACTTTCAAGCTCCTTTCTTAAACTCTTTTTTTCTCTTTCACTCTTTGTGGTAAAAAGTATGCTTGAGAAATGTTCTTGCTTGTCTGACAAAAACCTTCCACCTGTCCCTCCCAACAACAGTGTGTTCATAACTGTTTATCTTCACTGTCTCTCGTGTCAGCAATTTTATATCAGCTTAAATATCATTTTCCTCTCCCTCCCGACAATATTACAGAGAACACCCCCTTTGTGTCTCTTGTTGGTCTCCAGTAGTTACAACAAACATTCAAGTCTGTTTTCTGCCCAGTTTGGGTCAGTAAACCTGAGGCATTGCTGCACTTCTGAACAAAAGTGGCTGCCAGCACAGCCCATGTGTTTTCTTGGCTGTGTTTTGTGTAACATTCAAGGGAACAGTCCTGGGCTCACATTTCCTACCTGGTTAGTTGTGGAGTGGCTGCTCTGTCTTATCCTATCGTGCTACTTGGTGCTCCCAAGATTTGGGTCCCTCTTTAGCATGTACAGAGGCAAAAATACAGGTGTCCTCTGGAGACTTCTACTGTGGAAATCTGGACAGCCTTCTGGAACACAAGCTCTTGTAGGTTAATGAAAAAACAGCAGCAAACCCCATAACAAAATGTTCACACTATATAAAATCTAAAGCCTTCCTAAATACTTAATTTACCTTTTTTTAAAATTTACAGGATGAAGAAGAAACTTGATAAGTTAAAAAGAAAAGCAACAAACAAACCTTAGGAAAAAGATAAAAGGAAAAAAAGTAGTGATTTTTCATTTGTGCCTGATGGGGTTGTGTTTCTTTTTTCTTTCTTTTTTTTTTTTTTTTTTAACTGTTTGCAAATCTTCAGTGTAATGGTTTGAAACCCAGTCGTGTCATTTCTTTACGCCCACACACAGAGCTGCAGTAGTGCAGACACTGTAGCAGGCAAACCATATTACCAGCATCGGCCATTAAAACTCTTCCTACACCAGCGTGGGCTGCCTTCACCCCCTCCTCTCTTTGCACACACCCCACCACCCACCCTTCAGTTTTCAAAGGCTTAAAAAAAAGAGAAGAGAGAGACACTGAAAAAAGAAAACAGGATGCTTCTTTTGTTTCAACGCTATTCCAGGGACCTGAACCTCTCCACCTGCCTGTGAATTGGCCACCTAAAGGTTAGCAAGTGTTTCGTTATCATTTTATATGGACAGATAATTAAATTCGAGATGGTAAGGCAGAAATTTTAAAGTTATAATTTTTTTAATGTGATGGTTCTTTCACTTAGCAACGAGAAAGATTTTTTCCTAAAACACAAAGCATTTCAGTTCTGGCCCCACTTCAGCTTTTAAGAGGGCTTTAGTCGGTATTTTTTCATCATTTAGTCCAACCTCCTAAACTTTAAAAGATAGATTAGGGTTATTATTTTTCTGTTAGAGCAACCTGTTGATTGCAGTCTGCTAGCTGGAGGTTGTTAACTCTTTCCTGACATGGGAAATGTACAGGAGCAAATTTGATGAAAGAATAAAAATCAAAATCCTTTGAGGTTTTTAAGCACTAAAAATCCTAATTTTTATCTCATTGTGAAGCTACCAACAGTGATGCAAACCCAAAAGATATATTAGAAATGTTTCTTTTTAGAAATAAATGGTGTAAATTTAAAATAAAGACATATTATAAACTAGAAAGCTTTTCTTATGACTGCAGCTGAGAAAAGTAGCAGTATAAGAAGTAGAGTAGGAAATATTCTCTGATACAAATTGCATGAAGAGACCAAAAGAGGCCAATGCAATGTTTATCTACACACTAAAATATATTTTAGGTAACAATGTTCTTACTGATTTAAGCCTTTTGAATGTTTTCATTCATGGACATTCAAGAAAAGGAGAATAAAAAAGTATAGAAAACTGTATAATAATGATCAAACCAGTTGTTATTCTAGAACGAAGAGAAGTTATTACAGATCCCATTCTCCTTAAAAGGTTTTACATTGTATTCTGGTCCAGTGTTTACAAAAATAATAGTTAAAAAAAGCCTAGCCAGTTTTGCTGCGATCACAGAGTTGTGTCAGAAATATTTGTCCTTAGGTTATGGCACAAGAATTCCAAAGTTCAGCCAGCAGGTTTTCTAGTGGCTTTGTACTTTTATGACACACGAGGCAAAACTTCAGAACAATGACTTCTTACCAGGCAGCAAGATTTCCCAAAGCCAGAATTTGAAATGTTACCTTTGAAAGACTATAGAGGTCTCAGAAGATGAGAGAATGATACATTTTCAGCCCCATTCTGCAGGAACTCAGGCGCCCAACTTTGCTCAAAGGTCCCAGCAGGCTGCAGGTGGAACTGGCAGTGCTGTAAGATCAGACACAGCCCAGGAGAGCGAGTGAAAAGGTGAAGACAGTACTTCTGAGACATTTCAAGGTATGAAGTCAAACTGAGAAAAGAGCAAAGGCAGAAACAGTTTTTAAGAAAAACAAGATTAACAGTCATTTCTGAGCTAATCAGGAAATATATCAGTTCCATTTTGCTTGTTTGAATTGAGAACTGCAAAGTGCCAAAGAAGTAGGGCTTCAAGTACCTGCACAACATTTATTGCAGACCCCCTGGCTCACTATGGATTTACAACAGTAGTATTTCAGTAGAAGTTTTCTCTAGTCAGTCAAGGGAGTTCCTAAACACTGGCACTTGTGCCAGCCGGCTCTGGGGGAAATGAGAATCCCACTGTCTGTATCTTCTGCTGACAGTGAGATACTGTGTGCTGGTCTCATCATCATTGTCCTCCAGAGAAAAATGAATAAATAACAATCCTAAAAGATGCTTTCTTTTCATCTGACTTTGTAAAGTTCTTTAAAACATGTAGTTGTAGGATCTTTGAGATCTTATTTCCTCATTAGCACAGGAAGCTGCTTATTGCTGCTTTCCCTTCATTGCCCCTCTGACTGAACTCTGGATCTATGAGGGATGCAGGGATTTAAACACCTGGGATGGTGCCTTTTCCACAGATACCTGGGGCTCAGAAATGCATGTCAGTGGGATGTGGATTTACCTCCTCAGATCCTGCTTAGGACATGAATTTAGAGCGCAGTGTAGCCCCCCACGCTCCCTCCCTTGCAGTACCTGCAGGGGCAGATCTTTATGCACTGTTAAAATATTAAGGTGCTTTGCTGTCTGGTGAGCCAACTGAAGTCAGCTGGGTTTCTCTGAGCAGGGCAATGTTTTGAACTTCCATGAATATAAGTAATGTTGCATAGAGATTCCATCTTCGGAAGTGACACAGAAAAATAGAGTGATTAAAAATTTAACTTCATTTCAAACAGAGGTGATGCAGTGTCATACTGGCCCTCTGTATTATGTGTACAGGTCAAATTACTTCCAGCCATTACAGCAACCTGTTCACCCATATAAATGGGAAGAATCACAGGATGCTTTGGAGCCAGCCTGATTCCAGGGTCACTTATTCAAGATTTAGAGATTTTAGATCAAGCTTCAAAAGGTTCTGCTAAGCCCTGAAACCTGTGTGATAGGGGCAAGAATCCACACAATTTTAACTTGCTTTAATTAATTATTGCCTCATTAAGCCTCTCAAGAAGTTTGCAGTTTTAGCATTCGGAATTTGATATGTTACTAAGGGGTGTAAATAATGAATTTAGAATCTTTATACATGTTTTCAGTTTGTTCCTAGTTCCAGTGCACTGCTGGAATAATTAGTATTGTTTAAAACAAGTGTCCCTTTTATGTAAATTCACCTGAACTTAATAATAGTCAGTCTCAAAGTGGAATAAAATATAATGGGCTCCAGAGAAGTGATCAAACTGAAGAGAAACTAATTTTGACTGGTTATGTAAAATGCCCATAATCATCTGTTTGTCTGATTTGATTCATGCCAGTGTTCTATTCTAAGATGTGCATCTTTTTCCCCGTTGGTTTGTTGACTGTAGCATGCAGTAATCCTCCAGAAGATCTCACTCAGAGGTGAGAACACATTCCTTTAGGAAAGTATCTCCCAGTAGAGCTGAAACTACTTGCTGCATGTAGTTCTCTCCATCTGGACAGACAGTCTGTGGAGCAGAAGCATGAGTCATTGTAAAGCAGTTCAGAATGTCAAGTATTTTCTAGATTCACTGACTTGAAGCATTTGCAGTGCCATTACCAATTACTGGGAGCATTTCAGGCTATGGGAGAAACTAGAAGGATTTCAAGCAACAATACCAGGCCTTGTTAGGAGCTTTCCTGCCCCCTGAATAACTAGATGGCAGGAAAGAAAGATAGAAAGAACAAGACAGAAATATTTCTCTACCTCCAAAACTAGAGGCCTGCTAAATAAAGGCTCCAGAAACAAAGGGAAAGCAATCCAAACAACAGGAAAAACTCTCCAGGATCAATAAAGCAGTGGGGAATGAAAATCCACCAGGGCCTTTGGCATTCTATCACTAGAATGAATAAAAGCAGGAGCTCCCACTGAAGGGGATACTGGGCAATCAGAACTTTGCAGTTCCACCACTATCTAGTTGAGAAGGCACAGGCTGCAGTGTCTGAACTGGGCAGATGCTCATTGCAGGAAGATTGAAAGCCACATCTTCCAAAATACGGTGTTTGTAAGGAAATGTTACAGGCTGGATACACCGATTTTGTACCATTATTGGGAATTTATGTTCCAGTTTGGGATTCACTCAGTCTAACAGCAGGGGAGGGTGTAGCCGTGCCAGTCCATATTTTAAACATGTGTTTGCATGAAGAGCTGCCCCCTCCCAGGACCCCCCAGTGCTGCTGAACTGTGTTCCCTGAGAACTCTTCAGGAACTCAACCCCCAAACTAAATCTAATCTTTTAAAATCATCTGTTCACTGCTCTTGCCTGTCTCCTATCCTGTTTCCCCTGCAGCTTTTCACAAATTTTAGGGAGGTCTGTTGAACATGACCTAAACACTTTTAACATTCCTGAAGCCTTTTCCCACCTGGTTACAAGTAAATTATCTTTATGAGTAGAAAGGGAAAACCCTACCATTGTGTCAGTGTGTTTCATGGAATGGCACAATTGAATGCAGTGCACGAAATCTCCATGTTTTGAAGATTCTGTGTACAGGTTCCTACACAAATAGTGAGAAAGGATATGGAGAGATTGAAATGCCACTTCATTTTCTTCTGTTTCAACTCTTCCTGTTTTCTGAAGGTTGTCACTGTGACACCGATGTGAAAAAAAAAAGAAACCCCAACTTCCTACTTCTAATCTGTTTCAAGTCTTTGTCCTCGTTTCTCTCTGCTTGCATCAAGTAGTGACAGAAATGAGGCTTTTTTGCTGAAATGCTTGGCTCCATCAGAGGTAGGTGAGCTTAAATAATTTCCAGATTAAAGAGGATTCCACTTCTCTTTGCTCTCTGGGGTATTTAAGGTTGGGATCACCAAAAGCTTTTAAAAAAGGCAAAGACTTGTAGTATAATCGAGTATATTGTTTAAGTTTAGAGTGTTGAAAACCTCCTTCTGGGGGGGTCCAAAAATAAACCCTGTCATGTCTCCAGGTTATACCTGTGCACCCAGGTGGGAATTGAGCACCTGAGCACCTGCCTCCAGACTGATGCTCTTCTCAAGTCTGTGTCCAAAAAACTGATATGGAAGTGCTGGAAATAAGTAGTTGCATGTTTATTTATTGATTTACTTAATAATGAAGGGCTGTTGACAGAGCATTTGCATGTGACATGCAGAAGACAAAAATCTTTTGCTTATGTAGTCCAAGATTGTTATAACAGTGCTGGCAGAAGGAAGCAAGTTTTATAAAATGTGTTTGCAACTCAAAAAAATTCTATAAAAAAGGAACAGTGGATTTTAAATGAGTTTTTCTAGCACTCTCCTTTATTAAAATGCTCTGTACTTATAAAGTGAATAAGATAGTTTCTGCTACAATGTTTTTTTATCTGAAACTGTTCCACTTTTGGACTCTTCAGTTCTCCACAGGATTACCTATGGTGTGTACGTGAAGTTAGCATTCAAACTAGGAACAAAATTATTGTGTTGAAATGGAATTTTAGTGACAAGTTTTGATAGCTTAGGAAATCAATTTAGAAAATTTTGGACTGGCAAAATCCTGCATTTAGTTTTGTTTGTTGGAAAATTTTCCCTTTCTAATTAGGATCAGGCTCTTACACTGGTAGTTCACAAGCTACAAAGAGCTGAGAACATCGGGCGGCTGCTCAGGAACAGAGCTCAAGGGATGAGCAACAAAGGCAACCTTTCTGCTTTAGGCAAGGACTACCCAGAATCAGCCTTGGGGCAGAATCACTTTGAGAGAGGCTATTTTTAACAATGTACAGAGAAATACAGTGGCTTTTTTCTTGTTGTTTTTTTGTATATAAACAGCAGATGTGAAAAGTCTGTTTGTATTTGCCAAAAGTCAAGGCAGTTTCACTTAGGAAGAAAGTCTGTTTGCTTGCTGTGAAAAGCAGGAAACTACCACAGCTGGTAGAAATGTGTTATTACATTCTTAAAAGTAATGACATTATGTATCACCATTAGTTTCCTTGGTTAGCATTATATAAAACTTTCCCTTAAATTTGCCATCACCACTTAGGTATTTTCTTTGTTGAGCACTGCAGAACACTGAAATGATTCTCAGAATTACGTTGTGTTTTGGGCCCCAGAAACTTAATAAGTGAAATTCCAGACAGGCTGTGGTACTTGGGAGCCACAGATTCATATGGAAAACATCTGTCCATGGTGAGTGCTGCTGACTCAGGCTGGCCTTGCAGGGCCCAGCAGCTCTGTGTGCCCAGGGGGATACTCAGAGAGAGAAACAGTCTGGGACACTGCATGTAGAATACATGGAAATGTATTTCCACACTTCCCTCCGGGGGAATTTGCAGCCACTGCAAGTTATTTCATCTGCTGTGGTACTTGTTGCATGTTCTGGCTGCAGGGTATTTAGGCTTTGCTTTACTTCTTGGAGTCTGGAGTTCTTTCCCTCAACTTTTTTTTCTTCTTCACATCTTTGGGAAAAGTAGTGCATGCTTGGTTTGTGAGTATCGTGGGCTTGGGAATTATCACTTGCTGCTGTTTTCATTCTGTGATGTGTTTACATTTCAAAGTGCCTGTATAACTTAAGAACAACCTTAGATGGACTTGAAATGTCGATAACATTACTCTGCAAATTAGAGAAGTTCACTTTTATCCTGTAGTGTTCACCATACTGAACAATATGGGTAATAATTTCTTTAACAAGCCATATGCCTTTAATATTCTTCACGATCTATAGTAAAAAGCCACTTAAGTGATTATTCCATGTAGAAATCTCTGAAGTGGACAAGAAAAATCCATGTGTGATAACTGAGCTTGATTTATAACATTCATGAGAAAGGGCAAAATCTAACACTTTGCAGTGCACAGATCAGCTCATTTTACAGGCTGTTTTCTGAGATGGACCCAACATAAATTTCAAACAATATTTTTAAGTTATCCTTTTACTGTTTCCCAGCAATGATTACCTATTACAATGATCCAAGGAAGTTACAGAAACACCACTACAGATTATGCAGTAAAGCAACAAATTGCAGATTTCAGATTTAGCCACTGATTATGTTATTCCAAATGGGGTTTTTTATGACTGTTTGCACAAGAACAGCCCATTATTCATAGCAGTAAATGGACACAGAGCTGTGAGTAAAGCTGAGTAAGAATTAAATAAACATTCACAGATCACCTGATGTTCACCTGAACTGTAATTACAAGGGGTTATGCTCATGCCCCTGTTAGCTCCTCCAAAGATAATTTTCAGCTTGATTATTTTGATAGTTTCCTCCTTTGTTTCTAAGGAAAGAATAAAAGGCAATACAAATTTCTGTTGAAATAAGAAGTAGTCTGGACCAGCACTAAGCCTGCACATATTTGGACAGATTTCATAAGAACAGGTTCATTTTTTCAAAAACCGTGTCTAGAAGATGTTTTCATCTGGCATTGAAAGAATCTAAAAATAAGTAGCATACCATAATATCTCCATTTATTAGACAACATTAATTTGGGCTTCACAAAAGCCCACTTTAATTTATCCCCCTATTTTCTTTTCTACTTTGTGTAGACTTTTATGTAAATCTCACTTGTACAACAGGACATCACTTTCATTTTGTTCACATATTTTCATTTGATAGCACTTGTTGCAATGTGTTTGGCCTTGGCTCCCTCAAGCAGGGTAAACACAGATAACATGCAGCCGTGTTTCATGTCCTGTGTTTGGAAGGGTTGCCCAAAGAAGCTGTGCAGGTTTTATCCTCAGAGGATCTCAAACCCACACAGGGTAACACCCTGACAGCCTCATCTGACCTCAGTGCTGACTCTGCTCTGAGCAGCTCTTTGGACTAGAGACCTCCCGAGGTCCCCTCTAACCTCAATGGTACTGTGTTTCTATATTAACAATTGTTAATGTTAATTAGATATAAAAAACATGATACACATATATAATGAGAATATGGTTCCAGAAGATTAACACTGTACTATTTCTGGTGTGCTTAGAGCTTCCATTTGCCACCCAGATTTATTTCTAATGCTTTGGGTGCTTATTGTAGGTCACAAAAAGTGGTTTTAAGTACAGTGTTCAATGTTCTTTACACTGTACTGAACTTTAATTCCTCAATAAGAAATGAAAAATGAATCAATTCAAGTGGAAAATGAAGTAATTATTGTCTGTATAATGCCTGTATGTAAGATTTATGACTGATACTCTTAGCTGCTGACTTTCCCGGTCCAGCAGCCGAACGGGTGCGTTTCATTCACTGCCTGAAGATTCCCACTTGTTCTGTTTCCCTCCTGGCAGGTGCAGGAGCACATGGCACACGGCCCTTGGCATGGAGGCACAGAAGCTGCCTGGTTCCACAGCTGCCCGCCCCGGCTGCCCCGTTCCAGGGCAGGGTTCCTCGGCGCCCAGCCCGGGCACTGCGGTTCCCGCGGAGCAGGCGCTGTCCCAGCCCCTGTACCTCAAAGCCCTCACCATCCCGCTGTACCAGCCCGTGCAGGCAGGATGCTTCCAGCCCCACGGGCACTTCGTGACCGCCAGGAGCTGCATCCACCTCGACAGCAGCACCATTCCCCTCCTCCTGAACCCCCTGTGCCCCACGGAGCGCCCCGAGCAGCCGCAGTCGGGCTTTCAGAAACAGCTTGGGCAAAGTCTAACGCTGAACATAGTCAGCACTTTACCAGTTTTATCATCACCCAGCTCTTTTGTAAATGCATCTCTTGGAAGCCCAGGAAGATCCAAAAAAGCTGGGAAATATATTTGCAAACACTGTGGACGGGACTGTTTGAAGCCAAGTGTCCTGGAGAAGCACATTCGCTCCCACACGGGAGAGAGGCCCTTCCCATGCACCACCTGTGGCATCGCGTTTAAAACTCAGAGCAACTTGTACAAACACAGAAGGACTCAAACACACGTCAACAACATGAGGCTGCCCTCAGACTCTGACATCAGTGGGGTGTCCGAGCAAAACGAGAGAGCAGCAGAGAGCACCACCCCACCCCAGGGCAGCAAACCACTGAGCAGCCCTGGTGAGGACAGGGGGGCACAGGGGAAACACCCGAGTGCAGGGACCAGTGCTGGACCAGACACCAAGAAACTGCATGAGCTTTCAGTGCCAGCAACAAGCACTTCACCAGCTTTTTCAGAAAATCAAGAAACAACGACTCAGTCCTTCAGTTCAAAGGCTAATCAGGGGGTTCCTGAAAGAGAATCTCACAGTTTACCATCTCCAGGAGCTTTGCCAAGTGGTCCGTGTCAGAGAAAGAAGATGCAGGAGCAAAGAACTCCAACTGCCAATAAGCATATTCAGTTGCAAAGGCAGCAAGCAACCTCTTCGGAGAAGCAGTGGGACTACAAGCCATTGGAGTGCAAGCTGAAGAAGTGTGAGAGCACCGACTCGGGGTACCTGTCACGCTCTGACAGCACAGAGCAGCAGATGGCCTCGCCCAGCCCCCTGCACAGCCTCTCTGAGCACAGCACCGAGCTGGAAAGCCAAGGTGCCTTCAGCAGCCCCAGGGGTGCCTCTGCAAGCACTGCAAAGCCAGAGGCAACAGAGAAAGCTACAGCCTCCATGCTGGAGAAAAAGAGACTGGAAGAACACATCTCCAAACTTATATCTCACAACAAAAGTGTGGTGGATGACACCCAGTTAGACAACGTCAGGCCCAGGAAAACTGTCCTGTCTAAACAGGGAAGCATTGACCTGCCGATGCCTTACACATACAAAGACTCTTTCCATTTTGATATCAAAACTTGTGATGTAAATAGGAAAAAGAATCTTGCCCTTTGTTCAGCAAAGTCTACCTTTGCACCCCTGGAGAAATGCAAGCCAATGTTTTTCCACTCAGTTCCCACCCAGTTCTCCACAACCATCGACACTGTGCCTGTTACTCGCAGCAACTCCTTGCCATTCGTGGAGGGAGCAAGGATGGTACAGGACAAACCAGGTTGCTCCAAGCCACTTTCTCTTACTAAGCAGTCTGTGAACACAGGCACTGCTGGTTTGCTGCCTAGCAACAATCTTGCTGCAAATTCAGTGGATTTCCCTAACAGTCATCCCCGAGCTCTAGTCAGACAAACAGCCGTGGATGATTTGCCACTAAGTAATGTGGTGGATCATCCTCCTCCATCAGAGGAGTTGCAAGGGAGTAAAAAGCTTGGGGCTGGAGAAGCAGTAAGTGCTAAAAATAAGAAACACAATCAAAAGAAGTTAAAGATGTTCTCTCAGGAAAAATGGCAAATGTATGGAGATGAAACATTTAAGAAAATCTACCAAAAAATGAAAAGCAGTCAAAATGCCAAGAAAATGAAACAAAGGGGGACTAAGATTACAGATATTACAAGCCTCGCTCCTGACTCAAAGGAATCAGCCAGCAGCACTGAAATTACTGAGGAAAGAGATGGCAGGAGCTCTGTAAGTGACAGTCATTCCTCCCTTGTGACAGCAGCTTCAAACATGGGCAAATCAGGAACCTGTCCTGATGGTAACCGTGTTCTACAGAAGGTGCGCTCTGAGGAGGCTGCAGACAGTGTGTCCCACCTAATGGAGACATCACATGCCAGGAGTGCTGCTGCACGGACTGGAAGGAGCAAAACTTGCCGAGACCCCAGTGGCAGTGACACAGAGAAAGGCACAGCTGGCAGCAGCACAGGGCAAGGTCCAAGCAGTCGTGAGCCCAGGCTGCAGAATGCCGAGTGTCAGCCCAGCAGATACAGAAAGGATGATGACTCCTTGCCAGTACAGAGTAGCAACTGGGAAAACGCAAGCCCTGGGAAAGAATCCAGTGCATTTGAATTAGATTGTAAAAGCACTACACACGATTATGGAAACCATCACAGGCCTAAGGAAACTGGCCAGTATGGTCTCTGGGTCCATGGCAACAACAGAGAAACTGCAGGGAAATCTCAGAATTTACCATCAGAAAGAAAAAAGCTGAAATTCGAAGTGGAGAAGACACAGACTGTGATTTCAATGTCCTGCCCTAGTCCTGGGAATGAAACCAGTGCAGTAAGTGAAGCCGAGAGAGTCCATTGCTCTGGCACTCCGTGTCTTTCCACAGCTCCAGGGACACTCTCCAGTAAAGAGGAGCAAAAACTGAGCACAGGAGTGAACGAATCCACTGGAGGTGCTGAGAATGCGGAGTATATGAAAACAATCAAACTCCCCACAAAAGCTCTTACTTACAGTGACATTGACCTTCTTTCACATTCAACTGGTATCTCAAAAGCTTCACTGGTGGGATTTTTAGGGCCTGAATTAAGGGGAAGTGATTGCAACTCTTTTGCCTTGCACAATGCAACAGATAAAGATGACAAAACATGTCTTGTGAAAACAGGAGCAAAAGTACCAGTTTTCAAT
Organism: Xenops minutus; assembly: GCA_035221455.1. NCBI lineage: Eukaryota > Metazoa > Chordata > Aves > Passeriformes > Furnariidae > Xenops > Xenops minutus. The sequence continues at coordinate 10,931,610 of JAWWEE010000051.1, read as the reverse complement.
GACACTGCTGTGAATGTGTCTTCTAAAATTCATCATCTGCAATCTGGTCATTTAACTCCAGTCCCACAACAAAATGCCTTTTCTCCAAAATATATCCTTAAATTGCCACAGGACAAGAGAGCCTCAAATTTGTCACTTTTGCCTAGATCTGAACAGATTACACCTTGCACATCTGAGACAGATGCCTTAACCATGCCCTCCTGCTCCTCCAGCAGTGGATCACTCCATTCTCCTCCCAATGATGTGATTTGGTCCCCTTTACAATTTGAAGTGAGACAAAAAGTTGGCAAAGGAGAGCTCCGATGGAACATACACTCAAACTCTGGGAAAGCTCCAGGATTTTGTTCACCAGTCCACCCAGAAACAACAAATATCTTAACCACAGCAGACAACACCTTTTATAGCCAAATCTTCAGGCAGCAGGACGTGGCAAGAGATGATTGGAAAAACAAGCAGAACAAAAATAAATTAAATTATCAAAGGCAAACAGAAGAGAAGTGGCTGAGCATAACTACTGGCTCTACCCAGACTCCAAAGAAGAAGATATGCTTTACTTCTGTGTATACAAGTGGCTTTTTCATATCAGCTGACATCAGAGACGAGAGGAAGGTTTTACATCATCTTTGCTCAGGAAGCGACTCTTTGATAAAGACATCAGCTTCTAGCAAGGGTGCAGAGCCAGCAGTCCCGGGGGGGGACAGAGGGGGAAGCCCCTGCACCCTCAAGGCCAGTTGCCCAGCACTGCAGGACACGCAGCACTCGCAGAGCTCGACAGACACCCCCACTTATTTCTGCCACTCCTTCGGCACTTTGTATTGCCGCACTCTCACCACTCACTGTAAAGAATTCCCAGTGCTGCCCCCCAGTAACCAGACTTGCTCCTCGGGCAGTTCGACAGTAGCAGGCACCAAGGGCAGCTTCCCATCCCTCAGTGCTGAGCCCCGACTCACCTGGTGTTGTCTGAGCAGGAGCCTGCCCCTGCCCACGGAGCAGAAGGGCAGTGCAGACTCTGCCTACTCCTCCCTGCACTCCTGGGACAGGGGATCCAGCAGCGACTGCCCCCTGGCCAGATACGACATCTCTATTTTCAAAATGCACAATATCAGCAAGACTGTGGCATATGGCTTATCAAACACAAGTTTAAAATCGCTGGTTTCATCCTTTTCTAAAGGACAACAGATGCAGGAGGTAATATTAATAATCCTATTTACTTTCTCAAGAGGGTGTTATTGGCTGACAGCCCATTCTCAGCTTCTTATTAGAAAAGTGAAATAATTATTAGAATTATATTTATGGACATTTACAGGCTTTTGTTGGTATATTTTTATAAGATGAACCTTATATTCCTTTGATGCATGGCAAAGATATACTTTTATATGAAAATTTAAGTTTCTTTCACTTGATCATTTTGGTAAGAGAAGAGTGAATTTCTATATCTTGATATTTTTTTTGCCTCGTGGGTATATTTTATATGGTGACTAGAAAAAATAGGGATAATTCAGAGTTGTTCTATTTAACTATTATTTAAAAAGAGCGCAGATTTCCAGTCTCTCAGTCAATGTAAATCATTGTTTAAATTTACTTCACTTTCCCCCACTATTCTCAACAGTTAAGCTCAGCAGCTCCTGGTGGTGCTTTCAAAAATATTTCAGAGCAAAGGAAGAAAACAGTAGTTTGCAAAAAGGAAAAACTCTCCATAAATAAACTCAAGAGGAGCCACAAACAGAAAAAGATTAAAGTCACCCCCAAATGGTAAGGAACATGTTTTGCACCTTCCCTAGATATCGATATAATTTTACTGAAATGGGTGTCAAAAGTCCACAGAAAATAAAAAGTCATCCCCAAAATTCAACCTTGTCAAAACTGGGGGAAAAATAAACCTCTCAGAAAGAGCTATTCTTACACCACAGCGGTTCCCAAAGGTAAACCACAAAAAATGGCAATGCATGGTTTATTACCAGGACCAGACTTGTCTAAGTCAAACACACATATCCCAAAGAAAGAGGATGACTGCTCAGTTGAGTCTCACTGTGCTTTAGAAATTGTTCTGATCTGTCAAAATTGTCAGCATTTACTTTTGCTTGAAGGGAACCCAAATCCTTCCGTTTTTAGTCCTGTTACAGCTCAGAGCAGAGTGTGAGGCCCTTTTGTCCTCGGAAGATCCATATCCTCAACTGCTATTCGCAGGAGAATGCAGAAGAATAAATATCAAGTTTAACACAAGCTGACAAAACCATCTGTAGTTCAAAGGATCATTTGGTTTAAATGAAAAGCAGGAAGAATTTGAGCATAAAACTATCAAAGACACATTGTCTCCATCAGCAAAGCTCCCCTGCATTTAATGGGAGTTCAGATCTGTGGATTTAACCTCTAATCTTTCAGGAGTGTGGGGCAGCAGAATGTCTGATGAATTGCTTCAATAAGCAACACATATTGTGTGCATACATCCCTCTGATTCCATTTCATGACCAAAATCAGACAGAGCGACTCCCCTGAGGACAAATCAGTGTCAGTAACTTAATCACCGTGTCTAGTGCAGCAAACAGCACTGAGGATCATAAGAACAAAAATAGAAGACTCAGGTCTGTGTCATGCAGCCCAGTGATATTCCTCTAGAACTTTTTATTGGTTTGGGTTTTGGGTGGTTTTTTGGTTGTTTTTTTCTTGCTGGTCTCAGAATTTATATATTTGCCTATATCAAATAATTATAGGTGTTCAATTAAGTACAAGGTCCTGAAAGCTCAGGTCATACATAATAGTAGCTAACTGGCCAACTGGTAATCAAGAAATGGAATGTAATTTTCTAACACACCAAACACTTGAATAACCATGTTCTTTTGGATTTACATCTTGCTCTGTATGTGGTGACAGTCCACTGATTCAGGGATGGCACCTGAAAGATCTATACAGAGTAGAAAACAAAGCAGAACTGGATTATTGAGTGTGAGTTTTCTAAATAACTGAAATACTTATGCTGTTCATTAGTGATGATCAATGGGTAGCACATAAAAAGTGCAAAGTAAAAAAGCCAACAACCATACAGCCTCAGGTGATTCCTTTATGATTCAAGTCTTTGTTTTAAAATTCCAGATATAGGAAAAAGGATTATTCCTTAATCCTCTTCTCTTAGAGAACAAGGATTTACAGAAAAAAAAAAAGGTAATAAAATAATTGTGGGTCTCTTGCCTAAAATCCTGATTTTTTTTTTTTTTTTATTTGACCTAAACAAACACCTCCTTCAGAGGAGCAAAGTGCTGTTAGAGTTAATGTCTGTGATGAGGTGGGTTTATTCCACTCTGGCTGCTTTCACATGTCCCTTCTGTGTTCCCCTTTCAATGCCACTGGCCCTGCAGGTCCAGGGGGAGGCACGTCCATGGGTGTGCTCAGCTGAAAGGGAACCGGCTGAGCAGGAGGCCCTGTCTGCCCAACAGAGCCCTGGATGCTTTGAGAAAGGGCTATTCATCACAACCCCCCAGATCGAACAAGCAGAAGAAGTGCCATTCTCCTCAATCAAAGGTGCAAGGTAAGTATTTTGAATTTATTTTTTTTTAATTGCAGTTAGTTCATTGATAGGATGAGAAATGTAGTAAGTTCTAGCATGTGGGGGAATAAAAAAATCAAACTAAAAGTTTCTTCACCTTCTTTTCAATAGAAAATTACCTACACCAGCAAAATTCCACCTCAGACAAACCACTTTGCAGAAGGAGGAAAAAAGAAAGAAAGAATAACTCAGGAATATCTTCCCATACTGAAAATCTAAATCATGTTAAACAAAAAGACAAAATGGATAAAAAAGTAGGTATTGTACCTTAATTCCTGTATTAATATTTATTAAAATTTAAAAAATATATTGGTAATTAAAACTTGAATTATATTTGACTGGTTTAAAGTTCAGGTTGAGACCATTTTGTACCACAGATTTTGCTTAAAATGTTTCAAAATGTGTTAAAGGTATTAAGATATGATGAAAACTTACTAATGGTACGACTAGCTTTTAAGAAAGAACAATTAAACTCGCATCAATTGGACAGATTTGCTGCGGATTGAACATTTCAAATGGAAACTTTTTCCCCTCTCCTCATTTCTCCAGGACCAAGGCAGGGAGCGCAGAGGAACCACCGTGTGTGTGCAGAACATCCCAGCTGCTGTGGGGGTCTCTGGGAGGGCTCCTTGCTGCCCCTGCCCAGCGCCCCCATTGCAGCAGAGGGGCAGGGACGGGACCCTTCAGTGCTGGCTGCCACAGCCCCTCTGCTCCTGCCACAGCCCCCGCAGGGACCCGACAGCTCCGTCCTGGGGCTCTGCCCCTTCTGCTGCCACTGCCACAGCCACAGGTGGCCAACCCCACAGCACAAACCCAGGGGCTGCTGCTCCTCTTTCCCCACGCCTGGAAACAAGCCGGGAAAACACGCCGAGTGTGGAGTCAGAGAGCCAAGAGTTTGCAATGTTAGAGCCGGCGGTCCCGGCCTCGGGAACGGGGGAACCTCCGGCTGAAGAGAACACGTATTCACCTCCCAAGGAAAGCTCAGCTCCCAGTTCCCAGCCTGGATGCTCACGTTTATTTGGATCAAAAGCAGAGGCTCTCCCTGAGGCAGCCACAAGGGCTCAGTTACCCAGCAGAGAATACACAGAGCGGGCAAACCTGTCTCAGAATCTCCTGGACCTTCACGGAGGCACAGACAGGAACAGACCCCACCTGCAGCCCAATCCCTATGGAAGGCTCCATGGAACAGCTACTACTGCCTTTAAGAAGCCCCCAATTTCTCTCAGATCCCCCGAGTTCAGGAGTTACTCTGCAACACCTTCCAAGGCATACAAAAAGAGAGGGTTGGAGATGATGAGGAAACAAACACGAGTGGAGTACGATGACACGAGCAGTGATGATGAGGACAGGCTGGTTATAGAAATATAGCAGCCTGGCTGCTCCCAGGGGGCTTGTGTGACAGCAGGAGCTGCCAGGGACATCTGATCCATGTTTCTGAAACACCTTAACATCAGCAAAGCCATTCCTCTGTGCAAGAGGCAGAACTCTCTTTGGAAGAGCCCTTTCTTTCAAGGACTAGAACTTTTTAAAAAAGTGCTTATTGGAGGTTGGCATCACACATTTAAGTGCAAGAGGTAAACCTGTGTTTCTGACGGGTTTCCACCACTGTTGACACCCTTGTCACCCTCACAGAATTCACACAAGTGCTGGCTGCCAAGTGGGTGTGCTGCTCAAAGCCTGCAGTGTATTTGGTTACTTCTAACAATACAAAGCAGCAGCTTCCTTAGTGTATGAGCTAAGACTTCCTGGAAGGGGATGGATGTGTTCTCTTCCATATACTCCTCCTTTCTTGTAGTCACTGCCATCTGCACTGGGAGTGACACGCTGGCATTGAGGGGAAGATCTTCTCCCTAAGTGTCTGTGGTATTGGAAGAGTCTGGAAAAATGCTGCCCCTTTTTCCATGTTGCACAAATGTCCATGCTTCTGTGTGAGAAATGACACAAGCATGCTTTGCTTTGTGTTTCGTGCCTTTTATGCCAAGATCTACTCAAATATTCTTGATTTCTAGGTGGAGAATATGGGTGTTAGCTATTGATATTACCTTGTGGTAAAATTTCTGACAAGGATTTTCTCATTATATTTGTCACATTGTGCTCCAGCCGAGGTCATCGGGAACGTCTCGTTTTTATTGTAATTTTAACTGCAATGATGCTCTTTTATTGAGGGTAAAGAAGCTATATGGCATAGCTTGTTTTCTTTTTTTAACAAAGAGTTTTGTGTTACAAACCCTAAAATTTACTGGTTTCTATGTGAATAAATAATTAGATATTTCAACTTGACCAGGTGTATTCATGTGCTTGATTAAACTGATAAACACAAAAAACATTCCACTTCTACATTATAGACAAATTCTACCTTTAAACTTCTGCTGTTCTTGTATTGTGACTCACAGGGTTTAACAGATCAGCCTACATGGGATATTTGGAGTTACTTTTACTTCAGTCATGCACAGATTAAAGTTTATACAGAGCATCATCACAAAGAAATCTATAATACACTGGGTGAGACAAATAAAAGTAATGTGCAAAAAGATGCCAAAACATTCAGCTGCTTCGGATCTTTTCCATCTTCAAACTCCTTGTGTATCACTGTTAACAGTACTACGGGTGACAAGAAGGTGTTTGGCTCTGTGTTCCCAGAACACACAAGGACAAACAGCCAAACCCTCAGCCATGCAGGGCTGTGTTTAAGTCACTCACAAGTAGCTGAGCATCAAAGCCACACGAGGGCACCAGGCACAGAGGGAAAAATCGGTGCTTTTATATCGCTCAAAGTTAGCAGCAGTTCTGAAGGATCGTTGCTCTGCTAAGAGCAAACCTGAAATTCCTTTGCACATGAATGCATCTCATCAACGTTTTCCTCCTTCTAGCAATGGAAGCAAATTAATAAGGAATGTTGATCACTGATAAGGTCTATATTGAACGCCTACATCCACCCAGACAGGCTGCAAATCAGTGGATGTTTCAAATGTTGTCTTTTTAGATGTGAACACATTTTTTTCCTTATTGCTTCAGACTTTTATACTAGAATCTTACTAATTATTGATACTTCACTGACCTGCCTGGCAAACCCCAGCTCAGGGGTGCAAACCAACCAGAGCAAGCCCTGAGATCACCCACAAGTACAAAGATCCACCTTGAATGCAAGTCTGTCTTGGAGCCACTGGAATTGGCTCTGTAGGGGAAGCTTCCAGCAGCTCCTCACCCAAGCCACCCCTGCAGCCTCCCTGCTACAAACCCAGCACAGTATCATTTTATTTCGGGCTGGAACAGACTTCCTTTCCAGCCCTGCTTTTACTCATGAAGCCTTGTCTGTCCATAGCTTCCCCAAAGCACAATGCCTGCAATAGGTAGTGCTTCTGCACAAGCACTCCTGCCACACACAGGGAGTGGTCCCTGAACACAGGGATGGCTGGGCTTTATTTGCACAACCAAATTTGTTCCCATTCACCAGTGTTTATAGGATAATAATTTTCATGTCGTTAAGCAGCTTTGTTAAACCATTCATTTTACCTTAAGGGTTCGTGTGGAATCATGGCCTCAGATTAAGACTTGTATTTTTCATTTACCATCAGCATTCCTTGAGAGTCACATGGATGAAAAGGTCAAAATGTTTTGGGGTTTTTTTTTAGACTTTACAATACTGTGAGGTTTTAACAGCTCATTTAGTGTGTCCTGGTGGAACTGGATAAATGTCACGTAGAAGTACATAAACTTGGGAGCCGTGTCTTCCAGGGAGATGTAATGTTATACCACAGTTTGGTTACAGGCCATCCTCTTAAGTACTTAGATATTAAAAAGTGGGTTTCTTTCTCACAGTCCAAGTCAAAGTACCTATTGGCTACTCATGACAACTGTCTAAATATGTTCTGTATTTACGTAATGCTTGAGTTTAGAGGAGCTACAAGAGCCAGTTAAACAAGGGATGAACTCACTTGAACACATTTGCGGGTGCTTTGTAAAGTAGTCAAAAAGGATTCTTGTGCCAGGGGTGTATAAACTGTTTTAGCTTTAAAACCCCCATTATATAAGCCTCATTATTAGTCCCTAAATGATTGTTAGGGTTTAAAAACCAAACCAAGCCAAGGTGATTCTAATACAGCCAACTAATTAATCCATAATCCATTCTTTTTTAAGCATCACAAGTTGTGTTTTTGATTCACTGCTTGATAAAACAAGCAGTGCTGGTACAGCATTGGGTGTAACATCAGGAGCATGCACTTAATCCAGCAAGGACTGGAAGTGTTTCAGAGTGAGCTAGTTGAGATATATTAAACTCAGATTCTTTTCGGACTCTTATGCCATTAACCAAAGGAGCAACTGGATGAGAGCCTTGGGAGCTGTTTCATAACCTCCTGTGGGCTTGTTTTCAGCTGCCTTTGACAGCCCCTCGTGTCCAGCCGTGCTGCTGAGCTCAGTCCTCCTGGACAGCACACCCAGCTAAGCCTTGACAGAGTCAGGCTTCAACTGCACTTGGGGAATTACAGTCAATTACACTTACCCTCTCCAAAGCAAAGCCTCTTACACATTACAGAGCTATTCACAGGGCAAAATTCAGCCCTCCCCACTTGTTTTACACTGGTAGAGCTCTAATCAGTGTTTATATCTGAAAAACTTTCTATGATTTATCATTCTCTATTACACAGACCCTATTCAGACTTTTCTTGAAAAATCCTTCTCATTTCACTGCACATGCCCAAATAAAACATTTTTGTCCCAAACACACAGCTGGGAGGATGACAGGATCATTCAGAAGAGCTGCTGTTGTCCTTTCTCCTCTACAGAAAGAAGCCATTACAGAAATTTTCCCCTCTCCATCAAATGGTAAATGAAAAAAAAAAAAAAAAGAACAAAATTGATTTCCGTAACATGCTTTGGCAGCAACTGAGGTGAGCAATGAAATGGGGGAAAGGCAGCCAGGGTTGTTCCCACCTGTGTTAGGAAACCACAGTCTGAGAAGAGCAGTACTTTAGTGGGAAGGGAAGCTGAGCCAGGACTGGAATAGTTACCTCAAATCTCCCAACCTGTACGTACAAATGCCATGGGATTGGCACGAGCAGCAGTTGAGAGAGCTCTGTGCACATACACGTCTGTGAGGATTGGCTGCAAGGGGGAACAGGGAAAATTACCCTCCTTAAAAAGTCATTTGACCATTAGCCCTACAATGCCTCTTAATGTTCTCATTGCTCACAGGGATCATTTGCATGGAGCTTCTCAAATGGAAGGCATAAAACAGATGAGCCCATGAGTGGTTTGTACTCCAGCTCATCCCTCTTATGAAGTTTTGTGTAACTTTGTTGATTCTAGTTATGGGTTATGTCAGCTCCAAATGGAGCAAATACTCAAGAGGGAAATGATACAAAGGTCTCAGACCTCAGATCACTACTTGTCCAGAAGCAAGAAAGTAAATACAGCAAAGGAAAGCACAAAAAACCAGCCTCATCCTGCACAATATTATAAGGCTTAAGAGATTATATAAAAAGGATTTACAAACTTTGATTTAAAAAGAAGAACAAAAGCAAAATGGTCATTATTACATGTTTGATATGAAAAACACCGAACCTTTTTTTTATTTGTACCAGATGTGGATAGGCAGATGTGAACTGTTGGACAATATTCAGAGAAGTGGAATTAGAGAAATATCCATAATTAATAACATGCCTGTGGAAACATGTTCTGTGCTTCAAAAAGAATTCAGGTGGTATTAGAACTGGAAGAACCTCCTTACCCTGAAGATGTTGACAAATTTGAAGAAATTCCAAGCAGTGGAAAAAACCCAAAAAACCTGATTGGGAAACAGATTACTTGTGCAGAAAGATGAAAGGCACCAATCTTCTGCTCTCAATTACACCAATGTGGTCCAGCTAAATTCAGTGACAATGGACCAAGAGAACCAGGAGAAAAGCTTCTCTCAAACATATGATGTGAAGAATTTGCTTAGAAATGCTCAGAGGAAGAATTCCCTCTAGGAAGGAAAGGAACTGGTAAAACATTTGAGGGAAACAATAGGTCCTGTAGGATTTAAACTGAGAAAAGGGAAAATACAGACAGAGAATGTTCCACTGCAGTTGCATCTTTCAAATACCTCCTCTGGGATATTTAATGTGGAGCTAGAACAGATTCACTCACTGTACAAAATAATTACACACAGGAGGTCACCCGAGACTGCAAGCAGGCAGTTCTGCTGCTGGATATCCCCATCATTCATGGGAACCCACACAATGTCTACCTTCATTGTTTCTGTGCCTACATCCTTTATTTCTCTCCACCTTAATTCACACAGTAGTGACTAATGCATTATGAAAATTTATCCAGGCTGGATCAGTTACTAAAACATAATTGCATTGCCTTTGTGTGCTGTCTACCAGATGTTCCATTTTGTATTCATCAAGAACACATTGTGTTTCCAACAACAAAAAAAATCACCATTCTTGGTTTAATTGCAATGACACTGACAAAAAACCCAAAACAACAAAATAAACAATGGGACAAGAAGAACAATCTTATCACTTATCCTTATCTCCTGGACCACAGGATCAAGAGAGTTTCTAAGACAGGTCTGAAAATACAGACATAAAATCGTAGAATCACAGAACCGTTAAGGCTGGAGAAGACTTCTAAGGTCATCGAGTCCAACCATGAACCCAGCACCACCACCTTGTTCACCACTGAACAATGTCCTCAAGTGCCAAATGCACACACCTTTGAACACTTCCAGGGAATGCACCACTGCCCCACTTCCCTGGGCACTCTGTCCAATGACTGACAACCCTTTCTGTGAAGAAATTATTCCTAATTTCCAATCTAAACCTCCCCTGGTGCAATTTGAGACCATTTGCTCTTGTCTTGTCACTTGTTACCTGGGAGAAGAGACTGACCCCCACCCCTACATCATCCTTTCAAGGTGGTTGTAAAGAATTATAAGGGGTTTATTTCTCTATTTTTGTTGCCTTCCTCTTCATCATTATTACTACTATTATATGTTTTATTTTACTTCAATTATTAACCTGTTTTAAATCTCAACCCACAGGTTTTGCCTTCTTCCTGACTCTCCTCCCCATCCCAGAGGAGGTGGGCTGTGAGTGATCCTTAGCTGTTGGCTGGGCTCAAGCCATGACAGTCTTTTTTGGCACCCAACCTGGGGCATGACAGGTTTGGATAATGACAGATCTGACTAGAACACATTAGAACAATTTTTTTATAAGCACTTATTAGATTAGTTTAATAGTTGCTGGTCACAGTGTTTACTCTCAGAGTTGTGCTTGTTCTTAGAGGTGCATCATGCAATACTTACAGCATGTGTTCCCTGTTATGCTGTTTATCCTGTGGGAACTGGGCTAAAGTATCATGTCACTGTACTTTGTAATGCTGGCACGTGATATAATGTGATATGACATGATATGATATCTGATATGAGATGACATGATAGAAGTTGTGAGACTGACCCAATGTCTGCATCCAGCTGTGAATGGCAGGAGCCATCTATGGGAAACATCCACAATTACATCTTTAACCTGCCCTCAGGGAGCCAACCTATGGAGGGAACACTTTCCCACACCTTCCCTGTGGAGGGGACACCTTCCCACACCTTCCTACACCTTCCCTCCCCTGCCAGGCTACTTACAGTGACATTTGAGAATTTTGAAAACTTGGACTATCCTTGGGGTGCTGAAACCAGCACAATCCTATTGCTGGGAACCAGAATGTTGCTGAATGTGTTTAAGGTTAAACATTACCCAGAGAGCTGCCCCCAGGCTGGACAGCTCTGAGTCCTGGCTGTGTGGGGCAGTATGGCAAGTACCCAGGGCAGTGGGAACCTCCCATGGTTTGGAACTTCACCTCTGAACGAGTGCAGAAAACTAATGAAATGTTTGGGAAAAGTAAGCTGGCACCCTGGCAATTCCAGAGGGATAATGGGCCTAGCAGTCTAGAATTGGAGGGTAGGGAAGCCAAGCAGCTGCAATCACTCTTGAGGGAAGGAGGCACTGACCAGGCATTTGGAAAAGGGGCTCAAATCCTCAGCCTCTGGAGGTGACTCCTGTCAGGTGGGAAGGAAGGATATTCCTTCAAGGAAGATGCTTGTGGCAAGTGGGCCACCATGGAGAGAGGTACCCAGCACCTGAGGGAGTTAGTCATGCTGGAGATGTTCTGGTATGACCTGAACAATCTCAGCTCCCTGAGATCCACACAGGGTCCTACACACAGGACACACTTGAACAGGGCACCACTGGTGGGTGGCACTCGCTGCCATAACTGACCTGGGGACACAAAGGATCACCAGGGCATGCCCTCGGTCTGCACCAAGGCACACAGCCCATGCCAGCTGACCTGAGCCACTCAGAGCCCTGTGCTACCCACCCCTGCAACTCCACCACGTTTCTGGCTTTGGAAATCAATAGAAATCTTAAGCCAAAACAAGCCCAAATCTGGTGTTTAGCACAGCAGAGAATCATTCTAAAATTAAATGGGCTTTACTTTGCCTCCCAAGCTCTAGATGTGACAAATTTCAGAACAATGAGCTGTGAACCATTTAGAAGCCAGTGATGAAAATAGCATTTCTGATGGAAAGATTCCAGGTTGGACTGTAGCAACAGTAACTATGTGCAAGTGGGGCCAAGTCCAAAACAGCCACTAAGATATACAGAGAGGGAGAGCCATTTCTTCACGCGTCCTCACACGCATATTTCCCCCCTTGATCCCATGCTGCGTGACAATAAGAAAAGAGGGCTTGACTCAACAGAAAACTATTTAGTTGACTATCCCTAAGCTCTTCACATAGCTTGTATTGCTTTAAATATCTTTGCCCCCTGAAAAGTTAAATTCATCTGACATTCTTCTGGGAAGGCTCAGGGCTAGGGTTCCAGCAGCGTTCCCGAGGCAAGCCGTACAGAGCTGGGATGTGGTCACAGGTACTCTCCCTTCCTGCCCCAAGTGAGAAATCACAATTATGAAATGCAGGGAGAATTAACATCATTTGGGAGACAAAGGCTTCATAGTAGAGCACAACTTAAAACAGACCACAAGTCTGCATTAAGCTCCCTCAACTCCAGAATGAAAGAGAACACAGAAAGGAGTAAATGGCTCCAAGGGATCCTAAGCCTATGAGTCTTTCTTTTTTTCCTGTGGGAGAACACTAGGTATTCTGCAAAAAAAGCAGAAAAATAACTAAGTCCTAGAAGCAATGAAAGCCTGATAGTCTTTTATCAGTCTAGAAGGATTTAAATTCTTCCACTAAATCAATCAGTCATATGATTAATTCAGAAAGATTTACACTTTAGCAGGGATGGTCTGCAGGATTGTATGACCCTGGCAAACACAAATGTTGTGGGCAATGAAAATGAGACTTGGCCTTCCACTCGAAGCTCCAGAACCCCTCCTGGATCCCAGTCGTGTAGTGTTGATGTGTGCTGGGATGTTCTGGAGGAATGCAGAGCACAGCTTGACAAAACTCATACTTGCAAATCCTGATTTAGTGAAAAATGCTGGTTTCAACTTTTCTAATTAACGTTTTCCTAACGTAGTGAATTTAGCATTTCATTTTCCTCTGAGCACTGGCCGAAGGGGGTATGAGATGCAAATGACAGATTTTCAGACAAAGGAGGTAACAGGTCTCATCTCCCTGGGACTGCACAGAAGTCCTGCCTCCCTCTGGGTTGCTGAGGTGGAACTGCCAATATCTTCACTTTATCAATGTAACTTCACCTGTTTAGGTGGCACATTTACACTAAACTTGATGTACTCTGCCTAATTTCTATTCCATTCACTTTATACAAAAAATGAGATACTTTTCTACTCTTCTTTCCCCTAAAAGGGGATGAAATGGAACTCTGGCAACAGCACATTTGGAGGGAAAGTGTGAACTCCACTGATGGTGAATATTGCTGGTTCACCTCGTTTAACACTGGAACAGAAATACTGGTTAGTCACTGCAGCTAAACCACTTTAGAACTGGCCTAGTCAAAGCTGATAAGAAACCAATTCCTTGTGCCAGCTGCATAATTTCATTCACAATTACACTTGATCTTTGAAGCAATCTCAGAAGCCCTCAGGCCCTCCCCAGATGCAGAAAGAAGGAAACCTGTGTCAGTCTCTTTTGAGAATACCCTCAACTGCTGCTTCAACTGAACACATTTCTTTACTGCACAACCTTCTCTTTCAGAGAATGCTTGGACAGAATGGTTAGAGCCAGTAGCATTTACAGGCTTTTTATCTAAATGAGCATTTCTAGTAATGCTGGATTTTCTTTTCATGAATAGGTGATCTCACACCTATCAGCTCATAAATTTGATCGCTATCTTTGTCAGACAGGCCTTGGCATCTTCCATGGCATTTTATAACATGGGAAGAATATGTGCCCTCCTGAAGAATATAAATTGATTACTTAAGCCTTAATTTGAGAGCCATCAATATGCTAAGAGAGAATGCTCTTTCAGTTGGAGGTAAAGGTTTTAGGCTTCTTTGAAGGATAAAATATAAAACCCAGCATGACCTGACTATAATACTGTCCAACAACACACACACAAAGCATGTTTCCAGTTTTCTGTTGACAGAGAACAGCCATCCACAGTGTTAAAAAAGCAGTTTCCCCATTAGGTGCCTTAACAAAGTTTTCAAACTATTCAAACACAGGGGCATAAATCAAGAAAACAAAGCTTTTGCAAGATGTTACATGTAAGTTATACTGAGACGTTAAAGAAAACCATCTGGGCATAAAATGTAAATATAGCCAGCCTGCAAAAATTAAGAGGAAAATAAAACCAACCACACATTTCAAATGCCCCAAATACAGAGCTTTTCTTCTGTGAGACCACTGAATTTTAACGCCAAACATCACATCCATTTTTCAAAGTATCACTGAAGCAGAGCACTAACGCTTATGCAAGATGCAGCTTTTTCCAACTTTTTGCCTTACTTAAGTTCCTCAAACTTTAATAATCAGCATCTCTTCAGTGGGAACTGTGAATCAGAGCTGGAAAGAGATGGTGACTTCCTAAATCACCATGAAAAATAGCAGGATGAACCCTAAAAGGTTTTGTTTGGTTTCCTATATTGCTGTAGCTTCAGTTTCTGAATGGTAAAGCAACCTGGACATGCTCTGTAGAGCCAAGAGATTATGAGGAACTCCAAGAGAAAGGCAAGAAAGAGAAGAAAGCAAATGCCTGGATACACCCCCAAAGAGAGGAGCCTGCAGGATTGGAGGAAGAGCAGAAAACACCTCAAAAGGCACTACAGCTGCTTTTCAGAGGTGTCTAAACCAACCAAGCAAAAAAAAAAGCTCTTTTTAAAAGCAAGACCTAGATCTTCAGGGGATAAAATACCCAGACTCTGGATATTTCATGCTGACTTTGTTCAGATCACTTACATAAGTAACATACTTGAGATTTGATTACATAGCTAGATTTTTTGTTTATTTATTTACTTTTAAACAGGATGCTTGCTTGGGTTTAAGTTAGTTTGGGGAAAGGGAAGTAGGAAGATTTTGAAAACAAACAAATTACTTACAAACAGACAAGTTAAAAAAATAAACCTGCAATGCCAAGGCTCTCCCTGTGTCTAGAGGCTGGCACCTTTGGAGTCCCAGCACATTCCTCTGCTCTCTGAGGGACTGGGAATGAGCAGCCTGGGAGCCCTGGCAGAGCCCAGCTCACAGAGGATGAGACTCAGTTTGTCACGGATTTTGGAGATAATTATCAAGACAGGGAACTCTGGCTGAATTTCCAGATTCAAGCAGGGAGTACGTGATCCCGATCATAAACCATCCTGTGAGCAGCAATGATGTCTTAACAGCATTTATAGCTGAAGTTTAAAATACTCATGTAGTTTGTATACAACAGATGTGAATGTTCAAACTAAACAACAGATTTTTCCTAAGAGGAAAGAAGCTGAAGCAACAGAGGGAAGCTCTGTGTCCTCCCCTGTTTCAGAGGAATCAACAAGTGAGTGATGCTTCTCTGACAGCTGATGTACTACGTTTCACTTTTCCCATTTTTATTCTCTTTTTCCTAATAATCTTTTCATATTCCACCTTTCATGTTTCTAGGAAATTCTAGCTACATGTGACTTTGTTGATAGGTCTCATCTGTTTATTTAAAAACTGCATGTTTTTTCACCCACAGATATGATTTTTTAATTAGTCTTATGTGGTGAAGTTACTGTCCCAGATATTGTATTTACTTGGGCCTTCAGCCTGAAATCTGATCTATTTTTACTCCATCCAGAGCAGCCCTAATATATCTCTGTTAGAATCTGAAATCACCAAGGTGCTGGGGTTTTTTTCTCCCTCCTTTCCCTCTTCTCCCAGACCTTGGAATAACCTGGGCCATATCCTGGAAAGGATGCATTTTCTAGTGGATAGATCAGCTTCTGGATTTAATTGCACTTGGCTTCATTCTGATTTGTGTAATAAAGAGAGGCTGCAAGAGACTGCTCATACTGAACATGCTCTATATAAAAAGAGCTGCTGTCAGTTATTTATTTTGTCTGGTGCCAGGCAAAGGTGTTTCCCAGTATTTTCCTGGTTTAGTCAATCTTTTCTAATCATCTGACCTATCACTGCCCTCAGCTTTCCAACTGCAAACCTGTTTAGAGCAGGCACAATTGGAATGGAGGGAGTGGGAACTGCTCCTTGTGCACATGGGTCAGACAATCACATCCTTCTGATTTGGCTCTTGCTACATACCAAACATTAAAATAAACCAAAAATAAAACAGGTCCATGTCATTTATCAGGAAGACCTGTGTAGCCACATGCTCTTAGAGCCTCTCCTTTAACTCCAAAGAGCATAGACCTAAAAATTTACCATAGAATCATGATGTGAAGTCATGGGGACTGTCAGGAAGGCAAGAGCAACAAAATGAAATACTGAATAAAAGTTTTCACTGAAAACTGGCAACTAAGCCTGAACATTATGCAGAAAACCTCCAACTTGGAGCAGAATTTTCTCCATAGAAATAAAACATTCCCCTTTAATTAAATCTTAACATGTTCCTGCCAAAGCATCGCTGTGACCATGGGCAAAAAGCACAGTGGAGGCTCCCAGTGCCTGGTGTGGCATTGCCTTGAGTGGGGCTGGGCTGGAAAGAAGCAGTTTCTTAGAAACAGTTTGACCTGTGACCCAAACTTTTCATGACTGACAGCCTCAATGGGGTGAGACTGCCTGAAATTACAGGGACTGTTTGTCTGGGAAAAGAAGAATAAAATATCTCCAGACTATCAGGAAAACAACTTTCAATTTTGGGGAAAGCACACAAGAAGGAACAGTGGCCCTGTGCCGTGGTGCCACAACTGGGCAGGGGAAGGGCAGAAATGCAGGGATCAAGCCAGCACTCAGCCCCTCAAAGCCAGGAGAGATGGTTTCTGTAGTAAATAATCGTGGGGGATTTACTGCACAGGAGAAGCACACTGAGTTGAAACAATGTCATGCCCTTTATCCCACTGTGAACTGCAGGATCTGGACATTTGGCACCACTGCTGTCCTTGTGTACACTCACAGTTTGGTAACAGAACCACAAACACAATACCCCCGGGCACTGTAAATTTGCTCCATTATTTGTGTTGCTGCCTCATAACTTCTCCTCCTTGATCTTGCTTTCCCTCCTTATTTTACTGCCAGTAAAACTCAGTTAGATTAATAATGCCATTAATACTTTACTTTCTCTGCCAGATCTTCTTGGGTGGCCAGTTTCCAGCAGTACAAC
Organism: Xenops minutus; assembly: GCA_035221455.1. NCBI lineage: Eukaryota > Metazoa > Chordata > Aves > Passeriformes > Furnariidae > Xenops > Xenops minutus. The sequence goes on along the minus strand of JAWWEE010000051.1, from coordinate 10,914,372 downwards.
AATCCCTACTTGCTCACATCTCCTTGTTCTCAGTGCCATCCTTTTTAGCATTTTTATTCTATCCTGCAAATTTTAAGGTCCCAGTGCATTTTCAGAGCTATTTGAAGCAATACATTAAAGCAATAGTTAGTTACAGTTTACCAGTAACTCATGTATCTTTTCATCAAGTAACTGAAAGCAAATAAAGGTGTTTGAACAACACTCCAGCTGGTGAAACATCTCTTAGATTTAGTGAAAAACTATTCAGTGAAAACAAATAATTGTTAGGTAATTCATGTTTTATTGGAGCCTATAATAATTCTCATCATAACTTTACAGCTACCCTATAGAAAGTGATTGCCTGTCCATCACTATTATGACAATGCTGGACATATAAAATCCTTGCCCTTATATTCTGACCCATCACAAAATGAATATGAGTCCCCTTCATATCTATCATTATGACAGACAGTCACTACCAGTCTGGCTTTAACTGGCTTACACATTAGCTTAAACTTTGCTGGCAAAATTGCAACTATCTAAAGCAGAAAGTCTGACTCCCTGTCCCCCATTCCTAGACTGAGAAAAGATAAAACACTAAAAGGAAAAAAAAAAAGTCAAAACAACAATAAATTACTTCAGAGCCAGGGATAATAAATCACATTAGGGCCCTTGTAATGTGTGAAATGCTGCTTCTCAAAACCGGGAAGGCACGGAAACAATTGCACTTCAGAGTGAGAGGAGTATGATCCCAACTCTTTTGTTCCAGTACAAACATGCACACACACACACACACACACACACACGACCCCTGCTAACAGCTGTGCTGCCTTCTGTCTGCCTCAGCAGGTCAGCAAGGTACAGCCAGGCTTCAGGGAATAGTTTGGAGCACCATTGTTTCCTTGGAAGTGAAAGTCAATAAAAATACTGACAAAGGAATGCAGCCAGACTGTCAGAGTTGTACAAATTCCAGGCCTTCAAACAATGAAATAGCTTTTTTCCCTAGTTTGCCTCAATTTTCTTTTCAGTGCTTGCCACAATGTATTTCCCAAAATATATAAAAGTAACTCTGTAGTAAGGAGTTATCCCCGACTGCCTCTTTTATCCATGCCCTTAACAACACGACCATGGCTTGAAAATGTTTGCAGCTGAAGAATTTTCAGCAGGGAAATAGCACAGGAGCTGGGAAGCTCAAGTGACAGCCGCCTGCTCCAAGCAGCCTGGTGCCTGGTCAGCTCTTTGCTTTTAAGAAACACCGAGAGGCAAAAAGCAGAAGCCAAATCCCAGCCATGCTATTAGAGGGATATATACTTGACCCTTGGCAGGAGATTAACATCTCATTTTCTTCCTTTACTCTGTTTCTTTAGTCCTTTTCTCTACTTCCCCCATTAAGTCTCCTGTTGTATCTTTTTACTTTTTGTTTATTCCTTCTCCTTTTTCCTTTTGTTGTCTTTATAATGGCAAAGATACTTTTGTGAAAAGCGAGCTAATTGACTTTCTCTTTCCCCCCTTCCTTTGCCTATTGCTTTTTCCTTGTTATCTTTCCTATTTCCCCACAAAGCACTGTTACCTTCCCTGTCCTATTTTGGCTAATGCCCCTGTAATCCTCCCTAGCAGCTCAGGGGGAACATTCTTTTGGCACCCACTCTTTCCTTCTAATCTCATTTACTAACCTGATTTACCAACCCTGATAAGGGAGGGTGAGGTGCAGTTGTGGAAAATGTGAGAAAGGAAAAAGCTCCATCAGCTGCATCCACAACTTCCAGGCAGGTTGTGTGGTGCACTTACTCTTCCTATCCTGATTCCCATTCCTATTCAGCCACATAGAATGTACCCATATGTACTTACATGCACTAAATATACAGAACTCCTGCCATGTCTAAAGTACTGCACTGATATTATTCCCAGGCTTATGTTATTAAACTCAAGGGGAGGTCAAGACCCTCCAGAAGAAGTACAGCCATGCCAATGGGAACAGATAAATAGATCCAGAATTCCCATGTTAGATTAGGTTTGTGTTCCTCTCCTAAGTCCCTGTGTTTACTTTGCAGACCTCTGCCTCTTCTGGAAAGAGCTGTTCCTTTTGAACCATCAAGGAGGATGCTGTCAACCCTTGTTGTTCCAGCAGAACAGACTAAACACAACATTGCCACAGACATGAATTTCATAACCACAAACTGCCTTGGATATCTGTGCCATCTGTTATTTACCCCCAGCATCTCAAGCTGCAAACAGCTTGGTAGCCTGGACCTGCCTGGCATCTCTGTCTTTGCCATAGGACACGCTAGGCCTGGAGTGCACCCCTGGATGGATGACTGGAATGCACCAAGGAGCTGTGCACTGTCCAGGCACTGCAGGGAGGGCTGGGACACAGCATAGCCACCTTGGCAGTGCAGGAGCTCCCTCAGCCTCGCTGAGTTAAACCTGCACAGCCCCAGGCCATCAGTCTGCACAGATTTGCTGCAGTCCTTACCCCAGATTTTGAGCTACAGCCCCCTGGCCCCCAACAGACACAGCCTTTCTAGGGAGGGGACTGATTTAACCCCCTCAGCCTCTGCACCAAACCTGAACTCACACCCTGATGCCCAACTTGGCCTCGTCTTTGTGCTCAGACATTTGTGTGATTTGATCCCAACACATGGCCTGGAGGAAATCTGAAGGGTTATAATCTCATGCCACTGCAAAATGTGATACATTCACAAACCCAGGTTCAGTTACCAGAGGTTCAGGTTGAGTCAAAGCTCAGGAACAAAGCAGGCTGCTCTCCGAGGGCTGGGTGTGAGCAGCACTCGCAGTTTGTCATGTCACACTGTTTAAATAATACAAGTTCATTTTTCATTTTATTTTCCCTTTACTAGTTCATACAGGCAGACACTGTTTATTTCTCTCTGAAAGTCTTTTCTTAGCGAGAGATAAGTTACTTGAGGAGAGGAAAGGTTATATATTCAAACATGGTGTCAAGGTTGTTGCTAGACTGATGAGTCTCAGCTGTGGATCCTCCAAAAAAAAGAAATGGTGTGACCTGTATTTGTCTTTAAAATTGGATTTACCAAGAAGTTGCAACAAGGAGACACTAACTTCTGTTGGTAGCTGGTAACTTCAGCAGAACTTTCCTTCATACTATCCTACAAGGCAGCACCAGAAACATTAATCTCTTACTAATATTGTTAAGTACAAATTTGAAGGGGAGATTTGCCACAGAATAAAGGTAGTTATGGACCAGCCTCTTTGGTTGTTATACAGGTGAATAAATTACCATCACACAGTATTCTGACTGCTGAATGTCCATTACCAGTCTTGTCCACCTGAGCACATCACATACAATAAATTAGGGATTTGCCATCAATGTGGACATTTTTGCTACTGCCCATTTTATTGAGCTTTGTTCCAGACTGTCCTTATTATGTCACAAGGCTGGCTGTTGGAAGACACCTATCTCATAGTAAATAGCTGGTTCTGCCTATCAGTGGTCCAACACAAGGTATTTTAAACATCTGCAGTCACCTGCATGTCACATCACAAAGTCACAGGAAAAAAAAAATCCCTGAAACTGCTTAACCAGGCAAACAGGAATCACACAAAGAGGCCAACCATTTCTGCACAATCCATGCTCTTAATTAAAACCCAGCAGATGTTGTAGAGCTCCCTTCACAGCCAGAAGGGCTGGGAACCACATGATTTGCAGCAAAAAGCTTCAGGCTTTTTTTTTTCCACCCAAGCTGCTGCATCTCTGCACAAAGGGAGCTGTGAAAAGCAGCACCACTGCAAGTGCCTCAGGATACTTCGTGTTGCTGCTCCATCCAGCTCCTGGAGCACAGCAAAGCTCTGGCACACACTCACCTCTCCCGCAGCCCAGCGTGCCCCTCCCCGCACACTCTGCTCCAGACAGGACAGTCCATTCAGAGTTTCTGGTCTTCTGGTTTCCCAACAAGTGCAAAAATGTCTCTTCAAAGGCATCCAGGCAGGCTTGAGCTCAATGCACTCCGAGAAGGGGAGCTCCCAAGGAAGTGCTGTCAGAGAAACACATGAATGCCACTTTTTGTATAAGAGCCACAACCTTCGGGCCATACCTAGTGTCTGCCCCCCTCCTCCAGCTTATCTTTACACCTCCCTTCCCTCCCAGTACTACAGACTGCCCCAGCCACTCACACTTTGAAGGACTGACCACAAGTTTCCTACCAGCCTGCCGAGGAAGGAAAACCAGGCCAGGACCCAAATGGTTCCACATGCACACCACTCCCTCCCTCTGCATCACCCTCCAGACTGGCTTCTGCCCAAACTGATTTGTTTTGGTGCTCGTGTTTTCCTGCTCCTGCCACTGCACCTCCACAAGCCAGCTGTCCCTCCAAGTGCTCTGCCTTGCTCGTTTTTAAACATGCAAATTTCTTTTAGTGACAGCCTCCTCAGCTTTTCCCCCCTAGCTTCTTTGCTGGCAGCTCTCTCCATTCTTTCCAAACACAAGAAGTGTTCAGATTGATCATATTTTGATATGGAATTCTCTTTGTCCAATAATGCGCCCAAACTTGAATAAATGTCAAGAACCGTTTCACAAAATAATTGTAGAAAATCCTCTTCCTGTAAAATTCTGTTATTTTTACAAAGACAGAGATTGTTTGGATCAAGGAAGGGAGGTCAGGTTCAGATCCTGGGGAGAGTGGTGTGGAGTGATAATAACACTTAGGATTTTTGCAGCATTCCTTATCCAGAGATCTGAGCCCTGTCTCCAGTATATTACAACAGCAGGATATGTTATCTTATGCAAACTCCTTCCTAAATTTCACAATAGCTGTAACAAGCAGGAATCATTAAATTACTGTGGCTGAAAAACAGCCACAGAGCTCCTTCTTAATTTTGCTTTTATCTAAATGAAGTGGAATATGGTCAGAGCAGAGGCGTTTGTTCCCTTCACTGTCTACCAAGTACCAATATTACTATTAAC
>JAWWEE010000051.1:10866565-10903500 GCA_035221455.1 Xenops minutus | reverse complement strand
ACAGGAGCTGTGCGGGGTGCGGGAGCTGTGCGGGGTACAGGAGCTGTGCGGGAGCTGTGCGGGAGCTGTGCGGGGTGCCGGAGCTGTGCGGGGTGCGGGAGCTGTGCGGGGTGCTGGAGCTGTGCGGAGTGCCGGAGCTGAGCGGGGTGCGGGAACTGTGCGGGGTGCCGGAGCTGAGCGGGGTGCGGGAACTGTGCGGGGTGCCGGAGCTGTGCGGGGTGCGGGAACTGTGCGGGGTGCCGGAGCTGAGCTGAGCGCCGCTCTTGCCTCCCCGCAGGGTCCGCGCTGCCCCGGGAGCGGGACGAGAGCGGGGCGGCGGCGGCGGGCGGGGGGCTGCGGCCCCGGGCACGGCGCTGCACTTGCTCCACCTACAAGGACAAGGAGTGCGTGTACTACTGCCACCTCGACATCATCTGGATCAACACCCCCGAGTGAGTGCGGAGGGATGCGGGGAGGAGGGAGGGAGGGATGCCCCGGGGCCGCCCCCGGCGGGGTCAGGGCGGGACGAGGGAGCCCGAGCGCTGCCCCGGGAGTGCCCCCCGAGCCCCCGGGAGTGCGGCGAGATCGGCACCTGCCAGGCGGGGACAGGGGCACAGGAGGACAAGGGTCCAGGTGCCAGCCTGAGACACCAGGGACAAGTGGGTGTTCTGCAGGAGAAATGTGTTTCTAATAACCCGCTCGATGGGGAAGGAAGAACAGCCAGCCCGTGCGCAACTGTACTGGTTTGGATGAAAATTAATATGGAAAAATACCGTGGTATTAAATTAATATTTTTTTTTTAAATATACCAGAATTTATGATGTTACAAAAGGAAACTTTTTTTACAATTATGTTCTGTGGGACGGCAAACATAAGCTTTTGCTTCAAGTCCTAATGAAACCAGTTTTTGAAGGCTTTTGCCATGGATGGGAAGTTGGGATTTGCACACAGGGCAGGGGGTGGAGCACTTGTGCAGAAAAGCAGGTCTGGTACTGACAGTCTTAATGGAAAGGAATCATCCAGGAAGGGTGACACTTTGCCGACATCCCCAAGGTTCCAGAAGGCCTCCTTTTCCTACACCCCTGTATAGATCCTGTCCTGCTGAGTAACTAAAACAGACTTAAGGATTTGCAGATTCTCACAGCCTGACAGGTTTTAGTCCTGTAGCAACCACAGTGATCAGTTCAGCAAAAAAAAAATAATCAGATCAGATGAACTCTAAACCAAATTACTTTCAGAATTCAGGTTCTTCAGACTGTGAGTGAACTTGTACACACACCATCAAGTACCTCAGTGACTGCAGTTTGGGAAGAGTTGTACTAACTCAGCTCTGCCTTTGAATCAATTGCAAAGCTTTTCATCAGATTAAAACAAAAGTAGAAAAATAGAAAGTAGCAGTAAAAAAAGGTTAAGTCAAATGGGGTTTAGGGCACTTAATTTGTAAATTCACGTGTGTGTCCTGGCCAGAAGCCATGTCTGATGACGTCTTTTGAACTTCCATCAACCTGTAAGTATCATGTATTCACACAAGTCATTCAGTTGAGTTCCATACCTGCACTAATCCACCCCAGGATTACTTAGAGTTATTTTAGCCAAATATTTATGACTCAGTAAATTTAAGTCAGAGCTCACCAGTGAAAACGAGGGAATGACATTCCTTTTCCCCTACGCACTGAATAAATAGACCACTGCTAATTTTAAACACACACTCCTCTTCTACTTTTCTTTTCCTTTTTTTTTTTTTTCTTTAGGATATCCTGTTTTAAGTCTACAGGAATTACAATTTTCATTCCAGTGGGAAAAGTATTTAGTGTGCATTCATTCAGTGATGTGGAGAATTTTTTCTTACCTGAAAGTTCTGCACAAACATCACAAAAGAAAGAGGAAAAAAAGAATAGGGAAGAAAATAGAGATATCTAACCTTTTAATGATATCTAAGCATTAGCAATAAAGCCTGTATAATAACCCAAATATTAAACAATTGGGGTTCTAAGCCTCTGCTATCTTAACTGAGGTCAGGTGTACATAAAATAGCAGCAAATCTCTCAGCTCTCTAAAGTCCACCCCCACTGGGTAGAGATTAGCCTGTAATAATTAGATATGAGGACTAGGAAATCCTCTTTTTATAACTTCTATGCCATGTGACGTTTCTATGCAAACTATGGAATGAATACATTAAATTTCAATACTACATATTCATATAGAATATACATTTTAGCTACTGTGCTCCAAAGATGTACAACAAAGGCGTAGGAACACTGCTGGAAAGGGGTAAATCGGGATACTGGGAGCCCTCTGGGGTTGGTAGAGAGTGGGTGGATGATGGAGGAAAGTAGGGAATTAGGTCAGGAGGAACTGAATTGCCTGGAGTCTGGAAGTGTCTGAAGTGGGCAGAGGGTGAGCAGCAAAAAGAGCAGCTCTGTGTGCAGGAGATGTGGTTGTACCAAACTCCCTGGAGGCTGAAACAGCACAGCTGTGATTTTCAGAAATCCTGGGATTCTTCCTGGGCAGAGATGGGCACTGAAATCAGTGTATTAGACATTTTGGACCATTTCAGTGCACCAGAAGCATCACTAAGATGTCTGGATGAACAGGCACTAATTCTGCCCTGGTGCCCTGCCTGGAATAATGTCTCAGCAAGTCAGAAGGTCCTTCTGGAAGGGAATGAGAGAAACCAGGCCTGCTTGTGCAAATTAATATCCCAAGCAAGTCACACCACTGCTTTTCCCTGGAAGGAACCCCTGGATCTGCACAGACTGCCTGTTTGTAAATGGGGTTTTTATGTTGCTCTTGTCCACACACTGTTGGAAATTTTTATATTTACTAACAATTTGGCTCCAGTGCAGCTTTGAGGATCAAACACACAGTGAGACACCAGAAAGATGGTGCTAAAGTTTGGAGAAGTTTTCCTGACATCTGTTGATTCTGGTATTTTACAAACACTACAACTGCTTCTTATTAATTTTTCTTTTTTGCCCCCAACCACCCCCAACTTATTTCCTTCACTTTATCATCTCTTAGTCGCCACAAGAATTCCTTAATATTTTCTCAACACTACTCTTCCCTCTATACTTCAAGGGCAAACTTGAGTTTGTCCTCTGTTTTTTTCTGCTTTCCCCAACAGGAGATGCTGTTAAGCATTGTTGTCATACATTCAAAATAAATCTTAGTCATGGCCTCTCCTTTTCTGGAAAAGCAGTTAAAGTTTTTAGTGAAGCTGTTGGAGGCAAAGTGACGATAGATGGTCTGTTTCTATCCCTGCTGAGAAACCACTTAGATCAGCAGGAGCACAGTTGTAGAAAAGCATAGAATTGCAGAATGTGGAGCCTCCGACTCCCTGCAGCTTGTGCCAATTAAAAGAGAAATTATCTCTGCACACATGTTTTGAGTATTGCTTTATACTCATGCATGAACCACTGCTGCTAGTCCAGACCACTGAGAGCAGCAGTACTAGTGAGACTTTTATGCCGGGAACAGTAGGAGCCTTAAGTGGAAAAGAAGATGACCTAAAGAAAGGCAGGTAAGTCAGAACAGAATAGTGCAATTATGTGGTGCAGACAAAGCCTGCAGAACAAAGCTAATTAAAAACTGGTAAACTGTTCTCACTGATAAGATTGATTAGTCAGGAATTAGTTTGCAATGTATTTTTTCTGTCAGGTGATTAATTTTGCTTATCTTGATCTATAGCTACAGACAGATTGTAAAGAAGAATGAATTGTCTTTTAAGCAGTACCCACATATGTAATAGAGACACAATTTAATGCTTTATTTTGTAAGTTAAGGAAGAAAATACAGGCAAGACTACATTTAGATCTGCACTTCTTCAAAGGGGTGCTGTATTTCAATATGAAGTGAGCTCGTGCATCTGACAGCAACGTGTGCTTCAATCAATAACATTGCTGTGTGAAGCACCAGGGGTGCTCATGACGATTAGTAAAAGATTAAAAGGTGACAACTCCTAAGCAAGTGGGACTAGCATGAGGGCACAGTATCAGATACTCAAGTGATCTTCAATTCTAAAATAAAAATAAAGAAGAATTTATGGCAATAATGCAGACATTTTCAAAGGAGAATTCCTCACTCAAACTAAGCACCAAAAATAAGAACAGCTCTTTTGACAGGTTTAAGTCAAAGCAAAAGTGTGTCATTTGGTTTTTTCCCCAGATGGCATGTCTTATTTCAGTATTTGCTATTATGCTCAAAAGAGGAGTAGCTGAGTGGAGTTGTGTGACCATGTTGAAAAGACCAGCTTACATGGTGATCTAAGAGTTCTGTCTGCCAAATACAGGAATTTCTGAATGAGGAAAATTGGATGGATGGACAAAGTGAAAGGAAGAGTTTGATCCACCCCTGTGTTTGCTGCTCTGATCCTCTGTGCTTAACACATGCTCTGTTTCCTTGCGGAAGGATTTGTTGCTTCTCCGTGGGGGATATGTTGGGGAGGATCTGCTGAGTGTTCCCTGGTGAGTGAGCACACGGGGACACTGGAAGGATGTGTCTGCAACATGTGCAGGTCACACACTCCTCGGCACTAGGTTGGCTCCAGAGAGTTCCCAAGAGAAATGTCTTTTCCTGACCTAAGGTGACCACTGGTTGGGGTGAGAAAGGCTTTGCATACACTTGAATTGTTTTGGCCTCTCCTGAAGGTGATGATGGATGGGTTTGTTGGCGACGTGTCAGCAGCCAAACAGACAGCAGCTGATTCCACAGGCAGTCAGCTCTAACAGTTACAAGGGAAGGATCTTTGCTCACTCCTGACTTAGGTTACCATCAGAAAGTCATCTTAGAATGGAAACAATCTGTGCCCTTTCATCGATTCACTCGGAGTTTTACTCACATGTAGACATCAAGTGATTTCTTGGGATGTTGGTACAAGAAGGACTTAAGATAACCCATTGGTTGCTCCTGCTCTAACGGCTGCTCTGCTGGCTCACCTTCCCTCCACAATATCTTTTCCTTACCTGCACCTTGCTGGCCACTACAGAACGAAATTTAAAATGCATTTCAGCCTTATGGACATTCAGTGATATTCTAAAGTATTATAATGACCCCAGGTCTGGATAATTATCTCCATCATTAAGTAAGTTCAGATGACGTCCTCTATTTTACTGGAAATAAAAGCACACAGCTAAAGATTTCTTGTTCAGCAAAACAATTAAGCAGGTGGTTATAAACTTTAGATCAGATTGAGAATACCTGGTAGCCAAAGGCATGATGATAAAACAGTGGCTGCAAGCCAGGCAGCTCAAACAAGGAAGCTGCTCTGTCTGCTCCACAGTGCACATGGTTAACCAGCTGAACCGAGTGCCAAAAGTGAAGTGATGAATCTTCTGTGGAGCTGATTTTCTTTTTCTGAATGAAGTTTGCCCTGATTTTGCAATCCTTGCTACCCACACATTCACTGCAATCTCTTTGTCTCGCACAAATCTTCACAGCAGATGAAGAATATTTCAAATAGATTTCCTGAGCGTAGCAACAGGCTGCTGCTGTAATTGTTATATTGCATCAGGGACAAACTGATTTGACTTTTAGGCCTGTTTATTCAAAGAGTTATTCTTGCATATTTAAACTGTGTACTGACTCCACACTCTCAGTGTCTTGCTGTCTGAGAAGTGCACAACTTGCATGCCCTCCTCAGTCTAGAAGGAGGATCTATCCTCTTAGTCTGCCTGGAAGGCTTATCTACAGGAGCCCCCAGCACTGCTGTCTTACAGCAGCATCCACAAAGACTGGCAGTGACTGGGCTGTGCAGTTCAAACCCCAGAGCCCTGCAGGAGCAGGGGGCAGGGATGAGGCACTGGTGGCCACTGCCTTGAAATCTCTGCACTGCTGCTCATGCTGGGCTCAGTCTGAGGATAAACAGTCTCCAGGGCTCTCAAACCACACTCACTTTCATCAGGCTTATATTTTCACACTGTGTGTTTATTTTCCCCCGGGTTTTTGGTTTGGTTTTTTATTTGTTTTTAAACCAGTGGTGGATTTTGAACTGTCTATGCTGTAGAGAGTGGTAGAAACATGAATTAGTGAGTGTTCTTTGTGTGCACTGCTGAGGTGGCTTCAGCAATAAGTACTCTGGATTTTAGTTTGAAAAGCTGCCATTTGACACTTAATTTGATTCCTTTCATGCATATTTCCCATCAGTTCTGCCTTTTGGCATTCACCTCATGGGTTTGTGTTAGAGCCACTTACTAATGATGCCCTCTGCCAGTCAGAGGAAGAGAAGGAAGAATGGGACTTTGGGCCTGACAGACAGAAAATGCTGCACCAAATTTTACTTATTTATTTAAACTAAAAATCATATATCTTGCCACAGGACTGGGAGCAAATTAAGGTTAGTATGAGTTACTGAAGGCTATGTTGGAGTTGTTTTCAGAGAGGGGTTTCTGTGCAACAGTGGCTCAGTTGATTGGGGCAGGTGAGCTTTACCCAGCTTCTCTGGGGATTTGGGGTGTTGATGAACCCCCCTGACCCCAATCTTTGCCTCATATTGCTTCCCTCGAGAAATACACCCCAGATTTTCACTCAACAACTCAGACACTGTTCTGATCATATTTCAAAATGAAAACATGGAACATCATTTTGACAGCCACAGGAGGATGGATAGTGATAAAAAGCCTCCAGATTGTCACAGTACTTGACTTGGGTACCATGAAATCCCCAGTAGGAGGGAAATCAAAGAACTCACGTGGTCAGTGAAACTGGATGATGAAGCAGATGCGTGCAATCCTTGGCTTATTAACTAATTTAGCTGTAACTAAGGAATTAAAACTAATTTGGGTCCAGCAGCCTGTTTGGTATTGAGGAACACTGTCTACTACTAAATTGAGGATGTGGAAAAGAAAGTTGTGGCTAAAAAGGTTGGTTTCCTCTGAAAATTACTTTAACTGCAAAAAGCTCAGAGAAAGTCCAGCTTCTGAGATGGAACATGTGGTTAGGATAGCAATACCAACATCTTTCTTTGAAGAAGGGGTTTGACTTCAATAATGAGGAGGAGGAAGCGTTAGTGGGGGAGGTACATTGATTGTGACCACTTAAAAACATCTGCCTGTTGCAGGAAGAGGGGGAGCCAAGTCTCTGAGCAGCCAGTGATCTCTTTATCTGTGGAGCTACCCAAGATTACTGCAGTGCCTTTACAGTAAAGTATCCACAGAAACTTCTCTTCTTTCCCCCAAGCACCTTTCATTCTGGAGACGTTTTGTTTCACTTGAAGGGGGTAAATTTTGCTCCCTTTCCGTGTTCTTTATTCTCAGTGGTCCTTACAGGGATCTCATCCATTTTAGGACTGTCTGAAAATGCTGGAGACTGCTGGGAGCCTTGCTGGCCTGGATGCAGGCCAGCAAATATATTGCTGAATACTGAAATCACAGCATCTAAGATGATTGCTGCAACCCCCTCATCCCTTTGTTTTGGCTGAAACTCCCCAGTGCCCCGGAGGTATCTACTGTGTTTAAATGGCTGGGAAAGTAGAAAATAATAGCAGCTCATAGGTCAATTATAACATAGCATGAGAAACTCAGCCACATGTTATAAAAATTAAAATAAACCAATTAGATTTGTCTGCCTGAATTCACTATAAGTGAGGGACAGCAGGACTCAGGCAAATCATACTTCCCAGTTTGACCTGAAGGCAGTAATCATTCAATGGGCAGTTTTATTCTGTGGGAATTTTCCCTAATACCCCTGGTTCAGAATGGCTGTTCCACTATTACTCAATACTTTGTCTTTTTCAACAACAAAAAAATTCTCTCTTTCTGTTAACTTAATGGCTAAATCCTGCTTTGAGAGCTAGCTGGCTTTCAGGGGAGAGCTTTTGAGAGTGTGTTTTGTGGACATAAAGGACAGAAATAATCTAAGTTATTTCAGCACCTGATATCCAACCTGCAGATCTATACTTTTTTCCTTCTAAAATTCTAGAAGGAACATTTGCTGACCTAAAGATTGCTGTGTATTCCTTCCACTGCAGAAGTCAGAAGTGTTTCAGGTGACAAGAGCACACTGTGCTTTGATCAGTTTTGTGCTGCTCTCTTATACATGGAATTACCTTCAGTTAACAGACCTGACTAATCTCAATTACACCTTATGGAATAATTGCATGTACTGGAGAGGTGTGTGAGCATTATTTTTTACAGAATAAAGAACAAATATCTTCTACTGAAGAAGAAATATTTCCTTAATTAAACTCAAACCTTCTCTAATCTAGAAAGTGCCTTGAAACTGAGCTTGCAGACTTTTATGCGCCCCCTCGGTGGCTGCACTAATCACACTGAGCTCCACAAAAGAGAGCAGCTCCACAGAAATCCCAGATTTGTGTTGCCAATCAGATACCAGTTCCAAGCAGGACCTCGGAAAGGCTCATCCAAAGTGCCCAGGTTTGCTTGGTCTCCACTTTGTGCAGAAGGAAGGCATAAAGGGCACACAGCACACCTTCAATATGTGGACACCCCTTTCACTGCTTCAGGAGAATCCTGTTCTCCTAGAGGAAGAAATGCTGCAGCCTGAGCTAAAGGTCACAAATTCAAATATTATCTTTTTTCCCCAAAATCTGGAAATGGCTCTTGGGCAGCACTTTGGCCAGGGCCTGGCTCATGAGCACAAGGAATGCCGTGTAAGGGAACGGGTTGCTCAGGATGCCCAGGAGCCTGGGGCAGGTTGGCAGCCAACAAATCTGCCTCTGCCCTGCTGCACCTGACCCTCACCTGCACTGGGGACACCCAAACTGCCCTGGGCTACTGAAGGCCTCAAGCTTTTACTGAAGAAAAGAGATATTTTGCCTGAAACAGAAAGCAAAGAGACTTTTTTTTGCCACACAAGTGCTTGGTGACAATCACACTGACAATAATTCCCATTCAATGTGTGGAAATGGTGATTCTACCTACTTGATTTTGTACCTGAGTGTTGCAACACCACAAAAATAACAGAAAAGAGCAGCGCCACACACACACACAAATAATAAAAAAGAGCAGCATTCGTTAATCACGTGTAACTATCTAAGATTGAGAAGCTGCCAGGCAGATGCTTCTGATACCTGTTCGACTGAATCTCTTCAGCATCTCCTCTCACTCCTGCAGTGCTGAGAAAGAGACATGAACTAACTTGAAACACTAATATTTTCAGCTGCTGGAATGATAACCACACACACACTCACATTTGCTTAAAGGCTGTGATTTATGAGCTGTGTCAGAGCAGCTGACAGGCAAGAAAACAGCTCTTTTTTGGTTCTTTCTGAATACTGTTGTGAAGAGACTGGGTTGTTGCTGAAGTATATCTGGTTTGGGTCTGAATTGGTGGATTAGAAATCAAACCCAGGGATACTGGGAGCATTATTATCTTTCTGTCTCTGGTGGGCAGATCTGCACATGAGTTTATATATAAGCTTCACATGGATGTTACAGGTAATTCTTACACTTGTCAGAGCATTGACACACATTTTTGGGCCATGGAGAACGAAGTGGTCTTGAATACATTTTCTAAGCTATGAGGCAAATCCTATAAGCATTCTGTGTTTCACAGAGCATGAAGTACTTCATTAGGAAGATCAGAAGCAGTATCTAAAATATCAATTTCCTCCTTTGCTTAGGGCTGTGATTCATGGCTCTTATCACTTGTAATTAATTTATATTCTCTACCCCTCCCTGTTTGCTGGAATTTACTGTTTCTTACGAAAGACAGCAGACTGTTCCTCAATCACTGTAATTCACATCTGATGTACTAAAGTGAAATTGAAAGTTGATGACAATTCAAGTTGGTCCATCCATTTGCAAACTGCAGCAATTAAGAATAAAACACAGAAAAAAATTCCCTTCTTCCCTTCCCTTTTTCCTCTCTCGCTATTCAGGCAGGACCTCTGATTGCAGCTCAGTCCCACAGAGATTCTGGTTTGGAGAATTAGAGTAAAAAAACCCAGTATCGTATCTTGGAAGAGTGGACTTTTTAACAAGAAGCCACTTTAAATAATGAGAATAATATACTGGAGTGTTTTATGTCTTGGTAGTGTAATGTGGGATGACATCTGCAAAAGCTGCAAGCAGCTTCTTTATCCCCTGGCAAACTATCTGTCATGAAACAGGACTTTCACATTTGGCTGGAACACACCAAGTTAATCTTTCTATTTCAGTCTCAATTTGAGCAGGAAGTTGAATAATAGAATTTTACCAGACAGTTTTCATAGAAGATTTGCCATTCTTAAAAATAAAGGAACTCCCTCCTGTTCCTGTCTCTAAATACCTGCTATTACTTCATTAAACTATAAATTGTGTAAAAAGTACAACCATACAGCCAGGAGTTACCTACATTAGCCATTCAACATTCATCATTCTAAAGTAGATGGCAGTATGGAATTACTAATACTCTTCAGTTATAAAATGGGACTTGCTCCTAATCCTAAAGACAACAAAAAGCTTTTTAAAGGGTTATTTGAGAAGGGAGGCCAAAATCAAGTCCTAAAGTGTTTTGAGACAAATAAACATATTCTTTAGGCATAGGAGTAAAGGGAAAATAGCAACAGTTTCTGCAGACCAGGATTTGCTGGACAAAGACCATTTCAGGGGCTGTCAACACAGCAATATTGCTTGTGACTTTCTCTCTTTCAGAAGGATTTGATGATAAATGTAACCCTGACAGGTGTGCCCTGGTTCAGGCTGTGAGACACGAGACGCACAAGCTCATAGCTATTAGAAGTGCAGAGGCTTGAACAAATGATTTGCATCAACTGTACTGATGTTACATCAAAAATTATTGCAGGCATTAGGAAAATAACATTTCTGAACCTTCCAGCCCACCATGTGTGTGGGAAAATGGAAAATGTGCAGCTTTCCCATTAATAGCCTAATGATGTTTTTATGAAAGCAAATGAAAGGAGCAGCACTATGTGAAGGTAGTGGTTGCACCCTGATTATTCAGGCTTTGTTCCGTAACCTTTCTGTAACCCTTCTAGATCGACTCTTACTTCCTCTTCCCTGCCTTTTCTTTTTTTCACCCCTCCACTCCTCTTTCTTGCTTTTGAGCATGAGATTCCCTTCAGATTTTTAGTGGTTGTGGAGTTGTGTGTTGCTCAGCCCATCCCTCGAGTCCACAGGAGCTTTTATGGGTCTCCAGAAGTTTCGTGTGGTGGACAGCTGCTGTCACTTGAGATTCCTTCACAACTTGGAGGGGAGTAATTTGTGACATGGATCCAAACTATCCAGCTCTTTCTGGGAATGCTGGCAGGCAGTGATTGATTGTAACCCATGAGAGAGCAAAGCATGCCAGACTGCAGGGAAAGAGAGAGCTACCTCTACTCCTCCTTGGTGTGCTGGAGGACACACCACGAGCTGTCACAGATACACACAGGCAAGATTATCCAGCAGTTTCCCACATTTGTAACTGCAGGGATCGTGTTCCAAACATGATGCAGTAAAAGACTCGTGCTGACAGTTTTCTCCATTTCTCAATGACAAAATTAATGGCAAGCCAGGCTTCAAATCATGAAGATGACAACAATTACATGATGATTCTTGTCTGGTGAAATGAGCACAGCTCCTTTGCCACTTCATACCAGCCATGGCACGGGATATAACAGATATTGTACACTGGGGGAAGGCAAGGAACAGAGCACAGGGAGAAGGAGCAAAATGAGCAATAACCTGGGGATGGACCTGTATCACCTGTGAGGTATTCCCAGTTTTTTCAGATGGTCTAGTTGCCAATTAATTCTGCCAGCAGAGCTCATTGTCTGCTACTTTATAACTTGGTGAAAGCCTGAGCTGACTGAGCAGAAGTTATGATCTGTTATAGGGAGAACTTCTCATATGAGTCTAAGTTTTGATTTTTGTGCCACTGTTTATTGCCTTGCATCAATAGATCTCTTTGGTGGAACAGAAAAGATATGAAATACCATTTTAATTGGCTTCTAAAATACACACTGTGTGTGACTCCCACAACAGGAGGACTGTGCCATATGGACTGTCCAACTACAGAGGCAGCTTTAGAGGCAAAAGGGCTGCAGGCCAGGCTCAAAGTGCTTCACAGTCCTCCCTTCGATGTTCCTGTTTGGATGCTCAGGATGAACAGTGCTTGCAGTTTTGCAGAAGAATGCAAGACAGAAGAAGGTGAGTAGCACTGTTGCCACCTGTCCACAGGATCTGACTATTTCATGGAGATAAATTAATCAAGTTGCATTTATCAAATGGAACTGATTAAAAAAAATACATTGATTTTTAACTGAAATTCCCCTCTCCAGTGTGGTGGGTTATCCCTGGCCAGCAGCCAAGCACTGACAGAGCTGCTTGTTCACTTCCCCCTCAGTGGGATGGGGGAGTGAAGAGGAAGAACAGGAGTGAGAACACTCATATGTCACACCAGAGTTTAGGAGGTGAAGGAAAGAGGCCAGAAACAGCCAGCACTGCATGCAGTTTTCTTTTGGCTGTTCCTTTTAATGATGTGGTGTTTTTAAAACAGCAGCTTTGCCCACTTAGGAGCATGCTGAATATTGCACTGCTCTGTAATATCTATTCTAACAAAGAGCATGACATTGCCATTTTATGAATGGACACTTGATGAGAGCACATTTACAGACTTGGAAAATGTCTCTTCTCCAGAAATCATGGAGCAGTGAAAAAGACAGAGGAGAAAGACCAATGCAGGGAAGAGGAGCACAATTTCATTCAGTAGCACAGAGAGTCTGGAGGATTCTGAACAATCAGGTATGCTACAGATGTTTGATATTGAAAACAAATACTAATTTTCCATAAATGTTCTTAATAATTGCAGCACCCTTAATGTTATAAATAAGGGCAGAATTTGGCCTATGAGTTGTTTGTTTGGGTTTTTTATAATGTAGTTTTAAAATAATCTTTGCTATACACAGAACTGCTACAACCTTCCTGGTGCTGCTCTAACTCCCTCAGAAGTTGGATTCTTTGGCCAGAAGCCAAGACATATTTTGGCTTTCTTTTTTAGGGCAAGGGCTGTTCCTGTCTATCATGTTTTTGCTCATTTAGCACTGCAGCAACTTGAGCTACACATCCCAGTGCAGTGCTTCAGTAAAACTTGAACTGTCAGGGTAAAGAAACAGAAAAGAACTTTGTGGGAAAAGTATCTGAAGGGAGAAATAAATCTCCTTTCGACAACAGATATAAAGAGGTTACTGTGACATAGCAGTGAGTTGCAAGCATTTCCCCTCCTAAAAAAAATCCCACTATTACCCAAAATGTTTTGCTATGAAGGGGAAGCATTTGCATTAGAATCCCTCAAGCTGGATTTAGTGCTATGATTATCTGAGCAGAACCAACCAGACAACTGTGCAGAATTCTGGGCACACACAATGAAGGAGCTGAACCATAGTTGGATCAGTTACATTCAGCAGTTTGGTTGCATTTTCTTTGTTTGCTTTCTTTTAAAGCTTTAACATTTATTTGCTGGAGCTCAGAAACAAGAACTTAAACTACAACTCTCCCTTGAGATGGACAAACTCGATGCTTCAGTGTGATGCCAGTGGAGGATTGAGCAATGCACCACTTGCATTTCAGCAGTGCCCTCTGGGGGCACCCGGACCTGCAGGGAGAGGCTTCGTCCCGTGCTCCCCTCGTGAGAGTCTCAGTAAAGGATAATCTTTATCACACAACTGGCAGGGAATGGATCACTAGTGAAGAAAAACTTCAGAGGCAGAGCCAAACTTCAGCAATGCAAAGTTTCAGCAAGTATTTTTTTACCTGTGTGATTTGAAAGAGTACAATAGAAACACGCTGTTCCACTTCCCCTGTGTCTGAGGGATCCATCCACGGCTTTTTGCAGGCACCTGGAATTGGAGAATGGGGTGAGTTAGAGAGATTGCCTCTACATGAGTTCTCATTAAGAATAAACAGATGCAAAATATTTCTCTTGTTAATGTATGCAAGCCTGAATCATCATATTGTAACTTCGTGGCAGATGTTTAAATGACAGTATCTATGCAGAATAAATATGAATGGCTAATATAAATATTATTATAAACTATAGCAAGTTAAGAGTATACATTGAGTATTCAACAGATTACCTATTTTAGGCACAAATTATTCCTGCACTTTGAAGTTCCATTCAAAAACACTTACAGTGATTATTTAAGGATGCACTGTAGCTGGTGAACAGAACTTCAACTATTCAGCCCAAAGAATTCTCCTAAAGATACAAAGATAGGACTGTGGAACTTCAACTGAAGCTTCATACCATCAGAGTACCTTCTATTTGCTGTTCTCAGCCCTGCCCACAGCACATACATTGGTCTTTGCTAGTACTGCAATCACATTTCTCTCTAACTTCATTGAACCACCAGCACTGAATAACTTGGAAACCTGGCAATGAGGATTAAATCCATCCCTGGACATTTTGCAACGTCTTCAGAAACCATGGACTTCTTCTTGCTACGAGGATGCAAGAGTAAGCAAGGCAAAAAGAGTACCCTTTGCAAGGCCTGTTCTATGTTATTTAAAAAGAGAGGAAATCCCTTACTTGTGACAAAGGTTTTTTTGGGTTGACTGACCTTCATGCAGACTTTCCCCAGGGCACGCAGGTTAAACTATAACCCCATGACATTAAATTATATTTTATGAGAAGAAAGACGGAGGCCAAAGGAAAAGTGAAAAGAAATCAACAGTACAAGTGTTTATATAGGGCTTAAACCAGTGGTAATAGATTTTGTTCGAAACAAGAAAGGGAGGTTTTTGCCAAAACATATGATATATTTTATATATATGTGGATATATTTCATAAATAAATTATTACAGTTATTAAATATATCTTTCATTTATTGCATTTGTATCAGTTTCTTACTTGCTGTATAACTGATTTTGTACATTTAGAGAAAACAGATTATTTATTGTATAAAACCACTTCACATTCTATTTTCCCGTATTTTTTTAAAAGGCACTGTATAGTTTTTGGGATTTAAAAAAAAAAAAATCAAGCTCTGTTATGACAAATGCTTAATGTTCCTGATGTTCCTTTATGACCACTGACTGGAAATGTTCTCCCCCCTGAATTCATACACCCAGATCCCACAGCTTGCTCTTACTCTGTTCAATGGAAAAACCATATGTGTCCAAATGAGCTCTAATTCTATCAGGGTTCCACAGCTCTCATTCTGGGCCCCAGGAATAAAAGTTCAGGTTTCAGCTGTTGAGAGCAAGAAGAGCAATAAGAAAGCCTAGAAAACACTGTGGAAAGAAGATGTGAAGGTCTGTAGCCTGGGCAGAGAGGAGATGTGGATGCAGTTGTCAAACCAAAGGGCTGAGCGAGAGCAGAGCCCTGATTTGTTCCCAGATGAAGTACACCAAGTACAGGACTTGCTTTAGAGCAAAGCCCTTCAGGGACACTTCTCAGCACGAGTGGGTGAGGGCCACAAAGACAAAGGTCTCCAGCTCTCCCTGCCTGGCTGTGCCTTGTGAGAGCCCCTGGTTTGACCTCAGATCTGTGCGTGGAAGGGGCTGTGCCCTCCTCCGGAGCTGGGAGACTGTTCCTGGAGCAGAGCTCCTCCCGTTCCCTGTGTGTTGGAATAAACAGCTCCTTGCTGCTCTACCTGCTTTTGGGGACACTGTTCTGCTGCTTGTGCTTCTCCCCACACCCAAACCTGGGAGCCAAGTCCTTCTGCAGCTCCTTATCCTGTTATGTCATCCCTATATCCATCCCCCAAGGGCAGCCTCTGGTGTCTTCCACACATACTCAGATGCTGTTTTTAGGAGCTGGCTTGCAGAAGAGCCAGACAAAAATAACTCCACTGTGACAGATTGCCGAGGACAATCGTGATAATTTGATGTAAGGTGATTTAAGAAGACAAAATTGTGTCTTGATAAAAACAAAATGCCTGTTAATGTAAGTAAGACTAAATAGTGTAGCTAAAACTTATTGTTAGAGAAGGAACAAATTTTACCCATATGAACATTAAATCTTTCAATCCACAGCTTGAAATCTATTGGAAGAGTAATCAAGGAAAATTGCAACCAGATGACTCTGGAAACAATGTTTGTTTTCACTGCTAGAGTTTTACAATGCGTAAGATATAACCTGATCTGGAGAGCTTTATGCTACAAAGAAATGTCAGGATTGAGAGATTTAAAAGGCTAAGCAAAGCATATTGCACTCTCCATTTGCCTTGCAGTAGAATCTTTCCAAACTCTGCTTAAAAGCACATTTTAAAGAGTGGTTTGACTTCCAAGACTTTCAGCAGTGCTTTAGAAGGCAGATGTGCCTTGATGTGCACTTCAAAGGTATCTCGAGATCCATGCTGATAGTTGGTAGCACAACTGAGCTTCAGCAGGGGTTTGGGGGGAGGTTCAAGTCAGGGCTCCTGTTCCCCCATGGGAAACACCTCCCTTTAGCCCAGAGTGGCACCAGTGTCCACGGGGAACACGCCTCCCCAGCTCTAGCTCTTCTAGATTAGTTCTATTCTTTTATTTCAGCACCATCCTTATCCATTTTAGAACACACCAGGCTGCTGGTCATCTCCTGAACGCACCACTTGCACACTTTAGGGAGATGTGTGGCTCTACAAACTCCTTCTGCACCTCTGTGACACTTTAGGTATCTAAATACCTTTCCCTCGTGCTATCATCAGGCACTGGTAAATGGATACCTTGGCTCACACTTCCTGCAGATGTCTCCAGGAACAGAAATGGAATGGCTTCAAGTTCAAGTCCCTTAACAACAACCTGATTACAATCTTTGATGTTCAGGCTCCATTTTCCCTATAAATATTTTTTTAAAAATCTTATATGGACAAGGTAATTTAGACACAAAAGTGCCAGTATGTCTAACAATGAAATAATCTTATAGAAGGTGAGAATTTCCTTTTTACTGGTTATAATGGAAATTCCATTAGACAGGTCACATTTATTAACAATTCATTCACAGAGCATGAACCAGCTCTCCCTTGAGTTAGTGACTATTTATGTGTTTTTGCCATAGATGTCCAGGAATTATTTGTTCTACTGCAATCAGTTAAATAACTGTAACTTTCATTTGCATAATTTATTTTGATTTAGCTGTCTTGTTTCTATAATTAGTCCTCTCACCCCCCAAAGAATTGACTAAATTTGGAAATGCTTCCCTTTGGTGTTCCAGGCCTGGCAATCCATATTGTTCCAGAGGTGAGGGTGGGTCCTTAGCAATGCAAATGCTTTCGATGCAGATGTGAAAAGGGTTGGAGCCTTTTGTCATTAAAAAGTAAATGTGCAAACTATTGTAGCAATATAAAATACATCTTGAATGGATAGTGCATGAGGTGAACCACATAACCAGAGAAAAGGAGTGGTAAAAATCAAAGCCCAGAGGCTCCATCAGATTCCCGGAACTATGCATACACTTATGCAACCCTGATACCACTAAGATGCAGTTCCCAAAGGGATGTTTTTAAATCTGTCCTTTGTTTCCCTATATCTCGCACAGAAGAGGAATCCATTAATTTCACAATGAAGTCAGTTTACAGCTCCTTCTGGTGTCAATTTGGATAGTCATGGGTCAGCTCAGGGTCACGTTTCCAGAGTTTTATTTAAGACACTACAACTAAGAACCAGATTGAACCTAAGCATTTGAATTCTTCAATGTAAAACCTTTCTTTACACAGATCTGATCATGAATTAAGACATTCAAAACACCTGTGCCAGATCCCGAGGCTTGTCTTAGATTAACATTCTTTCTTCAAGCAAAGTTCCAAAGAGAGTGGACACTGTATTTGGAGGAGCACAGAATTCCAGAAAAAAGAGAAAACTTGAGGAGAGGAAATCCTGCACCAGGGTTCAATAACCCCTGAATCATAGTTCGGATCCTGCTATCTCATCGTGGGATCTTGGGCAAATTGCTCTTACTGCAAACACAAACACAAGGGCAAGACCAAAGGCAGTGTTCATGTTAAGACCCCTGCAGACCCAGTTCTAAGCCATTTTTCTCTCTAAGTAACATTTTGACTTATAAATGTTTCTGGTCATCTTAGAGAACACGTGAAGGATCCATGTCTTCTGGTGGAACTGTCACTGTAGCTCTTTGAGTTGGTCAGCTATTGCCTAAGAGAGACAAGAAGTCCACAAAACACCAGCACAGGGTACCCAGAGGAGCAGGCACACATGGAACCCAGTGGTTCTGCTGGTGAGTCAGCAGAGAGCTGGGGCACGTGAGAGGTCTGGAAAGCTGTTTCCTTTGCTTATGGCATTCAGGGACACACTGGCTATCCTGAAACAAGGCAAGTATCCAGTGCCTCCCCATGCTTTCAACCAGAAGGGTTAGAACACTGACATGTTATCACCATTAATCTAAACTGAGGGGCTGTAGTGTTAGGGGAAAACCTAAAGAAAAGCAAGCAAGGGGCATGAAGCAACTGAGTGGCAATGTGCATTCCCTGCAGGAAGCCCAGGAAGCAAACTCAGGTACACAGTGTTCCCTCAGAGATGCCTCAGTGCTGCAGCTCTGCCAGCACCAGCAGTTAACACGCACGTCCCACGGGCTGTGTCCTCTGCCCCAGGTACAGCCCTGGACAGGGCCTGGCACATGTCCTTAGGGCAGCACACCATGTGCTCTTCCTAGAGAAGATGACCATGTGGGCATGAACCACCACGAGCAGAGCGTTCCCGAGAAGGACATTTTACCACAAGGATGATTTATGTCATTGGTGTTGCAAATGTGTTCTCCCACGTCCCACGGAGCAAGCCGAGCACACACGTTTCACCAGTCACGTGCACTGTGTTCAGAAACAGCTCTCAGAGCCTTTCTTTCCACACATGCAGCACTATCATTCATTTTAAAAGGCAGTGCCTGTTGCCAAACTCCTACTGTGCCTGTTTCCCCGTGTGAAAAACACCCATTTCAAAACAAACAGTGCCTGTTGGAAGAAACACGAGCCTCAAAGTCCCTGTTCCCCATTTTCAAGAAATGCTGGTAAAGAAAGAACGTGGCACAGCTGCAAGGATGAAGTGAGAGGCCTCCAGCATCTGCCACCTCTGCTCCAGCAAGAAGAACTTCAGCACAATCTTTCAACAACTTCTTATTTGCACAACTGCCAGCATTCTTGACAAGTGTGTCTCTCCCCAGCTGGCCTGAATAAGGTATAGCTTTTTTCTTTTTAAAGTCTTTAATATCACTTTTGTAACAGAGCTAACAGTATGAATTGGAACATCAGCCATCCAGAACGTTCCTAAGTTAGTCAACTTTTATTTTTCAAGTGTTCTTCTGTCTGTAAATAGTTTGCACACCACTTTTTGTGCTTCATCTGTTTCTCCTACTGCAGATTCCATTGTTTTCAGATTTCATTTCTGGCAAACGGCCTTAAGATGTTTATCAGGCATGGTTTTCACTTGAAAGCCACGGGAACATTTAATGTACAAAACATCGCTTTCTTGAAAAATTCCTCTGGAAATTTTGAATTTCTCTGTCAAACATGCATATTAGGCTCAATCCCTCATGGTTAAATAATTATCAGCCTCACTTGATGTGTTTGTTGTTAGCACTTGAAATGTGCTTTTTAAACAACCAGCTGTTGTAGATGTAGACCCATTAGAAAGACATTATCCCTATTATTTATTCATGTTTTCTTTACCAGCATCATGAGTGGTATTGCAATTGTCCAGTCAGTGTTCCAGTTTCTCAAATCCAAAACTGTTTTTGAAACTATCCAGCCAAACCCAGTTGTGCTGCCCATTGCTGTATTGTACCTCTTCTGCACAGACAAAGAGAGAGCTCGCTCAAATACAGCCTAAACATCACTAAAAACTGCCTTATATATATCATTAAGGAGGAGAGGAAACTCTGTGTGACATCACTCAAAGTTTATGTGTTACAGCAACAGGAACACTAAACCATTAATTCTATGAAAACAGATCAAAAGAAGTCTGACATATTATATATTTGCATTTTTTTAAATAAACTTTTAAATCAAATCGTGCCCATTTTCTTCTCTGTTACTTCCTCACCTATATATACAATTCTTTCCTCTCCTCCCCTAGGAAACCCTGGTCCTTCTGAGGGTTTTGGAAGAAAGGGGCAGGCTGCCTTGAATGATTACAAACATTGGTGGACGGGTCATTACAGACAAACTTGTAAATGAACTTTCTGTTGCCTGATGACCTGCTTACACTGAAGGAGGCATTTAAGGATACCTAAGGTTATTAACTCATCCAGCAATCTGTCAGAAGTGGTCATAAGCAGCAGAAAGTTTGAAAAGTTCAAACACTCCCAGCATTTGCCTAAAAGGCAGAAGTTTGCTTTCTACAGGAAGCCAGAAATGCTTGGAATTCCACAAATGTTCCAAACTAAAAGTATAACGTATTACCTAACTAAACAGCTTTTTATGCAACCCTCCCCTCCTAAAAATAGTAAGTCCATCTCAAAACTACAAGAAAATAAATTCAGTTCAGTTATGATTTCATGGCAAATGGCAGCTCAGTTGCCATAAAGGAGGAATTTCTGGTTGAGACACAGTGTAAAGAACATCCAAGCAAGGGTTTTTTCTGTAACTCTGCTGAAGCAGCAGCTCTGCAGAGATCCCACTCTTGTAATTGTCCAGAAATATGATGTGCCACTGTTTGCCCATCCATGCCTTGGCATTTCCCCTCTATACCTTCCTCCAGGTAAAGCACCTGCACTGTGGTACTTTCCTCAGGGAAGGTACACAAAGTCCCCCTGCAGGGTTAAATGAAGTTCCCATGTGACAACAAAACTCCCTCTGTGTGGCAGCTGCAGCAGAAATACTGCAGGGTGTCTTTGCTGTTTCAAAGTGCTTCATCTGAAAGAACATTCCATGTGTCTGTAATTGAATTTCTCTCCTCCATTGTCCCTTCCCTCTGACACCACCACTGCAGGCAAGTGGCAGCCCTGGTTTGGATTATGGGGATTTATTTATCATACTCACGGAGAAGTCCTCATATGGAAATGATTTGTGATTCATGAATGACCTGATGTGGACTTAATTGATTTAGGGGCTGGGCCAAAGCACAACTATCCAACTGCTTGTGTAAGTTACTTTCACAAGTTGTTACACAGCATTTCACACCTTCTGTTACATCTTTTAACTTGCAAAAAAACCCCACCAAAAAAGCACTGAAGACACTAAAAAAAGAGTTAGATTTAAACTACAATACCTGATAGGCAGGTCATGACCTGTAGCTGTCCAGTAATAAGAGCTTCTCAGAAATTTTACATCTTGATTTTATATAACAAAGTTTTGGTACACCAAAGTTTCTGGCTGCACTACCTTCCACAACTATATCTCTTTCATCTAAGGAAATGAATGTAAAATTTGTGACCTTTTTTTGAAAGCCCAGCTTTGGCAGTGATTCTTGAAGTTTTCAGTGCAAATGTGGAAAATTGGAAGGGGATGTTAAATACCAAAATCACCTTTATCATCAGTATTTAATTAAAACGATTTTGTCAACGTGGAGTTTTTGGTCCATTTGAGATTAGTCTCTATAACAGGACAAAAATGATGACTGTGTTTCATTTTTCTATTAAGGGCAATTATCTTCAGTTACAATCGGATCCAACCCTTAAGGCTTCACTCAGTACTTTTTGCAGCACACCTTCCCCTCAAAATACTCGGTGCTAATCATAACATCTCTTGCAAACAATGGCACTGCTCCAGTCCTTAATGTGAAATATCTTTTCCAGCAGACAAAGATACACAGAGGAAAGCAGAAAGGGCTGTTTACTTTTGCAGTGCTGCCAGAAGTGAACCCATTCAGCTCCCTTGGGAACTGCAGAGGTTCTACTGTACAGGCTGGGAGAGCAGTGTTATCTCGCTCCTCCAGCCCACAATTTACCCACAGCTCCCAGAGGTCAATTCCATCATTTCTGTTTCCCCACCGCCAAACCAGGGCTGTAAACAGGCAGTGCCTTCCCCAAATTCAGCGAAAGGGAACCAATCCCTTTCCCCCCACGCTGTTCTCCTCTTTGGGGGAGGCTCTCGCTGCCCTCTGGGGATCAGACCCATCTCGCTCTGGGATTTTTATTATGTAATATCCCCCAGGATCCAAGCTCAGTTTGCAATGCCTGTGTGTTTACACAGCCTCTCTTGAAGGCAGTCAGCAAAGGCCACACTGCACAAGTGCTCCCCCAGCATGGGAAAGACACTGCCCTGGAGAGGAGCCTGCTCAGAAGGATAAACAAGAGCGTGTAATCACTCATCTGCAGCAGCAGCAGTGGGCAAAGGCAAGGAGCTCTTCTGAACAGCTTTTTGAGCCTCCAGAGCAGGGCTTTCTCCTGCAAATGTTCCTCAGGAGTGCAGCAAGTGGGGCTCTGGACATGCAGCACTTGCACAGGGACTGGGGTCACAGGAGAGAAGGAGAACATGAGCAAACCAGTGATTTGACTTGTCAGTGTTATCAGTGACTTCTGTTCATGCTGATTAGGCAGTTTTGCCTTACTGATGATTTCCATAAACTAATCTTTGCCACCACACGAAATATCAGCCTGTACCTACCATAAATAGCTCCCTAAATCTTAAATAGCGTAATTTTGAAGGCCAGAAACAGACCCTTCTAGTGTTTTCACTGAACATAGTAAGATTTAGACATCTCTCATTAAGTGATTTCCTGAGCAACCCTAACTGGAAGGGAGGACCTGTGTTTATAAGCACTCTCGATAAAACAAATACATATCTGTCATTCAGGAGGAGTGAGATGACCCTTCTGGAAGAATTCCATTCCTCTGAAATGGAGTAGCTGGAATTGCTTACACCCCTTATGCACTGAGTACCAAAATCTGTGTTCAGGTTCAGTGCAGACTTGGGAATTACCAGGAAAAACAGGAATCCAAATAAAATTAGGATAAAGGAGGGGAAAAAACAAATTCGTAACTTGGCAAGATCTGTAAATCGTGCCTTTCCCCAAAAATGCATCACCAAACCCCAAATCCATCAGTTTGCTCCTCTTTCTCTATTTGGGAAGCTAGGAGTACACAAAACTGGTTTTTACACGGTATTGTTATGCACAAGTTTTTCTTCTTAAGGAATGCCAAAGGAAGCCAGCATTTCTATCCCAGTTTTATATTAAAAATAAAAAAAGGAGAAAGCAATGGCTTAGTTACTAACATGGAAAGGGGAAAAGGGAAAAGAGCACATCATCCTGCATGAAGTGATGCTCACAGGAGCATCCAGGCCATTCCCAACACACACACACTGAGGAAGCCTTTGGTGTTTCCTATCTCATAAACAAGATGTGAGCAGGAAAGACACACAGACACACAGGGGAGGGCTGGGCCTGCCCACGAGTGCAGAACATGAATTACAGGAAACGGAACCAGCAGCACCAGGAGCAAACTGGGGTGGGACCCTGTGACCTGCTGTGGCCACCCCTGAGCCCCCAGGCCTCCTCTGTGCCCCCCAAAAGCAGCAGTGCCTGTGCTGTGTATGGGGGACAGACTGGGGGGAACAGAGGGGAACACACACTTATTCTGCTCTGCCTTTCTGTCATTCCTCTTTCTGCCTACTCATTCTCTTCCCGTCTGGTTTGGGGGAGGAATAAGAAATTACCTACTTTTGACAGCACGTGGCTATAAATAACCATCCAGCTGCATTTTTCAGCTGCAATTCTGCTAAGCATCAGCCTTGGTAGTGCTGATTTTAGGGACAACACCAAACCCCAAGAGCAGAGATGACAGAAGAGCCATGGAGGCCACAGCAGTTTTGGTCTAGTGCAATAAAGTAGCTGTTCCACTCCAAAGCATAATGCTCCCAGGCCTGCCACTGCCAGTATTCCAAGGGTTGAGTTTTTTCCAAAATAGAAAAAAAATCCCTCAGGAAACAGCTACTTCATCTGCTCTTCTAAGCCACCCTCTTTTTGGCTTTTCTTTAACTGTGAAGATGAAAGGAATGAGAAAAATGGGGAAAAAGAAGAAAAAAATTGTTCACCACACACTCAAAAATTACTATAAGCTGTTTCAATTAAGCAAAAAGGCTTTTTTAATAGCAAGGCCAGGAGCAATCCTGCTCCCCTCCCTGAGGCACAGCAGTGGAGCAGACTTTGTCCAGATGCAAACATTTGTTCCCATAACAGACAAAAGCACAGGCAGGCAGAACACATCCCAGCACTGGTTTGTTGTAGGCTGTGCTCATGGGCATACCAGTGAAGACATCTGGAATAGAATAGTTCAGAAACTATGATTTTCAGTCACTGTGGAGGCTTTTTAATGAGTCCTATTATTACTTACAAGAAGACTCCACATGTCCTGCATTGAACCTTAGCTTATTAAAGTTCAAGAATGACCTGAAGATTGAACCCCTCCTCCATTTATTACCCTTAAAAAAATAATTATGATTCATGATGTGAATTGCTAGCTTTTAGTATTTACAATAGTTTCAGTTATTTCCTTATTTCTGCAAGAATCTCACTATGCCTCCCTGCATCCTTACCTACATGTGCATTCCATATGTGCTTTCTTCCCTTCTCAAATGTGATTACTGCAGTGCTTCTCTTTTTGTCTGTCCTTCAAATACAGAGCTATACGATTACACGTTGCTGTGCTTTAATTAAGATGTAGGTGCTGGTGTGATGGATACAATCATGACAAGGAAACATTTACCAGAAGGCAGGATTAAGAATTTGATTTTTTTTAGGTCCAAAGCTCAGAGTTTTGAGGCTGATCACCCTGCTCTCTATACATGGCACTGATTAGTACACCATTCTTGCCTTCCCATACGGAGCTCCTGGGCCCTGGCTACTTATCCACATTCAAGCAGTTAGTGCTGCACAGGGTGATCTTTAGTCTGTTCTCCCATTCCCACGTGGTGTCTGCTAAGAAAGTGAGACCCACAAACTGTCAGGGGTGGGTGCTGCTCGTGGTACAAAGCAGAATTCAAGGGCAACCAGCAGGAGTGCCTGGTGTCACACTCCCACTTGTGATGTGTCCAGTGTCACAGCCTGCCTGGGAGGCTTCCTTTGGCTTCTGCTTTTTCCTCTTTCCATCCTGTCTCATTTTTTTCATGCCACAGTTACTGCCCTTACAGTCATTTGTGGGACCACATGGTGAGCCAGGTCAGTAGAAGGAAAAAACCCTTCTAAAGATGCTTTATCATGAATTGCTACTGAATAGCTCAGGATTTCAGGGCTCCAAGCAGTAGCTGGCACTCTGTAGGAGTTCATCGGTGTCTTTCTTGTGCTTGGCTCCCCCCCAAGCCCCAAAATGAGATCTCACAAGTGAATACAGGCTGCAACCACTTCCTAGGCCCCCTGGCAGCTTTCTCTATGCAGCCAGAAGGGAAGGAGCAGTGAAATTCAGGTGGGTAGGGATGCCTAGGATACACCTTTCCACGGAGACTGAATTCAAAACTTACTGAAAAATAACAGGATCTTTCCTGGCTTGACCCAGTGTTCACTTGGATCCTCACTGGGGCCAAGTGCTGCAGCCCTGGGGCTCTTCTGCACTAACACCTTTAACTCAGAACAAGATGCATCAAAGCAAAAAGAGCACTTTATAACTGCTTTGATCAAAATGTGTCAAAATGAACCATCAGTCTTTGCTTACCACAAATCCTACTTCCCCCAAAGGGGGTGGGTTTTTCCCTAGGGATATGAAAGCACTGGAGAAGGGCTAGAATGGATTTCTGCAGTTCTTTGTGTTGCTGCCACCTCGTAAGGTGGGCAATAACTGGGCACATTGGCATATCACAATGCTGAGTCTGGGACTGTGCCTGGTCCCAGACTGAACTGGGACAGACAACACCACACCTGCAGGAGAACAACAGCAAGAGCTCGGAGAGGGTTGGATCACAGCATTGCTTGAGAGATGCATGAAGTAATCCTTTCTTTCCCACAGCACTGTGTCCAAAAAGAGTGCTCAGGAAATAAAGGAAGAGCCCAGAAGAACAAGAAAATGATCCAGTATTTTCACAAAAACGCTTGTGAGAACAGAGTAAAAATCTGAAGGTGTTCTGCCCATGATTTTCCACATTTTCCAGTCCTTACACAGAATTTCTTGGACTTATTGCGCAACGTCCTCATACTAGTCTCCACTTTCAATCAAATAAACATTAGACTAACCTTTAATTAATTTAACTTTAATTAATAGTGCTTGTTCCTCTCTGCTTTGCTTGCATGAATATGTGCATACCTGGCTTAAAAAAGTATTGTCTGCACAATTATTTCACAAACTGTCTGCAGGCAGAGAAAAGCTGGTCTGGTGCAAAGAACAACAACCATCAGCTATGTCTGAAGTGCTAAATGAAAAGCAGCAATTGCTTTCTCTGCAATTGCTACAATCATCTGAAATTACATCAAATATTAGTCATGTCAAATACTGTTTCAAGGCTTTTTTCTTCTCATGCACCTGGATGCCACTAAGCAAGTAAGCAAGAAAGATGAGGACAAGAGAAGCACAAGGATGCTTTCAGAAATACTCTGGTACAGCTTCACTCTGCGCTGTGCTGCTTCTGGGGCTGAAAAACTAATGTGGCCACCAGATGTTAGAATGCTTCTCACACCCCACGAGTTTACAAACAGCTTTTCTATTCACAGCATTTCTGAAAGGTATTAGGAAACTGAAGATATCCATATTGTTGTGCTTTCCTCTGGCAGGAAGCCTTTCAGTTCAGAAATGGAAAAGGAACAAAGACTTCAGGCTTTGGCTGATCACAGTGGGTTTGTTAATCACGGAGCATCCCAGTCTAGGAGCATTTAAAATACTAAAACTTTTAAGACATCTCCATAGTCTTCTGTAATAAGAAAGATGGTTTAGGAATGAGCCACAAAGTGCTAAGTCTACCTGTTGTAGCAGATTTGGTGGGAAACTGGAGAACTCATTAAAGCTGCCCCAACTCAAAAAGCCTTTGTTTAGACTCCTGGCTCACATCACTGCAGGGTGACCCCGTGTGACTGTGGGGACAGACATGGGGACACCTGGACTAACGGGGCAGGCTTTGCCAGGCACTGCAATGCTGTGTTTGCCACACACAGCTCAGAACTGCAGCTTGTTCAAACACAAATCCTTTCCCTGCCCCCAATCCCAAGATCTATCTGAATGTCACGGATTTCTGTGAGCTTCAGGAAAAGCTGCTGCCCTCAGCAAAACTCAGCACTGCACAGGTAAACCCATAAGCCCATTACTTCCTTGGCAAGCAATTCAAAGGCAACACTGGGTTTATTTCTTTGTGTCAAGTCAGACTGTTCCACCTTTCATCTTGAAAAAAGATTGAAAAACTGATAAATGTAATCTGCTACAGGAGATATTTGTGAATTTCTTTTTTTCTCTAAAGCCATTGGGATATTGCTTATTTTCAGAAGGATCATTCTGTCCTTTGTTATGAAAAAAGAAGGGGTACATGAAGATCATGAAGTGACAAGCACTTAAAAAGTTGTTGAAAGGAAAACCTCTGGTTACAGTTATAGTATTTTGATCTTATACCGTGTAGTCTTTCTTTTTTTTAATTAAGAGACATTGTCAACTATATTAACTCACATCAATTTTTAAAGGCATAACAAAGGACAGTTAAGCACAGCTCTGTAACATGTCTGTTACAAAGAAACACTTAAAAAATAAATGCAAGGTTTTAAAAATGGATGAGAGAAGAAACAGTGCTCAGAACAAGCTTCCAGGTAAGCAGAAAATATTTATGAGACTGCAATTTGTCAAGGCAATTTCAGAACCAATCAACAGGTTATATTGTCTGTTGATCCCTACATATTGGAAGACATTCATTCAAAATTACTGCTAGAGAGTGATAAACCTCATAAAATTTCAGAGAAATTAGCGATGCAGAGTCTATTGATTTTTTGCTATTACATTTTATGTCCCTTTTAATTATTTTTTAAACATACAAATGGATAACCATCTTGAATAAAGGCATATCCTCCTGATATCTGCATAAAATAAAAGAAATTGGAGAGCATAGGAAGACCTTAGAGCCACATCCCTCCCCTCAGGGACAAGAAGTTTCCAAGAACTTTACAGGAACTTGTGTTTGTTTCCCAAACAGTTAAAGAAAGGCTGCTTCAGGAAGCCAAGACATTTGAGACACTTAAAGCACAGGGATAACAACAAAAGAGGATACAAGCCTGTCAGAATTTTACCCCCAATCAGGAGAGCTGAAGGAGTGATTTCACTTTGTTCAGTACACCTGACATCACACTGCACTTTAAATTCACACCGGGACAACAGTGAGCCAGGGCACGCCAGAGTGACAGCTCTTTTAAATATTGCTTTCTCTGAAGTGCTTCATTTTAAATAACGTATTGCTTTACAAGCCAAGCTGTGCCCTCTCTGCTGCAGGTGCTGCCCTGACCTGCAGAGGAGATGCAATGAGCAGAGGGGCAGTGCTGAGGCCCTGGGCTGGAAGGCTGCCCTGGCAGAGGGGATGGCTGCAGGCTGAACTGGGGCACCCTAGAGATGCCCAAGGGCAGGGGCAGCGAGGCAGTTTGTTTAGGGGTTGTCACACTAGTGAGCAGTGCTTTTCAGGAGGCAAACTCCCCACTAGGCTGGCAATTCAAAGTCTCTCAGGTGTAATAACACAAAAATGGGACTGCCCTGCATGGCCAGGAAAGGCAGGTCTTTGGAAACCCCCCAAAGCACTACAACCAATGCAGTGAGGCTTTACAGCTTGGCCCAGGGAATGGCAGAGATCAGTGCTGACCCACCATCTGAACACCATGAGGGGAACCCTCAACAGCTTTGTCCTCATCACAACTTTCAGCAGTGCTTTCCATGACGTTATGGTCACTGAACTCAGAAAGTTTGATTGGGTTACAAGGTATAGATGCATTTCCCACCCTTATATCTAGCCTAACAGCTCTTACCATAAAGGAGATTTAAATATATATAAAAGGGTAGATGCAGCTGCCAACAGTGAGTTAATAGATTTTACTTTGGACATGAACCAAAACCATCAGTGTTTTAACCATCCCTGCCCCTCCTAAAACCCAAAGACTAACCCGAGCTCAGGACTGAGAAATGCATTCATTAAAAAAGCCATGAGCAACAACACTTAGAGCACATCAGATGTAATACATTGTAATGATGGAAAAGTACCAATTTATATAACAATTTTACAAGTCTCTTGAAAACTGTTTTGTTATTTTTCCAATGCCTGATGTTGCAGCATATGCAAAATACAAGGTCTTGCTCTTTCATAGTTGGGATCTGACTTCAAATTAGTCTACTGAGAATCTCCAACACATATCAGTACTGAGAAATGTGCTCATGTGTGAATGAATGCAAAATAAAATATATTTTCCAATATTTGGTTCTGAAATATTTTGACTGGCTGTGACTAATTTTGCAGGAACAGATGTTTTAGAAAATTCTCTCCAGAAGATTATATTTGAGAATATGCTTTGTTCACCGCTCAAGGCACAATTATTATTTTATTGACAGAATGGGTGAGGTTGGAAGGGACCAGAATGGGTCACCTGCTCCAGTAGGGCCATCCCAGAGCACATGGCACAGGGTTGTGTCCAGACAGCTCTGGAATATCCCCAGTGGGGGAGACTCTACACCCTCCCTAGGCCGTCTATTCCAGAGTCACACACTTAAGGAATCCTTCCTCACATTCAGGTGGAACTTCCTGGCCACCACTTTCTGCCCCTTGCCTCTTGTCTTATTACTTGGCACACAGGGAAGAAAATTTCCTTTACTCTGTCAGGATGTTTTTCATTGCATCCCTAAGTGACTAATCCTACAGACTTCACTGAGACCCCTCATGTTAGTCAGTGAAAGGCTCTCAGCAACTGCCCCAAATATTGGACTGTGGGATTCCTTTTGTTTCAATAGGCTTCAGATAAGGACGTGAAAACTAAACTGTCTTCAAGACAATTCATAGTTCAATAACAATTTTTACTAAGTTGGATAAGCCATCTTCACCCAGATCCAAAAATATTTTCCTGTTGGGAAATCCATCTATATTAGCAGATCTTAGTAAACGTTTTTAATTTAATTCCAGAAATTGCCTGTATTTTTTGTTGTCTTCTGCATTAAGGTGTCCATTCAATTCAAATGATGGCCCAAGTAGGTATCTACCCTTCACACATGTGATGGGACACTCAAAAGTAGCTAAAGAGCTTGGGAGCACAAATTCCTTGTGCTGCTCAGCAGCTGGAAGCTCTGAGAAGTCCCTCCCCAAGCCAATGTTACTACAACACTGACACCATAACTAAGGCAGTGCTTTGAAGTTCCCCAGCAGAGTCTCTGCAGGGAGCCTTAAAAACCTGCTGGGTCACAAAAGCAGCTGCAGCTGGAATTTTTTAAAAATACATACAATATCTGCTCACTCAGTAAACATAGTTATGTAAGTGGGAGTGTGAAGGAGTGTGGACGTGTGAAGAACAGGATGCTCTACAGCTCATTGATTCAAGACCAAGAATAACCTGTGCTATAATTTCTAAATACATTTATGAAATGTCAAGTCGAAAACACTCACGGTGTGTTATAAAACAACTCACTCAGGGCTTTAATTGAAGTCCAGACATGTCACTAACACAAGCCCATGGTTTGTGTGTACTCTTGGTGGGCAAGAAAGTTTTTGCATCTTGCCAAAGGGAAAAGAGCAAATAGACGAGGGATTAACTGAAAAATGGACAATAATGAAAGAAAAGTCTCAAACTTGCAGCACTAGACAAAGTAGCTTTCAAATCCATAGTAGTCTTATAATAGTTTATTATTCCAATTCACAGAACAAATACCTCCAAAGAATCCTCCCACACAGAATTTATGCCTTATGGGGAAGGCTTTTCTCATGAACTGGTCCAATTCAAACCAAATGAGGAAGCAGGAAATTAAGGTCAGAAAATTATAATAGAACAAGGACAAGAACACTGTCCTGTAGGCTCCATCTCAATTAAGTTAGTTTGACAGATGGACCTCAGCAAACCCTCAAGGAGTTTGTCATTAAATTTATTGGGAGATCAATCCCAAAAAGCCCTTTTATCAGGCTCCCACAGTGGATCAGCCTTTCCCTCCTCACAGAAATCCTGAGTCACGCTGCTGCTGGAAACTGCTCCGTAACTGCTTCCCGCAGCCTCATTCTGCCAAAGGTTTGGGAGCAGTTTCCCTGTGAGAGCTGCTATTCCCACTGCTACAGGAAAATAATTTCCTTGGCTAAGTGCAGAATTCTTCTTTTCGTAATTCTGGTACTTTTGGCTACATCTCAAGCTGCTGCCTCTCTCTGACTACCGAAGGTAACATTATCCATCTCGGCTGAACAGCAGTGCAAGGAAAGGAAGGGAACCCGCCCAGCGACACAGTGAAGCCTTTTGTTCAAAAGTTATTTATTCTGTGGAAAAAACAGGGCTCAGTCCCATAACCTTAGCAGAGTGGGATATTCTGGAGGCTTACGTTAGAGTACAGATAATCTCTCCCACTTCAGACAAACAAAAAAGAGTGTAATAATAAAAAGAAACGCTAGACAGGAATATTCAAAGCTTGGAATACGTTGCAGTCACTTTCAAAGACTACACGGAGCCTAAGGCAGAGTTGGTTGCATAAGGAAATCTTATTTGTATTTAAACAAAATAGGTTTGTTTAATGCTGTGGGAATATTTATGAATGGTGGATGCAATGACATATGGATTCAAGCAGAACTTAGCAGAGATATCTGATTAAAGCTGTGAAAAGTCAGAATCGTAATAATTTGATTTCAATGTCCCTGAAAAACCTTGTACAGACTCTCCTCACCCTAACTAAAAAATATAGCAATGTCTATAGAACATCATCAGAATTTTCTCTACCACCTGGACCATCACTCAAAAACTAGAGAAGCCACAAAATCATTCTGAGAATATGAAATTAGATAGTGCTTTGCCCAAACAACCCTTCAGTAGAATGTAGTGGTAGAGAGGAAGGGGAAAATTAGTTGGTTTTATTTGTGTTTAGCTTGAATCAATTTTTTTTTTTTTAATCTGTGCTTCAACCTTTTCTGAGGACAGCAATTACAAACATAAAAACCCCAAACCATTCCAACCAAGTCCTAACAGCTGCTTCTCCATTCTTGGGTCTCATATCTGGCTTTTTGAAAAGATTTCTCTTTTCTTTTTGTGGTGGGGCAGGTCTGGAATAGGAATTTTCTACAAGCTTATTATCCTTAATTCAACCTTCTTTTGTCCAAGACTGTTAATTGCATTATCTTATCTCATGTTTAGAGTCTGATTTTCCCCTCACTTTTTTCATTAAAACTCCTCTTTTAAGAAAAATTCTTCATCACTAATGAAATATATTCAGTTTATTTACCTGATCCCCCTTTTTTTTTTTCCCCCCACTCTGCTCTGATCATGAGATTCCTGACAACTGAATAAAACATTTCCTTTGAAGGTAAATGCTCTAAATTATGCCAGTGCTGGGAATATCCCTGCTGTTTTCCCTTTGGCAATCCATACCTGGAGGAAGTCTGCCTAGAGAAGCCTGGCTGTGTGTCCCAGAAACAGTAGCTGGGGGCAGGGGCTTGTGGAAGTTGTTGCTCTGGGAAATGTGTTTCCAGAGCATTCTGATATTTATTTTCCAATCCTCCTCCCTTCATTTTAATAACAAACCCTCTTGATTACTTTCTTCAGGCCCAGTTCTTCCCTAGAATATTATACTTCTCACCCTGATGGATTTCTACAGTGAATGAATGTGGCCATGTCACCAAGTCTGGATGTTCAAAGCACTGAGCAGCCCCCATGGCAAACAAAACCTGCAAGTGGCCACTGACTTTACATCCTCCTCATGTGTATCATGTTGGCCTGGACAGACCCCACGGCACTTTTCACACACACAAAGTCCATTATCCATTCAAGGAGTTCCCACCTTTCTGAATTCCACAGCTGCCAGGTGTCCAGGAAAGCAGCCAGTTGTTTTTTTCCCGTATTTTCATGATGTTGCCTGGATTTCCTGCAGTATGTGTGTGCCCTCTGGGTACCCCCACTGGATGTGTGCCTTCCTAATTGCAGCCCTTTGTAGAAAAGTGGGAATTCCCATGCTGCATCCTGCACAGCCACCCTGGGCAGGTCACACAGCCTCTTTGAAATGCAGGCTTGGAGCCAGGCCCTCTTTGCTCACAGAGTTTTGGGACTTTGGCAGTTCTTTAGAGCCAGTTCATCCCTTCAGGCATGAGAACATGGGAAACTCTGCCTGTCACTGAGCAATTCCCTTCAGCCTACAGCTGCTGCTCCATGGGAAGGACTCCAAGGGGAACCATCAGTGTCTCCTGAGAATGACCCTCTGCTTGCCAGGAAGGTGCATGGAGGCAGAAGTGTGATTCAAAAGAGAAATGCACCTGCAGCAACAGTTCTCCTGGTTTTTATATCCCCGTCAGTGTTGATCAAAGCTGACAAACTCAAAGACAGGAAAAGTAAAACTCCTTAAGAGGAGCAAAATGGAATTAGAGCCTTCTGGGAGAAGCACTGCAACAACTCTGGATTTTAGCATGGAAAAGCATATGGGAGGCAAGTCCTGGAAATATTCAGGGTTGGTAAAGTGATACAAAGCCAAGATTTTCAGAGTATTTTTTCTCTTCTAAGCACACACCCCAACAGTTGCCACACAACTGAGGAATTACCCAAACTCAATGAAATCAGTGGGTGACTTCACAGGAGTTTAGAACAGGATTTAAATATCAGCTTTCACAGAAGTCCCACCATTTCCAACATCTAAGGTGACATTGCCACCCAAGGTGACATGACCTCAGACAACGAGGCAGCTCTCCTGGACCTGAGCAGTTGAAATTGCTGGGGGGAATTCAGCAGAGCTGGTACCAGAAGGACATCCCCGGGGACAAGGCGGAAAGCTGCCAGTGCTGGAACGGCAAGGAAACCCTCCATGTGAAAGGGAACTGTGTAGGAGCAAGACGATGAGTTGCAGCAGGGTTTGATCCATTGCCTTGCTTCGATCCCAACCCATTCCCGGGATAAATCCCCTCGCTTCGATGCCAAACCATTCCTGAGATAAATCCCCTCGCTCCGATCCCGACCCATTCCCAGCCCATTCCCGGGATAAATCCCCTCGCTCCGATCCCAGCCCATTCCCGGGATAAACCCCCTCGCTCCGATCCCAACCCATTCCCGGGATAAATCCCCTCGCTCCGATCCCACCCCATTCCCAGCCCATTCCCGGGATAAACCCCCTCGCTCCGATCCCAACCCATTCCCAGCCCATTCCCGGGATAAATCCCCTCGCTCCGATCCCAACCCATTCCCAGCCCATTCCCGGGATAAGTCCCCTCGCTCCGATCCCAACCCATTCCCGGGATAACGCGACCCCGCAGCGCCACCTGGCGGCGCGCCCCGCCCCGCACCCGCAGCGCCGATCCCGGCGGGGTCAGGGGAGGGACAGCGGCGATCCATTCCCCATCCATTCCCCATCCATTCCCCATCCATGGGGTGAGTGCACCGCGGGGAGGAAACCTTTTCCACTGCGATACTCGCGTGCAATTCCCACACAAGCCCCTTGGAGCTGCATGGACGAGCCACTCGCTGCTTCTGAGCAGAAAACCCTCCCGGTTCCCTCCTCGTTGTGCAACCTCAGGGATGGAAGTGCACGTGTTACGTGTTACAAAACGTCCAAGGGATTAAAATCATTCTCAGAACCGCAACATTCGAGCTCTGTTTCCTCCACTGGAACCACTGCCCAGGAAACGAGACATTGCAGACCAGTGCAGTCACAGAGGCTGCTCTGATGGCTTTGGGTCACCAAAACTCCTCTTCCACCTCTATTGTCCCTACATTTCCACTGGAAACTTTATAATGTGTCCATACAGTTGTTGCATTCAGCCTGTTCCCATAAGTGACACCACAACTTTGTTTCTCACTAAGATTCATCATTCCAAGGTTCAAGAGGAAGGAAGGATTTCACCATGTGAGACCCTACAGATACTGGAGGGTGAGACAACCTCGAGCAGACACCAGAATTTACTCCAAGTCTTACATTTCCTTTATCCTTCTCTACAGCTGCGTTTGAGCCACCAATACTCATAGACATAGATTACATTGAATTCCTCACATATGTCATTTTGCCCATGGCCAATGCCAACCAAATGCCTTTGGGACAATGAATTCAGCTCACTAGCTACAAGATCTCACATGGGTTGACAGAAAGGTCTCCATTAATACTCTGTTTTCAGTGAGAAAAATGTTGCATTAGTTATAAACATCTATTTGTTGCAATATGTGGTTTGTGCCAAAAATTGGAAGACTTCAATAAAGCTTCATTCCACAAATCAACATTTCCCACTAGAGATTGTCAAAGAAGGGCTTTAGACCTGCATGATGAATCCTAAGGTGGTAAAGGTGTCAGTCTCAACCTGCTGCAGAAGGAACACATATGGACCATATATGTCACATCTTCATTGCAAGGGAATTATCTGGATTCATTTCCCCTCCTGCATGCAGCATTTTAAAATTTATAAATAAAAAAGGAAAAATATTTCTTATTTAAGTCTGTTACTTTTTATCAGAATTCAGAATTCTAGGCCTCTGATATAACATCCTTGAGTAAAAACCACTCCAAATTCTCTATATTGGCTGCAATTAAATAGACTGGGCTACTTAAGATGATTTAAAAATAAACTACTCCAAATGCCACAGAGTAATAGTACAAACAATAGGCACTACTTGGTCTGACCAAACCTCTCACAATTCTTTCACAGCAAAGATTAAAAACCAAAACAAACACTAAAAGCCCCCAACAAAAGCTCTAACACAGAACTGTGGTAACATCACCGACCAAACCCCATGGGGGGGGGAAACAATAAAATCTGTTATGATGGTTTTTATCCCCTAATTTAGGCTTTAATCAGCACCAAGCATTGTATATTACACTGGATGAACAAACAACATGGTAAAGTGACAATACAAATCATCATTTAATGTTGTCAAGTTGTTTAAACAAAGTTTTGACCTTAGCTTGTGAAACATCTGGAGATAAATACTTTGCACAAATAGGTACGAAAAGGCAGAGTCTGAAAAATGGATGGGTGTTTTCTGATCACTGCCAAAAACCAAAACAAAATTGTAACATTTGCATTAATATCAGTAGGGTGGGGGAGAAGGCAGAGCAATTAAAAATAAATTTAAGTCCTCTCTGAACTTTACACAGAATATGAAGCAGCAATTTTGGAAAAAGGAAAGGTATGCTTAAAAACTCACAGCTTTTTCAGCCATCCTGAATCTGTCCCCTCTGATCAAATTATTTCAAAGTTGGTTTATTGCTTCTGAATAGCAAGAGTAAAATATATTTGTGTTTTGTATTTACAGTATGTGACTCTTATGCTTTAATTCTAGACAATATTAAATCTCCTAGTTTTTCCTATTAATCTTGCATTTTTGTGTGTGTTAAATTAATAAAGATTCTTTTGGGCTTATTGGCAGATACAACTGGTTACACTATTAGATCATTATCTTCCATCCAAAATAGCTTTATCACATAGTTCCATCTATGTTTAAAAATGTGAAATATTTCAGCAACCTTTTAACCCCACAGGAACACTCCTTGCTTGGTTATGTGTTACTTTTAAGAATAGGATACAAGCATCTTTAATTTCTTCAGAAATGGCTCCAGTGCAGAAGCCAAAAAGACTTTATTTCTGTTCCTGAGTCTTTTGCTTGAAGGGTCACAACAGAATCAGATAGCAAAGCATAATTACCAGATGAGAAAAAATAAACAACAAATAATTGCATCATGACTGCATTCATACCATTGCCTTCAGAGAGGTTACTCATGAGTGTTGCCATAAAGGAGGGGGGGAAAAAAACTTCCCAAGACAACTTTACATGGGTAAAGCAGAAAAGAGTTCTTTTACTTATTGGGGTTTAGGGATACAGAATATAAAGGAGTATAAAAGAGTGTAAGAGAGTACAACCCATGTTGACAAGTCCCAGATAGAAAAGACCGGTGCGAGGTTGAACTCGTCGCCTCAGGAATACCATGAGAGCTCTTTTCAAACACCACTGCTTCAAAACACACCGAGGAAATGAATCCAAAAGGTGTCCCTTTCATTCACACACACCCAGCCAAGCCCTGAGCCACTCTGCCATGTCTTACCAGAGCAAGCAAGGGACAACAACCTGTCCCTT
>JAWWEE010000051.1:10841686-10866465 GCA_035221455.1 Xenops minutus | reverse complement strand
AAGCAAACAAGGGACAACAACCTGCCCCTCCCAGGTGAAAGACCCTTTCACCCACAGGCTGGGAACACTGACTCTTGCAGCATCTGGGCCCAAGGCAGCTCACCTCCCAGCCCACTACAAACAAGGGAGAAACTCCCTTTTACAGCTGCTCCCCTGGAGCTCATGCTGGTACCCAGTTCCCATTACTGGTCTTGTCTTCCTTCAAGCAGGACTCGAGGTTCTTGAGGTCCGGGAGAACAAGGGAGAGGAAACATCTTCTCCCCCCACCTGAGGAGAGCAAAGGAGGGAAAAACCCCCTTTGCAAGCAGAGCTCTTCT
Source organism: Xenops minutus (assembly GCA_035221455.1). Classification (NCBI taxonomy): domain Eukaryota; kingdom Metazoa; phylum Chordata; class Aves; order Passeriformes; family Furnariidae; genus Xenops; species Xenops minutus. Next base: position 10,866,148 of record JAWWEE010000051.1, on the reverse strand, counting down.
GAGCACAGCTGGCCTCTCAGGTTACAAGCTGGGTGTTTAGGAACTCTGGGAGATAAGGAACTTTTCCTGTCTTCACACCAATGACTCAGGTGTGATAACTCCCCTCCGGGGAGTCCCTAACACCTTCCCACCCAGCCTGAGGGGTCATGTCTGCTAATGGGCCATCAAGGAGTATCCCATTACTCATAGTGTAGTAAATCACCCATTGTGAAACTCCTCACCCTGGGGGAGGTACTGGCCACTCCCATCTGAGCCCAAGCATATATAACCTTGGGGCTTTGGGACTTCTGGGACCACTTGTGGGATCCAGAGGAGGACTAGGACCTCAACAGGACTGCGACTGCCACTCTTGACCAGACTGCCAACATCATCCTCAGCAGCAGGTTTTCTCTTTCCTTTTACTTTGGACTAAGGGGTGGTCCACGTGGTGCTCAGCACAGGGGCTGGTCAGCTCCCTTTTGTTCGTGCCCCAGGGTGCTGGGTTGTACATCTGTTTCTTTGTCAGTCAAACATATTTTACCTCTGCATCATTGGACTTGTTGTGATTTTTTTTATTAAATTGTAATTCTGACTTGCAATCTACTGTTCTTTACTTTACTCCTCTGTGTTTTAGGGTTCTTAGATTTGGCTCGTAGAGAAGTCTCCCAGTTTTCCACCTTTTGGGCATCAAACTGTTGCTGTAAGGAGGGGGAACGCGTTTCCATCCCTGCTTCACTTGCAGGTTGCACCGGATCCTTCTTGGAGCCCCAAAAAGGGCCGGATTGGCCCCAAAACCGTCGCGGGGCCCCTCGAGAGCAGCAGCAATGGCAAAGTACAAGGGGGCGGCGAGCGAGGCCGGGCGGGCGCTGCAGCTGATGAAGAAGCGCGAGAGGCAGAGGGAGCACATGGAGCAGCTGCGGCAGCGCATCCAGGAGCAGAACATCATGAAAGCCAACATCGACAAGAAGTTCTCGGCCCATTACGACGCCGTCGAGGCCGAGCTCAGGTCCAGCATTGTGGGGCTGGTGACCCTCAGTGACATGAAGGCTAAGCAGGAGGCACTGGTGAAGGAGAGGGAGAAGCAGCTGGCCAAGAGGGAGCAGAGCCGGGAGCTGCAGCTGAAGCTGGAGCGCCAGAGGGAGCGTGAGCGCAAACAGGAGGCCAAGAGGAAAATCAGCAGCCTGAGCTTCAGCCTCACCGAGGAGGAGGAGAGTGGGGAGGAACCCAAGTACCCCAAAGACCCCCCCAAAAAGCGGAAATTGGGGAAAAATCCCGATGTGGACACGAGTTTCCTGCCCGATCGGGACCGGGAGGAGGAGGAGAACCGGCTGCGTGAGGAGCTCCGACAGGAATGGGAGGCCAAGCAGGAGAAGATCAAGAATGAGGAGATTGAAATCACCTTCAGTTACTGGGATGGGTCTGGCCACAGGCGCATGGTGAAGATGAGAAAGGGGAACACGATGCAGCAGTTCCTGCAGAAAGCTCTGGAAATGCTCCGGAAGGATTTCAGTGAACTCCGCTCAGCGCGGGTAGAGCAGCTCATGTACGTCAAGGAGGATTTGATCATCCCCCACCACCACAGCTTCTACTACTTCATCATCACCAAGGCCCGCGGGAAGAGCGGGCCCCTCTTTAATTTCGATGTCCATGACGATGTGAGGCTGCTCAGCGATGCCACCGTGGAGAAGGACGAGTCCCACGCGGGCAAGGTCGTCCTCCGCAGTTGGTACGAGAAGAACAAGCACATTTTCCCTGCGAGCCGCTGGGAGCCCTTCGACCCCGAGAAGAGATGGGACAAGTACACGATCCGATAAGGCATCATGAGCACAAGGGAATGTAAATAAGATTACGAAGGCAGATTTGAAACACGCAATTTTCTGACTTGGCTGTAGTTTTGGCGTAGTCAAAGTCTAATACAAAATGACAACTCTGTCATGTAGTCCGACACAAAAAGCAGAGCATTGCATATCAGTAGCTCAGCTCTGCAGCAGTGCAAGGTCACTTACTCTTTCCTTCCCCAAGAAAATAACCACTTCAAGTCCCATTTGTGGGGAAAGTCATTAGACAGTGACAACAGAGCCCATTACACCCAGAAATCTGTTGTAAAGATTTGGTTCCTGCACCTTATCCACACATCCCTTCACTTTCTGAACCACTAACACCATCCAGGACTGACATCTGAGCTAGACTGGTACTATTTCATGCTTCCAAACTCCATTTCAGGAGGATATAATGATAACCAGCCATGGATGCTACAGACATGAGAGAGAAATAAATGCCATTCCCCAAATTTACTTTCACTGGCCCACCTTTCCTTGTTTTTCTAGGTTAATTAAATCTAGGAGGCAGTTGTTCCAATCAGGCAGCATTACCAGCTGGCCAAGCATGGCTGTGGCAAAGGGAGAGGCAGCTGTTCCTCTCCCTGGGAAGTCAGTGAAGGTCAGAGGATTCCAGTCCTAACACACCTCTCTGCCCCAGGCCACACTGAACCCTCTGTGGGGACACAGACAAGAGAAATATTGAACCCTCTGCATCAGATACTGAAAGCTCCTATTTCCCCCTGTAAATCCATGACATGTGGGCCAGCAACCCTAACCAAGTCCATGGTCATTTCCTTATGCCATCACTGCTCAGCCATCACAGAGGAGACTGAAGCAGGAGACTGAAGCTGCATTCCAAGAAGCGTTATAAATACATCAAAGGCCAGTTCTGCCTTTGCTGTCACTGCCTGTCTCTAGACTGTAATTGCTCATTACACACGTATCAAACTGTGGCACAGACATGAAGGGATCTGCTTGCTTGGAGCCCAAACTGGAAACTAAACCAAGGGCTCTTGAGACACATTCCATTGCTTTAACACCAAGGGCATGTCCATACTTATTGTTTCTCCTAATGAATGAAGGAGCAGATTTTAAATTGTACCATTTGGTCCCAGAATAGTTTTCCATCACAGAGACAAGGCAGCTTTCTGAGCCTCCTGAAATTAAACTGATATCAAGTCTGACAACAGTACAATGTGTGCATTTTGGAGCTCAATTCTCAGCTCTTCCCCAACACTCCATTTCCAATTCATCTTGCTTGATTCTGAAAGTTTTTCAGCTCTTTAAGTAAATTTCAATATGAAATTTTCTTCAGATTGTAAAAAAAAAAAAAAAAAGGCTGGGGGAAATAAAGGGGGAGAATCCCCGTTAATAACTCACTCCCAAAGCCATCACCTTGACTACCAAGGTTTGGATTAATCTGGAAACATCCTGGACTAAAAAGTATTTTGAGCATTCTCAGTTAAGCCTGCTACTATTGAATGCCAATAATAACAGCTGATAGACCTCCTTTGGCTTAGACTTACTTTCTCCTCTGCCTGCTTTACAGACTCATTGCTGACTTCTTCACCATAAGGCCACCACTGATCCTTATTTTTCAGCATTCCCAGAACTGTGGATTAACACACCAAAGAGTTCTGCAAGCTTGAGGAGAAGCTGAATGTTCCAGACAAGAATGTTTGCTAATGGATTTCCATTTATTCACAGTCTATAAGACCAAATGGTATTTAAAACATCTAATCAAGCACTTTTTAATCCTTTTTTCTCCACTTCTCTGAATACAACCCTCCATTCTCTATATGTGGACTTTATAAATCATTCTTAGATCCTTGTTTAATAGGGAACATAATAGACTTAAATAACCATGCTGTCCTGCCTAATTCTTTACCATTTCCCCATTGTAATCAGGGAAGTTGTTGACACCAATTCTGAAGTTGCTCGTGACTGACACAGTGCACTGAAAAAACAACCTCCCAGGTCTAAAGGATCCTGTAACAGTCAAACAGTTTGTGTACAATGATGCCTGAAAACAGGACTGAATGGTTCACACTGTGTACACCTACGAGCTGCAAAGGCAGAGCTGCTGCTCACAACTGAACCCAAGAAGTGGCTATAGACCTTTGAGAATACTTCAAAATGCAGACAGAACATATAGGGTGCATACGAAATGGTTACTAATTAATGTGTGTGATTTCAAGTGTATAACCTCCTTAAAAGCTAAGCCAAGATGTAATACTGTCCCCTTTTCTAACAGGGTTTCCACTTCACTAAGTGAAGTGACTGAGTGTCTGTGCTGAGCAGTGTAGGAATTGTGCAATACAACGTTCTTGGCACCTGTATATAGCAGTTTACATATAAAAATAATGACTCTTCACTATCTGTCATTGTTGTCTTTGATTCTAAAAGGTTTACCCATGAAAACTGCATGAAATGCACGAGCAGTTTCCTGAAACTGTACTGGTGAAAGGATTTCACGCTGGCTGATGAACACACAAACTCATCTCTCAATAAGCTCCCAGTTCCTCAACAAGTCAACGTACTCGTTTCACTTTTAACACATCTTTCTGGCCTCAGAAGGGAGGGTTTAACATTAAAGATGATAAATACATCCAAGATCACCAGGGCTTTGGACAAACATGGACTGGGGTGCTTCGAATTGCATGCGAGCAGCGCCTTCTCTCCCTGGCTTTGCTTTGTCCAGTTATGAAATGCATCTTGTTCCACAAAGACTGGAATTCTCATCCCTGATGGGCCCACCCCAAGGATAAACATGTATAAAACAAATATAAATAAACTCAGGCCAAAACCAGCAAAGGATTTTTGCTGAAGACTGAACTTCTTACCAGACAGAACTGCATTTTGGGAGCAAATGGAAAAATCAGAGGGCTTTTTGTTTTGTAGAGTTTTGTGTTTGGTTTTAATTTGTTTTTAAATAATGAAAAACACGGACAGTTTCACCCAGTTTTCAGCTCCTATAAATATTCTGCTGGCTTATATTTCAAATCAGCATTTTTTCGTGGCATTTTTGAGAATTCTTGCATTAGGATACTAATTGCTCCAGAGGGATTAGTTTATGTTAATTTTTAAATAGATGAAGAGTGAATGCAATTCACACTTAGCAATTTTATCTCTTTAGCATCAACTACATTACAATACTCAGGACTATACATTCCATAATCATTATTTAGTTGTACTGCAGAAGCTCACACTCCACACTGTCCAGCTCTGTGGCAGCAAACTGTTCTGCCCCTGGGCTGGACAGCCTTGGGAAGGTCATTCCAGACAAAATGGGGATGCTGATATGACAACATGATAAAACAGAGACCTCTGTAGGACATAATTAGTAACTAAAAGTACTCAGCAATTAGGAGTTAACTGTGGATGGACTGAAGACACATTAGCTGTGTATCAGACTGCTGAGCTATTAATCACATAAAAGATAGTAATTCTCTACGCCCTCATTTCTCATGTGTATTTTTGAAGCGAACCACTTGCTGTTTAAACGTCAAACTACTCTCAAAACAGTTAATGCACAGAATCTGAACTCCATTTCTTAATAAGAAAGATTATATTTTCATTTGTTAAAGCTAACAGGATATTAATACCATTTGCTTCTATTTTGCTATTATTACTGGTGCTTTTATATTCACAGTACAGCTCATCAGATGAAGAAAACAACTCATACTAATCTATGTGTCCTTTGCACTAAACTCCCCACCTCAGTTACAAACACCTCTTTGCCCATGTCTGAGAAAAGCCATAAGTGGAAAGATGACTTTGATTAATCAGAGACTTGAAAGCCAAGCAGCTGTCCCAAGAAAATGTGCAAGCACCAAAACAGACCAGAACATAAACCCAAATCCACAAGCTGAACAGGGAAAGAACAGACTGAGTGTACATTTGCCAAACACTGATTTTGCCATTTTGCCACCACTGGCACCACCAATATTTGGCCCTAATTAACATCCATCCAGGCAATACCTCTTTCAAGCAGCCTTCCCCAAAAACCTGACCTGCACTCCTACAGAACTGCTTTCAGTTGGATGCAGCAGCACTGAGAAGGAACTGGGAGGGGATTTTGGAACAAAGCCTCAACTACAAGAACTTTGGGCCAGGCTGGGAAGAGAAGGGCTGAGTGGCAGCTCTGCAGAGGAGTTTTGGACCCCAGAGGAGCAGGAGGCAGCAGTGAGCCCTTGAGAGTGACAAAGGACAACTGCAGCAGAACACGTGCAGCAACAACCCAGGGGAAATGTTGGCTGCCCTCTGCACGTCAGAGGCTGCATCCGGCTCTGGAAGAGCGTGTCCAGTCTTGGAACACTCATTGCAAGACAAGGATGGACAAACCAGGCTAGCAGAGGCCACTAATAGGGTGAGGAGACTGGAGCAAGTGGTGTAGAGAGACCAAGGAGTGGCTTTGTTCAGCCTGGGGAACAAGGCTGAGGAGCAATCAGTCACCAGCCATCAGAGCCTACAGGGGATGATACAGAGAAGCTGGGGCTAAGCTCTTTTTCAGAGGTCCCTGGTTAAAGGACAAGACAAAGGCTGCAGTAAGGGGAATACTGACTGGCTAAAAGGAAAAAAAACCCATCAGAATAAACTGCTCAAACAGTGAAACAAGCTGCTCAGAGAGACTGGAATCTCCATCCTCAGAGATTTTCGAAACACGACTGGACATGGTCCCAAGTAACCTGATTTAACTTACAAGATGGCCCTGCTTTGAGCAGGAAGATCAAGGCCTGGATAACCTCCACAAATCCCTTCCAGCCTAAATGTTTTTAGGGTTCTGTGATTTCTAAAGAAGGATTAGACTTAAATTAAAAAAATATATACAAGAGATCCTTGAAATGCAATCATAACATTGCTGCTTTAACATTTCAGGGAACCAATGAGAGCCAGTTAAAACACAGAGCCCTTCACAGCATGTGAACCCAGACTGCCCAAGCATACTTCTTTATAGGTAAATAATCACCCAAATTCTTTCAAAACACAGTGTATTCAACTATTTTAAGAATGGAAATGACACATCACCTCAACCTTTCCCTTACATAACCAATGCTATTTTTTAAAAGCAGTAGCTTATTGTCTTTTTAGTGAGAGGATGTTCTTGCAGATCCATGTACAGGTAAGGACATTGTTCCAGCACAAGTGTCTGCCAGGATGCACAAACACAGATGTTCTTGGCCACGTGCAAACACTGATTTATAATGTGGGCATGGAGAGAAGAGTATATTCCTTTCCTTACAAGCAAGACAAAGCTAGTGCAGACACCAGGGATGTAAATTGTACTGTGGATTTGCACTCCCTCCTTTCTTTTGCACCAACAATGGAAAAATTTGATTGCAATCACACACAGAAAACCTGCAGAGCACTTATTTCTTTACCCTCTGGTACAGGTTTCCAGGGCAAAAGTAGAGCAAAGTGCTAGAGGAAAGCAGAAGCCATGAGCATGTTAGATTTCTTCATAAGTAGAAATTACTCAAGTTCACTTCTGATACAACTTGAGGACTTTTTTAATTAACATACTAAAGTGTTGCTGCTTCCTACACAAATTCTTAATCTGTCTAAAAGCCAAACTCTTTACTCATCAGTCCATTTAAAATGTTTATATTCATCAGGTCAGTGACTTGCTGAGACTGATCTGCAGAAAAGTCATTAGTTGAACAGGTTTGTTTTTAATTACACTTTGGTTCCTAAACTAACAGTGTTTACTCTGCATGAAGCAAGTAGCTGTGGTTAGCAATCAGAACTTAAAGGGTTAGTGCTGGTATGTAACACAGGAAATTAGTAAGATTTGGATGGCTACTGTGCCAAAAAACCACTGCTAATACAAATGTTTCTTCATTCTGGGCCATGACAGTACCAGGGTAATTTAGCACTATGGTGTAGCACATACATATTAATGGAAACTTTCTCTATCGCTTGTCAGCACCAAAAGGATAAAGTAAAACAAAAACTCCTATAAAAAATCTTTGAGCTTAGCTTGGCAGATAAACTATTCCAGATAACTGGTCTACAGGATATATAAACATGGCTGAGTGTCCCATGCTTTGAGAGTCACTTATGCTAAATTTTCCTATTGGTTTATTCCTGGGACTCCTTTCCTGGTTTCCAGATGGAAACAATGAACAGCACACAAAGCCACAGTGATTTGTACTTCACAAAGCCACTGCCACTTCTCAGATGCCTCTCCAGTTTGCACAACCCTCAAGCAGGCCAAACAAATGGGATATCCCTTTATGTGTGTAGAGAAGGGGACAAGCACAGCATGGTAGAGAACATAGTGGGGAATGTCAGAGCTGAGGATGGAGCACTGGGAAGGCACACGGTGAGACATCACATGGTGAACTCAAAACAGCCACAACACTGATAACATTCTTTACTAAAGGGACTCACTGCCAGCCACTGTTGTAAAGTTTAAATATGAAATAATGGAATAAACTTGAGGCTGCTCTTCAAGACCTGTGCCTAATCCTGCTCTCCATAAATACCAACCAACCAATACCCAAACCACCGTGGATTTTTCTGTCCAACTTAAATGGAGTGGTAGAGATTCCCCCCCACGCCCCCCCCTGCCATTTGTTTCTAAAGGTTTGCAGAAACCAATTTGTGATCATTGGTCGTTGAAGTGAAAAGCACTTGGCAATGAGAGGCCAGAGAGCTGGGTAATGCCAAAAATGCAGTTAGTGTGGAAATGACTGGAGCAAAACTCTCCCCCACTGACCTGTGGCAATCCTGTTGTTTGGGAGCAATTCACTGCTTGTGCTCACCCTGCTGGGATTCCAACTACAAACTGGGCAAGTGCCAGCAGGACAAGGACAACAGTTCTGCAGGTCCAATACACAGAATGGGTGACCAGATAGAGAAATGAAGGCACTGACTGATAGGAGCTTCCACATTTCAGAATGCAACTTCGGCAAACCAATCTCAGGCTTTCCAAAGCAAGTTTATTGCCTTTAACTGTCCTCTCATTAATATAGATCACTCTGTGCATATCCCAATAAACTAAACCTTTCCCTTTCAAAAATAGGGAAAACATTAGTATTTCCCTGCTTTTCATTGCACAGTTTTGTAATTTGTGGGATGGCTTTGTTTGGATTTCTGGGTGTTTGTTTTATTTTTTTGGGTTTTCTCTAACACACACCAAGGCCAGGCCTAAGCAATGACAACAGAGATCCAGGCACTTCTGCATTTGTCAGTAAACAAAAAGAGAATTGTGTTGGTTGGCCAATTTAGATAATAAAACACCCAACACTGAGAAGTGAGCAGAATGTAATTTATATGCTGTCATATCATTCATCACAAGAACATTAACCTTTCAACTGTGGCTAAAGCAATTCCAACTTCATTACTCCCTGGAGAATTCACCTTGGCAATACTCTGTAACCCCTCTGGGCTTTTCTGTGTACATGTAGGGGGTCTTCTTTGATCCTTGTCCTCAGTTCTGGAGGGAGGGCAATAGCCAACTCCCATTTTATGACTGAGTCACAGCATTAAACCCAAGCTAATTCTAGCCACATACTCCCTCTTGCATTATTGTTTTTAGTCCTATTTCTCATCTCTACCTCCTCTGATTCACTTCTATCATTCATCTTTGTCTCCCCAGAGGAGAGTGAATTGCATTTTACCAGTGAAGAAAAAGAGCTTATATGGAAATTTCTTACATTGATGGCAATGAGAACACTGGAATAAGATGCAACATAGATAAACCTCCTTTTTGAACCTGGCTTGTTGCTTCGTTTCTCTGTGCATATGGAAAAAATCACCTCACAAAAGAGATGTGAGAAAACAGGATATTTGCCATCTTCCTTTATTTCTAGGGACAAGTGTAAAAGCTCTAAAAGGCAACGCGATATTAAGGTAGAATCCAGAGGAGTTCCTTTGCCAGGAGTGATAAGAGCAGAAAACAGAGAGAAAATTAGGATTTACAAGGAAAGGACAAGTGGCCCTGGCAGGAGGAGTGGCTGGAAGGTGCGTGGGGGAAAAGCCACCAGCCAATTCCAACCCAGTGTCTCCAGTCGTGCTGCAGCTCGTCTGGCAGGATGGTTGCTTGGCTGCCTTCAGCAATTTGGGGCCTTAATTTGTATTCATTACCAGAGCCATCAAACACTGATTTCCTAGCGTGTGTATCTGCTTAGGAACAAGTTTTTCTAAATATTTTGTCAGTTTGTAGTATAACTGGCATGGGGACAGTTTGGCCTTTGATTTCTTCTGTCTCAGATAGTCTTAGGAGGGAGGGAAGAGCAGCATTTCTGTTTTGAATCCCAAGTAGTTTACTGCACAATTACATTTTATCCTTAACAACTCCCACAAATGAAGCTTGGACTGTGGAAAGATGCCATAGCACATAAAAACTTAATAAATACAGAATGACATACTATTGTGTAGTAAAGAAAGCACGAACCACCCCAATCTAAAGCCAGCAGTGTAGCCCAAAGTATAACACAGACTAACATCATTTCAAGAGCTAGGGAAAAACCCCACCACATATTACACCTACATAATTACATTTGCAGAGCAATTTACAAACCAAAATGCTGTTGTACTGTGATTTTTCCAGAAGCCATTGAATTAACAACCTATAACTCATTTGTATCCAACAACACCAATGGAAAACAGGGGGTTAATTTCATGATTGAAAGTTGATCCCCCCTATATTTCTGTTCTATGGGACCTAAACCCAAAAAACCTGTCTCTGCTTATTTAGATACCGTGACATCAACACTATGAAGATATAATTGTTCCCAATGAAACATTTACTTCCACAAGGATAGGATTTATGGGAAACTGATGCAAGGAAAAGATGTTTATAGAGGCATCCCAGGCTGGGATCGTGGCCTGTCAGCACCACATGTACCGTGGCTAAATTTCCTCCAAAGAACAGCTCACAGGGTTTTGTTACTTTAGAAAATGGAGAAATGTTGCAGATGATTGAGCAGCTATTTAAAACAAGTCAAAAGCAGCAGCTGGAAAATATCATAATTAATAAACCAGGTAAGAGCACACACTGTTCTTGGGAAGCTTCAGTGATCACAGCAAGTGGTACAGGAGGTTACTGCCAGAGCACACAGCAAGTTCTACTGGGGTATATTTAGCAATATTTTCACACTTGTCTCAGAATATCAACTCTTATTTCCCCACTCTCTAGCCAAACTAAAAAGGCTTGATTTAAAAGGTCATTCTGGAAGGCCGAATACAATAAAAATAAGTAAGTCTTTAAAGAGTAGAATTCAGTCCATATCTAGGGCTGATGGCTGAGAAATCCTTAGGATGAGTCCCTGATACCCAGTATCAATTTCAGTCTTCAAGTGTTCCAGTATTACCTTTGCTTGTCCCCTGTACCCAAAGTCCACAAATCACAGCCCAGCAATCACAAGAGCTCTCTTCATACAGATAAGTGTTGCCACTGACTTTAAGACAGATCCTGATAAAGCTGAGTTTTTTCTTAGTTAGGTTTTTAATCTCTTGAGTTGGTTGTCTTGCTTTCTAGAACAACTATTCTTGGATAAGAGAAGGAAAGACTATCCAATTATTTCTTACAAACCCAACATTTTTGCACAAGGGCTCCATACTGCTCCTCTGAAACTCACATTATCTGGCTATTATTGTACCAAGTCTCTTAAACCATGAGGAAAAGCCTCCCAAACCGTGGCTGAAGCACATTGTTCAGGGTTCATGTTTTTATCACCTTCATACACTCTTGGTTGTCTAAAGGAGAAGTCTCAGGCCACAACTGGTTCTAACAGCACAAGAAGCAGCATGTTGGGCACAAAGCCCTTCCCCAGCTGCTCAAGGTGCTGCTGACATTGGTCTTTCAAGCCCAGTTGCCTTCGGGCTCCCTAATCAGCCTCTCTCCCCCCCTCCCTCAGCGCTAACTGATCACACCAGTAACAGCATGTTGGAACTACTTTGCTGAGGTTTCATTAGTGCATTTGATGACACCTGCACAATACAGGTTCACACTGTTATGAAACATTAATTGCTTTCTGTACCGGAGAATATAACACATTCAAGAGTGAAAAAATAATGCTGTTACTGGTTAAAACAAAAAAAGGCATTACAAAGACAGATTTTAGATTATTGTCTTCATTATCACTAAGCAAGTGAAAAAATTAGTGTCAGTTCTTTGCCACATTTTCTACCCTGTCTTGGGCTGAAATTCGGAAACACGAGCTTCAACCATCCCTATAAGCAGCAAATATCTAATCTAAAATATCCGACCTTTATCTCCCATGGCCAGTTCTTGATTCAGTTGGAGGGTAAATCTCGGTCTTTCAGGATCACATGAACACACCAGCTCAGTGTGATAAGCCTTTTGCTAATCCACATTTTCCCACCTGCAGTGATATGGGGCCAAACAGGACCCAAATCCAGACTTTTCTTTCCCGTGAAACTGAAATCCTTCATGTTTATATACTGCAGATTAGATATTTAAGCCAAGAATCAAATACAACTTGAACTACAGCTATACATCAGGAATTTTCCTAGTGATTCTCTGAAACATATATGGTAAAAAAGATAAGAAAAACCAAAGGTTTGTCTAAAAGCTTCTGTATGTTCCTCCTGAAAAACATGCAAGTTACACATGGCCCTCTTCAGCTCTTGGGTTAGAAAGAAGTTCACTGTCACTTCTGCCACTCAAGGCAAAAGGACAGATTTATTACTACTGTCTCACAGAAAAAAAAAAAAGTAATTTTACTCTCTTATCTAGGCAACAGTTATTTTTCTTTACCCCACATGCTGCCCATTCCCTCCAGAATGATTGCTATCTAATGTTACCTCTCTAGAGAGAGGTACAGGTAAGACGAGAGAGAGGTTTGCTTTATGGAAGAGCATGCACAATAGTTTCCATTTTGGGGGAAAAAACTCCTTTAAAAAAAAAAAGAAAGAAAGAAATTCTATGGTCTTAAGGAGAGATTATATTCTTCAAACAATTTCACACAGCATCACCCTTGGCAAGCATCTAAATAAGCATTACAAGAGATTTATTGCATGTATACAACATCCACATGCAAGGCTAATGTTATAGCTCAGCTGCCTAAATTTCCTAGATTACTTTAATTAGGGACAGCCAACATGCCCAGGCTCAGCAACAAAGACTGAGCACTGCAGAACATGCACCAGGATGGAACATGCAGTGTACCCTCAAGACACGGAGGAACCTTTGCCATGCTGAAATCAGGGTGAACTTTGGTGACTCCAGCAGGGCCAGGATTTTGGGAGCTCAGTCTCTACTTCCTTCTCATTGTAGAGATGAAATCCAGCATCATATCAACTTACATGAACTTTATTTTACTCTCTCTATACACCAGAGGGAAGAAAATCTAAGAACTTGTGCACTTAAAGGGGGAAGGAATAAGAAAGCACAGGGTCTGCTGGACTAGTCTTGGCAAAAATCCAGACCTCAGTTGTTCATGGGACTAATTTCAAAAAGTAATTAAGACCAATCAATAACAGTCACTGCAAAAAAGGAGATCTCTATCTCTACCTAAAGGTGAAGAGGGAACATTCCTTTGAAAAATTTAAGTACTGATATTATGAAACAGACATACCTGTCAGTGCAGTCATATATACGTGCATTGAAATAAAGGAATATGCAGCAATTGCCCCGAAACAAAGGGAGTTTGATGTTCCAAGATTAAAAGGGAAAGAGCAGATTGCTGCCCCACATTTGGGGATGGATCATTAGCCAATACAGATTATTTTAATTTCACAATTCAAGAATTATTTTGATGCATTTTTTATCCTCCCAGGCATTTATTTCCAAGATAAAGCAGATGAAGCAGTGACAGGTATACCTGGGAGGATGTATCTGGAATATTTCCCTTCAGGGTTAAGATCCAATCTACAAGGCTTTCACAGCCAGGAAAAAAAAACAACACACCAGTATTCCTCAACCAAACAGAAAAAAAAAGCTAAAAGTTTTAGTCCCACCAGAACACATGAAAAATGTTGTGCTTTGAGAAGAGATGCAATGAAGTTGGTTTAGAGCAGGCAGGAAGGAAGTAGAATAACATTGCAAGCATATAGCTGGATAGAACTGGGTAACCAGAGCAAGGCTAAATAACCCACTTGGACTAATTCTTTAGTACTTACTGTAATTTTGCTAAATTTAAACTACTAGACAAAATGTTACTGACTTATCTCTCTCTTCCAAGTGGGGAAAAAATAATCCTCCTACTAATTCCAGCACTATGCAAGAAAAAAGATCTTGTTTCATTCAAAACTAATTAAGAACATCACTGTTAATCTTGATAGGGATTTTTATTTGTAGCGTTTTCCTATCAGACGGAAAAACAAAAACATTTTCTTTCAAGAAAAGAATTTAAATTTGGAAGGCCTGAACTCATTTTGGAACAAAATCAGTTTAAAATACTTAAAACTGGTTGTAAAACAGATTTTCCATTCTTTTCCAAAGTGGATTAGTAATATCCTTGGAGCCATGCAAGAGCTGCAGCCAGAGGCAAGCCACGCTGGAGCACAGGGAACAGACATTAAAAAGGAATGCTGCCATCCCACTTCAAATAGAAAGCTCTGCACAGTGAGAATTTTATTGTTTCAAAAAGAACAGATACAGCCAGACAAGAACTGTGAACAACTGGACCACCAGTCAAGTAAGGAAAGCTCATGGAACAAGCCACAAAATGTGACTTAAGGAAAAATTCCACTTCAATAGTTACGGGCACCATGGGAAGGAAGAACAGTGATAAACACATCTTCTAAAAGAGTCCCATTTAAGATAAGGGTGGTAACCACGTTCCTAACCCTGTTGAGAGCAATCCACAGAACAATCTAAAATGCCATTTTTCTTTTCCAGTGAAATCAAATTAACAGTGATGAACAGAAGCCTCCTCAGACAATAATCCAAGCAGTTTGTGAAGCTGAATTAACTGCCAGGGTTATGCTGTCCACCCAATAACCCCTTGCTAGTTTGTATCTCCATTATATTTCAGGCATTTACAAACATTTTCCAAATTTGTGATTTCTTTCAAACCTAACAATTACTTCCAATGCCTATAAAGAGCACAGGCTGCAGCAGTTGATTTAATTATTAGCTGCCCTGGAAAGACAATCCAATTTAGGCATCATTTCTGCTCCTGTTTCTCTTTCAGTCACAGCAACCGAGACTTGAAAATGGAGACAGGAACAGGCATAATTAGGCTAGATTAAAACAAAAAATCAAACTACAGAGTTCATCCCATTTTTTTTTTCCAAGTTAACAGAAATTATCACAGTTTCTTCTGCAAAGATACACCTTTTAATAGTAACTAGAAACGATTGTGGCAAGCTGTGCTTCTGCACAGGCAGGGTGATTGCTGGGCAGCCAACTCTACCTGAGTGAGCTTCCAAAAGGCAAGAAAGCGCTGGGAATTCATAACACAAGAACAAGAAGCCAAAAGAAAAACCCTCCCTTTTTTTGGGTGTTAAATCTTAACGGAGTTATTTACAAGCATATAATTATTAATTTTTCCTTTGGCACAAATGGAAACCAACCCCAAACAAACAAAATAAACTTCAAATGGAACAAAACCCCCACAAAGACAGCACGCATTTAGATGCTTAATCATGCACCTAATCAAAAGACGAGCGCAAAAACACCGACCACAATGAAGTGAGAAGGGATTAAAAACAATTACTGTACCTCCAAGTCTGCTCCGAGCTCTGTGTGCAGCTCAGGTGCCCTCACCCCGACTCCCCTGCGGCTGGGCTGGAAGGCAGCATTCGATGGCAGGCACCAGGGCACCCCAGGGACACCCTGCTCTGCTCTGCCAGCACAGCCAGCACGCTCTCCCAGGGACATTTTTGGCTCTCCCAGGGACATTTTTGTCTAAGGCTTCTCACTGGATCTTTCCAGAACTCCTTGTCCCCCATTTCCGAGCTCTCGCTGCAGGACGCTCTCCCTTCCCTGCTCACCTCCCCTCAGGGCTGGCTCCTGTGCCCAGGTGTGTGCAATGAAGGCTTGATTGGTGCCCCGGGTGCCACCTGGCCCCATCAGAGGGCTGGGAGGGGATGAGGTGCAGCTGGGCACACTCACAGCGCAGTGAAGGAGCAGGGGATGGAGCCGCCTTGAAAATCCCGGGGACAAAGAACCCCCAACCCTGCCTTGGATTTAAGATTTCAAATATTCTAGTGAAGCATTTAGATGAAATGATTCATACTCCTGTTTTCACAAGCATCACCCCAAACTCTTCATACTCTGAATAGAATTCCAGCTTGGTGTGGAATCCCTGCTGTAAAACTGTTTTATTAAGAAAGGGCTTGTTCCCCCCCTCCCTGCCTTGAGAACTAGAGGCAGCCTTGCCATGGCAGGCTCAAGCAAAACCTCTCCCTGGCAGCTTGTTTTTCTGCCACAGGTTTGCCAGCTCCTCAGCATTTCCAAGGTGCATACAATCCTTTAGGCAGGCAAGGCTGTCAGCAATACCTGCTGGCACCCAAAGAGGGCTGGCAAGGGACTGTGCCCCCCTTCCTGCAGAACCTGCAGGGCATCCTTTGCCCCTGGGGAAGGGGGCTGAGTGTGCTGGGGGCAGTGCCTGGAGATGGGGGGAGAGAGAGAATCAGCCTCCTTTGTACCCCCCCATTTTCTTTCAGCAGCCCAATTTACTCCAGCTGCCCCAGCCAGCCCCGCCCTGCAGGGTAATTAGCTCTTGGATTGCAAAATTCACTGCTGCCTGCACAGGTGAAATTGGTTTTTCTGCTACCCCACTGGAATGAGCACAAACAACAAAGCCACTGTTTGTCCATGATGCTCTTGAAGGATTAGTACATCTACTTCCTACATAGGATGTGGATGAAAAAACTGGGATAGAAAAGAAACTTCAGGAATTAGGTTATCTGGAAGATCCCTGGATAAGTGGAAAATTTGCATGTCTTTAAAACCAAGCCAGGCAATCAAAGAAGATTTATGATTTTAGAAATGTCCTAGAAGTTTCCACTCTCTGATTTTCTGCTTGGTGGCTTCTCCCTCTTGTGAAAACCCTCCAATCAAGATCAGTTCAGAAAACAGACCAGGCTCTTGCACTGGTCTCCTCACCAACCTACCCTTCTTTTCCCTGGAAAATGCAGGGAAGAAGGAGAAAGTTGTACAGAGCCAGCAGGCTAAGACATGTCAGCCCTGCTCCTTTTGCCAAGCAATCCGTGGTCAGGTGTAATGTGAAATCTGAGCTGGTTAACAGCTCTGCCCTGCTGAAAACATGTTTTCCTCCCTCACTATGTAGACTGAAGGGATTAAAAATTATTAACTAGCAGCCTAAACACACTATTTTGCCCAGAGGAAAAGATAACGTTTCTGGGGAGACTCTGCAGCCCATAAATGTCTGAGGCATCCAAACACTACCAAGGTTACTTTGCTTTCCATTTTATCTTCATTTACATAGCTGCATAATGTGTGCTGGATGCACAAGGTTATTTTCATGGAGCAGCAAATCTGGAAAGTGCCAGGCATGGAGTTTGTGCTCCAAAGACCTATCACTTTCCATGGAGAAGGCAGGGGAAAGGTCCTGCCCTCAGCGACTGCCAGGGGCACTATGGGTGGTGGGGTCCAGCCACCCTTTCCCCTTGATATGAGAGTGTTTTCTATATTTTTTCATTAATATTTTCTCTAGGGATTCACCCAAATGGCAGCACCCAACCAACAAAGGCTCTTTGAGAACACGAATGAAGCAAATATCAATAAAGACACCCAAAGGAGGTAAACCCCAAATACTTAGGTCATAGTTTACATCTGGCCTTTAAATGCTGTCTGTGCTTGGGTTAAAATAAGCAAAAAAGCATTCACTGTAAAAATATTTTAAATAATGCATTTTTTCTCTCAAATGGAGAAACTGAAAGTGCAGTTACTGCTACGTCAACTCAACACCATCTTTCATCCAACAGGATGAGTCTTCACCTTCTGAAATAGAATAGAATGAAATAAATAGTTATGTTCACTGAATTACTGGAGAGGCTGCATTCATTTGAGGAAATTATTGTGAAATAAATCTTAATGCAATCAGAAATAATTATTTTTAGAAGATGCCTGATTATTCTTAATTGAAATTCCTAATTAAGGCATCATTAAAAAAATTATATTTTCCATATAAATCTGCCACCTGAAATGCCAAAGATAGTTCATTGGCCAGACCAGCAGCACAGATGTGAAGTTAATGTAACAACTGCCTTACGTGGCATTGGTTATGGAGAGAACATTCTGCAGGCCTTCAGTCCCGTTGCCATCAGGTGGATCTCAGGTAACCGAGCCCAGTTCGGACACAAAACTGCCCAGACACAAAGTTCTGAGCGCAGTTTTTATTCCTTTGCTGTTCCCAACCACCTCACGCCTGAGAGTGAACACGAGTGCAAACCCCCCGTTGCAGGCACTGGGCAGAGGTAAATGTAGCCATCAGTGACTCCTAAGTGAAAAGCTCCATCCCAAAGAGTATTTTCACAAGTGGAATATTATGAAAATCATCTGTGTTAGCTTTGAAGATGAAAAGTTCAACACTTGCACGCAAAGTGATGTTACCCAAAAACTCCTGAGCTGGACCGATCAGCAGCAGTTAATTGCAATGTGAAATTCCCAGCACCATTAGTGTTTGGTGTTTGGTTAAAAAATCCACATCAAAAAGAGCAGAGGACTAGCCAATTTTAATATTTCCCCCCTTTATAATATATGGCAGATATCTTTCTGTAGGTTTTGCTTGGCCTTTTACTTGTACTTGTTTAGTTCAGGGCATGTCCGAACAGCTCATGTAAAGCAAGAATGAGAGTTCTAGAATATTAACTTCCAGTTTGCTGCTAGATACTGCCTGAGTGCAGCAGGTAAAAGAGAAAACACTACATGATAAAACTGGGTAAAAAAAAACCCCCAAACTATTTTTTTTATGGATTGTAACTTTTACATCTTAACCTACTCAGGGAATTTGCAAGAAGCTCAGTCAGATGAAGAACCTGTTTGAAACACCTACTTCAGCAAACATGCTTTTCTTGGGCAAAATGATATATAAGAAACCAAAATAATATATCTGAGCTAAGGGAAATAGATTGCTTCTCTGAAAATGTTGGGTTTTTTTGTCAGTAAAGATGCTATTTTAAAGTTAGAATTAGAGCTGGCTTGAAAGAAGCTGTGAAAAGAAATGTGTTGGCAATTTGACCCAATGAACTCCAGTTCTGCTGAAAGCCAGCCAGGTTGAGGAACATCATTTACAAGCATTAGAAAACCAGTGCCATTTAGTTCTTAATTTTAAATTCTTGTTTCTGATTGCAGTAATTCTCTGACATGACACCCATCCAATGTAACATTACACTAGGAGGCACAGAAAAGTGGTTTCTCTAACACATCGTGCCAGTTTTGCAATTCAAGCTCCTTTCAAATGCTGCTTTTTGGCTACAAATATTGGGCAATGATTATGAAAGAGGCATTTTGTAGTTTCCAAAGGGTATTTTACACAGGTAGCGACTCCCTCATTCCTACAGCACCTCAGTGGTTATTTCTCATCCTACAGGGCTTCCAGTCTGTATTTTTATTATCAGAATTAATCAAGAAGAATGAGTCACACTTAGTGGGAAGTAAGATAAGTTCAACCCAACACCATGATTGAAAGATGCACGAGTCACAAACTGAACACGCACCAGTGTGCAGCTTTAACAGCTGGCTCCTGTAGCCTGTTCTCTCTGCTATCCTTCCAAAAATACACTTCTATTCCAACGGTGACAAAACAACAAATGGTTCCACACCTGCTTGGTTTCAGTGCTGGTACAGCAACGGCTGCTTTGGCTGGTTTTCCTAAACTGATGGAAAACAAAGTGATGGGGAGAAGGAGATTGAGAAACTCTGGCCTTCTAATTTTGTTACTGAATCCTATATTCTATTAAAGACAAATGGAGTCTCTCTTATGAAGTTTCCTCGTTACTCATGAAGAAGAGCTACAACACCCCCCAAACAAATGTACAGGGGCACCTGGGAGTTATCTTTTAAAACAGTTTGGTCCAAGTGTCATAGAAATGACATGGGCTTTGTCCTCAAGTACTTCAACCCAGCCCTGCTGGTTAAGATGTCAAGTTTAACACTGACATAAATAGACTGCTGCACTAATTCTGGGATCTGCAAGGCTGGGTAGGGTTTTTTCAGTGTGCCCCTAATGTGATGAATGCCATTGTCATGAGCAGGGTCTGTCACATCCCCACATATTCCATTCCCACAGCTGGCCCCAACATTTAATCTCCTCAGAATGCAGTTCCCTCCCTCCAGCTGCTCTGACTCCAGAATGCTGACAGGAACATTTCCCTCCAGTGTACCAAGTGGCTCTGCCTCTCAGCCCCAATTTACTCCGTAAGGAAACACCATTCTGGGACAATCCCTTTACTGACCACAGCTGCACTAATCACTGCCTGGAAATAGAACTGCAGATCAGGAAAACTTCTGGGCTGCTCATTCTCTTCTGGGGATGTATTTCTGTCTGCAATCCCTGCCAAGCTCTAACTGCAGCCTTCCCATCTTCTGCTCATACAATAAGCTGGAAGATACCACTTATTCACTGAGAAAGTCCTCCCCAAAAGCACACAGGAGCTTTAAAAGGACAAAGCACAAACAGACCAAGGTCTCTGACGTGATTTCAGAAGGGTGGATGAACAGAGAGGGAAAAACCCACCTCAAGCTACAGGTACTTCAAAAGAAAATAATGCAATTTTCTTTTCTGGGGAAATAGGGAAGATGGGCCATATGAGATCTAGAAAAATATAGTGTCAATGAGATAAGGAAACATCAAATCCTAGGCTTGGGAAGAAACAGATTAATTCATGCAGCATTTTCCCTTTAAATCCCCATTTCTCAGAGTTTGCTTATATATTTTATATAGATCCACTCCACTCCTTGTTTGCTGAATCCTAATGCTTTGAGGTAAAAGCTTTTCTAAGGACTAAGCTAAAACAGAACCAGATTCTCCCGTTATCTCTTCAGAAGGCAGCAAAGCATCAGTAAAAATGCAGTAAAAATACCCCCACTTAATTACCGTCAGGGATAATAGTAATTGTGTCAAATGGTTCTAAAGTTTGGTTTAATAGCTTTTATTTAGTACAAAATACAATAGGATTCTTTAGGAGTGTGAAAAAAGCCTTTCATGTTGACCTCCACGCTGTCGTTCACCACACCCTACTTTGGAAAAGACACAATCCCGGAGTGCTCTCTAGTGGCTGCCAGTCAAAAGAACCTCTGCAGGCTGCGCTGGCAAGTTTAAAACCACACCAAATAATCAAAAATGTTCATTTGCCCCTGTAGTCAGCCACGACTCCCTGAGAGAACAGAGCTGCTGACAAGGGGGATCAAACCCAGAGCACAGGGAGCCCTGTTTGCAACAGCGTGTAAAACTGGGCTCCAAACACCTGGAGTTACAATTCATCTGAGCTGATGTTTTCAATGTGAAGCAGAAAGTAAAAAATAAATAATACCTGTTTAAATGAGAGCAAACTGAGATTTTAGTTTGTCTCCAGACTCGTTGACCTGAGGAGGGGACAGGGACTCAGGGCACGCTCCGATGCAGAGGACAAGGTAAGTCACATTACACAAATCCCAGGAGAGAGCACAAACTCCAGTGGGAATAACTATTTGCATTATGGCAAACGTGGAATTTCTGTGGGATCAAGGCCCAAAGATTTAGTCCTTTGTAAAACATCTTACCAATGAGAAATTATATGTGGGTATTTGTTAGTTGAGATGCATAAATAAAGGCTGGGTGGCAAAAGGACCCTTCAGAATAATTCAGTAATTCCCGTGGCTCTCTGGAAGGCACACCAAGAATTTCCTCTGTACAAAAACGTTTCCTCAAGGAATTCTCTCAGCTCCATCAGCTATTTATTCAGCCAAATAAAGAACAAATTGCTGAGTGTAAAAGCACTACTAAAGGTCTGCAGTATCATCCATTAGCTCCAGGATTTCCTTGACAGCACAAAGGATTGCAAGCTGCCAATTATAATTAAATAGAGCTCCCTATGGTCTTCAGCAGAGCTCCTCATTGCCCTGGATAGGAAAATGCAGGTTAAAACCCAAGAGTAAAATAAAATGGCCCCAAAGCAGGTCCCAGTAACTGTGTTTTACAGAACTGGATAAATCTCTGTAAACAATATGCAGGTGACATTTGCACTGGGCAGGATGCACAAGCTGTGGCATTTTTAGAGTGTTTCTGCTCTCCTTTTCAGGAAATCTAGTCAAAGCCCACATGAAAATTTTACAAGTACATACTGTACCATTCAGACGCACATATAAAACATCTTTACAAATGGAGAAAGAGATTGATTTTGACAGCTCGAGTTCGTAGTGCATTAATAAACAGAATTTTTGTAACAGCCATGAAGCCAAGGGAGAAAGAAGACAAAACGTTAAAATAATTCATGACTTCTGGATGATTTTGAAGCAGGAAACCTACTGGCATCTTCCCTGACTGATCTAATTGGACTTATTTCCAGTTTATTCTTTCTAGGAAGGGGGAAAAACCCCCAACATCAGCAAAAAAAAAAGTTTGCTAGTTTATTAGGCAAGGGTATGACTACCTAATTACAAATACCACGGGTCATGCAACCCTGAGCTGCATGGGCATCCATCTCCAGCACACATGCTTACAAAGGACAAGAAACATTATTGAGAATTCATTTGTATAAATAATTAACTGCATATTTAGCAAAAATTTGTGTTCCAAGTCTCTGTATTTCCCACTAGGTTAGAATAAAACATTTTTAGGCTACGTGTTCCTAATAAAAATAAAATCTACTTGTGCAACTGGACCTTGAAACTTGAAGGACTTGGCTCTGCAGAAGTAATTTGTAGGAGAGAGAGGCTTAAAATATCTGTGTGGTTCACAGATGATATAAAGCTTATCTTGGGAATTCCTTTTCAATGCCTTTTTTTTGTGTCTAGCCACAGAAAGATACATTTGTATGAAAATGAGAAGCACATATTAAGGCCAAGGGAAAACAATGGGACTCTTTGTAGCAACTGTCTGACTTTTGCCCTCCCTGGAAGAGTGTGCCAGGCAAGATGTGCATTTAACTTGATGGATAAAGGTGTTAAAGGGTTTGTCTCCCAAATATGCTGTATGGTCTGAAGGTGTTCTCCTGGTTAGTTTACTGCTGTTTGGAAGCAAGGCTGAAAAAGTGTATTTTACAACAGCACCGCATAGAAATTTCCATGACTGAACTGTTGTGGCTTTGCTCATGATAAGTGTCACTCTCCAGCCTTGAAGTCAAGGGAGAGAAGATCCATCTGATTCTGCCTTGGGCAGACTTTTCAGGCTAAAAGTTTATAGGTAGCATTGATCCCAGAAAACCAACCACTGCCTCTGTCCATCCAGTGAGTGGGGATTAAATTGCCGAGCAGCCTGACCTTCCAAAGCTGGCAGCAAGATGGCATTGGCACCACTGAGAACCAGCACACGGAGCTGCAACACAGCAGGTGAGGAGCTGTCACGACATAACAGTCCAGCAAGTTATACCTACACTGTAAAACCACCCCGCTCAGTTTTTGCTGAAGAATGATTTCTCAGAAAGGCTCTCTACATCTGCAAAAGAGCAGAAGCACAAACCCCACAGCAGTGATCTTCCTGCACATCCAGAGTTCGCCTAAATGACGATATAAAGCACTATATAAATCCTTACTGCATCTCTGAGAGAGCAGGAACTTCATGTAGGAATAGTATAAAGTCCTAGTTTTCCTTAAAATTAAACTGAAAATTCCTGACATTTAATTGTAGCTGCTCTGTTTCCCTTCTCAAGTCTTGCTTCAGGAGTCGGTGAGCAGGAAGTTAAATAGACAGAACCATCCCAAAGATTACTCTGTCCCAGAAGGATACAAAACTAAATAACATGGGCATAATAATAGTATGGAAACTGGAATCAGTGGTCATGACACAACTTGAGTCTCAAAACAGATATTGCTCTGCTAACCTAGCCCTTGCTTATTGTGAGTTCTAGTCGATGTGATCTTTCATTCTCCTGTCTTGAGCTGCTGATCAACTCAAGACTTCACATATTTCCTCCCATGAACAGAAGCCCAAGTTAGCTCCCAGTTGTATGAGGTTGTATCTTCTGTGAGATGCTCAGAAATCCTGGTTATGATGATCTTCACTAGATTTTAGGTCCTCAAGAACTGCAAACTGTGACCTACTGAGGGAAGATCCGTCAGTCATTTTAAGTTTCATGGCACCTGAAGGATTTTAACACCCCAACAAGCCGAATTTCCTGTGTATTGTGGTCAGTGTGTGAAACACCAGCTGAAGTCCCAAGTTACACAAGAAATTAAACTGATGGTGATAGCAAAATGACATTGAAGTAAATGTTTAAACACCAACATGAGTGGAATCAGAATTTTGTCCTGGAATTCTGCGTCAAAGATTCCTCACCCCTCATCCAATTAGAACACCACTTTTTCCTTTCCACTTCTGCTGACAACTGAATGATCTTCACTATTTGAATTAATTTGGAAAATTTATATGTCACAATTATTCCCGATTTGGCAGTGAGATGAGATTCGAATCACAACATACTGTTTGCATTCAACACATACTAAAGAGTAGCTGCATCTCTGATAAGGGTACAAGTTACCCAAACTTAGGTTGGATCTCAGCAAAAGGCTCTTCCCCCAGAGGGTGGTGGGCACTGAGCAGGCTCCCCAGGGCAGTGGGCACAGCCCCAAGGCTGCCAG
>JAWWEE010000051.1:10781539-10840895 GCA_035221455.1 Xenops minutus | reverse complement strand
CCCCCAGAGGGTGGTGGGCACTGAGCAGGCTCCCCAGGGCAGTGGGCACAGCCCCAAGGCTGCCAGAGCTCCAGGAGCACTGGGATGATTCTCTCACGCACATGGGGATGGTCCTGAGTGGGATTCCTGGAACAGCTCTGCAGTCTCAGAGATGTTCAGTGTGAGTCTGCACATGAAGCCACCAAGAAACAGTCCCTGGTGCTTATTCATTTTTTATTGGCTTCCCATAGTAGAACATCACCGTGCTTTGGAGAAGACGTTTCAAGCCTTTGTACTTCCAAAGTTGTGACTGCTGGATGATATTTTATCTCTTCTCAGTGACATGGACTTATCGTCCTGACAAACACAGGCTCAAAATAGGCCCCACGTCCTCTTTACAAAGAAAGCATCAGAAGGGAAAAAAAGCCCACGAAGTAACTAGAGACAAGAGCCTTTGGAGCACGGGAATGCTCCTCATTCTGGTGATGGTGAGCATGCTGAACTCCAACGAGCTGGCAGGAAAAGCTCAAAAACTGGGTTAAGACTCACAAGCAACAGAACAAATGCTTTCTGTTGCTGCATCTAAGGAAACTGCTCCTAGCAAGGCTATTTGTGCCTTGGCCATCAGAATAATTGGAACATGCAAGCTGATATTGTCAGTCCAAATGTATCCTGAATTCATTTTTCTAAACACCACCACAAAAAGAAATATCAGTTATGCTCAGAGATCATGTGTAGGCTTCAGACTAATGAAAATGAGGTTGTTTAGTATTCTGCTGATTCGAGAAAAACAGCACTGATGTGACTCACCTCTCTCCTTTCTCCTCAGAGAATCATTCCTTTCTAACACAAGTTTGGATTTCTCTTTATATAACTACCTCATAAAACAGGCATTCAGCTGTCAGAGAGAAAGCAAATTAATCAAACCATGCACACCATTTATAAAGTGGCATTTTAAAAAATTTTATCAAGGAAAGTCAAATCAAATGGACATGCATTGGTTTGCTTGTGGACTAGGCATCAAAATGAATATAATTAAATAAATGTTGTTTTCTCTCTTGTGTTCCTTGTGTGGATATTTCATTTTAAGAAGTATTTTCCTGTAACTGAATGGATGCCAACTGCAAAAATATCTGCTGCTAAGCTAGAAAAATTTCATCATAACTTTTCATCATAAATATCAAAGGCTAGAAATCCTCTGAGAGAGAACTAAACATATCAGATCATTGTACTTTCTGGGAGAATGCTGCAAACTTGTTTACCACAAGACTGCTAGAGTGAGAAAATAAACAAAATAAAAGAAGGGTCATGTTTTTACTAATAACCATTTTGATCCTGCAAATGTTTGTGTTCTTACGACAGAACTTGGTTGGTTTCACATACAACCACTGCTCGAGGCAGCCTAAGAAATGCACACGCAGGTGAGCGTGTTCCCTAGCACTAGTTCCATGCAAAGCCAAAAGCAGTGTGTAAGGCACTGCTCTGCTGGAAGACACGAGGGGAGAGCCCACACGATCCCAACAAGCCCTGTCTGGGCGTTCCACAAGACTTTACTGGGAGAGCGATTAAAAAGGAACCCTGGTTTGTACAGGTCAAAACTCCAAGAAGACAGGACGCGCCTCCCCGAGAACCGGCACCGGCGCACGGTGGGGACGAGTGACCTTGCCCTTAAAGGAAAAAAAACATAAAAGCAGTTATTCCCTTTAAACAAATCCCGAAAAGGAGCTATTCAGTCCGAGCCGCAATACCCCGTTTTCCCGGGGACCCCGGGAGATTCCTCCTTCACCATGAACACACCGCCCGCCCCAGGGCCGACCCCAGCTCGGCACGCACAAAGTCCCTCCGGACTGCGCGGGGTCCCGGGGGACGGACACGGACACGGACACGGACACGGACACGGACACGGACACGGGCAGTGCGACCCCCGCGCATCCTGCCCCGGGGGAACCGGTGCTTTCTGACCGCCCCGGTCACCCTCCTCCTCCTCCTCCTCCTCCTCCTGCTGCTGCTGCAGCCGCGGGTGGAGGCGGCAGCGCGCACCGGGGGTGCCGGAGGGTCGGGACACGGACGGGTCGGTCTGGGGGTCCCGGGAGGATTCCGGAGGGGTCCCCCCCGCACAGCAGGGACGGGGCGGGCCCTGCCCACGGCGCCGGCCGCGGTGGTGGCGGGGCGGGACCCCGCGCACCTGCGGAGCCCCCGCCTTTGTGCAGTGCAGGTGCGGCGCCCCCCACCCCGTGACGTCAGGCGGCCGCTCGCGGGGCACCATGGGAGAATCCCAATGTTTTCCAAGGGATGCGCTGAGCAGCGCGGCGGCTTGAGGAGACTCCGGCAGCGCCGGCAGCGGGGCGCGTCCCGGCGGGAGGGGGCGTCCCGGCGGGAGGGGGCGGCGGCGGTGGGGGCCGGGCCGGCTGCCCGCGCCCCGGCTCTTCCCCACCCCGGCTGGCAGCATGGCCCACCCCCGTGGGGCGCCCGGAGCTGCCCCCTGAGCGGCCGGAGCCGGCGGAGCGCCCGCCGCAGCCCTGCCGACGGCGCCGGGGAAGATGCTGGCGCGGCTGGTCCTGCCCGGCTGACGCCCCGCCGCACCCCCGTCCCCATTGTCCCCCGGCCGCCGCCGGCTCCATGAGCGCCTCCTCCTCCCCCCTCCTCTGAGCTGCCCGCCCTCCACCTCATGGCTGCGTCGGAAGAAGGGACCGGCTGCTTTCTCCCGCGGGGCAGGTCGCAGAGTGACCCCAGCATCCTCACCGAGCCCGCGGGGCCCGCGCAGCGCGCAGGTAAGGGCGCTGCCGGAGCTCGGGGCCGGGCGGGCTTCGGGAACAGGCACGGTCCCCGGCTGGTAGCGAGCCGGGCAGGGCTCGGGAAGGTCCTTCCCGCAGTGAGTGCTGAAGGGATGCGGCGGGTCAGCCCCGAAGGGCAGCGGAACCGAGCGCGTCCCGCAGAGGGAGCGCGGGGGGCGCGGCCCCAGCCCGTCCCGGCAGGGGCACCCCCGAGAGCTCCTTGAGGACTTCGGTGGGCTGGGGGGAACAAGGGCTAATAAAGCGGGCTGTTTGCATGGCATCGCCATGGAGACGAGGCAAGCAGAGTCATAATTAAACGCTTGCTGCCCACAAGAAGGCAATTTTCACTTCATGGGGAGAAGCGTAATCTCCTTATGAAGTGGAGGCACAGAGGGTGGTCCTGAGGGGACACAGCCCAGTCGTTGGGCTATAAATAGGATATTGTGATTAGATTGTTTTCTTCTTTAACAATGGCTAATGGTGTTTTCAATTTAACTTCACTTTGAGGAGTAATGCTAAATGTCTGTTGGTGGTGACTCAGTAATTTCAGATTGTCAGAATCTAAGCAAAGATGAGACCTTTAGAAAAAAACCCATTAAATAGCTCCATCACTTTGATGTGATGTGATTGCACGGGAAGGCACAACAAGAAGCTGCAAGCAAAGGGGAAGAGCCGGTTTGCTCTCAGTTCCTCAGAATAGATGATGGTCATAAAAGAGCTGGTGGGTTTCTTTATGAGAAAAGGAATAACCAAAACAGCGTAAAGACAATGAATGGGATGTTGAGCATCACTGCCCACTACGTGGAATTCTGAGCCTGGAATTCTGGGCTTTGGGTCAGGCACTATCAGCCTGCAAGAGACAGTCCCCGAATCAATTTCGGGTTGAACTTTGTTCCGGCCTTTTTCAGATTACCGAGTAAACAAAATATTCCAGGCTCTGTTCATACACCTGCTATATTGCTTCCTGAGCCAACGAAGATATTAATATTGGTATCTATTTTAAGTTCTTCTATTTATTTGCCTTATCAAACAATTCTGAGCACCTTGCTCTGGAGTGAAACACAAATTAAATTAAGGGAAACAGTAGATGATTTATCTCTGATTACCAACTGTTCCAATACCCCAAGTGAAGGGAACAAAGGACTCTTCTAACATGAACTGCTCGACTCACTCCCAAAGGGGCAATCTTGACTGAGAGAGGAATGTATGTTTCTGCCATTTGATTTCTGGATGCAGAATTGACTAATGAAAGGCAGGCATATGCAATCCCAGTTTTAATCCCTCTATATTATTTTCTGCTAATTATTTATTTTGGCCTTTGCGAATTGTACAACAAAGAAAGTACACAACATGTCTGACGAATAGACAAAGATATAAATATTATGCTTTTTGTCAGAAGAAAGAACTATCAATACTAAGTAGGGTTTTTCCCCTGATATAGACTTCATGAGATTAGTCAGTGTCCCACTGCATGGCAGAAGCCAAACTAAAATACAAGAAAGGATGTCTTTTATGGTATTGTGTTACACAGACAATATAGGGATAGAAACAAAAGGTGATAAATACATATGTTTTTTGTGCAGGTAGATATAAATAATCAGTAGTAGAATGAGCACATTTGGTGAGCATTTCAGGTTTTAAATTTGTTTATCAGATAGTATTGAATGTGTACTCTTCAAAATGATAATAAAATGAATGTAAATTGCCTAATTTAAATAAAATTTTACCCTACAGTGTTGTGAGAAATCATTATGAGCAATTTCATAACCTCTAATATAATTTATACTATTGTAAGAATTAAGCATGCTAGATGACATATTTGTAATTTATCTTATCCTGGAAAATAATTTTGTCATTATTATTATAGAACCAACATAACTGTGCATGGACTGCAAATCAAAAGACAGGCTTAGGAGTGTAAAGGATAAGGACAAAGTTTGTGTTTACATCCCAGACAAACTATGTAGAGAAGTAAGTGTGAGCATGCAGGATTCTTTTTTAATTTGAAAAATAAATTAATTTCTATTAACATTTAAATAATGCATTTAAATTATACAGACAAATAAACCTATACCAAAATATGGATAAAACTGGAGGATCACTACAAAAACCATTCCTACTTTTACCTGGCATTTGAATGATGCCAAATTCATGCTGGAGGTGCACTCTTGTCTTGCAACATTTTTTTGAGTGCATGATGTGGTCAGGGATTATTCTGCACCAATTCATGTGACTGTGCCTACTGGGGAAGGTATATCGAGGCAGAAAATGTGTAATAAAGGAAGCCAGCCTATACTCTGAAAAATGGTCCTATTGGTGGTGTGGAGAATACTGGAAATAGTATAAGAAAGATAAGAAGGAATAATGTTTCTTTGTTTTAATTGGATCAGCTCTTTTCCCCTTTAAGATAAAATCATGCATTTCAACCTGTGATTGAAGTGGCCACTGAGCAGTATTTTATGACTGGACTTCAGATTTGAGTCTGTTAAAGTTCACTGTCACACTGAGTGCAAGCCTCAACAAAGGAATATATTCTCAGGTTGAGAATCAGACATCAAAATACTTATGTCTTGCTTAACTATAGACTATCTCTAGACCAAGCTGTGGTTAAGAAAGTGAATTTCAGCTTTCTTATTCATAGAATCATAGAATGGTTTGGGTTGGAAGAAACCTTGCAGATCATCTTGTTCTGCCCCCCTTCTGCTAGACCAGGTTGCTCCAAGCCCTGTCCAGCCTGGCCTTGAACTCTTGTAGGGATGTCAAGGATTTCCTTATACATATCTTATATCTCATGTCTTTCCCCTCCTCCATCTTTCCAGATAAGGATCAAGAGAAAAAGGAGAGTCTAAAGAGAACAGATTTCAGTATCACCATCTAATTGAGAGACAGTTGCACAAAGCCAAAATATTGCTCTCATTACATCCTTCCAGCAGTCTCAGGGCATAGGAAAGATTGACAATCTCATTTGATTTGTAGTCATAAAAGAGAGGGCTGCACAGACTGGAGAAGAACACCATGTCAAAACTCTGTATTACTTGAGGAGATACAGACAACCATGACAACGTGTGAAAATGTCACCCCCCTCCCCCCTTAATTTGGGGATAATCCATTTGGATCTGTATGAGTATACATCGGTGCCATCATGTTTTGCTCTCTGTGCTGCTGCTTTTCCCTCCTGGCACCACACAATTAAAGAATGCTTTTTCGGGGTGGGCATTTCTGAGTTCTCCAGCAGACCTTGCCAATGGGCTGCTGTGTGTTCCTTCTCCTCCAGTGCAGGATCTGTATTAAGGCAAGGAGCTGATGTGGCGCAAGCAGGAGTGTTAGATGTTTTAACAGCTCTGCCATCATGATTTCCAGCTGTTCTCCTTGGAGAAGACTGATGGAGGGGGCTCCTCAGCCTCTCCACTGTTTGCTGTGGTGTACTTCAAGATCTGATAAGTTAAAGCTACTTTATAGTTGTTGCAGAGATGTACAACTATGTGCCAGACACTGAGTCCCCCTTTATTTCTCCGGATACCACGTGTAACCACCACACTGCTCTGAACTAACTCAAGGAGAGAGCAACTGCATAAGACTTAAACCTTCTTCCTCACTGTTTCTAGTTACCATAATTCCAAAGGTCTGTAGCAGGAAACATTCCTGTGTTTTTCAAGGATGCAAAGGAGAGTATTGCAGTGTTATGTTCCTTTTACATCACCTCTCTCTGGGCTGAAGGCTGACTGAACCAGCAGAGCCTCACAGGCAGGGAGGGCAAGGACTCAGCCATCTAAGTAATGGCCAAGGAAAATCCTGAGTCAGTAAACAGCAGGCAGAGGAATATTCTCTTCTACAGCTTTTTCTTTCTTCTCTTTTAAAGCTGTAACCTATCCTGGATAGGCTGTGCCACTCCATATGCCTATCATTGTTTTCTCTTTTTAGGGTTGATTGATGCTGCTAAGGATTTGAATTGACTCTTGTTACTGACATAGTTGTTCATTCAACAGGTTTGCTCCGTTTGAGTCTTGTGCATGGTGTTAATGAGTGGTTGGAAAGCCAGGCTTTTCCCCCTTAGCCATCAGGACACTGGTAAATTCAGAGATATTGGAAGCTACTGGCAGGGGAGGTTTGGAAACTCCAAAGCTTATTTAAAGTAAAGCATGGGAGGTTTGGGCTGCCGGTGCTTGTAGGGAGCAAGGGGAAGGCAAAGAGGAACAGGAATACAAGAGGAGTGCAGATGGATCAGTGCCAGCTTTGCTTCAAATCTATTCATCCCAGGCCCATAATTCAGCAAATCTTCTAACTGTGTGTGCTTAACTTCAGACATGTGCTTAAGATGCAGGGGAATTGATAGCAGAGGGACAGGAAAGGATGCAGTTGGTGCCCTGCCTGTCAGCTGGCTGGTGCTCTCATCCTTTTGCAGTCATTTGGATCACTGCAACTTAAATCAGGGACTTAAGGGCTTATCTGGGATGTCTTTAGTTGTTGCATAAATTTTCAAATTTGATCCTAACACTCAAGCCAGGCCACCTATAAGAAGTTGTTTGGGTTTTCCTACATCAGAAAGATTTGGTTTCCGTTTAATTTTCCTGTATCTGTTCTGTTAACAGTTTGTTTTGCCTGCATCATATTTTCGTCTGAAACAAGAAGTATACCAGGTCTCCTACATCCTTTCCCCTATTAATTTATGAACAATATTACATTAGCTGGTCAGTGCTTTTGCTCCAGTTTATAGCTGAACCTTATTTCCATATATATGAAACGTTGTGATATTCTCTCACCCAAAGTCAGAATGTTCCTGTTCAAATCCAACCAAAGGGCTCCCTGTAGAAATTTTGTTTGGAGAGTATACTCAGGAATACTCAGTAGAGACTAGATACATGCAGGATATTGGTTAATATCCTATTTGCTGTTCCACTGAAATCCTATAAGCCTTCCCAAAACATTTATTATTCATGTGAATGCAGATGTTTTTTTATGACATAGCACCTGGAAAATCAGCACTGTATTGCCAAGGGCTACACCAGGAGTTCTATTTTAACCAATGGTCCATTCTTTTGGGAAGGTGTTTTTCTTTCTCATCAAATTCCCAGCCCCTTGCTGCTCTGAGCTAACTGGACCCCAAGTGATGCAGAGAAGCTTCACTGGAAGCACAGCACTCCCTTTGTCTCTGTGTCCTGCAGCAGAGAATGTCCTGCTGCCCCAGCACCCCTCCTCCTGCCCCATCACTCATGCACTTGGCACTTCTGCTCCAGCATTTTCCAGGAGGGGAGAGAGGAATCTCTCATTTCTGGGGAGGAGAATGGGCACAGGTAACTCAGGCAACCTGCAGAGGTGGGACTTGCTACCTGTGGATTATGTTACTCCAAATGCCTAATTTTGGTCCTGCACACACTTGGATTTGTGACAGTGCTGGGGTGTCATTACTCTGTGCACACTTCACACAAATTTATGCTGCTTGCCCGAGTATTTTACTTACTGAAACTCTCCTTAGTGTGTTTTTTTGGGATTCAGGAGAGAGCTTGGGGAAGTTATATTTTAATGCTTCTTTTGCAGAAATTAAATGAGGTCAGTTAATAAGTATGCTACTCGTGTTGAGAGTTGGTTTTAGGCTTTTCCAAGGTTTGACTGTACTCAGTGTTTGGAGATTTGGCTAAATACAAATCTCAGAGTTCTCTAAAGGAAATACAGACCTTTAATTGGGAAAAAAGTCTTTTAAGTTGTTTTTTCTCCTAAGTCCCAAGTTGGCAGATAGTTTGAATGTTGATGAGAAAAGACTCAAACCATTGAAACCTCTTTGTCCAAGAAGTGAAAATACTGATTATACACCATCATAACCTAGCCTGGATTTATGGGAGTGAGGTCACCATATCACAAATACCTGGAGTTGGTTTATGTTTATCTTTCTCTCTTTAATATGGGCTTCATTTCAAAACAAAAGTAAACCCCAAATTTGTTTGCATACCTTAAGTACAAATACTCAGACTTAATTTACACACAGAAGAACTTGTGCACACAAGTAGTTGTTTCTCTGTGCAAACAAGTTCATGTCTGTCAAATAATGAAACATCACTCTTTAGCTGTGAGTGGAGATGGTTTAAGATTATTCATTCAGTTAATGTTTGCACCACACTTTGAAAATGGAATGAGTTACATAATCTTTCACGAAGAGTAGTTTGGGATCTCTGTTTCAACACTGCCCAATTGTGCTGTAATGAACATACTATACCATTCATTTATTTATAACATCGTGTTTTTTAACCAACTTTATGGCCCTGTATTTTTAAAACCTTATATGTAGAATTAATTACCCTGACTCAGCTAAGCAGGTCAGATCTATAAATACCAAGAGTAAGTAAAGCTGAATGTGATACCTTGGTTTTGCTTTGAAATGCAGGTAGAGTTTGTATGTTAATACAATGGATTCTTTGTACCCATTAAATCCCATACTTGTGTTTGAAATTCGAGTTGATTTATGGTCTAATGTATACACAATTTATACATGCCCTAGAGAGAATGTCACACACCTGCTTGATGCAGATCAGGAGCTTCATGCTTGAGTCTGCCTGAGTGTTTCAGTGAGCTGATGTGAATCAAAGGGGTCTGGCCCTGCTCCCTGCAGTCTGTAACAGTCTGGAATGCCCCATGCTCAGGAATGGGGGCCTGGGATTAGATCTGAAGAAAGGCCTGGCCTTGTGCATGAAGCACTTCAGGACTGTTCATATAATGAAGAGCCAGTTCATTGTTAACTTCCTTAATCTAATTTTTCCTTTAACATCCTCAAACTGTTGTGTTGGTGCATAACCAGCAACTGGACATAGATCACTGCATTTCATCAGAGCAGTGAAGCCTTCACTGTTTTCCCAGGGCTGCTCCATCCCTCAGGCCATGCAGCATTCCCTGTGCCTTGCCCCTGTTGATCTCTAGGGAATGGCTGTCCCATTTCATTCAGCTGCTCACAGCAATCTGCATCTGATTCTTCACGAACCAGCCTGCACCAAGGCTTGGGCTTTGACCCTCAGAGGAACATCAGAAGTGCTCCACTGGGCCAGGACTGTGGTCTGTCCAGTCTGGGGCTGTTCTTGGCAGGGGAATGGAAGGTGCTCTTTGGGGAGTGGGTACTTGCCCAGCCTTGGAGCTTGAGCCAGGCTGGGGGCAAAGGGAAGAGGGTGTGAATGAACACATGTGGACTCCAAAGGAAGAGTCAGGCTCAGTCTCCTGTGCCTGCCTTCAAATAACACACACAAGTGCTCATGCTTTGGGCAAGTTTGCTCAGTGTCTACAACCAGTCCTGCTTTCTTGGGGGAGCTCAGACAAAACATGAGTAGAAATCAGTCTCCAAGAGAGTTTCTTGGCTCCTGCAAGTACTTTTTAATTGTTTCATCATGAATGAGATGAATCTGGGTGGAATATTTAAATAGAGCAAACATGATAGTGTATGCAACGCTGACTTAATTGGGTTTCTCTGAAGTTTATGCTTTGCAGATGGGACTTCTGTAATTTGGTAAGCTCTGCATTTATGATGAAAGAAAAAAATGTATTTTTTTTTTTTTTTTAATTATAACAGCTATGTAGACTGGGAGCAGCTTTCTGGGACTGCAGAGGTTTCAAGGAGAAAAGCATCCTATTTTCAGATACAGCAGTTCAGCTTAACTTTAGCTTAAATGTTTCCTTCCCTGACAGTTGCTCATTTGACTTTGCCCCATGTTCCAATGCCTAGAAGCAGAGTAAGCACTCAGACTACTAACTATGCAGAGAAAGCTCTAGAAAACAGAAAATGGAGCCTAGTCCTTCACTCCTACAAATTCTCCACTTGTCCACCCTAAGTTTTAAATGCCTCCTTTCTTGTTTAACTCAAGAAAAATAATGGAACAATGAGAAGTGAGATAAACAATGTGTATCCCTCCAGAGTTCCCATGAGATACTCCACTGCAGAGCATCCAACACCCTGTAACACCTCTACCTGCACATGG
Organism: Xenops minutus; assembly: GCA_035221455.1. Classification (NCBI taxonomy): domain Eukaryota; kingdom Metazoa; phylum Chordata; class Aves; order Passeriformes; family Furnariidae; genus Xenops; species Xenops minutus. Next base: position 10,830,190 of record JAWWEE010000051.1, on the reverse strand, counting down.
GGAGCATCAGTGACCTGCTGCCATCTGGGAATCCTCTGCACTTAGGAACATGAGAGGGCCTGAGAACGTGCTGTTCTACTGTAAACTGCTGCTACTAATTCAGAACGGAATGGCATGATCCAAAAAATGTAAATCTTGAATAAAGCCCTGGTTCTGCTCGCTCTCTAATAGCAAATATCAGCCCTTGCCCGAGGCTGGGTGCCTGGAACCCTCACAGCAGTGGGTAACATAACAGATGACATGAGCAGAGCCGGATTCTCTGAAGGCAAACAGAGGGAATGTGAACAGCAGCTGTCAAGATGGATAGCAAAGGGACTTCTTAGTGTTATGGTGTACATTTTGTGCTGTAATTCAACCAGAAGAAGAAACTGAAAGGGAGCCAAGTAACATGTGGAAGTACAAAGAAGTGTCCTTCAAAAATCCAGAATACTGGGTGTGAATGAATGTTTTAAGAAGGGACCCTAACTTGTGACAGAAATTCATCCTGTATCTCTCTTCTTTAGTCCAAGGCACTGTTGTCTCCTCACTGGAGACAACACAGGCTGCTCTGGAAAACTGGCATTCCTCCTCCCCAGCTGAGTTAATGCTTCCTGCATTCTCTTCTTCTCTTGTGACAGAGTAGAGCTTATTGCAACTTTTTACTTTTCAGTCTGTTTTCTCTACAGTTTTTTCACTTTTCTGCCCTTTAGTCTGAGTTCATTCTATTAGCTATCACTTTTCTTCTTGGCAAATGCAGGAGCTCTCTGTTCCAGAGGCCTTTCTCCCAAATTATTCTGCTGGAAATAGGGTGGGTGTTACTACTGCAACAGCAGAGAAGCCAACAAAGCCTGCCTTCCTACAGTTGCAGCGTTTTCAATCCTCAGTGTGATCATAAACTGTTATAAATCTCATTTATGACTTATGACTTGAGATTGGCTCCTCTATTGTCTAATGAAGTGTCAGACTGACTGAACACCCTTCCCTTGAGGGCACTCCCAGCATCTCTCCTGGCTGGGTGCTTTGGTGTGCCAGCAGAATTCCCCTCACACTGAGGTTTTCCCCACAGGTAACACTTCAGAGGGTCACTGGTGTCATTTTTCATGAACTAATCCTTTGCTGAAAGTTGCCAACAAGCTCCAATGTTATTGTGGGTGACACGAGATGAAAAGTGGTTAAATAAACCTGGTTTCTGAAAGAAGAACCCAGGAGCAAAACCAAGAAGCTGCTTAGAGTAACTTGCTGTTCCATTTATGTTTTTCTCACTCTTGCTCTCCTAACACAACTCCTAGGATGTGTTTAGGCTTCATTCCAGCACATCAAAGGTCTCCAGTTCTACCAACCTCTTCTAAAAAACTGCCCTGTGACCTGAAGCATTACTCATCTATCTTATTTGGGAGATGAGATTTTATATAATCAGCTATTTTGTGTCTTCCACCTGCAGAAAATCTATTCTGTTTCCCATCCTGGGATTTAATATTTGTCTATTCATCTAATTTTTGCAGGATTTTAGCCATATTTTGCAGTAACTTATTAAAAAACCACCAACAAGAAAAAAACCCCAACCATCTCAACCCAAAAAAAAACAGTGCCAAGAGCTTTCTGAGATTTGCATTTTGTGATCATGGTTTGTTTGGCTGCTCTAATGGAGTAATTATAAAATATCAGCAGAGAAACACACCCCACATTACAGGATAGGTATGTATGGGATTACGTTTTCACTCACTGCAGAAGGACAGATCTCTCATAAGGTGGATATACCTTTACAGATATTTTAACATTTATTTTCTCATCATATTAAAAGAAATGAAAGTCTACTTCTGGTTCATTTAATTAATTAGTTTTTACTTCAAATTCCCATTCTCCCTCAAGAAATTCCCCTGCAGTGTTCCAGCAGAGCATTGCAGAGGTCTGAGAACAAAAACTACTTTTGAACAGATTGATCAAAATGTTCATATCCAAGCAGATAAAAAGTGGCAAGTGCATACCCTCGATTTTCAAAACTAACTTTCATTTTAAGTAGTTTCTTGAAGAAAGAGGAGAACTTTGGATTTTCAGAATGACTAGTTTTTAAACACAAGAAAACTTTGTTGCCTGCTTTACAATAATAATCTGATTTTTAGCTGGATACTGTCTGTTAAAATGAAATCACACAGACTTAGAAATATCTTTTCTGACAGAAAGAGATGAGACTGAACATATCAGACCCAACAGGAATCGTGCAGTTTAGAGATTTTGTCATTGTTACAGATCATAATATTCTCATAATACAACAGAGATTACAGAAATATGGCATAGTCTTATTTTGTCTGACATTGTAAAGAAAGAAAGACTTAAAGGATTAGTCTTGGTAACTTAGCAGTTCCTTTGCAAAGTATTGTGATATAATAGGGAATAATGCAGTGCATTTCCTGAACAAGAAATAAAGCCTCTGGTCAGAATCTCGTTAATGCCAGGAGTGATTTAAGCCCAGCTAACAGGCCCAGTTTTCTGCCCCAGAAATGACAACACAAGATGTGATGCCTCTTACTCTAATGCTACAGAAGAGCGTCTCATGCATATGATTAAGATATGATTCAACACGACTAATTCCTCAAGATTCACTTCTCTTCATTGTTAGAAACCCAAGGACAGCACAAGAAAGCAGGATTAGGTTTGAGATGGAAGCTGCTACTTTGACAAGGAATGCAGCTTTTCCAAGGTCTGTTGAGAGGGATGGGCTAAGGAGGCAAAGTGAAATGTTTTTCCCCTCAAGTAAGCCGAGCACCTAATTCACACATTCATCGGGCACAAAGCTCACTCGCTGGGCTAACAAATCCCATAATGAGCCACTTGCACACCCACACACATTTCTCCACGTGCTGTTGCTCATCTGGCACCTGCAGTGGTGGTGAATAGATGTGTAATTGCATCTTGGAGTTGTTGAAAGAGGCTCCACGCAAGGTCTGTATAGCCAGGGTGAGTGGCTGCCTTTTTGCTTCACATTGCTGTGGTCGGCAGCTTTTTGGGAGCTGTTTTGCCACAGCGAGCCTGCTCTCAAAGGCTTTCCCAAGGAGCCTGTAGTGGCTCTACAGGTGTTGGTATTGAGTCATGAAGATGCTGGGTAGCTGCTCAGTGGGCTCATGTCTCATGCAGTCAGAGCACTGGGAGTCTCCCAGCTGATAGCACGGGCAGGCTGATAAGCCACAGAGCCAAAGTTCAAGCGTGCTCAGGTCTTGCAGCTAAAGGAAGTTGTGTAGAAGAGGTCAAAAGCAGGTATTGGAAGACCCTTCTGAGAATAACAAATATTACATGCTGAAATCTGTAAAATTTGGCATGTGTGCTGCTAATGGCAGTGCTGTTTCCTGCCTTACAGCTTCCAAGTCAAATCTTACAGCCTCTCGACACCAGCTATCAGTAATCCCATCTCCGAGGGGCCACTAAACATCCAAGGCATGCTCCAAACTTTGAATTCATGCCTGTTCTTGGGAATTTTTTAATAATACCTTCTAAAGCCCCATGTTTTCTTCCCTCATTTCCCACGTTGTGTAGATCTGTGCAAAAACAAAACCCTTGGTAACTGGGGTGTTTTGTAACCTCCAGAAAAAGCCCTGAGACTCCTTTGTAGGCATTTTAGCTTTGCAGCAAGGCAGCCTGACCCAGTGCTCCTGCTCTCGTCTCTTCATTAGCAGAGCTTTCAGGAGGCAGGACTTCAAAGCAGCTCCACCAAAATAGTATGTCTGGAGTGGTTTTAAGTAGCTGTTTTATTTCATTGTTGCTCTGCCCAAAACACTCTCTGCCTTCTGAGATGTAAAGAGAGCTCTGTGTGTCCCACTGCCATCTAAGTCTGCTGGAGGTGCCAGCCTCGTTGTTCAGGATTATTTCTCCTGACAGATGGGTTATTTACAACAATTGTATCCCAAAGGTGTACAGAGTATCACTTTTATGAATTGTGGGAAGCTTTGGGATCCTGAATATCACATGGATTTCTTTAGTCTCATCTGTTTGTCTGCAAGTCAGTGAATTCAGAGTGGCTCCAACATTGGATTCCAATAATATTGACGTTTTAATAGTAATTATGTATTTTTTAGGGTTTTATCTGAAATTTAACAGTTCTAATTAAGTGTTTTAATAGGCATTTACCGCCTGTGTTTGATACCACTGACCATCAGTTTGAGGATAATGGGAACTCGCAGTTGCCCATCTAAACCAGTGCATCACTGTAAAAATATTTGCACAATTTAAATGCTTGGACACTAAACTACCAAGACCTTCCAGGTCTTGTGCTATCATATCATCCATATCCATTGAAAATTGATTTGACATCCATAATCACTGTTTAATTGTAATATCTCCTGCGAAGGCTATTTTATAGAGGTGAAGATAATAGCATAGAACAAGTATATGGTTTTCTCTAATAAGCAAGTTATTCTGATTACCCTGTCCTAATAGAATAATTGCATTCTGTGTGTTCTCTCCCCTGCTAATTCCAGCCTACATGTGCTCCAGGTCTGGGAGAGCAAAGGGCTGGGGTTTGGAGTTTTGCTGTTGATGTTGTTGCTTGAATCTGAATTTTAAAAGTACGTGGCTGGATTTTTTTGCACTGCAGCTAGGGACAAGCTCTAGGCTAATCTCTAGGACAAGGGAGAGTAGCCATCAGGTTTTATTAATTTTTCATTTTTCACCATTGTTGCTGAGAAAAAATAATAATAATTGCAGCTTTTATTGATGGAGGGAGGTAGGAAAAGAAGAGGTAAGGAGGGGGTGGCAGCTATCAGTGTTTAACTTTATATTTGGTGTGTTTTCCTGCCAACTTATTAGGTGAAAAGCACAACCTAGTCTGGATTTCTGACATTTTCTCTCTTCCTGGCTCTTGTCACTCTAAATCTGTCATCCCTGCAGTCACATCCTCAAACTAGCTCGGAGGGAGCTTCTGAGAGGCCAACTTAGAGCCCCAATTTTGCTTCTAATATCCATATATAAGAGGTTGCTCAAACTTCAGCTACATTTAGGCTGGAATTTCAGCTGCTGAAGTACTGCTGTAAGAACTGTTTCTCTCCATTTAGAAGGCAGAGCCAAGAATGCAGCCATTTGGTCATCATAAGAGATGAGAACAAAGTTTTTAGACTCAAGAGGATTTAACTGTGGAACATTCTTGTAGAAGTTCTTGGACACATCTACTCTGATAGTCCTTAAGAAATACTGCATAACCATCCTCATTTTCCTATTTTTTCCCACCAAAAATTACATTTACAGTTGTAGTATTGTCCTCCTCTGCAAAAAAGACTCCAGAAAACCCAACCCCAACCAAAGTTTGGTTCCCCCCAAAAAATTCCCTTTTGGTTCCCCCCAAAAGGGAATTATGTATGTAAGGAAGGAAATTATTGCTAATGGGTTCATGCAGAAAGTGTTCAAATGCTCAGGTCACAGACAGCCTAAAAAAAAAAGGATATAATAGCCCTACAGAACTCCCAAGGTTTGGCAGGGCCCAAACCCCCATCCTGATGATGTGACTGAGTCCTGATGGAAAGGACTGGAAGGATTTTTTCAGTGCTCCTGCACGGGGAATTCTTTTTCCATGAACAACCCCCTACGTTCTTCTGGGAATGCTGCAGTCACTTTAGGAAATAACAGGGTTTGCAGTTTGTTAGTTCCTGGTATGCCCTTTGTTTACTCTACAATAAGAGATCAATGAAATGGTCTGGGGTTTGAAACAGAACTTTTCAGCTCTCAGAATTTTGCAGCTGATTTAAGCATTCACCTGGAATTGTGATGCAGAGCAAGTAATTGCACGTTAATGGCAATTACAATAACTAACAGGCATAATGAAGTGCTTTGCATATGCACTCATGGGAGTTTTGTGCCTGCAAACGATTTGTATGTTTTGTACAATTTCTCTTCATTGTATGGAAAGGACCTCTCTTGTATGTTGTTGCCTGTTTCATTTTGCACAGGCTTTTATACTAAACATTCACAGAACTCAAGCCCACAGTTACCACTGATATAGATGTTATCACTGACTGACTGCTTAGCTGGATTGGGTAAATAATGCTTTTTTTTTGACAAAGGCTGATTCTTTTGTGTTTGTCTAGTTCTCTGGTAGATCAAGGGCTGTCTTATTTACCAGAAATACACAAATTCTAATGGAACTTTGAGGGAATCCCTTTATGTGTCTTTGGGGCCTTTAGTGAGTGGAAGACCTTTCTAGAGTTGATAGCACAGAGACCAGAATTTGCCAGATGCTTTTCTTCCTCTGGTTTTGTTTCATTACTTCAGTGTTCCTTTTTTATTTTTATTTTTTTTTAAGACTAAATAGATCATGCTACTACATGCCATTGAGCTGATCCCCTTTCACTTACTCCTGGTTTCTCCACACCTAAGATGGTGCCAGGAGGGAGCCAGGTAGAGTCCCCCACGAGCCCACAGCTGCTGTGACTCTTTGGTAGGTAAGGGTTTTTCTCTGGATATCTTCCCTTTTGGAAAAGTCCGATGAGATTAGCCTGGAGGAATCTCCATAACCCATGTCACCATGAAATGGAAGAAAAGGAATGGGAAGGAATCCCCTAAATTCAGAGAAGCAGCTTGCACAGGAGGGCATTCCAGAAAGCTTTAGCTCTGTCACTGGTGTGGTTTGGCAGTCCTTAATGCAGCTTCGACTTCTTTCAGGGGGCACAGTGACTCACTGCAGAAGACATAGAGCTAATGATGGCTGAAGAGTCCTAATGAAGCGTTTTGTGTACAAACAAAGTACAAATCCATTATATTCTGCTTTCATTTTATTAATTAGACATTCATTACCCAATGCACTGTCAATTAAGCCGCTCTAAAGAAATTCATGGTATCCTCCTTTTCCTTTGATTCATAATAAATATGTCAGTCTCTGATTAAATGCCTGAATGGTCAGAACATGTTTAGAGGATATGACATTGTCTACCTCTTCCCAGCATGACCCCAGGCTCTGGTGACAGGATTCAAGCATGCTCCAGTGGGCAGGCCAGTTACCCACAGTGTGCAGCCTCAGTGGGCTCGTCCAAAGTCATAAGGGTTATGATTCCACCTAAAATTGGTCTCCAGGAGTGTCTCAAAACACATCCTTCAGGAGAGCTTCACTGTGTGTGTGTCTCAGAACTCCCTGAGTCAGCCTGGGCTGGGATGAAGCCCGTGGTAACAATCTGTGTTTATTAAAACACAAATACTTCTTTCAGAGCATTTGAAAATGGATGAAGTATTTAGAGTCTCACAAACAAGGTACCAAATGGTCATGTTAGTCTGGAAACACACTCAGATGGTTCAATCTATTCTAATTTGGCTAATTTCTCCTAAAAATTATAGTGGTCCCTCCCATTTAACAAAATTAGGCAACATCTGTGCAAGGCAAGGTTTGAATAGCCAAGCATATGTTTTGCACACATGCAAATAAACTTAATTAAGAGTTGCACTCAGTCATAGAGTGAACTGACATGAGGGATTGGGCTAGGACAGAGCAGTGCCACTTGTGTTTGGCTGCTGAACTCAGACAATGCACATTTCAAACACACACTCAAAGGCAATGTGCAGATAGAAAGAAGGTGCAGATATATTACCCATCAGGAACTACTTGCTCAGCTCTAATGGCTCTCATTGCATCTGACTAAAACAGGAAGGGCTGTAAAAGCAAATTTGGGTCATACTATCAGCTTAATTAGTAATTAGTAATCTTGCTAAACTTACTGCCTTCTCCACCAGTCCAAAAACCTCCAGACTTTTGCCTCCAGTTCCCCAGATGACCTGTAATAACTTTCAGATTGCATTTTATTTAACTGATGCTGACTTGAAACATGAACAAGCTCTATCCTTCTCAGAAAATACAGAAATAGCTACAAATGTGAGCTGGAGTGAAAGTCCTCCTTGCTTCTTTTTATAGGCACAGTTTGAATTTCATGCATGGCAGTAGCTCTAAGGCACTGGAGCTATTAGATCATTTTTAGTTCTACCTATTATGTGAGCTGGTTTAGAAGAGAGAAAAACCTACTCAAATGTATTTAAAGATAAAAGCAAGACATGAAATGCTGCATTTTGAATCTGCATCAATGGCATTCACGAGCCAACTGCATCTAAAACAATCCCACAGAGCCTGAATCCACAGCCTGAACCTGAACAGCAAAACCTGCCAGATTCAGGGAGGGGGGTGGTTTCATCTCTCTTGTAACACTGGGAGGTGACAATCAAGAGTGCTTCCTTTTGTCATTAATTCACACCAGTTTTTAGCAGTCACAACAATCTATAAACCAAGGCTGGTTTATACTCGGTTTGGGGGACAGCTCTAAGGGGAAGCCCCTCAGTCCATGCAGGTGACTGGGACCAAACATACCTGACCTCCTGTGATCTGTAATGGGAGGGATTTTCAGCTGGTGAAAATGTCTGTCTTCAGTGGGATCAGGAGAGTTAACTCTAGCTGGGGAACTGGTGTGCTCTCTTTCCTCATCTTTCACTTTCCCCCACATCCACCCCCACTATCTTTAAATGTTTTAACTGCTTCAACTGGGCAGAGGAGGAGAAGAGAAGCAGGGTAGCTTTTCCTCAAGTGATTGCCTCGTTGTCTCACTTTTAATTGAGATGGCAGGCCTCTGCATCCTCACATTTAGGAAAGCAATCTCAAATTGCTATTGAAGAACCAGCCTGGAAAAGTCACCCAGATACAGCTAATGAAACCTAAACCAAATGGGGTGCATCAAAGCCTTTGATGTGTTACCCTTAGCAATTGTCATCAATTCTTAGGACACAGACAGGAGTGTTGGCCCCACAGCTGAGCCTGAAAGCTGTGCAGTGCCTCCTGCACTGTCTGGGCAGCTCTGGGGTCATCTCCCTGCAAACAGGGTGAGTTACACCAAGCTCTGGGCAGTGGGGGATGCCCACACCCAAGGGTGCAGTTGTGCAGCTTCTTGTTTCCTTCCCATGTCTTGGATGCAAGTGTTTACCTAAGGAAGAGCTACAGAGACAACCTGGCTTTTTCTCTGAAATGTCTAACAGTGTTTGAACCAGTTGGGCACCCTTTTCTATTATATTGTTCTTCCTTTTATTTCAAAAGGATTTGGGGGTACTCAGTGCTTCATGTTGTTTTAAACACAGTGTATAAGAGGAATTTGCAAGATCCTGTGAATGTCAACAGGAGATGGTCTTAGAAATAACCACTGAGTGTTAACGTTCTACTTGAAGGACTGCTTGTAATCCATTATGCTATTTAATTTTTCCTTCTACTTCCATCACCTGGGGCTACATGTGTTGTGCATATTTTATATATGCTGAGTCCTATTTTTAGCCAAAGGTATTTTTGATTCAGGGTCTCACAGCATCGTGATTGGCCTTTCCCTCTGCTCTGTTACCACCTCTGGGCTGACTTAGCACACTAATGATGTCTTCCTGAGGTACGTTACCTCAGTCACACACCTGTGAGATAAGAGATGGAAATGCCCAGGGACTCTAGTGAAGATCAAAATTCCATATCTGAAATGTCATCTTTCCTTACTGCTATGCAAGAACAGAAAAATATTTTTGCCTGTCCTCTGCACCATGTGATTTTTAGACACAAAGACCTTCATTCTGTAGTAGAAAGATGCTAATATAGGTTTCCTCTTAAAAACTACTCTTCAGTCTGTTTTATTAATACAAGAACATCTGTGTTTTCATGAGCAGAAGTTCCCTGTTGCTGAAGTAATAGCGGAAAAGATCTTTCCATTTCCATTGAAAAAAAGAGTTGAACTTCCCCATACATCAAAGAATCTCTCTATCTGCACTCCTGGCCATTTTAATGGCTTTCTCTAGTAAATCTGAAGGCTAGAAGATCAGTTGTCATGGGAACTGGCAACAGATGACTCAAGAAAACAAAATTAAATGTTGGCTTGATGTCAACAGCTAATCCAATGCCCTGCCAAGTGAAATCACAGTTAACACGAGCCGTGCCCAGCAAGCTGTGATTTGAATGGAGTTGCAGCCAAAAATAGTTTCTCACCCCATGAACAGGAGAACATTTTAAAAATTGAAACTAATGAGGAGACCCAACAACTTTGGAAACAGTGAAACTTGGGAAAACATTGTTTATAATTGTTGAGTTGGAGCCTTAACAGCTATAGATCAGAGTTTCTTCTTTGACATCAAAATCATGATATCAAATTAATTACCATTTCAGGATCTGTCTTAGCATTTTCAGAATCCATAAGATTGATTTGTGCTGGGACAGAGTCCAAAAATTGTTTCAAGTTGTGGTTTTAGTGCATCTGTTATCTAGAAAATCCAATTCTTATGCTATAATCTATTTTGCAGAGGAACATCTTTAAGCATATGATTTTTAGAGTTGAAATTTAAAGGCTCTTTTTTCTAATGAATCACATCTAGCTTCTTTTGTTCATCATCAGTAGATTTTAGGGCCTAAGAGGCTACATTAAGGACTGAAATTCAGAGAATATATAAAAAATTGTCTATTAAATACGGGGATGAAAAATACAGTCTTGGTTAAGAACAATCTGCTAATACTTGGCTCCTCCTAGTGACTGTTAAATTAGCCCATATGGAGTGTAATAGAAAATAGAACAGTCCTGAAATAACAGAAGAGTGTGTTTAAAGCTTGTTTACATAAACATGGACTATGAAATTCCGTGGAGTTTCACTTATGAAAGTACAGTGGATTAATTAACTATTAAAACCTGTGTGGACACTCATGTTGAGAATTAAAGCGAGCTCAATTTAATTTAGCTTTATTCTGTTCCAAAGTAAATGAACCTAAATTGAATTAAGATTACTTTAATTCTACAATAGAGTGTTCATACAAATTCAGTCTGGTTTAATTAAGCTGCTCCAATCACACACATTTAGGTAATTTGGATTAGATTTTGTAAGCATTTCCTTGTCAAAAAGCCCTGAGGATTCATGTAAGGGACAACTTTGAGGCTACAATGTCATTGTGGGCAGTGTCGGTGTGCTCACTTCAGCAACTGTGCAGTGACTGACCTTTCTCTTTGGTGTGGGATTTGCTGTGTTCCCTCTAAAGCTGCCACATTCCAGGTTGTTTCGTTGGGAAGATATTCCAGCCTTGCTGCAGTTTTGGTTTTTTGAACTATGTACAGAACTGTCTAAACCCACAACACTTGGAAGGTTTTGTCAGTGTGGCTTTGTTGTCACTAGTGGACGGCCAAAGAACTTGTTCAGAATCTATGACAACTTGGTCTCTAAATCCAAAAGTACTCATTGGCTTAATACATAATAAATCCAGCAGGGCCTCATTTGCCTTTTTAATGTATAAAATATATGAAGAGGCCTTATGAGTGAGCGTCTCACATGTATCTAGATCAGTTTAAGGTCAGGAATAGATTAATCTCAGTCTACCCAATAAATCTGCATATTTCAAGTCCACACTCAAAGGGAATATGAGTCAGCTAGACTTAAGCAAAAATAATCTCTTAAGTACATCCATACATCTGTTTAAGGGACTGAAAATGTGCCTGTCTCTGTGTCCACACAAGGAAAATCTGCCTCCTGTGACCTGGGGGATGTAGTTGAGGAGTAGACAAGAAGTGCAAAGAGAAATAGGCTGTTCCGTACCCCTTCAGTGCCCTGGTCGGTGGGTTGGTGGTTGCACACACACTGTAAACTGCTTGGCAAAAGTCAATTTGTGGCTGGCCTATCATGAAGCAAAGAGGGAGCTGGGCTACAGTCCCATGTCTTTGGAGATTGTGCAATTTATGACCTTTGTTCAAGACTGTCCCTAAAGGCACGATTTAGTCCATATATTGTACATAGAGTTCAAAGGAAAGCACATGGAGGTGCTGCACAATTCATCTGGCAGATCTTCCACTGCAGCTCATTGTGCACCACTGGAAGGAATAATGTTCCAAACTCCATCTATCTGTGTTATATTCCACATAGAACGGTCTATAAAGAATGCAGTTAATGAATAAAATATGAGGTTTAGGGGTTTTTTAAAATCTTTTCTATTTCGACAAGTGTTTTATTAATTCAAGATTTCTCAGTGTGTTTGTTGGGAGCTCTGAGTTAATGAGTCAAGGCCCTTTTGTGTGGGCTGTGCAGAGCCCGGAGCTGGCCTTGGTGCTGAACAGTGGCCCGGTGCTCCCTGCTCTGCATTGCTGCATCGCTGGCACCCCGATGTGAGAGATACGTGTGCTCATGAGGACATATTTCATGTTGGGATCTCTTGCTGGTTAATGTAGGGCCAGTCCAAATTCTGAGAGCAGATTTTAAGAAGGCTGATGAAGAGAGGCCCATAACTGCCATCCATGAAAGAATTACTGGACAGAAAAGTCAACAATTCATGACACATTGATTTGAGTCTCTGGATATGGATGCAAATATTAGCCAGTTTTAGTCCTCAGAGAAAGGAAAATGGAGTTTCAAGGCTATGGGCTGTGCCATGTACACTGTGCTTATATGCAGGTTTTTCCTGCTTTATCCTGTACAGGGAGGACAGAAACCCGTTTTCAGAACCGACTACAAACAGAATAACTGCTTTTACACAGAGTGGGAATTGCCTTCTCATTGATTATTCTCTTGAAAGACCATCACAATTTGCAGTGAAAAGGCAAGAGAGATTGTGTAGGAAGGCTCATATAATGTGAGAAGAGATAAGAGAAAATCCTGAAGGGAATTACAGTTCAATGTTCTCACTTCTTGACATCAGTCTCTTCACTTTCTTTTATGTTGACTGGTGAAGGAATGGTCATCCCTGTTTCAAGTGATATGCTCTGTGGTGAGGAATGTTAGAAGCTACAAGGATCTTATTTTAACAAGTGAGAAATACACAGAGTGTGTGATATTAGGTAATGTCTGAAAAGCTTCCCTCAAAAATTTCTTTAGAGCTCAGAATTTCAATTGCAAGTGTAGAAACTCATCCCAAGATTTCAGACAATACTGGGTATTTGTTACCAACAATTGGTCCATTTTTGCTGGTTGTATTTTTTGGACTGAGCTAAAATGGACATGTTTCTTGTTTTACCAAAGTTTCTCTTGCAGTCCAGAAGAGTAGATAATTTATAGACTTCTAAGTTTTTCCACCTTTGGTCAAGTGGAATTTTCTGTTGTTCTTCAGTGGCTCTGCCTGAAGGTCAAAAACATGTATTTGGGGCATCTCTAGAAATATAGGTAAATAATTGATGGGTGTGGACGTGGATTTTATTTATAAGGCTTACATAAACAGCTCACAGGATCACAGAGTGATTCAGGTTGGCAGAGATCACAGAAGATCATCTAGACAAATACAAAGATTCTTTGCAAGGAGGAGTTTCTAGTTTTTCAAGGATGCTACAGCTAGAAAATAAACTGAATTATGAAGTGACGTCCTGTTCTTGCAGAAACAAGTGCACAGCAGGATTATGTTCTTCTGTTCAGTCACATACCTTAAGACAAACTCTTATTCCTGTGGAACTCAGTGAAATAAACCCCACAATGCTGGGTCTTTTATAAGTAGTTATGTACAGCCAGTTTAGAGTCCAGTTATGCAGCCCTTGTCCCCAGAGCAATGGATAATCAGGGCAATGGTCAGCAGGGATGGGGGGGATTTGGTGCCATGAGTGACATCCCAACAGGAGCTACGGAATCTCTTCCCTCTTGCACTCACAGGATATCGAGGAGAGGAGCTTTACAAAACCACGTGCAAAAGATACAAACACCACCAGAAAAGGGATTTAAATCCTCAGCCTTTCCCCATTTCACTGTTTCCCCCCACAGTAATTTCTGGGTTTGGACAGCATTTTATACAACTCAGTTGCATAACAACCTTTCAGTGAACCATTAAATTGCTTACACATACAACAGATTTCTGTGACAGATGATAAAAATAAAAATTGGAAAAGGCCTTATTGAGAAAATAAAAGGAACTTATTGCCACATTTAAACCCCCAACATATCCTAATTAAGACTGATCAAGACACACAGGGCTAATGGTATATGAATTTTCTGACTTTTGAAAATCATTTGTAGGACATTTTAAAGGTACTTCGAGGAACATATTGGAATATCTGCTCTCTCTTTTTCTACTGAATATAACGCTAATTCCAAATCATCAAAGGTTACCAATGTTATTTACTGAAGTAGGAACAAAGCACTCCAAGCATATTAAGTGTATTCAAATGAAAAATACTTTAAAATAAGAGGGATTCCTCAGGTTCATGACAAGAGAACAAATGCTTCATTCTACAGTACTTCTAAATGTAATCCTAAAGTTGCTGGTAGTTGTTTACAATTTTATGAGTATGCCTCTTGTATAGGTATTCATTAAACCTGATTAAAAAAAAGGCTCAAAGCTGAGTCCAAACACAATTTGGGAATATTTCAGAAACACTGACTGTTTCAGTCCTACTTTCACCTAATTTAAAACCTGTAAGAAGGATTCCTCAAATGCCAGTTTTTCTGCAGTGTGTTTTAGAAAGTCTTCTGATTCTCTTTGAAGAGTTCTAAAATTGGCACTCAACATTCTGATACACACACAAATTTTCTCCTGATCATTTTTTTCCCTGCAAAACAGGAATCAGAAGGAAAAGCCACCTTGGATTTTCAAGAGGTAACAGACAATTTGCACCACTGACCCCTCCCTCAAAGAGGAAACAGCTTTGCAGTAGCCACATGTTTTGTATCCCAAGCTCATCCTGTGTCAACTGCTCATTATTACCTGGTAACAGCAACAATTGAATCTTTTTACTGGAAGACTTTTGAACAATAAAACACTGGCAGATGGAATATTGCCTGGCTTCATTGAAAGGAGTCACCATTTATTACCAGCAAATGGATTATATTTTAGCTGTAATCCAAAGATCTGTGATCTCATTAAAAAAATAATATCTTCTTAACCAGAAATACACTGGCAGCTGAAATGTAGACTGTTCTATCCAAAAGTCTCGCTACAAGCACAGAATTTAACATGAGACATTCAGGATGCTTTATAAAGTTCACATTCTTAAAGCATGTTTGCTAATAAAAGCTTCACAAAAGCTTAATTCTCCACTACATAAAGAATCAAAGTGTCTGAGGGGAGTTCAGATTTTTAAACAGATATTTTAAAAAGGCCTGTATTCACTGCAGAGATTATTTATTCCTGCAGTGTAAGTAGCCAGAGGTGCTTCGTATATGGAAATATAAAAATGAGGGTTCTGAGTCTCAGGCAAAAAGGGAAGATTAAACTCTGGGTCCTGTTAAGGAGGAAAGGTTCTATTTTATTTATGGCACTGACAAATCTGAATCTGAAGTTAGGCCATTCTAAGCTTTTGGGGAGTTTTGCCCATCAGCAAGAGCACAAAACATCAACTATCTCCCTGTGTTTATTCGCTTGGTAGCTCAGTCCTGTATCAAACCTTGCCTTGGTTGCTGCAGCCTCAGGAGCCCTCCAGCGTTTTCTGTGGCTGGGACAGAACCCCTCAACTGGTTACCAACCAGTGATTCACAGAAACTTCTACCCCAGTAAAGATCTGTTTATTTTTCTCTTACATTTAAGAAGCTTTTGCCAGATTTTCAAACTTGGGTGCCTAAATTGCAAGTGTTCAGAAGCTTAGCCAACATGGTTTTAGAACTCAAAGCCTGTTTGCACATAAGGCATCTCCCTGACAGATGAATCCTATTAACCTTGTTAAGACTAAGTATTTAAATTTAAGCATATGTTCGGGAACTTTGCTGGGTCAGAGTCTTTCATTTTTAATAGAGATTTTGCTTAATACTTTTTATTTAAACTTGAGATTTAGGCCTTTGGTTGTCGTAGTGTTTTCCAGAATTTCAGTAAGTACAAGAGATGAATTTTGTGCACAGATTGGTGACATATCATTGTCTTTTTTTTTCTTTTTTTAATTAACTGAGGACTTAACACAACCAAGGAAACACTTTTAGATACGAGGATGCTTGTCCTTTTCTTTGTTCAACTTGATCTTCCACTTTTCCCTACTTCCTGTTATTTATCTCTGCAGTTTTAGGCTTGCTCCATCCAGGAATAATTCAGGGAAAGGTTAGTGCTGCCAGCAACAAAGTGAAGAGATGAGATGACTGAACATCCTTCTCTGTCTTATGATGCCACAGAAAGATCATTTGACTTTGCAGCAATAGGAAGAACTTACTGAATAATGATTAGATTAATGGCCAGATACTGATTGATGGGTCAGGATAAGGTGCACTAGCAAATTTCTATAAAAAGTGGGTTTTTTGAACTTGTCATTGCATTTAGTTCTCTAGGACATTCATCTCTTGTGACATTACAGATGGAATGACATAAACACAACCAGGAAACTCAGACTTATCAAAGAAGTTCCCAAATTTCTGGGCTGGATTTCCCTCTAGAGAGAATCTGATTCTTCTATAATGCTGAAGTCATAGCCAGGAAATACAAGGAAGTCCTTTCCCAGAACACACACACACACACATACACATATAAAATATATGTGTCTACAAAACTGACCTAGGTTATCCTATTGCCATTAATTAGAAGACTCCCAATGATAACAGTCATTAAAACAGTCCTTCATTAAAGTTGTTCCCTAAAATATGCCTCAGGGGCTGCCTGCTGAAGTCCTGTTGATGATTAGAAGTCCATGCCTCCATTTTATATCTGTTCATCGAATTAAAACACATCCATTTTCTATTTTCCGTATGATCAGTGCACTTTTTTCAGGAGCAGCACTTTACCTGAGCTGCAATGGATCCTTTAGTCACCCACTACACTATTCTGGAAAACACACGTGGGTGGTTGTAGATGATGCACAGGAAGACTCACTAAGAGAAAAAACTGTTACTGTGTATTTCCTGGGGCAAAAAAAAATAAATAAAAATAGAGTGTGATTTATTGAAATGCCTAAGATTTTAGTGAAAATCTGTTTAGATTTTCTCTGTGTTCCATGTTCCAGAGTGGCATTGTTTGCCAGAACCCTATTTCAGGAATTACATGACCTAATATCCCCAGGAGCAGACAGTGCTCAGTTTATTTGAAAAATATTTTCCTTTAAAACTGAAAAATTAGAACTTGAGAACATGGGGTTGATACCCAACATTTGAGTCTACTACAGCTGGAACACAGTAGTGCTCATTGATGGGGACAAGGTGCTTCTGAGCTGAAGCATCCACAGAATGAAATTTCAGTGAAGAACTGTGAGCAGGGATTCATTTGGAGGGATTCCTGTACCTGTGGCTTCTGGCCAGTTCTGCACACACACCTTGGAAGCAAAGACTGTCAAAAACAAGAATTGTTTTTCACTTTGATCTCATTTTCTGCATCATTGGCATGGAATACTTGCCCAAGAACAGTCACTGTGGTTTTAAGCCTTGGTGCAGGAAAGCCAGTGTTTTTAAATTTAGATGGTAATAATACGTTCCCAGTGACAAAATAATGTCCCAAAGGCTCCTGCCACACGGCTGGCTCGGAGCTGAGAGCAGTGCAGCTGTTCTCTGAGTCCTCTCGTGTTTCTTTGAAATCTGGAGCATCTGCCTTTCCAAAACACTTCCCTCTTAAGGCTCCCTAATGAAGGCATTTAGGATTGCAGGAAGGAAAGACTGTTTTCCTGCATGCTGGGAAATATGGCTAAGACTGGGTGGGGAGTAATATGAAATTTAAATATTCTAGAAAAAAAAAACAGTAAGGGAAAAGGCCAGGATGGGCTTTCACTACTGTAATTTAGGCTGGAATCTTTTCAAGCAGTGCTGGAACAGTTTGCTGACAGTGCTAGAAGACAAAATTGCCTTGGGAGGAAGGAACCAGAGGTTTGATGTGGTAGCTGACCAAAAGTTACAGTGGGGTTAGAGGCATTTTAATGGCCAAAACATCTCCAGTGTGTTTGTTTCTGGTGTCACACCAAGTCTAGAGCTCTCCTCCAGCATTTCCAGGGAGATAGATTGGTTGAGCAGTGACTCCCAGCTTCTTCTACAGGACAGGAAAAGAGAAACTTTTGCAACAAAGAGAAGCTGCTTTGCAGATTTTCATCTGGTTCTTCATTTAGAAAGCTGAGCCCAAGGCTGAGCGTTCCGTGGGTTCTCACCCAGTTAATGAGCCGGCACTGGCGGTGCAGTCATGACTGTTGTGGGTAAAACAGGCAATGCCTTCCTCTGCTTTACGTAACATCCACAGCCCTGGAGAGCGCCCAGAGGGCCATCCTGGTATTCCTGTGTGACTTGGGGAAGTGGAGGAGTTTCCAGGGAGAGCAGGAGCAGGGGGAGAGGAAACAAGGCTGTTCTTGCTGGGATTGAGCTGGCGCGCTCCGTGTGCTCCGAGCAGCAGCACTCGGAGGTGAGGAGAAGGAACAGAAGGAACAGAAACATGGATAAATACTTCCTTCCTACGGAGGCTTTGTTTTGTTAAACTGATCCATCGTGTTTACTTGGAGTTTGAACTGAGGTGAGTGAACAGAAGGTGTTTCTGTCATTCTATATTGAGGGTGTGCTGCTTTTCACATGAGGGAATTAGGACTCCCAGGGTATTTTGCATGTGATACAATATGCAAGAATGTGATATGTCTGTGATCATTTGGAATATAGAAAAAAAATTCCATTGGCTCTCTTTCAGCTGAGGAAGTCGATTGTTCTTTCATACTTAGTGCTCTGGAAATCATACATTTCATAACTGTGAATGTGTTCCTCCCAAAGTGGAATCAGTGCTGGTGCTGGCAGGTGACTTGCATAACTCTGTTACTCGTTTCAGTATTGATAGATACACTTTGCCAATAGGGAGGGGGATTTATTCTACAGTTACATTGCAGAGAAGCTGGGGCGGGGGGAATAAAAAGGATTTTCCCAGTGCTAGTGCCACAATAGTTTGGAGTTTAGGTGTGTATTGAATAGCTGGACTCTTTCCTCCTGGCACTGATGAGAAAAGGAGTTTGGCTAAAAGATCCAAGAGTGCAGGAAAGCTTATTTCTATGAAAGCTTTAAATGTGGTCAGGTAAACAGTTGTCTGGCATGCCTGTGGCTGCTTTTTGCTGTCTAGTTAGAAGATGCAGGATGTTTTTATGCTACTGAGTACTTAGATACTGATAGACATTAATTTTCAACCTCCAGTTGAAAAAATCAAAAATGTATTATTTTTTAAAATACGAACTTTTTATGTATAAACCAACATATTGAAGCATTCAGGAGATTCTTTTTTTCTATAAATTTGCATCTGCATTATGATTAAAATAAAGTGCCTGGTGAAATTAAATTCACATACTTAAAAAGAAGCCCTCAATTCTCTTTCCCTCTCACTCTTCCTACACATTATTCATCTGGTATGTGAAAAGCTGTTCTGTGGCTTCCACACAAAAGCCAAGTGAAAAGAAAGCCAGAGATGTTTTAGTTAAATAACGATTATTTTCAGGATCCTTCTAAAGCACAAAAC
The DNA here is from genome assembly GCA_035221455.1 of Xenops minutus. Taxonomy (NCBI): domain Eukaryota; kingdom Metazoa; phylum Chordata; class Aves; order Passeriformes; family Furnariidae; genus Xenops; species Xenops minutus. The sequence goes on along the minus strand of JAWWEE010000051.1, from coordinate 10,810,911 downwards.
AAAATGTTCTCCAGATATTGTGAAAATACATAGGTACTTTCAGATAATCACATGCTGTATACCAGAAAGCCACTATGTTAAGAGCACATTATTAAGGTTTTAAAGGCAAGCACTAAACACTTAAGAAATGCCAGAATTCTGGTTGTCTGTGCAATCTTCCCTTGGCTGCTTGTGCATTGTGCTGCAGCCTTAAAGTGCACATCTCCAGCAGTCTGTGAAGGCAGAAGGTATTTGTGTATTCAGAAGCTTTTCTGGAGTGCCCATCACTGCAGTGCCTGCTCTACAAAAGCTCCAGGTAGTGTGGGGCTGGTGTGTCCCCTCCCACCCTGCAGGAACATGCAGAGAGGTATTTAATTGCTAATTTGGACTGCCCCACTTGAGAGGTGTTTCCTGTGGTTTCCCAGATTCAATAGATAGGGCAGCACTTTCTGTGCTTAGAGAATAATGTCTTGCTGAACTCTCTAGTGGGTTAACTACCTGAAGTCTCACATGTCAGCTGGAGGTTGAGGATGAGCACCTTGTTTAAGTGACTTGCTCTTCCACCCCAAATTAGTCTGGCAGGGGAAGGAGACAGAACCCAGTTCTCCAGGGCCATCTCCATCTTCCTTCTTCAACAGTTCCCTGACCCTGTCTCAGCTCTTGCAGCAAAGCCATTGTATGAATTCCCAGGAAATGCCTATAGAACATTACTCTGGAATCATGTAGCTCACAACAGGCACGTGAGAGTTCTAGTAAAGACTTCAGAATATAAATTAAAACAGCCCCAGACCTTCTGCCTCAAAGATCAACATCTGTTTTGTCAGCTCTACTGCACAAAGTGACCAACAGAACCAGCAGGTGGGAATGAGGGAGACCTTTCCAAGCACCCATCAGGCTGCAAATAGCTTGTCCACCACCAATCCCTTGTGTCTGCTGGAAATTCAGCACTATTTGCAATTATAAAGCAACCCCGAACTAACGGAATGTGATTTGTATAAATTTTATAGGGTTAAAAAGGAGTTGATTTGTAGAAAACCTCATGGGGTACCATTATTGTATTTACATGGTCTTGTCCCAGTGAAAACTGCCCAGTCCAACCTCCAACTTGTGTGGCTGGAACACTTTTCCTCACTCTCCTTGTGCTGCCTGAGGTGAGCAAATCTCAGCTCAGAAAAAGTAAAAGATTTCCAGTTTTGTGTTAGTGTTTTCCTGCTCTGTGGTTTTGACCTGAACACTTAACAGTCTCTTGTGGTGAAGCGAGACAGTGGAGCCCAAAGCTGTTTAGAGGAAGAAATCTACTTGCCTGGGGAAATAGAAATGTTTTTCTTAATGAATGGGCATCATCTGAAATCTGATTGAGCACATAAAGGATGAGAATCCCAAAGGCCCGTGTGGTGAGCTGAATTAGAGCTGCTGCTTGATTGGGAGCAGCCACCTTCCCTCAGCACTGCACTTTGCTCTTGCCATTTCTCATCTCCAGAAGGAATGTCTGGGAGAGGGAACTTTGCAAGGGGAGGACATTTTCCACCCTTTTGTGCACTTTAGAATAAAGACTCATTTTTCACTAAAGCAGCTCGAGGGAACCTAATAGTGAAACAGCTTTAATTGACTTAGGTGAGTGACTGATCTGATCTACACAAGAGTTCCTACAGTGACCTGGGAAAACATTGTTTTCAAGAATTGAATCAAAAGATGCTATTTCAACATAAAATTTCTGAAAATCATGGAATTTTTCATGGCACAAGGAAATCTGTGAATATTTCTAATATTTATGAAAGCACTTCCATTTGATGTGTATTTTTTTAACTTAGATTGTACTGGAGAGTCCTGTGGCAGATCCTCAGTTGATATAATCAATAGATCCACTGATTTCATAAGAGCTGGAACAATTTATAATACTTATGGTGAATCTCCCCTTGAAAAATTAAGTTTCCAAAGTACTTAGTTGTCTGTGGTAGGAAAAAGTTTTGTGGTTAAAATACTGGACTAAGGAAAGGGTCTGTTCTTTATCCAGTTCTTAAAAACTTTGGAAAAATCATTAAAATCTGTGCCTGTCTGTCTTTTAAAGTTTGACTAGCCTCTTTTAGAATATTTAAATTGCAATCTCTTCAGAAAACCATTCTTATTTCTCAATTATTTTTGTGGTTGTTTTTCCAGCTTATATCTTGGAGCTCTAAAAATCCCCCAAACCTGCCCTGCAGCTTTTACAACAATATTTGTTGAATTCTAAGAGGCAAGTTGCAAAAATACCCCCTGACTTTCTTATTTGCCATCAGTGTAGATAAAGCTGAGCCCCATCCAAGAGGGGCTGGTTTGTTGTGAGTAGTGATCACACATAACCATGTTACGACAGAGATGTAAAACAAGAATGAAGATGTCAGAGCTACCTAGGAGCAAGTGTAAATTTAATCTTAAGATAAAAGCATATCAAATATACCCCAGTGGCTTATTGCCAGAGATGCTAATTGGAAAAAGCTGTATTATGCAAAGCCATTTGTTCCAAATGGCTCTTCAGGGACCAGGTTAAGGAGGAGTTTCCCCCTGTGTGGTTTGGTCTTGTTTACAGAGGTTTTTAATATTTGCATAACCAGCTCAGTGAAAAAATAAGTCAAGTGAATAAAATAGACTGAAATGTGACTCTGGAAATTTCAGTTTTCACTGAAAAAAAAACCCCATTCTAAGGAAAAGCTGTAACTTGCAGACTGTACCAATAGTAGATTACAATTCCCTCATATAGCCTGATCACTGTCTCTCCAGGACAAGATGTAGGGGTGAATCATTTTGGATTCAGTAAGTGACTGCTTTATCAAAAAGCAACCTTATAGCCCACAAGGAAAGATACTGTTCTGAATTTCATCTGGAGTGGGGCCCAGGGCTCAGTTCAAAAGGGTTTAGGGGGGTAACAGCCAAAACACAATTGTATTTTGGGGGGATAGGAGGCCCAGTGCACCCATGTGCTGAATTTCTAGAAAAAGAACTGTGTCAAAATGAGGTTATTAGGTACAAAAGGAACCCCTAAAATAGACAGACCAAAAAAGCAAGATGCCTACAAGATACCTCTAAGGTGATAAAAATAGAATGTATTTGAAACTCAGGTGAAATATGTGCCCATAACTCAGGATAGAGCTGTCATAAAATATTATGAATGGCAATGGGAACGTTAAGGAGATACTGTAGGGAAAGGGTTGGTATTCAAAAACTAAAGTTTGCCAAAATGCAAATGGAAACTCTGTGCATCTCCCTCACTGCCCCCTCCCAGCACTAAAGTGGTGCTGAACAGCTCCTGTCACATGGAAGGCTCCTCCTGCCAAAGCTGCTGCCAGGAATGTCCTCTCTGTTAAACACACATCCATCCCTTATCCTTAGACTCCAATGGACATTGCAAGTGATAGGCGTACCTTTCAAAGCAAATTAAATTTCTTGTATCCCTTCTACTCAAAGGGGATAAATGAAGCCCAGAGGGAAAGAAAAGGTTGCTCAAGGCTACCAGAAAAGTCAGTGGCAGGACTGCACAAAGGAAAAATCAGCAGTTCTCTCAGGTTTGGGATCTCTTAGCCCATGCACAAGACAGTCTTTACAAAAAGTGACACCAGAAATGTAAATAATGTCCAATTTATGGATTATTGTCTGAAAGAAACCCACACTGAAGCATAAATACCCTAAAGCAGTTTGAATCCTGAGCTGGCAACACTGGGTGTGTGAGAAGATTAATTAATTTTTCCTGGTAAGGATTTACTCGAAGTGAGCTGCCCCTTTCCTCCACATCCACCAGTGGTTTTGCCCTGAACCACTCTCATCCTCTCCAACACCACAAGGATTTTTGCTGAGCATTTGCCCAGTGTGTTGCCACTGTCAGTGCAAATAAACGATGCCCCTTTGGAGTGGCAGATGTGGGAGTGGTGGGTGAGCAGAGGTGACAATCCTTTCCCCTGCTCCGCAGTGACCCAGCCTGGGGGAGGGTGCACTTTGAGCTCTCAGCTCAAATGGGAACGAGCTGTGGCACAGTGCTTTTGCCTCTCAGCAGCCAAACAACACACATCTAATAGTTAATTCCCTAATAAATTCACGAGAAGTTGCTGAGGGGTCATTGGCAGTGTCAGCATATCCTTTCTGCCTGTTGTGCAATGGGAAGGGGGTGAGGAAGGGGACCAAGGGCACCAAGGTGCTCCTGGGATCACCTCTTTGCCTCTGCCCTGGCCTCACAGTGCCATTCTGTTCCTCAGTGTCACCCAGGTGCCAGCAGGGCCAGAGCACGGGAGTTCCTGCTCTCCATTCTGCACTGAATGTGCACGAGGTGCTTTGTTACCCTGAGTCCCTGCTCTGCCATGCCCAGCTCCCAGTTTGCAGAGGAGCTGTGCAAGCAGATGCCTCAGTCCAGTGCATGTGTAAGCTGTGAACCTGCCCCATGGGCACAGTTAGGACCATTATACAAACTGGGTAATAAAAAACACCCCCGAAAATATCTAATGAAACATCAGTTCTGCAGCGAGTAGAACTGTATCAGTTTATAAATAGTGTGCATGGATCTCCCCTGCTGGATGACACAGGATTACTGCTGGGAAATCTTTGCAACTCATTGAAATCCTGCAAAATGAGGCATCATCAGACAGCATAGAAAGAGATGACAAAGAGAGGAGGAGCCTGGGGAGAGACAGGAATATGAGACTGGCCTTATTAACAGGAAGATGAATTTTACCCTGCAAATGCAGGTTTAAAAACTGCAAAGGTGATCTCCCATTATTTAAATACGTGGACCACAATCCCTTCTCCAGCCTTGCTACCTTCAAAGATGTTTCACTTTTAATAGACTATCTGACATTTGAAAATACAAGTGTGGAGAGAGTTGCTAATATATTTAGACTGGGGAGCTTAATTTTGGTCATCTCTGCCTCTAGCTTCCTCTTAAAACATTTAATAGAGCCTCATTCCTCTTGGCTTCCATGAAGTGGGGATTTTAATTTATTTATGCTGATGAGGAACTTTTCAATATCCTCTTCCCCTCTTGTCACCATTACAGAGAAGAGGGCAATGATTTTTGAAGGAAACTGTTTTTTATCTAGAACATGCAAAATTAAAAAGATACTGGAAAATGCAGCACAATTCAGGCTCACAGCACTCTGGAGACCTAGTTAAAGAATACCTGTTAATGGATTAATTTTTCATGCTCCACATGTGCAGAGGGATGTATTTCAGGGAATATATAGGCCTACAGTATAAAATCCATTTCAAAAGGAATGTGATGAAATGGTAGAAGCTTGACCTGATGAAAGTAGTAATTTGTTTGAATATCCCATGATTTGTTAAATATATAACAAATGCTTGTCTGCACCCCTTGCAGAGGTTGAAGGGGAAAATGCCACATGTAACTAATCTGACAGTTCTTGTAATATTTAATGCAACCAGCCCCTCTCAACCTTCTGCTTCTGATTAATCTGTTTAAAAATAATTTTGCTACCAATTATTACTTTAAGATTAAAACAAAGGGCAGGGTTGATCCCTCGGAAGGATGGGGCTCTCCATCCTCTGTTCCCTTGAGGCTGCTTGTGCCAGCTTTCTCCAGATTTGTGCACCAAAGTCTTTCAGATTTGCCCCCTGGTCCTTCTCTGTGCTTTAATTCTCTCTAAAGACAGTTCTTCCTCCCCAGAAAATCTTGAGATTTTCTTACAAATCATGTCACTTAAATTAAACCATGTGTTATTGAACCCTTATGACTCACTTTACCAAGCTCTGCTGAATAACCATGTGGGCCAGAAAATTTAATTAGTTTCTATTGTCTATTTGCAAAATCTATTAATGTTCTCCAAGAAGAAATGAGCTCTGTCACTCACAGAAATCTGAGCTGTCAGACCCCAGTGTTATTTTTTCAGCACTATATTTTTTGCCCAAATTAGATCTCAGTCTATTATTACAGGATTATCCAGACATGATCACCAGGCACCACTATATATAACAATGTATAACAAATATATTCAGGTATCAGAAACTTTAAGAATTTCTGTTTTTTGCTTTTGGAGAATAAGCCTTGAAAATTTAATCCGTATGCAACCAAGGAGATCCATCCCTTTCCCTTGCCCGTCCCCCACTGTAAAAAAAGTAAAAAAGACAGAGAGATAAATGGAATTTTCAGGGTGATGCTCCAATTCACATATCTAGCCATGGTAATAAAGCCAAAGGAGTCTTTCACTCCGTGTCTGCAAGTCAAAAGTCTTCTCCCTTGTTTTTAGCGCAATAACTCCCTTTCAATACAGAATTTAACAATCATCTGGAAGATAATAAATGTACTACTTCAGAGAGATTAGCACCGTGAAACCCCCAAAACAGCAAGTGCCACAATCTGCAAATCCAGAGGAGGCAATTTATCCCCAAAGACACACCAGATTATTTTCTTCTGAGCGTACAATTGCACAGCAGCTTCCCAAATACCATTAACAATGCAAATACAAGTATATATCTGCCATCCCATCACTGCTGAGACACAATCTGATGCTTGTTCCACTGGGCTACTTCTTCCTTTTAATGGCTCACATCCCTGAAGAACATTTAGATTTTAGGGACCATCTATAAATAGGGGCCTAATATATAAATAGCCCACAGTGCATCTGTATTCTGATCTACACAGATTTGGTCTACATAGTTGTCACTTTTCTCTCAGCTGGGAATGGAGCTGGATTCCTAACCAAACCAAGAAATAGCCCTCCCCCTGCCCTGAAAGACAGAGCCCAGTTTGAGAGGGCAGAAAATCCCAGGAAATATGCACTGAACATTGCTGAAAACGGCACTTTGAAGGTGCTTGTGAAATTCTTTGAATGAAATATTGAACAGGGGTCTAAAAATGAACTTTGGTTATTCAAAGCAAACAGCACAGAGAGAAAATTAGTATAGTAAGAAGAGAAAGGAACTGTTTACTTGTTATGTTTCTGCTCATTAAAAGTATGATTAAATTGAGAAGGGGAGATAAGGTAGAGCATGTGTCACGTATTTGCACTGAAGATAGCCAGGCTGCATCTTATTTGACTTCAAACTGAATTCCCCTGTAGCTGTGCATCCTAGTAGGGCTTAATTTTATTAGATGTCATGCTAGAAACTATTACTTTGCTGTGTTAGAGTGAAGTAGCTGCTGGTGCCGTCCCATCTGTGCCTCAACCCTCATTAGCCTCTGCTCTCATTTTCTACGAAGATGAATCTATTTTGAGAAGAATCATGGCAAGAAATTATGCTTGTTTAGTGAGGTCTCATTCAGCAAATTGTAGAACTGTGGAGTTGTCCTGTCTGCACTAATTTCAGGCCACAGTGCCAAAGGGGGAGCATTCACTGAGCCTGCACAGAGGTGTGGATGGCAGTCCTTGGTGTGGTTACCCGAGTGGGAGTGATGAGAGCTGCCCAGGAACAGCCACTCCGTGATTCCTTCCTACAGCTGTGGCAACATCAGCTCAGATTAGGCCTGAATGTGCACATCCTTGGGGTGCAGCTGCACACTGCAGCCCCTGAAGGTGTGTCTGTGGCAGCCAGTGCAGCCATTCTCACCCCAGTGGTGTGACCTGTTCAGCACCTCTGAATTCTGAGCAAGATAAGGGGTTGTGTCACGAGGCGGCTCTGGGGAACCTGCTCAGCCTGTGAGCACAAAGAGAATTTGCTGGGCTCCAGGACTGAGCTGCACGAGCCAAAAGGCAAAGTGCTGGACCAATATTCAGAGGGGAAGGTTCTTTCCAGCACCGGATCAGCCTGAGACAGTTGTGTTTTAGCTTTTCTCCTGTGTAAAGCACTGGGGTGTATCATTACAAAACAGTATTATGTAAGTCTCAGCTGTTATGTTAAAATAACAACTGGCAAACATGATACTCATACGTGATACTGAGCCACTTCCTGTGGGTTTTTATAACCCTCAATGACCATGGAGCATCCAGGTTAGTGTGGAGGACAAGATGCCGAGGACCACTTGACTGAAGAGTTTGTATGTCTCGAGTGGCTTCACAGTGGCCATGGGAAAATTTATTTGCTGAGTGCCAAAGGGCATCGTGGAAGAAGAGAGTTGTTTTCCTTCTTAAATGGTCAAAACATAAGTTAAACCTGCCTTGAAGCAAGCTCAATGTATCCTGAAGCCACCCTGGAACATTCTCAACAAATAAAAAAAGTTTGTAATTTGAAAGAGCAACGTTTGGGTTGTTTTGGGGGTTTTTTTGTGTGTTTTGTTGTTGTTGTTTTTGTTTTTGTTTTGTTTGTTTGTTTGTTTTTTCATCTGGCTTTGATAATTTTGGCTTGGGAGATGCTTAACTGTTGAAGCTTTTCACTTTTAATGTTGCCTAAATCCAAAGTAGCACTGCCCTTCTCCCCTTGCCCTTCTGCCAACTCTGGGCTGTGGAAAACAAAAATAAAGTTAAAAAAAGAGAGCAAACAAGATTAAAAGCAGAGGAGGAAACTTCCAGGAGAGGTGAGGAGAGCTAAAGAACCCTTTCCTGGGAGCTGCAGTTGTCTCTTGTTTACAGTCCCACCAACTGTGCATTTGGGCACTCGAGTGTTAGAAATAGGAATGTTCAAGACAGCACTGTAATGGATGCCCAAATGTAACTTCTAACTTGTGCCTTCTCTTGTTTGCTTTGGAAGTCATCCTCCATGTTCCTGGCTGAGTTGGATGCATTATTGAGAAGGGGTTAGGACCAGCCTGGCTGAGCCAGGCACTGGGCTCTGCTGGGTCATGGCTTTACAAGGTCTCTGATGCCCACTGTGCCACCCTAAAATCAAGCTCCCAAACTCTCTCTCATTCTGACCTACAGGAGAAGTAGCTATTTTATGATGCGAATCTATATTGACAGCAGACTCCTTGGCGTTTGTTTTTTAGATTTTCAACATGCAGTTATGTAATGCAGTGTGTAATACTGCCTGTATACTTATATACAGCAGAGATATAATATGTAGATACAGACTATAGAATACCTGCCAGATTTGGGGAGGGTGGAGCATACATGTTGTAGTGCATAACCATAAGTCCAAAGGAATGGCAACCTGAGGAAAAGGTGGTGTGATTTGCTCTGCAAGCAGAGCTGTTCTGCACCAGCCTCGCTGGCTGAGGCTGCACAGGCTCCTGCCCTGTGAAAATCCTCTCCTTGCTGCTCAGGCAGCAGGAGCTGCTGTTGAGAGTTGAGGTCACTGAGCAGAAATGATGTGTAGAGAAGCTGGAGCCACCATGTGATGTCTCATTTTGGTTTGTGCCACTCACACCTGAGGCTGGGGCTCAGGCTGGGGCTCACATTGGTGTCACATCCCCTTCTGGCCCTGCCAGGCTGTGCCCAAGGGGGGACGTTCACACCAGCTCTGTGCACGAGTGCTGGTAACAGCAGGGCAGGTTTCCTGCACATCAGGCATGGGCAAAGGACCATATTTCTGTCAAATCAGCCAGAGCTGTGATATGCTTTATGCCAGTTCTGTGTTTTTATGCCAACTGTGGGATGACAGACAATGCTAGATATGTGCAAGTGGTGCAGGCAAATGATACCTGATCCAGCAAAAGGCTTGCAGGAACCAGGTTGGTGATAAGTGCATTTTAAACACATTTGGAAAGGCAGAATGAATTTCTACTGGATCTGCATTTTGTACCACTGGGACTGTGATCTTTTTGATCTGATCCTAAATGCCCTAAAACTCGATTTATTGGATATCAGACCAAGACTTTGTAAAGTAAGGCCTACTTGTGTCTGTGTCTTTTACCTCATGGAAGAAAAGTTGTGTTAGGGAATTTGAGCTGCAGTATCTAATCCCATGCCATGCACACACCATGGAAATACAAAGCTCCTCCCATCCAGCAGCTCTCGATTTCAGAGCTCACAGCCATTCAAATGCTGCACAATTGGGTTTGGGCTGCTCAGAAATCTCTATCTCAGTGTCCCCTGTTCACTTTACAAATGTCTTGTGTCTGTTTCCTCATTAAAGAAAGAACAAAGATGTATTTGATGTATTTGATTTTCAGTTTTAAGCACTCTCTTTGGGTTTCAGAAGGTTTATTGTGAAGCACATGTCTTGGGTGACATGGCCATGTGTTTTTGCCAATGGGATCTCTGGGTGATCCCACCAGGAAGGCAAAAGACACCCAACTCCCATAACCCTGGAGTGAATTCCTAGAAGGGCACCTGGGCGCATGGTTGGCATGTGAGGGAATCACCAGGAGCCAGCACATGCCAAGGAAGGGCAGCCTCATGGCTCAGGTGCCTGGAAGCAGGATGTGAGCTATGAGGTATAACATGTCCCTTTAAAGTCCTGGGGAGGGGTTTTGTTTGCTGATTTATTGCGACAGGAGTTCTTAGCCCGGTGCCCACACGAAATGTCATGCCAGGCAGTATCAGTTTCATGCCTGTGCAGGAAGATCATGGGGACACAGCAACACCTGCCCTGCTACTCATGGATTTGGGGCAGCTCTGCTGCTGCTTTAGCTGGGGCTCTTTCTGGGCAGGAAGACAAACTTGTGGGGTTTTGGGGCTGTCAATCTGGTATCCTTAGATTTGGCTCCCTCAGCACAAGCTGGGTGGGCTTTTAGCAAGGATTTGGGGACAACATGCAACTGGGTGGGGACATGATGCCTTGTCTGCCATCCTGCCTTGTCCCCACATAAATGTATGCATTTTAGAGCCATGTCTGAACTGAGCATCCGAAGGCTATACTGATAGCCAGATGTCAGAATCATAATTTTTTGTTCTTTCAAGCCTTCCCCAGTAGCTTTAAATAGAAGAATAAATTTTCCACAGAGAAAGAATCTTCTATTAATAGCATTAGATCATTTCAGCACTTGAAAGGAAGAAATTAGTTGAGATTTTCATAGGGGTTTTTTTAATACTTTTTAAAATATCATAAGCCCTTTTATTGTGCAGGCAAGAGCATCCGCCTTCAGAGTTTTAATTACTAGGGAAAAAAAATTCTCTGAGTTCAAAAAATAAAAATAGTGAATAAGGATATGTGCAATGACTTAAAATAAACATCTTCAAACAATCTGGCCCTATGTGTCAGTTCTTTCTCATCCTTTGATAATCTCATCTCTGCTGTTGAAAGAGCCTTACACAGATTGCACAGGAGGCCTGAAGCTGATGGAAAAGCCTTCTGCTTACCCAGGGCACTGAATTGCCAATAAGAGGTGATGTTCTGCAGGGCAGTCTCAGCAAACCTCCTCGCTGTAATTTCTCATAACTGAGAGAATTCAGCCAGTTCCACTCCCCTGATCTCACATTCTAAGATCTCTCCTCATTCATTTAAGGAAATGAGAGGAAAACAAGACGTGTAGGCTTCACCACCTTTTCCAAATAAACTTTGTTATCCTCTTATGTAAAACACAAAGATATTCCAAGTGGCAAAGAGCTTTATACACATCTTCACTAAAAAGCAAAAACATAAAACATGTTTTGTTCTGCAGTCACAGAAATTCCAGTCATTTATAGCAATGAATGGGCAATGTCAAAGGAACATATGGTATTTTTAGCTCTGCTTCATTACCCAATGTTGTAGATGAATCCTGAGTACTTGTAACATCCAAAGGCTTTCTTGGAGAAGAAAGGCTTTTATTGCATGGTCTTGATTAAAGTCAGACTGTTCCTGAAAGTGCACTGAGCAGAGAGAGAAGGATGGGCGCTCAGACCTGTACAAGTGGTGAAATGCCAGCAGAAACAGGGCTGTGAAAACAGAATGTGTTTTGAGGAGAGGAGGGTGGTGAGGAGAACAGTCTCTGACAGGGAGAGGTGACTTCAGTGTCTGAGCTGATGTGCAGGCATTCAGGACTGAAGCTCTGTGTTAGAGACAGATAAGCTCAACTGAAACAGGGCAGGGGGAGGCACAATGACACCTGCTATAAGTGCCACGGAGCTTGCAGGAACATTTGATACCAATACCCACAGCATTTCTTTTAGTTTTGTGTTTGCTCTGTGATGTCATCTGACCTGCCAGTGAATTTGGTCTATGGTGAAGCTGACCTTTCTTTCTGTTTCCTCTCTTCCTGCACAAGATCCTTGACCTGGTTTGCTCTGCTCAGTCTAGACCTGTGCCAGAGTATGAGGGATCTGGCTTGTTCTCAACAAAGTTATGGCATTTCAGAATGAAGGATGGGTTTCTGCAGGAGCTTCCCCCGTTGTTTCTAAATATTTCAGAGGTAGCTTCAAGCAGAGATTTAGGTTGGATGTATCTTACACTGCATAGGAAGGAAGAGGCAGGGGATGAACATATTAGCTTGGAATAGCATGGATCAGTGTGGCAAGCACTGAACACCGCTCCAATTCTTATAAAAAAAGCCTGTGGATTTCAGAGTTTCTTGGAACATCGCAGGACCAAATCCAAACTACGCCTAGACCAGTGAAATTCAATACCATCATTACACCAAACAATCCCCAGAGTCAACAGCAGTCTGAAATCTCTGCAAATGCTGAAGAACAATTACATGAATTTCAAGACAGTGAGATGGAAATCCTCAAATATCTTAATTTTTATTACCCCCGTCAATAATCTCTTTTTGCAGCAAAGATATTGACACTTCTTCTAGTAATTCCCGTGTAGGTTTCTGGCACTAAAGAGGCTTGCAGGAGATTTTTGTGGCTTTTTAGTGGTATAGCCCCAAACACACCCAGGCTCCCTCCTAGGGAAGCAGTTATTACAGTATTGTGGGGGGTTCTTTTCCAGCTCTCCATGACTCATGCGAGCAGCTGGGAACACAGTTAAAATCTGAGAGCTGAGAAGAAACTGAGAAGAGGGAGTAGTTATTCCACTTCTCTTTCTCTTGGAAGAACTAAAAAAATACATAAATTTAGGTCAGACAGGGTAAAAATATTCCATGCTGGTTTTCCTTCCATGCTATTTGGGCTTTGTGAGACTTACAAAAACAGGCCCAGGATATGGTTGAAGTGAACAAGACTATTATTTAGTTATTTAATAAAAACCTCATGCATTGAAATAGAAATTCAGTTCATGTTCTGTGGTGGTTTTAAAATGATAGTTTTGTCACAGATCTGGTTATCCCTTTTGCGTAAAAATAATAAATTAAAAATTAAAAACATAAGAAAACAAGAGGAGAAAATCAAATATTCTTGCTGATGAAAGGCAAATGTTAGAAAAACATTCATTAGAGGTTTCCATCTGAAAAACATGTCCTGAGTGAAAATCAAGAGCTGGAGACCAAAGAACTGCCTTGGATTGTTAGTTTAAAAGAATGTGAATTTAAATCTCATGGTCAGTAAAATTAACAAAATTTCTCTGTACAAAGAGAGAGCCCCCTGACATCTCTAGTTTGGGAAATGATACTTATTTTGTGTTCTTTTGCATAAGCCCTGACCAGAAGAAGTGTAATCATGTGCTCCCTGGCCTCTCAATATCAGAGAAAATATCCTTGGTAGGAAAATCTTGTGGCTCCAGCCCCTCCTGTTGGATCCACAGCCTGGGCCAAGGTGAGCAGGACAAGGCCTGATGCATGAGCCACCTGGAGACACTTTGGGAAACCTCCCAGCACTTCAGGGGAGGTGTGGAGAACTTCTGCCAATTCTCCTGTAGGCTTTTAAATGGAAATGCTGCCAGGAGACTTTTAAAATACCTAAAAAAGCCATTTCTCAGCAGTCATGATTTACACCTCAGTTTAGGTCATGGCATTCTTTGTAGCTGCTTTGAATATGTTTGTGTGCTCCCTCCTTGCTACTCCTGTATTTCAGTGTGTTATAAACCTTAGAAATTAGAGTAAATTGGCTTTTTCTCACAGCCACAACATCATTCTAGCAAGGTTGAAATTGCCATCATATGTTGATTTATGCACTGCAATTTCATTGATCCTAAAATGTGTTGCTGAAAGGCTCTAGGAAGGTACCTGCCACTCTGGACACAGGGATATAGAACAGACAAGTGGAGTATAAGGACATTTCAAATAAGCTTGAGTATGGGCTAAAACACAACTTCACCAAAAATTGACCAAAGTCTTGATGCAAGTTAGTGACTTCTGGTACCAACAACTCACAGGAATTTGTGGGATTAGGGGCTTTTGAATGTTGTCGTTTAATAAGAGAAATAATGATCTTTATCCTTGCACTGGAAGGAAAACAGGAATTCTTTGTTTGTTTTTGGAAGGATGGGTTAGTTTGGCTGGTATTTTCGTTCCAGTGATGGACCTTGTTTGCTTTGCACTTTGTTAGGCAAGAGCTCGTTCTCTCGAGTCACAAGATCACAGTGCTTAACAAATGCAGCAGGAGGTGGTGAGTCCTCAGCACCAGCTGCTCACAGACCCACTTCTCTCCCTGCATTCTTCCCAGTGCAGGCACACCAATGGATCACGTTGACAAAAGGAATGGCAGTCACTTCCATATTGTTCTCCCTGCTTGGCTGCTGGGTGACAGGGGGAGTTAAGGCACAGGCATTGCTGTGCTCCTGCCAGATTCTCATTTTGCTGTTCCATGTGGGACATTGTCTCTCTAATTTTCTGTTTCTTACAGGGGGCAAGGATTACAGCTCAGTAGTTTGGTTTTCCTTGTCTTATAAGAGAAGAAGGAAACAACCTGGAATGGAGTCATTCCCAGAGCTGCAGAGGAGACAGCTTCATACATTTTGAGTAATTTCCATGTTTATTCTTCCTCTGAAGGTCCTGCCATTTCCATTAGGAACAGATTGTGGTCTTGGTTCAGACAAACAGTGATAATCACTGCAGTAAATTTGATAAGCAATTATTTCTCTTGGCCCTCAACCAGTGAAGAATTTAATTTTAGAAGGCATGTAGCAGATTGGTTAGATCAGTGTTCTAAAGCCCTTACCCAGGCCTTGAGATAGTTCCTTGCTGAGGCTCATGTTAACTTTAATGCAGGATTGAACAGGTGAGAAGTGCCATTGCCCTTGGGGACGTGGCACCTCTGACTCTCTGCTTTGTGTGTGCACATGCATGTCTTTTCAGAGGTGCTGAGGTCACCAAAGGGTTTGTGGTATCTTGCTGTCTTTGGAGAACTTCTGAGTGTTTGGTATTATTGCTTCTGAAAAATACCAATCTTAAAAACAATGCTGCCCTCAAAGTATTTCCTACATGTGTCTCGTATTTACAGAATGTTGTGTGCAGCAGAGCAAACCATTCCTAGAAAATATTTAACTGGATTTTGATGAGATGACCTCCCAAGAAGGGGTTCATTACAATTTACATACCAACCAAGTGTATAAATCATTGGTAGCTTTAAAACAATTTTACAAGGAGCCAAATTGGATGCATAACCTTAGACAAAAGTTGAATTCAGTTACTGTGTCTGTTTTCTATCTACCTTCCCCTGTAGCTGTTCTGGTTTGTGTCATATTTTTGTCGTCTAAGTATTTCTTCTTCCAAATCTCTGTCCTATTCTGGAGTATGCACCAGAGACTGTTGAATAATTATGGATTTGTTGCCAGTGGGTGCCAGGGAAGTGAAAGTGCAAAGCAGCAGGGGTGATAAAGGAGAAAACAAAAGGCAGATGCTCGTGCATTTCAGAGAGCAGGAGTGGTTTCCATCTGCAGCAGTGGCACTGAACAGTGACAGAGCACCAAGAGAGCTGTGCTGTGTTTGAGGGAAGAAGGAAATTGTGCATTAAATTACAAAAGCATAAAAGTGCGTAGGACATGAGGATTTGATTATTTCCCAAACAGATAAGTTTGGGATGGATGTAAAGGGAGAGCTGATTGTATGTCTGGGAGACACAGACTGCCATAAGCTGAAGAAGCTCAAAGCAGGTCAGTCCTGGGCCATGAATCCCAGAAAGAAGCAGTGCTTGTGTCCCTGTTAGCTGACATGGTGCTCCTCCACCCTTGGCTTCCCGGGGTGTCCCATGTCCCTCTAAAGGCAGCTGCTGTCAGGCAGGAGCTGCAATGCATGGCTCTGAAGGTGCCTCTTGGAGACAGCACAGGGTGTGTTTCAGCTTGCAGCCTCCCCAAGGAAGCTATAAAAAACCATCCTTTCAACAGGTTTGCAGCAATGCTACTGCTAATTAAACAAGTGCAGGTGATGAAACACGGCTCCTGCAGTGCAGACAACAGCTTGACTGCTCCGAGGACATGGCAAGCCCAGTGCAAGCCTTGCTGTGCTCCCTGGGTCGGGCTCGCTGTGCCCTGCAGAGGCTTTGGGACACTGCCTGGCACTGGGAATTTGGTCCCTGTCTGTGCCACAAACCCCTTGCAGCTGCAGGAGGGACACACTTGGCACGCTCTGGCTCCCGGCCCTCTGCAGAGGCAGTGCCCAGTTCAATGGATTTTTATCTGATTTGAATGGATTTTTTGTGCATCTCAGGAGATGCTGCTCTGCTGCCTGAGCCAGCTCTCCCTGGGTGACAGGCATGCAAATGGCAAGTGTCCCCTCTCAAAAGAAGATATTGTACAGGCCCAGGTAACTGAATTACACAGCAATCCTTAATTAGCCTCAATTTCTTATTGTTACTTAGCTCTTTCTTAGCGAGGCAGAGCTTGTTGTGGGTTCCTTTATGCAAACACTGACAAACTTATTTTGTTAATGAACTGTTAATGTCACACCGTGCATTGTAAATCACAGCAAGTGGTACCAGTACTGACACAATGATCCAAAAGCATGAAAGTTTCCTGATTAATGTCTTTGCACCTTGGCTCACATGGTGGTGATGCTGTTAGGTGATATGTCAACTTCCAAAAGGAACGTTTTCTGGAAGACATCACAGATCTCAAGCATACAAAGAGTATTTTTATCTGAGAGATTTAGCTGGAGTTGCCATTTCCCCGCTCTCTTTCCTTTGATAAGCATAATCTGGTTCCCCGTTCCTTTCAGTGAAAGCTGGTTTTAAAATCCAAATACTTTGAAGGGAGGCTCAGCATGACAGAATGGAAATAAACTTCCCTGGAAGCACAGCCCCCTCCTACCACCCACAAATTATGTTTTGGGGCTTTTTTTCCTTCAATTAAAGAAAAATGTTAAATCATAATTTAACACGCTAAAGAGCAGTGGAAATTATAGAACAAGGACATGGCAAATGTTTGAGTATGAAGTGAAAATGGGAGCCCAGACTCTGGAGACCACACAGTAAACTTACATTTTCATGCAGGGAAGTATGAAAACCTAATCAGGATTCATCCCACCCAGCTAAAAGAAAAGTGCTTGAGCTCAAGAACAGCCTTTACTCAGGGGAAGCTGAACCCAGAGCTGCTTCTGCATTCCCCTTTCTGCCACTTATCTTTCCCTTTCCCCCTGCCTTCATGTGTCTCCACAAGTCTGAAGTCTGCCCAAATTTACTGTGCCAGATTTCCCCCCCAAGGTAACTGGAGTTGACGTAATTGCCACGTGGATGAACCTGGCCCACTGTCCATCTGCTTCCTTAGGAGCTTAAACTGTTGGCTGGGATGAAATCCAAGGTGGGAAATCAAGAACATAAAGGATTATAATGGGAGAACCTGCACCACTGACCATACAAACTCTGAAAATTCGGATAGATAAATGCCTGAATTTGCACCTCAGTCCTGTAATTTTCCCTGCTTTGTTTCAATATTTTCCTGGTGTAACAAATACGATGTGTCAGAGTGACAATCTGTGTCATGTAAGCAGCTGCACATCCAAAATCAGCTTATGATTACATTCAATAATGTACTGCAGGTACCTTTCCTTTTCTGAAGAGCTAAACTGGTAGAAACTAGATTTTATGTTTTACAAAGGATTCTGTGTAAATTTTTTCCAAACCAACCTAAAACAATATCAAAATGTTCACAGCTTCAAATACAAAGTCCCTTCAAATATTAACTAAATTTCAGGTTCATAAAAAAAGCTTTTTTTCTCCTTTCTAATTTTAATTTCTAATTCCTAACAGTCATTCAGAATTGGGAAAATGAAAATCCTATATATTGAAAAAAACTGAAATGGAAACTTCAAACTGGAACATTTCACTGCAGTTTTCTTTCAAAGAGAGTCAAGAAAGAGAGAGTGTCTGCAGAAATGCATTAATCAGAAAACATTTTTAGAACAAGGAAGAGCTCCATCCCAGGAAACATTTAACTAGTGCAATGGAAGAGCTCCTCAGTTTGAATTCTGCTTTGCTGGGACATAAAAAAGTGTTCAAAGGCTCCCAGACCCCTATCCTGCATATCGAGTCCCTGAGATTCATTCTTTTAGGATGCTAAACCAAGGAAAAGGGGGATTGTTCCTGCTGGTAATTCTCTTTCACAATGCTGAGGATGGTCCTTACTCTGAGACCAAGACCACCTTTCTGCCTTTGCTCTACAGGATTCTCTCCCTAGATAACAAGTACTGCCTGTAAGGAGCACCCCTGACACGTGTCTGGCTCGGTGACATCCCCGGTGACATCCCCTCTCACATCCTTCTTAGGGGCAGATAGGAATTCTAGGCAGAGAATTGTGGAAATAATAAAATGTGGGAATAACTGAAAGTTAGTGGTAAAGGCACCTCCATCCCACAGCCAAAAGGTCATTTTGATTGCACTCCCTGTCTCTCCCCTCTGCAATGGGCCAAAGGGAACCTTCTTTCACTTGGTGTCTGAGTTGCAAAGACAGATGCAATGACAGGAAAGGGGAAAACATGCAGAGCTGCATCACAAACCAATTCATCAGCAAACAGAGCACGCCTGCCTTACAAATTTGCCTGCAGCTCTTGTCTGCTGTGTTATTTTTAAACTGCCTGCAGGTTGCAGATTTTTCAGTGGTCCTTCTCCTACCAGTGTACACACAGGATTTAGCAAGGCACAAGTTTCATTACCATGAATTTAAGTTAACCAAAATTCCCAGCACATTAAAATTCAGCATCCTTCATCTTCCCCCAAACTTTTTGCTGCAATTTGTGTATTCACAAGAGGACATCCCATGCCTCTGACAGCCTCTCTCTGTGGCAAGGTCAGTGTAACTCAGCTCTGCATTCCTGATGTTCCCAGCTGCCATACATCAGCCTGCAGTTGCTGTCATCAGCAACCCAGAAATTTGGCTCATCATGAAAAACCCAAGAAGATGGACCCAACTCACTGAACCCAGTGCTCAATTTAACAGCACTCAGAGGTGATCATCTCAGCACCAGCTGCTGTACAAATGAGGGCTGTGTGCAGGCACAGAGCACTTTTCCATCAGACACCCAGGACAGGGGTCACAGAACTCCCAGCAAACCTGCCCCACTTCTGGAATAGAGTCAGGATTTGACATGTGTGAATGGGAGAGCTCCTGTGAGCAGAAAACCTTCACAGTCATGGCACAATTCCTCCAGAGAAGGGACTAACAGGAAGAGTGGTCTATTTATGTCACCATAGCATTTTAAAGAAGAAAGCAAGGGGGTGTTTTTCAGAAGCACCAATCGCCACAACTGCTGCTGATGTGAACAGAAGCTGCAGATGCTCAGACTTTCTGAGGGGTCAGACCCTGCAGCCAAATGTAATGAATATTATGGTTTGTTTGCTTCTTCTCTGTTGCCTGGTTGCTTGTGCAGCCCGGAGCTGCACTGCAGAGCAGCATCCATCAGTTTGGAGCCTTTCCCCTCGTGTGATTTGGGATGTCTCAGACCTGAAACCTTTCCCAGCATCATCAGAGGGGCACAGCCACAGTCAGTTCCACCCCTTTGACACACACAGAGCAGAGAACAAGTGTATGACATATGAGGGGTTTGTTTTGGAGCTGGAGCTCCTGCACAGAAGCCTTTGCAGAGAATTTAAAGTAATGTTGACCTAAACAGCCAGTAAGCTTCAGTCAGAATGAATTCCTCTGGTTCCGCAGGGCTGGTGGCTGTGGGACAGTGTGGGACCAACTGGTCCTGTGCTGGGGAGGGTCAGGTGCCTGTGCTGTGGGTTAAGTGTGTGCTCACTGGGCCTGATAGTGACTGCCCCCATCCTTCCCCACTGCACAGCAGTTAAGCTGTTACTCTTTCCCCTCCCAGTTTGGAGTCAGGATTTGGCTCCTGGCTGTTTATATTTTGCAGACATCCCCTGTAATTGCATGGTCTGGCCCCAGGCTCTCAGGCTCTGGGAGGAATAACCACATTATTCCACAGAACAGTTAGCATAATTAAAATATTGACTGCAGATTAAAAAAATGTGCTGAATATTTCCCGGAGTGGTTGGAGGGTTGGCAAGCCTCAGCAGCTTGTTGGCTGCAGGATCTGGCTTCGGCATTCACTGCTGTATGTGGGAACTGCTTTGTGTGCTGTCAACTTCTTATCTCCCAAACAGCCAACCCACAACCAGGGAAAAATGAACTGACTGGGAATGAGGCGCTCCAAGGGCTTTCTTGTGATTCTTATTGCCAGTGAGACCATTTCCTTGTTATTTATGACTTCAGGACATCTGTCTTGCTGTGTCTCTATCTATTTTTATTTGTGTCCATCTCTCCAAATGTACAGTACGGGGACTGCATATGGTGAGAATGAACCAGGTGATAAATCCATTTGCTTAAGAACTGTTTGTACCATAAGAGAAGCACTAATAAAGTTAAAAAGCCCACTAAAACCTCCACTGGAACATTTGTTTTAGCTACTATTCCTTCCCTGACATTTGATTTCTATCTGTGCTTCATCTGTAATCAAAGTCTAAGGCACAAAATCCTTACAGTTCCACAACCAAGAGGGCAGAAGGGGATGGAAGGAACCCAGTTGACATGGCTGGAAAACCATGGAAGGACCACTTTTTTATGGGAACATCTGGGATAATTAGCATTGCTAGAGACACAGGTTTGGGCTTCAAGGACTTCTTTGTCTGGTACATCCCCTGCTATGTGGCAAAAAGGTAAAATGATCTCGTGCCACCAGTGTTCAACAAGGCATGTGGACAATGCCTAAACCACTTTGCAGACACCTCCATCCTGAAGGGAGTGCAGTGACTTGCCAAGGTACTCCTTTAAATCAGCTTCCTATTTAATCTTCCCTTCCATGCTTGAGAAACTCCTGGAATGGAGCAGCAGCAGTGCCGTGCCACAAGCAGGGACCAGGGACAGCTGAGCTCAGACTGTCCTGCTCCTCTGTAGCTTCCAGGGACAAGGCTCTGATTTACAGTCTGATTTACAGCTCTTTTGAGATGAGCTAATTCTGTGAACATTTCTATTCCCACTCAAGAGATGTCACAAGAAATGGCCAAATGCTATTTTCTGAGGCTTCTATTACAGCTTTGAAGTGATCATAATAGGAAATTAATAGATCTACTCTGCCATTTTCCATTCTCATTGCCATTGCTGTAATCAAGAGTGCCTCTCCTTCTTCAAAGCTTATTTCTGTGGTACTTCTCATTTTTGAATACACTGTTAGGGAAGGGGAAGGATATCTTGGCATTCCAGCTGTGGTCTGTAGGCTACTGCCTTTCTTCTGTGCTATTTTCTGCTCTCAGCTTAATACTGACCTCCAAACTGTAAATTACAAATATCACCTTGGGTAGACACCATGCTTTCAAAAGCAAAACAAATGTTTTTATATACGTTTTAAATCTCTTGCAAATCAGACCCCAAGATAAACTCTGTGGGATGAGACAAAAGGTGCTCTAAATTGACTACAAAGGAAGAGAATTTCACTGGTCACACAAAATGAATGGGGGGGGATTGTTGCAGCTTTGCTCTGCTCTCATAGTTCACATGGCCAAGGTTTTAGTTTGTCTCCACTGAATGATTCATCTCTATTACCAGTATTTTCAAAATTAAATGGGAGAGGAGGGATGTGTTCATTGCCCTGCTGTGTTTAATAATCTTCCGAAAATTGTTTCCTGTTTACTTGGAAATCCCCACCTCCGTGCTGTGATTTAGACATTTTCACCCTGTTAACTTGAAAACAAAGCTGAGAGGATGCTGTATACTTTTTACCTTGCAGTCATAAAGCACTTTATGATAAATTCTGATATTACAGAGAAAAATTACTTGGAAATGTGCATAAGTTCACAGCTTCCCATTGCTTGTTTAAACCATAACTGATTGTTGAAAAAACCCCAACAAACTGTTGTTAGTTCTTATTGGTGTAACATGTCTGATGGCAGCTTTTCTTTTAACAATTACTGTGTTGGGGCTCAGCAAAGGCATCAATAACCCCATTTATGGGACTGTGCTGGTTTCCTCCATGGTACTGGTTAGAACTCGGCTCTGAATGGTCAGTGTGTATTGTTTTGTGCAAGACTTGTCTATAAGCAAAACTTAGAGTGTATTTGCAAGACAAAATATTAAACATACCTAAACTGATTTTCCAGCTGAAGCATTGTGTCTGAGTTCCTGTGGCTGGGCTGGACACAAGGGAAAGATTTTTTCCCTTAGCTTCCTCAAGAAATAAATTTTCCTCATAATTCTAAGATTTTACTTATGTAGCACATATCAAACCAACTATTATTATATAAAAGATTTGCATTAGCTCACAAAAGTCTGTGTTCTGTGTTAGCTTATGTGAAGAGTTCATTTAAAAGGCAGCAATATCCTGTGGCCTGAGAGAACAACTGGAAGCTGGGAATTCCGAAGGGACCTGAGCTTTCTCACACTTCCTCTCAGCTTTTCAGGAAGGTCTGCATTTTCCTAAATGAACAGTACATTTTTGGGATTAGCTGGAGGCCACGTGGGCCTGATTTACAGATGTGTTAAATCCCTCCTGCTCCCCTTAAAGCCACAGAGAGGTCTCAGCTCTCCAAGTTTCCCAAGGCTGAGATGCAGCTCTCGGAAGGGAGAGTGACACCGTTGCCTTGGTGAGTACCAGGCATGGACAAAGGTAGGAAAGTGATGGACAGAAACATCAGGTGTACAAATTCAGCACATCCCCCTCTCTCTGGGCCCTGAGGGATTGATGAGCTATGGCAGTAATGGAGATACTGAAGTATTTGGCCTCTAGACAGGTTCTGTGCAGGGATGGAGTGAAGGG
Source organism: Xenops minutus (assembly GCA_035221455.1). Classification (NCBI taxonomy): domain Eukaryota; kingdom Metazoa; phylum Chordata; class Aves; order Passeriformes; family Furnariidae; genus Xenops; species Xenops minutus. Next base: position 10,788,161 of record JAWWEE010000051.1, on the reverse strand, counting down.
CGCAGCTGTAGGAAGCTCTGGGCTGGCCCAGGGAGGTTGAACACCCCTGGCTGGTGTCCCTCAGCCTGGCCACTGGTTCCAGCAGTGCAAAGACTGCCGTGCACTGCTGAATGTGGATGACTAGACCCAGCTGGTTATCTGCTGAGCCTCCACTTGTCTCCCCTTTGGAAGCTCTTTGTGCCCCAGCCTCTGCCCTCTCTTCCCCCTCAGACGAGATGGAGCAATCCCCCGCAGTGCGCTCGGACTACTTGGTCTCAGGGATTCGAACTCCCCCAGTGAGGAGGAACAGCAAACTGGCGACACTGGGCAGGATCTTCAAACCATGGAAGTGGCGGAAAAAGAAAAACGAGAAGCTAAAGCAGACATCTGCAGGTAGGTGGGAAGGAGAGAGGGATCTGTGCAGAGCAAAGCTTGGCTTGGGTGGAATTTGCTTATACAGGATGTGTTAAAGGTGGCCTGATCTAAATCCAGTTGGGGGATTTTGGCATTCAACACATTAATAACACTTAGGGCTAGAAAGAGCCCATATATGCTGACTTCCTATGTAATACAGTACAGTACATTTAGAAGAAAGGGTCAAAATACGAGTGAAGCACAAGCCTTGTCACGGACTGGTTTCCACAGGCTGTCCCTTCTCCAAATAGGCTGCACATTTATGGCCCCAAGTATCATCACCCCTTTTATTTGGGGTGAAGATTATATAGGTCACAGTAACATTATGAAAAGTGACAGGAGAGAGCCACAGCATGTGAAAAACCTTTCCTCCAGCAGCTGCCTTGGGGGAAAGGAAGGAGCCCAGCACACAGCACAGCGTGTGCCTGCTGGGATGTCCCAGGAGATCAGCAAGGAGACAAACTCACTTGCCTTTTCCTGGGGCAGGATGGTGCAGCTCCCTCTGCTTGCTCTGATATCCCGTGGGAGTGTCACAGCAAAGGACACCATTTCCTGAGGCAGCTCCAAGTGCCACATTAAACAGGCTCTGATACCCCCTTACTCTGCACTCAGGATGATCCAAAGCAGGTCCCATCATAAACCTCAGCTCTACATGTGGGTGGTTTTACAGCTGTTTTAACAAAGGAAGAGGCACAGACAGGCTGACCAGTCCATGCTCCCCAAAACAAAGTCCTTGCAGTTTTCCCCAAGCATGCAGTGGCTGAGGCCAGAGGGAATGTCCCTAGTGCATCTCTCTCTCACTCCATGACATGAATACTCTGTTTTCACCTGTGCTGTGTTCTACTACTCCTCTGTGCAGTGCTGGAGAAGAAGATGACAGCACGGCAAGGCCGGGATGAACTCATTAAGAAAGGCCTTCTGGAGATGATGGAACAAGGTAAGGAAACACATAATTGCCAAAGCAGAAACCTAATAAGCAAATGAAGAAAAAGGCAAACCTGCAATCCAGAGAGGAAAACTCAGTGTGTCTGAATTAAGACTTAGCTTTCTTCAAACTCCTCCCTGCTGCAATCAATCCATGTAGTTTAATTTCTGATGCTTTCCCATCTTGGACACAACTCCATCTTCACTTGATTTATACATGGTGCAGTCTGAGCTGGTACATATACTTATGTAATTGCTCTAAACCTAATTAAATCCTACTGCCAAGAAAGGCAGCTAAAGCTGGATAAATACAAACTTCAACACAGAGATGCAGTCAGCTAACATGTACAACCCATGGATCCCAATCTCTTCAAATGATGCTAATCTGGTGCTTCCAGCTATCTTTCCAGTAAACCAAGTTTATGACAAGACATGTTGCCATTGTGCTGGCTTTTCATTCACGTGGAAAAGTAAAGCTTTTGGGAATATCAATTTAAAGCTTCCCTGAGTACAAACCAGCTGAGTTCATTGAAGGAAAGATGATGAGTTGTCAGAAACATGCACAAAGGACCATAGTTCATACACACCTCTGCTCCAAAGCTCTGACAGATGCTCAAGGGACACAGAGATCTGGGTGACTACTCTGTGAGATCAAGTGAGCTCCCAATGTCACAACATCCCAATTGCCATTTCTACCTAAACTGGTATAAAAAGCATAAACCCATCTTTACTTCACAAACTTTATAACAGAAAGTGCTGTCAATGAAGGACAGGCCTTTTGAGTTTGATCAATCTCAGAGGTAGAAGTTCTGTTCTTTGAAAGCAGTAATTGAGTTTCTTTGTGTAAAACAAATGTCCATAAATAGCCTGTGGGACAATACTCAGTGATGCCATGCTGGAGTGGAACTGAGCAAATGAAGAGACAGAAAAAGAGCACTTTAAACAAGACATTTTCTTTTTTTCATTGCAGTAGAGCAGTTTTCATATTATTTTATTGGATATATTTTAAGATGAGTTTATGTTCAAGTCAGAAAATAATCTGTCAAACCATCATCTTATTCTAAAATGGAAGTTCTTAGAAAGCTCCTTTTTAGTTCTTGTCCATTGAGCTCGTTGTGGCTCTCATCATTCTAGATAATTAGTTGCCCTATTAGCTTATTAGTACTATTGGATAGAAAAACATAACCTATCCCTGCCAGGAGTAGAAAGTTCCCCATAATCCACACATTTGAATACTTGCGTATCTACAGCCTTGCAAAAGAACAGTAAAATAGAACTTCTGTAGAGCACATTAAAAGGTAATAATGATGAATCAATAAACCTCTTGCACACATAATAAACTGGTTGGCAGGAAAACGTGATGCCAAGTGGCAAGATCATTTTAACAAAATTGAAATAGGTTAAAATAAATACATACAGTCTGGTGAGGAGTGATGACAAGCTGTGCTTTTAACTAGGCAGCTGCAAGCAGGCTGCTTACCTGTGTGCAGGAAAGTTGCCTAGAGCTCCCCTAAACATCAAACAAATTGCCAGGACCTCCCTGAGCCCAGCAAGGGGACAATGGCTGACAGGCAGCTGAAGGACACTGCAGCTGCCTGCAAGTTATTTTTCTTTACAAGGTGTTGTGAATCTCCAGGGTTATTGTATTATATTATTAGGAGAAGCAGCTTATTAACTGGAATAAAAAATTGACCCAAATAATTCTTGGTAAATGATTATTGCCCTACTTGGACTGAGCTGAAGTGGCAGCAGTTTCCAGGCTAAGTCCTTGCTTATACAGTAAGTTGCAGTTGTCAAAGGAGCAATATTGTGCTAAAAGACTACAGTAAATCCTAAAATCCCTCTATTTCGTCAGGCTCCACTCCACTTCCAGGGACCTAATTCCCACTCCCTTTTATAGATAGCCAGACTGGGCTGATGCTGCAGCCCGAGCAGCCTCATCCCCTTCCAAAGGCTCTGTGCCACTCAGGGTGATGGCACACGGTCTGTCAGCAGCATTTTGCACTGGCCTGTCGGGCTCAGGGCACACCACGAGGCTGGCACGGGGTCTGCATCGGGCTGGGAGCAGCCCAGGGGGAGACTGCCCGTCCTTGCCTTGGTGATGAGTCATCCTGCCAGGTTCTGTCACCCTGTCTGCTCACACAACCACACACCAGCTGCCTGGCCACGCTGCGCCACTGCCTGTGCCCTGCCTGTCCTTCTGTCCTTCTGTCCTCCCCAGCTCTGCTCTCACAGGGCAATGCCAACCTGCCCCCCAAACTGCTGGAATACAGCTTTGCTCTGGGCAGCCAGCTGGCACTCTGGGAGAGGTTCTGTGCTGCAGGGTCTGGCATACAGGGGGATTAATTCCCGACAGAATCAAAACCCCACTTCAGGTTACTTTGGAGCACTGGAGGCTCTGGTGCTTTCCTTACCCATCTAAGATCCAAGGTCTGAGCTTTCTGCTGTCCCCAGCTGATCTCTGAAATACAGTATTGGGACCCCCTGCTCCTCACAGCACACCCACTTCCATCCAAGCACGAGCTAATCATCCCTGCCCAGGAGCATCACTGCCGTGAGTCTCAGATCTCCTCAGCACAAATCCTCCAGCAGGACTGTCTTCTGCTTGTCATTACTTCATCAGTCCTGGCGCTTTCCACGCGCCGGGCTCTGAAGGAGCTCGTGTGTCTGAGTGCAGCCTCGCTGTGCACAGCTGTCAGCAGCCTGCCTTCCCCAGGGGTGTGAGGAACAGGGCAGAGTTACCTCGAACACATCCTGGGAGCTTCCCCCGATATTGCTGCCCACTGTGAGCACCAAGTGATCAGGTCTATCAGTGCTTTCAGCACCGGGGGTAAGGGCTGCTGTCAAACAGTGGTGGCAGCTGTTAATACACCCTGATTATGTCTAGGCTGCCTTCACAATGAGCTGAAATGTAGGCAATGAACTTTTTCCCCCTCCCCTTCCCTGTATCATAGCAACTGTGCTACTGCAAGGGCTATTTTAAGAACAGTAACTTTTCACCAAACGTGATTATGAGGCAGACTGAGTGAGCTCAGTGTGCAAAAATACTGCATCCCTTCCACAGCATCTCTGGGCCAAAATCTGATACCCTTGCCCAAAAGCACAAGAAATTACTCTGCAGATTGTCCAAATGGTGTTAAAATGGGGTAGCTGTAAATGTAAATCTTAAATCAATGTTCAAGAAACTTGTCATGATATCATTGCAAGAAAACATAGTCCTGTCAGGAGCTTCCAGAAAGGAGAGTCCAGGGCTGAGAAATACAAGGTGGGAGGTGAGGGGTGGACAGCAGGCATGTCCATCAGCATGGAACACTGCCTAGGGTGGGGAGGAATTGCCTTGTGTGGTTTGTAACAGTGATGTACATCTTCTAGATTCTGAGAGAGTAAAAGGAGAGTTTGTATCCTGAGGACTCTTGCCTGAATAGCAGAATAGCAGAAAAGCCTCAGTCATCAAGATGCGACAGCTGCAGGGATCACTGGCACAGAAATCTCTCGGAGAAAGCAAAGGGAGCAGTTTCTAGGTCTGCTCAAAGAGGGATTTGAATTTCTGATCAGCTCAATCACACAGGACACGCTTTTCAAAACTGAGTAACTAAAACTGTGCTCCAAACCTGCAGCTTGGGAGGGAATGTTCCTGTGGCATTGCTGCTGGGGCAGCAGGATGGCAGCGTGGCATGAGCCTGGTCCGGCTCAGATGTGTCAGACCGACCTGTGAATGTGCTGCTCCACCAGCTCTGCCCATCAAGGAATTGCCTTCTCCCAGAGACCGCTGGTTCCCCAGGCTTGTGCTCATCCCCCACACAGCAGGTGCTTCCAGAGGACAGGGCCATTTGCTGAGGCTGCTGGATGCCCAGAGAAAGAGGTGCCCCATTGAGAAAACCGAGTGGGTTTTATTATCCAGATGGGCTGGTGTCCACAGGTTTTGCATTCCAGATGGTTGACACTGTCGGAGATCAGGTGCTGCTCCAAGAGAAGTCTCAGTCCCCTGAGCACAGCAGCTTTGAGACCCTCTCTTGAGGGAGTTTCAGCTTTCCCTGCTCACGGTTTAGTGAAGATGAAATGATTTGTTGTTGTAGATTCTGAAGGCAAAGCCTGCGCTGGTGACGATGCCACGAGAGCGACGCAGGGTGACCCTCCTGCCCCCGTGTGCCAGGCACTTGCCCCAGAAGAGGAGCAGCAAGAGAGCCCAACAGCAGCCACAACAGACGGGACCTCGTTTGGTGAGGAGCTGCATTTGGAGGAGCTCAAAGAAGATGCAGGTATTGGATACAAGATGTTTTCAAAAGAACTATAAAATTTTATAAAAATATTTCTGCCGAACTGTTTTATGAGGTGTCAAATATGTCATTGCATTAAAGGGTCAGAGCACCTTGTTCAGCTCAGCCCATTCTAGGTTAGCAACCGGTACTTAAAAACAGTGATTTTTGAGACTTCTACCAAACTAAGGGACCACACAAAGCTTGGAATGATGGGATTAGTTGGATTATGAGAGGATCCAGTCTTGGCATGGTGCCCCTTTGGTATTAGCAGTGCCTGCTGTGAAGAGGAAATAAGCTTCTCTTAAAACCATTTCTTAAACTTCTGTGCCAAGGCTGAGATTGTTTGTCGTGGCTCAAGAGGACAATGTCCATCCATCCACACTGTCCATATCACCCCCCTGTCCACAACATGCTGCAAATACAAGTGAAGTTCAATACCAGGAGCACAGATAAGCTAAACCAAGCTCCTTTCATGCAGTTCTGCTCTGGCAGAGCTTATCCATGACAGCAGTTCCTTGGGACTGGAGCAGCCTGGCACAGCCCAGCAGCTGGAGGGTTTCCATTCACTTCCTGACAACCAAGAAGTGCTAAGCTGCAGAGATAACACTTTATCCTAGTTTGTGAGGACTGCCATGGAGTGATTATGGATCTTCCTGGCCTCTGGTCAATCTTTACACCTTCTCCATCTGCCCTGGCTGCCCTTTGTTCTCTGTCCCACCCTCTCATGCCCTGCTCTCTCTGGGGTCCAGCCCAGACAAGGAAATATTTGTAGCCTTCATGTTCAGTTAATACACAAGAAGAACAGCCCAGGCACAAAGAGGGCAGTTTTTCCCATCTAACCTACCCAGCAGGCTTGGGGGCAGTCCCAAGGGCAGGATTTCTACCTAGTAACGAGATGGCATTTTGACAAGTAGCACTCCATGAATAATTCCCTCTTCCAATGGGAGTCTAGTGCTGAGCACTTGGAATATTTTCAGCAAGATAATATTCACTCTGCAGTATGAAATCTGTTAATAGGTTTGTATGCCTTCAGACTGGGTCAAACG